>JARFIY010000303.1:52500-760000 GCA_036346155.1 Sinelater perroti | reverse complement strand
ATTTAAACACTAATTGAAGTTGTTTTTCAGAATTCTAATCAGGATCAAATACAACACCACGTTATTTGGAAGCAAATACGGTTGTGATGCGTATAAGGAAGCCCCGTGCCTATTAGAAATTGCACACAGCTTGAATTTGAATGTAGTAGGAGTCTATTTTCATATGGAGAGGGACCGTTCTTCTCCTTCATACTTTTACGATGCCATAAAAATATCAAAATACGTTTTTGGTTTAGCAACCGAACTGGGCTACCGGTTCAGTATTCTAAACATAGGTGGAGGGTTTCCCAGCAGCGAAAAAACCATCGAAGAAGTATGTCACGATTTTTTTTAAATATTTTGCATTAAACATGAATTGAACTATCTTATAAATGACGTCTATGAAATTAATTTGCTAAAAACACCCAGCGTTAGGATTTCTTGTATTATTGTGTAAAAATAACTCTTAAACAAACAGTAAGAAAATTTTCTTGATACATGAATACAAAGGCTTGTCTTTATAACCTAAAATAAAATGTCACTGATTTTGCAAAACTGACAAAAAACCATTATCTTTAATGGCGCGCAATTTTCTGCAAACTTGTCTGATTTTTCCGCCGGACAAAATTAGCATATATTTTCCAATCTTACAAAATATAGATTTTATTTATTTGGTAATTTCAAACGTTCAATCCAGGCACTCAATGAGATTGGACTAAAATATTATTTTACTATTCTAAAGATGAGTGTTAGCAAAATCAAACAGTTTGGAAGTCATTTGCGAATATAAACGTTTGGATCTGTAGCATCCCGTCTTTCGACGTATAATCTTGTAATTCCTACTTCTTCCAGTCCTCTGGTTGACATTGCTTTTCTAATTCCTTCCTTGCATGACCTCCTTTGCTTTCCACGCTTTCGCTTTTCAAATGGTTATCACTGGAGTATTTTTTATAGCCAACTGTTGTCATCCATCTTTATAAGGTGTTCGAACTATTTCAAATTGTTTATTTCAATTCGTTCGATAACGGTTTTATTTGCTTCTGATTGGTTCCTAACTTCTTCATTTACTATGTGTTGCAGTCTGGATATTCTAGCGCAAAACACTTTTTCCGCTATTGTAGTTCCTATAAGCTTCTTATCCTTCATTGAGATATTTTTATTCCACCAGATGTAATTTATTGCTCCTACAATTTTTCTGCTTTGTTCAATTCTGTTTTTAATTTTTTGCAATCCTAAACTATCACTATCGATTATAGCTTGCGGATATTTGAATTCGTCTACTTGATTTATCTGTACGTCGCCATCGATTAAAACACAAAATGTGCTGGTGTATTAACTGCTAAATATTCGGCCTCCTTAAGACTAACCTGTAATCCCTACTTCTTATATTCCACATATGGATCATCAATTCAAGGTCAAAAAAGTTAAGGTATACATATGTTTGCCGTTAATGGGTATTTCCACCTTAGAACAATGTTATTTTCCAGTTTTGCAATGCCATTTAAATATAAATATTAAAGAATATTTGTGAAACACTACAGCATTATTGTAGTCCTTTTGTGGGCTTTATTGGACTAGAAAGTTATTAATTTTTGTGTAAAACATTATTTTCGTACAGTTTCTTAATCATTTTTATATTATGATTATTTACATTCCAGTAATTTAGGCCTTCCCAAAGTTTACACCTCGGTATTGAATCATAACCTTTCTCGAGATCTGGGAAGGCCAAGTGCGTCTCTTCTCCCACTGCCACTTTTTTCTGTGAAAGTTGTTGTATCATAAACAAATTATCTACACGTAATCTGTCAAATATAAAGCCATATTTTTCTTGTCATTTCTGTTCTTAGAATATTTTGCAAGACTACTGAAGAATCTATTGAAAGTATTATTAACACTTAAGCCTCTGTAGTTACTTGAGTTTTATTTATTTCTTTGTTTAAATATGGATATTATATATGATGACTTCCACTCTTGTGAAATTTCATATGTTTCCCAGTTACCTTTGAAATAGATGTACAATTCTTCTTAGAAACATTTCTTCTCCATATTTTATTAATACAGCTGGGATTTCTCCTGATACTGTCGATATTCTATTTTTCATTGTTGCATCACATTTTCTTACATCATCTATAGTAATTTGTAGGGAGGCTAAATTTTTTTCATCTAGAATAGTTTCTATATTTTTAACAAATTTTGGGCAATTTTATACTAATAATTCTTTACAATTTTTTTTCCAATGACTTATTGTATTATTTTCCCCTTCCTTTACCGTTCTACTTATTTGTCTGTTCTTATCTTTATATTCTTGTCTGTTTTCGTAATTTCTTTTCTTTAAACACTTATTATATAGATTGGTTTTTTCTTTGATTAATGTTAATACCTCTTCTGTTAACCAAGGTCGTTGTTGTTTGTTATTGTTTCTGCTAATTTTATCTACCCCTAGTGCCAGTAAGGTTGTTTCTGTCAAACATTCTTTAATGGTATTGTGTTTAGTTTTAATAATATGTAACAGTTGCAACTTAAACCATTTTGGGTTTTTTTTCTATGTTTTTAGGTTTTGCTCTGGGACTTCTATTCGTTTATAACAAAATAGTCTAAAATATATTTTTGATTTACAGAAGTTCTTTCCCATGTATATTTGTATGCCACCTTTTGATTTAAAAAACCATTTAAAATCTTTAGTTTATTTTGTTTATATAAGTTAATAAGCAGTTTTTTAGAATCATTTATAATTTATTCATTGAATTGTCCTACTACTTGGCGGGTACCTAGTCTAGCATTAAAATCTCTGGTAATAATAAATTTTGTCTGGTAATAATAAACTTTGTCTATAGTTTCTGTAGATATTGGTAAAAGAGTTCTTTAATTCTTTGATTTGGCTTGTCCATGAATCCATATACACAAATAATATTTATAATTGTCCATAATGACATAGTCAGTAGTATAATTCGTTCTGAAATACATGTGGTTTTTAATATATCGATTGATTTTTTTCTTTAGAGAATAGAGACCCCTGCTCTAGCTCTACAAGATTTCTCTACGCCAAACTAGAAATGCACATATTCTCCTAAGTCTTTGTTAGCCTATCCTTTTTTTGTTTTGATTAATAAAGCGCTGAACTTTTAATCTTTTTAAGCCGTTAATTATTTGAACTGTTTTATTAGTCGTACTCTGTGCATTCCATTTTGTCCATATCATTGCCCATTTTCTCGCCAGTTTTTGTCTTAGTTTTTCTGCCGGGGTTTACTTCCTTAGCCGAAACGTGCCGGGTTTTAGGCGCCGGTAACTCGCCCTTTATCCTATTCTGTTAGCTATAGTCTATTACGTCTATAGTCAGAGAGTATAACGTGAACGTAAGAAATAGGGTTTGCTAGCATAGCTACAAAGAAAATTTGCAGAAGCATTCCCCGAGATTTGTGAAGCATGCTTAGTCAACATTAGCATCTTCTTCGAGACCATACTAGCCTTTGTCCTCCTTATGTATTACTTCATCAAAATTAGTTACTACCTTAGAATTGTAAAAACAGTCCTTGTCTTTCTCTTCTAAATTAAATAACGTAGAACAAAGCGTTATTACAAAAAAATTTTGTGTTTTAAGAAGGTATATTTCACAAAATAAAATATTAAAAAACACATGAAAAGGAAGGGAAAACGCCCATGTTTTTATTCTTATCACCACAAATGTTTAATGTGAGGTCATCGCGTCACAAAAAGTAGACCAGTGCGGTCTACATACGCTGTAATGTCTCCCCATTGATGCTCTTCATAGCAGCAGTAATGTGGCTCCTAAGTTCATCTTATGTTGTTGGCTTTGTCGATACGTAAACCAGATCGTTAATGTAAGATCAGGTTGCCAGATGAACAATACCAAATTCTCTTTAGCACATTGCTAAATCCAGCGCTAAAAAATGGAGTTCCACATTTAGATACTCGCGTACTTTACCTTACCAATAAGGTAGAGTCTTATCTTGTTGGAATATAGAGCCATAACTGCAACATACCTAGATTTAGTCATTTCATCGTAGGGAAAGGGTCCATATACTTTTATTTTGGAGATTGGACAAAGGACATTAAGTCTTGAAGGATCCTTTCATATTCCACAACGACAAAAGGATTTTTCGTACCCCATATACAAAAAAATGTAAAAGTTTACCTTTCCAGTTACATAAAAAGTCTCCTCTTAATTTTTGTTGTAACGTCCCCATTTTACAACTTGTATCCATGCTCCCACCTGTATGTTTAAAACGAAGTTTGTAAGCCCACTTTTCAAATGAGCGATTTTCTTCCCTTTTTATTTATCATTTAAAATTATATCTGTAATACTTTATAAAACGTATCTATTAGAAATCCGATTTTTTGTAGTAACCCTGTATTTTTCGTTACCTATAACAATGTACCTATGCCTACAAATACTGACACTTTAATGCGCTACAGCACCTGATCGAAGTATATTTAAAATACTTCATTAAGTTTTCAACATTTTAAATAATTTTGGTACCAAATGCTGATAACATTTATGTATGAAATTCGAATTTCGCTAGCTAATTTGCACGACGTTCTAACTTATATATATATATATATATATATATATATATATATATATATATATATATATATATATATATATATATATATATATATATATATATATATAAATACATGTAAAATGTGTATTTTGTCCAAACAAACAAAGAAAATTTGGGTACATTGGTTCCTACAAATATTAACCCACGTCTTTCAAACATGCATTTGCAAATCCACCTTCTCAGATCTTTTAGCCAGGAATTTTGGCGTCTTCCGACCGATCGTCGTCCCTGTATTTTTCCCTCAATGATAATTCTTAATAATTCATATCGTTCGCCTCTCATTACATGCCCTATGTACTGTGTTTTTCGTTCTTTTATAGTGCTCCAAGCACTCAACGTAATTGTTTTGTTGTTGTGCAAAATATCAAAACAATCCTATGTATAATAATGAGTTAACAATTTATATATTTTTGCTGATTTATTTAGTGAATTTTGAATTTTTATATTCAAAAATGAAAAGCGTTCCATTAAATGAACTATAATTCTCACCACTTTCAACAATGAAAGCCATAATAATTACAATCACATTATAGTTTCATGTGTTAGTGAAATTTTTCTTGGCGACTATAATTTTGTTAAGATTAAAGCTATAAAGAACATAAGTGTTATTTAGCGGATTAAAACTATGGCAAATAAATCATGGAAAATTAAGAAGTTGTGGATTTGCTATTTCATTTTAGTAATTTTTAACTAAAATTCAAGAAATGGAAATAAAATATAGAAGTAAATATATTTATTTATCGCATTAAAGTACTATGTATAATGTATTAAAAGTAGTGTCTATTTTAACTTAAATCAGATTATGTAAGACAAGTATACATAAATTCTATACAACTATAATTTCCTCGCTATGTTACACATCTAAAAAATGACTTGTTTTCTGTGATCTCACCCCTCCTCCACCCAAAAAAACTAACAGCTCTAGTTAAGCAAAATTTATATTGCTTTTCGATAGTTTTTATCAGGATCTTTTTATAAGTTTTTACAAAACAAAAACTTCTTTGTTGACTTGTTTTTAGAAAAATGAAATTGTTAAAGCTTTTTGGAATTTTTGATCAGCATAATTTAAACTATTCTTATACACCAATATAACATTAATTGTAAGAACGCTTAACTTTTCCAATCCCAATTATAAGATTTTATTTATTTGATAGGTTATTGCACGTTTTTCATAACTGTCTAGTTCTATTTGTCATTTCTTCTTACTTTGTCTGTTATTTTACCCCAGCTATCACGGCCTTGAATCTTCTTCCTCTAATTTTGGATTGTTGGGTCGTTATAACTTTATTATTTAATTCTTCTGTTTATTATTTGATGATCTTGTTGATCTGCTAATATTTAGTCTTTACGTTGTAATCTTTCTTATCTTTTTACTGTTTTCCATTCCATTCTTTATAATTTCTTAACAGTGAAAGGGGGATGGGCAGATTGGGTCTCAAATAAAAAATTTGGGTACCAAAACGAAACCTATGTCAATCGAAAGCTCTAAGTATCCTGAGCAATATTGTTTAAAAAACTAACCCGGTACGATCCCTCTAAATAAAGATATATGCCTTAGAACTTAAAAAAATACTGGAGGTTTAGATCGTGCCTAAGATACATTACGACACACATCACGTGTGAGCAGCATCTAACTGTACGTGCTCCATTCTTGCAAATGCAGAAATACTCTCTTACGAAGTCTACACCTGTCTTTACTTGGTCAAAAAATACATACACAAAGTACTTTGTTTTGTTCATGTAGCGAGAGTGTATCTTGGCGCGTAAAAAAACCGGCTCACTACATGTTATTCCGTGCTGTCCAAAACTTATAGTAAGAACTCTGTAGCAAACTGAATCTCATAATTACCCTCAAACAGTTGCTGTACCACCACACTATGTTGCGAAATCATATATATATATATATATATATATATATATATATATATAGATACTGTTCTCAGGTTTGCTGTTAGAAGTCTATTTGATAATTTTCCTCTGCTATAACAGCACAATCAGGATCAGATAACTTGATGGTTATAAAACCTAAGAATTTTTTTCTCAGGACTGGAAGCAAATAAAAACATGTGATTTACTTCAAAATGTGGGCGCACTCTTTGTAAATGTGTGTCAGAGATAGCAGCACTGCAAGGCATTGATTGAAATTAATTGCCAATTGAGTGAGATATGTGGTGATGGTGTTATGGATGTGTCTAATGTGCGACAGTTCAAAGAAGGCAGACAACAAACCAAGACAATCTCGGCCTCGCACCAGCCGGTCTGACGACGTGATCAAGCGAGTGGAGAAACTTGTTTTGAAGGGTCGCCGAATGAGTGTGAAACACATTGCTTCCAAAGTTGGCATTTCCGTGGGATCTGTGCATGAAGACCTGAAAATGCAAGATGTGTGTCACAAATGCTGACAATTTTGAAGTGACTTCTCATGCTCCCTACTCACGTGACCTGGCTTCTAGCAACTTTTGGCTGTTTCCAACAATGAAAGACACTGTCTGTGGTCGCAAATTCACTAGTCGTGCCGCTATTGCATCGGCCTTTTTTCAATGGTCAAAGAAGACTCCTCAAGGAGCATTCGCAGCGGCCATGGAATTGTGGCGTCGACGTTGTGAAAAATGTGTACGGCTGCAAGGAGATTACGTCGAGAAGTGACACAAGTTTCACAGTTTTCGTGTTATTAGTTTGTAAGAAAAAAAATTGGAGGTGTTATAACTTTAATGCACCTCGTACAAAGCTTCTTACTTTTATTTAAATAAACTCGAATTTTGTTATACATAATGAGGAAGAGTTGCTATCCATTCCATATCATTGTCTTATTTGCTTTATTAAAGAACTTATAAGTATTCTTCCTTAATTCTGCAAATTCTGTACTCCACAAATTAACATCCTTATTAACAATTTTACTTATGACTTGATAGTTTTTATAATACAAATTTAAAATAGTTTCTTACAATTGTAGAATGATTATTTAAATAGTCATACTATTTTTTTAAGATTTTAGAGGTTTCTGGGTGACTTTAAAAGTTAATTACTCTTTGCAGACTTTTTCAATTAATCCTATTCTAGTACGTAGAAGAATTTACAATGGTAGAATTCTCTTTAAGCTGAAGAACAAAAATTAAGTTATTTTCCTATAATAGTAATGGTAATGCGTACCTTGCACCGGTAATCATTCAACACAAAGGGAAGTGCCGAAAAGAATCCTATATCCGCAAATAAAAATTTTTGTAACAAAAATTCAATTTTTTAAACTGATATCATTTTATTTTTTCAGTATGGAAATGTAATTAATCGAGCACTGGAAGAATTCTTTCCCGGCGAATCAGTTCAAGTTATATCGGAACCAGGTACATATTTTGTGGAGACTGGGTTTACATTGGTGTGCAACATTCACTCTGCCAAAAAACTTTCTGTAAAAGACTGCGCTTCTGGGGACTCAACAATTCAATACATGTATTACATTAACGACGGTATTTTTGGTAGTTTCAACAAAACGCATTCCACAGAAGCAAAAAGGACACCAGTGCCACTAAAGGTATGTTTATATCTAGATTATTAAGGTGAAAACAGTATTTGGTAAATAAAATCTTATAACAAATTTAATAAGAAAATACACCTGTTGTTCCTAATGTTTTTAACTTGTCTTTTATGTTTTAAAATATTTAATTTTAATGTGCAAAGGTTTTTAATAAATTTTTGACAATTATAGCTTTACACTTGTTTCACTATTGTTTTTCTGGTTTATTTATTTGTTAAAAACCTGGAGGGTCGTATGCATTGTTGTAAAGCTTACAAAATATTCTATTTGAATTTTATTAATAGTAATTATGCCCTGTATTTTTGTAGGGTTAGCTTTCAAATGGTTTGATGATCTTTTTATATACTTAATTCTCAGTCTCCACTAGATATGGTACCCATTCAAATTTATATACAATACCCATCTCATAGTCATAATGAACCACCATCTGACTGCTCTATAACCAACTACAAAATATGCTTGCTTTACAACCTAATCTAAAAATCAATGATAAAAACAATCTCGTGCAACAAACAATGATATCTCTATTTTGCGTTTCAACTAAAAAAAAGTAAGGGTAAAGCTTTGTAAATAATTTGAAGGGTTCTAAAGACATATAATGTTTAAGAGTGGAAAATGTTAAACCTTTGTTGCTTTATTTTTACCTAGGTAGTTCTATAATGCCCATGTTACAAGATTCCCTAACATATTCTTGTTTTAAGCTAATTTTCTAATTTTCCCTTGCATTTGACCTTCAATATCTACCTCATTCTCATAGTGTTAGCATACTAAATTAAACTTCTAGAAAACGCAATTGTTCCGATCATATTTACACCTCCTGATTTTGAATTTTTAGAGCTATGTATACTCTGATGCATCATAATCTACTTTTTCATGTTAGCAATTATAATTTTTATTTTTATCTAGTAGACGTAAATGTCTGTTCACATAATTCTCACGCAAGCAAATGTATTAGATAATTATTTTCCTAGTCTCAGGTTACCACAATAAAATCGCAATAAGAATTCTAGCTACTTTCATTTCATACTCAGGATTAGCTGTCACTGAGTTCCTGACAATTAAACAAATGTTGAAAGTGGAGATTTTCACGAAATTCGTTAATAAAGTTAATCTTAAAATAATCTGAAAGTTTAAGACCACCGCAACGATCACTATTTGTTTGATTTGTGTAAAACTTACATATTATAACTGTTCGTGTTTTCTTTTTAAACTGGATATCTTGCAACCAACCAAAGCATAGTTGTACAAGCAAGATATCTCATCGCTTACTCTCAAAATTTATTTTAACCTCAATAAAAACAACCAGTAAGGGGCACCGATTGCAAAAATGATGGTCAAAAAAGCTGACGATTTCTAGATTAGGCGTTAGAGGGCGTTTTCTGAAAATATGTTTTCGTAGTTTATTCCCTTATCTTTAACCGGATGAAAAAAATAATTACATCAGCATATGCACCTAACATCTCCTTATCATAGGTAATTAAATGACGCATGCGCAGACATTATCCATAGGTGCTGGCGAACTCCCAGCCAATCAGGAGCCAGCGCTTTTGACTATTTGCAGTCAGCGCCACCTATCGCTGATAAGATATGTTAATTTCTAATAATAGTTATAATGCCACAATTTTTGGAATTGAAACTGCTATATTTAGGGTAAAATTTAGTCTTCTACGCATTGTTCTTCTCGCCTAATAAGAAACGCCTGCATAATTAGAAGCACCCTCCCCTAATTTATGTGTCTTTTGCTGACAATTATTTTTGACATATTGTATCAACCTCTCTACTCTGAACTTTCCATTGTCAAAAATCTGCAACAGTATTGTAATACCTACTGAAATCAAATTAAATATTTAGAGAAAAACAAATTTGTGTGACTAGTATTCACATTGAACTTTAGAAACCATAATATAATATAGTGACCTTCCTTAATATGATATTTAACTAGCACTTTGTGTTACTTATTATCTCACCCGTTTATTATGATTATTAGCAAAAAAAGATTAATTTATAAAATCTAGTAACGTTATAAATACACTACATCTACTTTTATAGGAACACAACAGTTCCGAAACGTACAAGAGCATTATATGGGGACCAACGTGTGACAGCACAGATATGCTCATAAAGGATATATTCTTGCCAAAGCTGGAAATAGGAGACTGGCTTGTCTTTAAAAACGCCGGAGCCTATACGTTAACCCTAGCTAGCTCGTTTAATGGGTTAGAACTTCCTCAAGTGCACAGTTATGTTACTCCAAACAACTGGTATATGTATATTACAAATTGCTCATTAAGTAAATTAATATTTTTTTTGTAGGTCGTTTTTATATAACACACATTTTTTTAACAACAAAGATGCGACAAGAGATACAAACAAAGAAAAACCAAAGAACTAACACTAAAACTGAAACTTCTTTTATATTGTATGTGTAAACAGTTAAGAATAACATTAGGTACTTTTTATTTTCTGCTTATTCAATAAAATATAAAAAAACTATATTTAAGTGAAAGAAAGGTAAAATATGTAAACGCACACTTTAACAACAACAAAGTATCCCTGCATTAGTTAAGGTAATAATGTCAGTAATACAAGTAGCCTCCTTTAAATACTTAGGTACTAACATAAATAGTAAAAGTCAATCCAAAAAAGAAATAATATCAAGACTAGAACAAGCTCGAAGAACGTTCATAAACATGGAAACTCTTTTCATTAGATCAGACCTGAACTTGGAGCTTAGAATTCGAATGATTAGGTGCTACATCTTCTCCATTCTCTTATATGGATGCGAAAGCTGGACGCTAGATCCAACCATTAAGAAACGATTAAATGCTTTTGAAATGTATTTATACAGACGGATGCTACGTGTTTCGTGGATGCAAATGACGAAATTCTAATACGAATGAATAAAAATAGAGAATTAATGAACACTATAAAAGAACGAAGAACACAGTACATAGGGCATGTGATGAGGCGAACGATATGAATTATTAAGAATTATCATTGAGGAAATACAGACGACGATCGGTAAGACGCCAAAATTCCTGGCTAAAAGATCTGAGAAGGTTCGGGTGTACATCCGCAGAAATTTTCCGAGCAGCTGTCTCTAAAACTACAATCGCCATTTGGATCGCCAACCTTCGATAGGAGAGGGCGACATAAGAAGAAAAGAAATACAAGGAAAAGTAAAAAATTATCCGAACTAACTTTTTCAATTTTTTCACAAATTTATGGGTTGGACAAGTGCATTATTTTTCTACTATTACCGTTTTTCCTTTTCGGTGCTCTTGAACTAGCGGCCCACAAGCTTGCGTATTTCTTCAAAAAAAGGTTTTTGGTTGATCAAATTATACTTTGCTTTTTGTATTCTAGATTAAAATGGTTGACTTACGTTCCATCTTCTGCGACTATTCTACTTAAAAAAAAATTTGCCTTTACTGTTACAGACGTCGGTTAAGCGTTTACGCTTATGCTCTGCGGCAAATTCCCTTCGCACGCATCTCACACAGATTTTATAGAAGACGAACTCGTCGTAGACGATTTTATAAACAGAACCATAACTAATATGAAGAGAACACGTTATATTGTCAACGGTAATTCGCTGGTACCATTTCTCAAGCTTGTTGAAAATTTTTTGTCAGTAGTGACGGTTGACGGGCATTCTATTTCCTCTTCGTGCATCGTTCTCACTTTTAAACTTCTCGATTCACTCACCCACCCTTATGTTATATGAATTTCGGCCTTCCAATCGAAGAAATCCGATCACTGCTCTTTATTCCTCCTTAGTGCGCATTACTAGTAGGGCGGCCACATTCACACTGAAACAGAAAGCAAAGTGAAACGTTGATAACACGACCACAGTAGTATCAATTCTAAGCATGAATGCACAAAACACAGTAGGCCAAACCTAAAAATATGTTATGGCGATTGTGCAGATAATTTGTAAATTTTCTAAATTTAAAAAAGTAAGAATTTTATTACAAATAAAAATTACATAAATTCAGTTATAAACCTAAAAGTTAAACAACAAAGAATTAAATAAACAAAAACACAGCACAAATACAGCAATTCACTGATATAACAAAAAATTTACAAAACGTATCTACAAAGTAAAACGCATTTGTAAGTGTTATTGCTACAAAGTTGGTGATGTTTGTGTTCACGGCGTGATTTGTGGTTTATTGCGATAAAGTCATTAGATATCACTACAAAAAATAATCAAACGGTATAAGATTAGGTGAGCACGGTAACCAAAATTTTTAATTTGTAAACCACGAAAACATGATACCTGCTGGCCGGCGAATCTTCGACAACATTAAACAGGATTCCATTCGTAGGTTGGCTTAAAATTATTTCTCATGTCGCTTTGAGACCCTTCGTGTCTTTTTTTAGTTCCAGGAATAGATATTTTAGACCAGTAGAACCCATCAAATAAAGAATCACAATCCTACCAGAAGAAGCAAAAATTATGTTTTGGTTTTAGCTCAGGGTAGTGCTTTTTATGGTACATGCAGTTATTTGCGAGATGTGGCTTTCCATCCGTTACTGTACACTAACTAATCTTGAAGGCAATAACTAGAAGCCCTCTATAAGACAAGCTTTGGTCACTTTTAAAGAGTATTTTATTTTAAAACACATTTTATGCCATTGTCAAATTAAACCAAAATACATCATTATTACTATAACTATTTCCGAACAATTTTTGTACAATCAGCAAACACTCTGGATAAAGAGTCTTCAGCAGTGAGAAAAATTTCTGATGAAGTTCTAAAACGCCTTTAGGTGAACCATTTTTATCATTTATGTAGAAACCGACATTGCCAGGCATATTGTCGTTAGTGAAAGCAAATACTTTTCATCGTCCATAAGCCATCAGTAACCACTACTAAAAAAAGCGTCATCAGCAGTTGTCAACTTGCATTTTTCATTGCAAAACCCAATAAGCCACATGCACTTGCTGAAGGTCTAATGTTACCAGCAGCTATTGAATTAGTATAAATGATGGTTGGTACAAAAAAAACTCTCTAATAATACTATCCAAAAACAAATAAGTAAAATAACAAAAGATATTCAAACACAAATTGTTAAAAATGTTATGGGGTCTACGTATTCTTCATTACAAATGGACGAATCCACAGATATTTCTAAGCCCATTTTATATTCAATAGTAAATAGTTCTTAAACAGTGCATCTATTCCCACATTATTTGCAATTTGGCTAACTATTAATGGTGAATTTGAAGCGTTGCGCAATATATCCCAACTATTTCTGTTAGTTATAACGAATTTTGGTGGAACTATTTTTTTGCAGCAGCTCTCGAGAAATATCCTTCTTCGTAGTACACCTTCTTCCAATTTCCTATTAAACACTTTTACCTAACAATTTTAGCACACATTCATTTCATAATTTTGTCAATTTGCCTTATTACTGTTTCATGCATTAAAACTTTCTAGGTCGCATTCAAACGATACAACATTTTAATACGTACACAATGCTTCCATCCCGAGCAACGCTACTCAGCGAACTTAAAAATTACTAATTAATCTTAGCGGTAATTCAAGAATATGGCTAGGAAATGAAATCAGAGATACGAAAACGCATACAATATTATGTAGAGGCACTCACATAGACTATAATGGGTTAGTTACATAATGAGAATAGAAGATCATAGACTGCTGAAAACAGCGTTCACGAACAGAATACAAGATATAAAACCAAAAGAGATTAGGAAAACGGTGGAAAGATGACGTGGCACAAAAATTTGATGAGCGTTAAGAACCTTGAAAAAAGTAGACCTTGACCGGCAATATTAGAGATGAACGATAACGGAAACTAAATCCAATTTACACTGTAGCGCGCTATTGAAGTGATGGGGACAGAGGAAAGAGGGGGAAGGGATGAAGGGAGGTAAGGATGAGGAGAGAGAGAGAGAACTTACATCAGATACTACATAATATAAACTAATATTGCAATAGTAAAATAGGAAAAGACGTTAATAGAGAAATGGATTGATTGTAAATCTATGGAGAAGAAACTATAAACAGGAATGAAATCAAATTAATAGGTTTCTGCAAAATAAATGACTTAATACTAGAAAATACAACATGCAAGCAAAGAATTAAGAACAAGTACACATTTGTGACAAAAGACTAAAATGCTAGAAGTCTAATAAACCATAAAATATATATATATATATATATATATATATATATATATATATATATATATATATATAGAATACTTATTAAAAATATTCCAAAAAATTGAATTAAAAAAAAGCAGAAAGAGGATCAAATCAAAAACCAAAATGTCTAAAAAATTTAAATAAAAAAAAGATAAAATAAGGCAATATAGTGGATTAGCAATATACAAATTTGATAATAAAGAAAAAAAGAAAAATACCGGAGAGAGCCAAATGTGTAATTTCAATGCGGGAGAACTAAAAACAAAATGGATACCAGAAAAAAGATAAATGGCTTTGGAAATAATTTATTTATCAAGATCACAGAACGATGAACAATACAGTAGAAAAAAAACAGTAAAATAAGGCGTTAAAACTCAATAGGAAATCTGATAGAAATTTGCAGAAGAGATAACTAAAATAGTTAACAGAAATAAAAAAACAAACAATTTAAAAATAATAAAATCAATAAAAGACAATCCCGGACAAATACAAACGGATATAAGAAAAATGCAGAAGCCTAGAAGAAATATTATACAAAAAAAACATGTTTATCCCAAAGGAAAACATAAACATAAAAGAACAAATAGATTATGAACAAGAATTTAAGTCTCTATCTATCACAGATCAAAAATTGTGTCATGACAGATGTCAGAAATAAAAAAAATAAAAAATAAATTCCAGCTTGGAAGCCGCCGTGATCAAAAGTTATAAAGAATGACGTATTGAAAGCTGGATGTATTAAAAACCCTTGTTGCATTGTGCTAGGACATCTCACCTATAACAGCTTGCGGATGTAAACCCCGTAGGCCATGGGCTTTCGAATGATAACCCCCTATGTCTTTAGGTTCAGTAGTTCTGGAGTTGAAAGTCGCGACGGACAGACAGACACAAGGTTTCCCTTTCAGGTATAGAAGACTAAAAGTAAGTGGGAAAGAGAAAACAGTTTCAAAGATAATCAAATGATTAGAATAAAATAGAATGGATATAGATCATATCTAAATAAACATGAGAAGAAGAACAAACACATAAGAAGTGGGAAACAATGTATTAATACCAATATACAGACCAAATGTAAAAACTACAGACCAAATGTAAAAACTACAGACCAATCTCTTTAGCCTAAACAAGTTACAAGCTATACATAAACATTTTAGTAAATGTACAATAACAGGCAACCTTTAAAACAAAAATATAGACAAATAATAATATAATAGGTGTATAAATAAGTTCTCAGCTTTTTTCTGCAAAATTAAAGTTTTATTTAAAAACAAACAAAAAAAGCTTAAGTATCAAAGTATTCTCCGTTGGCATCGATGACCTTTTGCCATTTTTCGGGTAGCTTGCGAATTCCCTGGTGATAGAAAGTTATCGATGCATTTTCGGACTTCTTCTTCTGTTTTGAAGTGTGTATCAGCCAAGTGATGCTGTAACGACCGGAATAAATTATAATCGGAAGGGGCCATGTCTGGGCTATACGCCGCATGTGGGAGAAGTTCCCAGCTTAACGCGTCTGCAGCTCATCCGTGTCAAATGTTTGAGGGCGTCCAGCGCGTGATTGATCTTCAAGACTAAACTCTCCTCCGCGAAATCTTTGGTGCCACTTTTTGCACGTTGCATGACTTACAGCATTCTTACCATATGCAGCACAAATCATTTCGGTGGCTTCAGCAGCGTTTTTCTTAAGATGAAACGCGAATTGGATAGAAAATCGAATATGCTCTTTTGTGATTGCCATCGTGAACACAGCTGATTATTGAAGTTATGTGCATCAAACGCCAAATCGCATGATGTTTCGAAAGACCAAATGTCATTGCTTTAAAACCGCAAGAGAGCGGACTAATAAGTTACATGCAAACGGTGATTTGCCTCCTGAGAAATCTAAAGCTGAGAACTTATTTATACACCTATTATATATTATAACAATCATAATGAAAATAAAAATAGAGATAGAGAAGAACATCTAGAAAAAAGAAAGTACCCATCATCTTAAAAACGCAATTAGAAGCACACATGACACGGTTAGAACGAACGTAGTCTCTTTTATGCGGACAATGTAGTGTTCGCGCCAAACTTCTAATTATAATTATTTTTGAAATTTTAAATTAGGGCCGGCTATAATTTGATTCCCTCTCATATATGTGAAATTTGTTATATCGGCCCATTTGACTATCCAGCACGCGTGGCGATATGCTCGGGCGGTCTGGGCCGCGGGCCGCGCTCGTGCAATTGGCTTGGAGCACTTGCACGTTGATTTCGTTTAGTTCGCACAACATTAAGCCTTTACTTTATTTATTTTAAACTGGCCATTTCAGAACGCAAGTTCACGCGATTTTATACTTTTGCTTTATTAAAACCTGCATTTCGCATTTTTGTTCGCGGCATTACGCATTTGCCTTTGTTCGGGCTTTTACATTTGGCATTTTTTCCCTGTGCTCTCGCCGACAAATTATCAGCTCGACGAGGGAACCTTTATACCAGGAAGACGCCCCCGTTTCGTCTGCTGTGAAGATTTGGGTAACTTGTCCTAATTTTTATCCATATCCTTCTCTTTTTCTTCTGGAAGCCCCAGGACCAACAGCAGGGAACCGATATCTGCGGGAAGCACCGTTTCCACAGGTTAGTGTTTTTAATTTTAGAGTTGTTTGAAGTTCTCTGTTCAAAATTCAAAATTACCTATAGAGTCCACTTATTCCAGCTGAACCAGTAGTGCTAATAACCAATGCCAAACACAAAATACAAAATATAGTAAACGCATAAAGCATAGGTATTTAGAAGATAAAAATGGAAATAAACATAAATAAAATAAAAGTTGTGGTTGTAAATAAAAAAACACAGAGATAAATAAAATAACTAATATATTAAATATTACACTAGTAATAATATATGAATATCTGAGAAGTGTAATGAGAGAGGAAAATAAATTTATTAACTAGAGTAAGTAAATTAACAAAAATATGTTACTCCCTAAATGAAAGCGTACTAGAACATAATAGGATAGACATAAAGATAAATATAAAATTCCATAACACAATAATAATAAAAACCTTAACTTACACATGTGAAAATTGGATATTACGGAAAAAACTAAACCAAGCACAAAGGAACATCAGAGGAAAATTGCAAAAAAAAAACAAGTGGGCGGAATTAGAAACTATAACATTAGAGATATAACAAAACCAAAACCAATAATAGAAAAACTTGGTGTGAACATCACACGATTTTCCTTATCCTATTATTTGGGTAATTCTGGCAAAAATTCTAGACTTCAATTTTTTTTCGAGTTCCTATTTTTATCAACTTTTACTTTAAATTCATGTTTACCTCGTAATAACAAATCATTTTTATTCCCATGAATTTTTTGTATCTTCAACCGTTTAGATTTGCGACCGCTTTGCGACCGATTTTACGACCTTGCGACCAAACGGCTCGGCCGATTTTTACCAAAAGTTACTCACTGCGTTTCTCACTACCTACAAGTAACTTGCATACCAAATTTCAAGTCTCTAGCTCTTACGGTTCTCGAGATATCCTGTTTACTGACAGACCGACAGACACACACACACACGAACCAATGGCCCAAACCAACTTTTTTGGTGTCCTGAGGCTATAATTCGTCCAGAAATGTGAAAAACTGCGTAGGTCAAATTTCCGCCGATTACATTACTTTCCTTATTATAAGATAAGGAAAGTAAAAAATAAAAAAGAAGTTATTGAATTGAAATGGCTATATGGTGAGAATGAAACTAGACAAAATAACATGAAAAAGATAGAAATTTAAAAACCAACCAAGAAGTAAAACGAGGGGCCAAGAAGAAAGTGAGATAGATTAAATTAGAGAAATGCGTTAGAAAAAGAAAAAACGACAGGGAAAATAAATACTTCACTAAGAAATACAAAAGCCTTGAAAAAATAAATACAAGACACTGCTCCTCCCTTTAATGGCTGAAAAATCAAACAGAATTTGAGATAAAAATAAAACCGGTAATCACAAAAGACATTATACATATACAAACAACCAAAACCAATAGTTTATAACATTTTTCGTTAATCCGTAATATATATAAATTTAATAAAAATTTTATGTTTTTCTTAATTTTCAACAATAAAATAATCTTTTTATCAATATGTCAAGCTTTTTATTCTACTAGCTACTGTATATTAAGTGTAAGCGGCACTGTATAACATTACCTGAACAACAGGCTGGTGCGCATGTTCCTTTTCGACCATTGCAAGTTCTGAGAGTATATGCTGTGTTCGTTCCTGCTGTTATTCGAGCGCATTATTAAGTGATACCTGTGACCGGCATGGTTATTTTCCAGCGCACGAAGCCTTGCGAAAGATCCCTCGATTGACTAGAAGCTCTGCCGCTTTTTCGCCAGCTGTCACAACAAATCACCAAAATTCCGCCGAAAAGCTTCTGCCAACCCAGAGGGTGGCTACCGAGGGTAAGCGCTCCATCTTGTCATTTCTGCACGTTGCCACTATCGATACGCACTTTTGCACGGCATTTCATCATAAATTTTAACCAACTACTTAGAGGGCCATACCAGAAATGTTCTTAACCCCCCCGACCTCTGCCATGTCATTTAGCTTTTCCAATTACTGTACAATACGTAGCGTTAGTAATAATACAATAATACTTTTGCAGAATAATCAACTGCAAACCGAATACTACCAATACTCGTTTTCTGCTGGAATTTTTAAATTAAGTGCGACACCGTCAACATTTAATTCGTTTCCAAGAAGTGCACTATTTGCGATAAAAATATGGATTAGCTTTAGAAATATATTTTAAGTGCTGATTTATGCTATTTAAAGTGCTCGCTAGTTGTTGGTTAAATTAAAAATGCACTGGGAGAATGTTCACATTTTTATGGCAAAATTTAATACTAAATTCTGCAATAAAAGCTATAAATAGCAATTTTTATGTAACATGCGCACAGTGAATCATAACTAAAGCAAATTTTGCAATGATTAAAGTCTGAAGGAGTCAAATGACGTGAATGCCAAAAGAATTTGATATTTACTGAAATTTTACTGTGCAACACTTCATTGTAAAGCAATTGTTATTGATTTTTCTTTTTCTAAATAATTGGGCAACTAAATCTTTTTAAGAAAAGTTTTAAAATTTAATGTAAAACAAAATGTAAGAAAATGCTTGAAACCATAAAGAATTTGGACACCAAATATCTGCTGTACAGGGTATCTTAATTATAGTGTACAATATGTCTTCATCTATAAAACTTAAATTAAACGTAAGTTTATAAATACATAAATTTTAGTTTAATGTGAGAAACGCTCGCTTATACTAATTAATAGGTTTAACAATATAAGATTCTGTTCAATAATAGATTCTGGAATCACTGCTAGATAGGGTTAATTTTCTCTAAAATGCGAGGGGTGTCCAATTTTAAAGGCAGAGGTAGTCATACAAACTGTGCATGCGCAATATCTCCGTCATATCCATGACTAGACACGTTCATGTGTGTAGTAGCATAGTATAGAGCGCTGTTTTGTCCAAGACTCAATTTAGCTTTCGGAAAGCAAATAAATATGGCGTGTGTAATTGAAGAGTATTCGAAGCGAGAGGTGTGTGGAGTTATCAGATTTTTGTAAGCTGAAAGAGTTAGTTAGGATGAAATTCATCGCAAATTAAAGAAATTAGCATTTGGTGCAAAAATTTAAAGATGAACGAACGGACCTGAATGATAATCTGGAGAAGAAGGCAGACCAAAGACCTCGCACACAGATTACAACTGCACAATTGTCGAACGTTTGATTAGGGAAGATCATCGCATTAAGTACGTGAAATTGCTAAAATGTCTGCCATTCCTAAAAGTTGTGTTCATGAAAACATATGCGACTTAAGCTTTGCTTCCGCAAAATTTCGGCTCACTAGGTGCCGAAACTACTCCCCGATGAAAAAAAAACAATCAAATAGTTGCTTTACTTCAAAATCTCGCCCGATGCCAATAGGAAGGAGATTCTTTCATTGAAAGCATCATTATCAGAGATGATATCTGAATTTATGAGTTCACTCTAAAGACGAAACAACAGTCCATGATGTGGAAACGTCCAGCTTCCCCAGTTCAAATAAAAATTCGAAACTCGACCATCTGAACTCAAGATCATGGCCACTGGGTTTTGGGATGGTAAAGGCCTACTCCTACTCTCAAACCACGCACACCCATTAACAGCGGCAAATACTGCGGAACTCTCTAGAAATTGCGCACAGCCATTAAAAGGACAAGGCCGGGACGATTACGGAAGAAGTTAAACTTTTGCACGGTAGCGCAAGACTCCACACGTCAAATCAAACCAAACTGTGGTTGACACAGCGGAATTGGGAGGTCCTGCAACATTCTCGGTATAGTCCAGATTTAGGCCCCTCGGATTTTTATTTATTCGGACTTTTTGGCGGGGAAACGCTTTGCGAATAAGGTGAACTACTTCAAGTGGACAAGAAGCAGTACTGTAATGTTCAAACTACTATCACACTAGGATAAACGTCTCAGCGTTTATGGAGATTATGTGGAGATATGAACAAAAGTATGTAATTTTGGCTTGTAGCTTTAATATTGAACACTTTTCATATATGTGGCTGGGTACGCAATTCTTTCATGTAAGTTAACTGGGCAGCAAACCATTTGATCAAGTAACTTGTTTTTAAGAAGCATTCAAATTAAACGACTACGTGCCTTTTAAATTGCGGATAAAAACGAAAACTCATGCAAACGTCGAATTATTTTCTTTGGAAAAAATTGCAATAAAACAAATCTAGGACGGATGAGTTTTCGATGTTTTTGGTTTTCTGAATAGATGTGTAAATCATGGCCGCATGCATACACGTGATCGACTACGTTCATGATGTCTAAAATCAAAAACCACACCAAATATTGTAGATAAAGAGCCAATTTCAAGCGTTAGTCATTTGCCATATAAAATCCTTCCTTGAAAGTGGACCAAAAAATAAATGCAATTAAAGAAACTTGGTGCTAGTTACGAATACGTAAAAATTATTTCAGTCTCATATCAGGAAGCTATTTTCAATGAACTTAAAAAGTTCGTTACTGAATTCTATATGTCGGTCTGTCACAAAATTTGAGATTTTTTAAAATTTGAAAATGGATTCTTATAGGAAATTTTACGCGGAGTTCGAAAATGAAGTCGAAAAATTCTATCTCGAATAATTTTTGAGATATTCGATTTCGAATTTTTAAGTTCGTTCTGAGATTGCTTACAGAGCAATCTCTTCGCCGGCCCCCTTTTTTTTTTTGATCTTGATTTATAATGGGCGTTTATAAAGACCATGCGGTTTTCACTGTCTACGGCCAAATGAGTTGGAGTGGAATAACGCCTTTTTTGGGGGTTTTTCAGTCTCTTGAAGGCTATACAGGGTCTGGCAATGAGATGTTACGTTTTTCAAAACAATTTTGAACAAATTTTAATTTTTATTTTTCTAAAGATTACATATAATACCATTTAAGAAACATGAGGCACAAACAAAAAGAATATAATTCAGGTATAAAAAATGACTCCATCGAAGTAGAAACCGTTCTCGTCTAAGCACTATTGTAGGCCGGTGAAAATATTATCCATACACCTTTCAAGCGTAACGCGTGGAATTGCTTGTATTTCTCAGTTTTGGCTTCTGAATGAGCTTCAAGATTCCGTGGTTTTTTAATGTAAACCTGAACGTTCAGGTAGTCCTATAACGATGAAAGATGCGGTATCGAGAAGGCGGGCCACTTCGCATTGTCGGGCCTAAAAAAAGGTTCCCTTAAGAACGACGTCTGTTTTTTTGTGTGTGAAAATTGACTAATTTTCATAATTTTTTTATATAAATCTGTTTTATTTAGAGATATGAGATTTCGTGCATTTGAAAAGATATATTGAGAGTCATCAAAAACGATTTTTTTTTAATAATTTTATTCATTTCAACTCCACCAGAGGGCGCCGAAGTCGTCTCCTGATAAACCGTGCGTTGTGCGGTGGACAGGATATCTTTGCAGTAGTATTGCCGAAACAAAAAATCAAACGGTATCTCAAAGTACACACATATATCCTGTCTGTATTCTACAACCAAGTTGTCAAAGTCAGTAGAAAAAAATATCAGTCTGCGAAAAAATTTCTCGGAAAAACGTTCTCTTCTAAAGGAAAATAAATTATTTTAGGTTCAGTTTAGAGAATTGGTTGTAGAATACAGACAAGCTATTGTTTCAATGAACACATAAAAAAATTTAGATCGATCGGATTAATGGTTTCGAAGAAATCGTGTCCACCGCGCAAAAATAACCATTTTGAGAAAAATGCATTTAGAGTTTTTTTCTATTTCTCATTTAACTATTTACTATTATAATAGACAAAATGCTCAGTCTGCGATTCCTTGGACCTCTTGAAAAAGTTCTTGCTCGTCAAGCTCCTTTTTTCTCTTTATTCTCGCATCTTTTGAGGATTACTGAGATTATCATGGAACTTTCTTTTTTATTCCTACCACACTTTGTTTTATTTGGATCTTTACAAGATCCTTTGTTTTACAAACATATAGACATGATAATATCAAATTCAACGCCCGTTCAAAGGCCACAACGTAACTGGTGCGGCGAGCGTGCATGTATATTTGCATATATATTTGTGAAAAATGAAAATACGAAGAAATTAATAAAAACATTGCGATTCTGAGGTCGTTAGCCTTTCGAAAATATAAAAACTTCAAATTAATTTTTTGATCCAAAAAAATCAACGTTTCTTCCGAAGAAACAAGTCACAACTTGCAGGGCGGAAAAAATCGCTTGGTGAGCGTGTAAATATATATGTATATATACATACATATCTTTGTGGTAAATTGAGATATAGAAAAAATATAAAAACATTGTGATCCTAGGGTTTTCAGCTTTCTGAAAAAATAAAAATCTGAAAATCGATATTTTGGTCAAAAAACCAGACGTCCCGCTTAAAAAAGCCATGAATTCTCCTGAGGTATGGCAACCCTAACTATGGCAAGTTGAAACAGCCAATAATATTGCAGGCGTAGATCCCACAGGTGCGACTCCGCAAATTTGTGTGATTCCGGTTTTGGCAGATCATCGAATAAAGGCTCATTTACAATACCGCAGAAAAATATTCACACTCAAATTCTGTAAAGTCAATAAAAAGTCATATTAGTTGCTTTGCGTTCTGCCAAATTGGACGATTTGCCGTGGACTTTACTTACCTTTAGTTATGCAAACTTTGTGTGCACTCGCATAAGCTACCACAAAATTTGCAATAATTACTATAATTTTAGATGATAAACAAGGGCTACATTAGACACAAAAATGGAATCCTACATGAAGTATTGAAAAAAGAGACAATGAAAGACAAACTGCTGCTCTATTCAAGGATTTGGTTGATAATATGAAATTTGCGGAATATCTCAGAATCCCCAAGAATTATTTTAATATTAAAAAAAACGAACTAAAAAACCGTAACACCAACGAAGCACATATATACACTCGTATATTTTCACTGTTTGAATACATTATTTTAAATGCAGAGTTGGAAATCGCTTACTACACTCCCTAATTAATTTCAATCCGATTATACCCAATCAACGCTTAACATTCAAAATAATCTATTATTCAAACCTTTTCGCTGTTTCCGATGTACCTTATCCAACAGAACTTTATTTCAAGCATCTGCCTACTGCTTCATTTGTGCTATTTTTGGAATTATTTGTGTTCGTAGATGGAAGAATTGTACATTTCTCATTGTTGCAATAACATATTTTTCAGGGCTTAAAATTATTAGAATAATAACTTGTTTTCCTAGAAATTCGGTAGTCTTCCGAACCGCTGTTAAAGATCCATTTACACTAATTGCTGCGACATAACGTCGGAACGATGCGATCGCTCAAATTCAATGAAGTCTGCAAAAAATCTACTTGTTTTGAGTGTTGCCGATGCTTGCACAACTGAGTATAAAGAATGGTACGCTGTAAATCTGCGGCATATCACCAACATATTTACGACAGCTTGTGCAAACCTTGACAAAACGCAGAAAAAGTAATACTTTGCACCGGATTCGAAGATTTCAGTAAGAGTACGTGAACAGTGCTTCATATTTTACGTAATGAATTGTTTAGGAGTGTTTAGCTAAAGTCCAACGGATTTCAAAAAACAATTCATGATCTTGAATTAAATCCGGATTCACCGTTATGCATCAGAAAATAAAATACAATAAAAGCAGTGGATTAGCAACGAGGAATTGCTCACGAAGAAAGCAAAGTCCATACAATCAGCAAGAAAAGTCTTAGTCATCGGTATTTTGAAACACTAAAGGAATTTTGCTGATTGATTTTCTTACAAAAGGAAAAAGCGGTTACTGAAAAATATTACATAACTCCTTTGCACTAGCAACAATTCAGAAAAAACTCGGGGTGGGAAAGAAGCACTGCGGCAGTGTTTCAGCTCATCCTGCATTCACATTATTAACCTGATCTCGGGCCTCCACTTGTGTCCAAAACCTAAAATACGAGGTGTGGCAGAAAAATAATAAAATTGATTTTTTATTTACCAACGTTTTTATTTTTTTCAAACATCAATGTTATCCCCTTCAAAGTAGCTCCTTTGGGCAGCTGTACACCGATTGAGACGTTGTTCTCACTGTTGGTAGCAGCGCTGGAAGTCTTCAACCGGTATGGTCTTCAGCATGTCCGTTACACTCTTTTGGATGTTTTCTAAAGTCCCAAAATGACGTACTTTGAGGACATTTTTCAGTTTAGGAAAAAGGAAAAAGTCACAGGGACTGAGGGCAGATGAATAGGGTCAGGTGGGGAACAGTTTGTTCTGGAACAAATTCTTTGTGGACGATTCCCCTTGTCAAAAAAAAATCAGCATTGATTTGATCTTTGATTTGCTCATTCGAGTTTTCTTTGGTCGAGGAGAGTTTGCAGTGTGCCACTCCTCACTTTGCCCTTGGTCTCAGGATCGTATTCAAAAATCCATGATTCATCACCTGTGATCACACGACTAAAGAAATCTTGCTCATTAACGATTCTGTCAAGAAGATCAAGACACTTGTTTTTTCGAATGTCCTGCTCAATTGTGAGGGTTTTTGGCACAGACCTTTCGCATGTGGAAATGTTCAGTCAAAATTTGATGAACGGTAAATATGCTCAAATTTAATTGTTCACTCAACATTCTCAATCTTAATCGGTTTTCGAAGTTAAAGACCTCCCTGAACGGTGTTCATCTTCAACGTGTTTTCTGCCTTCCAAAAATGATTTCTGCCATCGAAAAAATTTGGGCTCGGGATAAAGAATGTTTCCCATAGGCCTGTTTTAACTTTTTAAACGTCACACTTGCCGATTCTCCAAGCTTAACACAAAATTTAAATGCACAACATTGCTCCAAATTCTGCTGTTCCATTTTGCGTGACGCACAACCAAAATACAACTTCACTAATAGCAATCACAAAAATCACGTAGTTAACGGAACGAGTTAAAACTCGCACTGATCTATTGGGGGGGGGGGGGGGGGGTATTTATACACGTGCTCTATCAAGGCTCTATTATGGCTGCAAATGGTGTTTTAGCGATCTTGAAAATGTCATCCGAGAAGAAATCAAAAAGCTAAATCATTGTTGGCTCAAATGGTTGACATCAAAGGGATTATATTGAAAAATAAAATACAACCTTAATCACGCTTAGTTTTTATTATCATTTCAGAAACTCTCCGTAGGTCATGAATATTGTGTGCAAATATCAATATAAAAGTTTAGGTTAACTTTCTAAAATTAAATACAAATAATAGCACGAAGGTGTAAATTGTTTTCCAATAGAGGCGCTCGAACTTTGATAGTGTATAGTGGCCATGTTGATGAAGTTACAGCTATCAGAAGAAGATTTCTGAAAGGAGTGACTGTTAGAATTACAACAAACAGCTGAACTGTACCCTTGCTTTCAGAACAGTAAAGCAGTAGTTAGTAAATATTAAAATCGTGATTTCAACTAAGCAGTAGTTGACCTCACTTTGGATGACTCGGCATTATTGATAAGTTGTACGTGTTGCCGTGAGAAATAGCCTAAGAATTGCAATTAAAAGTATTGCCAAAGGTATAAACATTGACAGTGCGCCTGCATTTCGTAGTTTAAAGATTCACTTCCAAGCTCTATACCTGGATGTGCTCTTTGACGGACAACAATGGTACAACTCTTATTTGAAGAGGTTATAAAAAAGCATTTTTGAATGATAAAGTACGAAACCCGTAGCAATAAAACCTGGCTTACCTCCAATGAAGGTGTTACTATCTATTTAATTTCATTGTATGGAAATAATTTTCTTTAAGTCTCTCCCAACTCCCGAAACAATTCCACTAGACAAGTTGTATTATTAACTCGCCAAGCACAATTTGAAAATTCTTGAAAAACATCCAGATTTAAGTCAATCAAATTGGGCATCGTTCTCCATCACGACGAAAAACCACAGAAGTTAAAATGAGAATCCTTAAACACCCGTCATATTCTCCAAGCCTTACTCCTTCGGATTTTAATTTGTTTGACTAGCAGGAGCCTTGGTTTCGTGGAAGCTTAGAGTTTGTTTTTTTTTTTTTGAAAAAAAAGCACTTACAAGAATGACATCCACGAGCTTACTAAAAGTTAAAATAAAAAAATAATGGTAACTATAATAATACATTGATAATACTTCTCTTAAAAACATAATAGATTGTTATTATTTTCAAGTTTAATACGAATTTTTGGATTTCTCTAATACCATATTTTACTTTATCGAAAGTAAACAGCAAAACCTGAAGGTACATTAAAAGAGATAGATTTATTATCTTTTAGAAGTTTCTAAAAATCTGTTATAACTTCTTACGTTAACTTTCTTATCTTGAATATACCTTCACGCACAGGACGCGTGAAAATGTGTTCCTATCGCACTTCAATTACTGATTACGCATAAATTATACCTTAAAATTGATAAATCACAGTTTATCGATTGGAACTGAATTTTTAATCAAAACTTTATGGATAAAACGATTGTATACGTCGCTTCTGAATAATTTTTAATTGCCTAACTATTGCATGTAGAATTCAAAAATATATTATTACGTTTATTACTTGGCTGCAGAAAAGTGTAGTTAATGGTTTGCGAGACTTTCGGACGTTTAATTAATTTGAATATTGCTCTTATTAAATTACATCATGTAGAAATATTCCGTATCCCTTACACACTACTCGTAAAAAATACTTTTGAAATGAAAATCATATGCTGATTTACCCTTAAAAACACCCGAGTTTAGCTGATAACCGTTGCCTAATAAAACTGTAAAGTAATAGGGGGACCGGAAAGGAATGTCATTTCTGCGCATGTCGATATTCGTTCGTCATTTATCAGCTCATTGCGTACTTCAAAGTCGTGCCAAGGACATTTTAAGGTTGGAGTGACTTGTTTACTCGTAAATAATTAAATCTTAATTTTTTTATGGTTAAATGGCCAGCCAAATACCAAAAGAGGTACATATCCGGCATTGTATGCTTTTTAAATTACAACAGTTGCTACCAAAAAAAAATTGCGATGTTTATCCAAGTGCATTAGACGTTCGTAAATTCCGAAGGTGGTTTTCTAAGTTCAAATACGGTAATTTTGATCTTTCTCACTCGTATCGATCAGGAAGACCAACAAATTTAGACAATGATACGTTAAGATTGGAAGTGGAAGCAGATCTGTGTCAGACAATCGAGGAACTGTCGAAACACTCTTAACCAACCTTGGTCGACCATTCAAGAACATTTGCAGCAGATTGGTAAAGGAAAAGAGAAGAGCCAGAAGAAGATGGCAGCAGTCACGAGACCCAGCAGACAAGACTGTTCTAAACAATAAAACACAACAGCTTAAAAGAGAAATCCAAAAGCTCAAGGAAGAATCCCTCAACTCATACTTGGAGAACCTAACGGCGAGTGAAGAAACCGACTACTCCCTGTGGAAAGTTTCTAAAAATCAAAAGACCTATATCGTCAATACCGCCAATTAAAATGGAACTGGCCCATGGGCCAAAACAATAAACAAAAGCAGACTTGTTTGCTGAACACCTAGCATCCATCTTTACTCCTAATGAAGCGCAAATAGATAACACCTCAATCAGACTATTAATCTAAGAACAGAAAATATCACACCGGTTACTCCAAAGGAAATAGAGAAGGAAATAAAACAAACCTAAATCCAAAAAGCGCCAGGATACGATTTGATCACCGGTGAAATCTTGAAGCACTTGCCTAGGAAAGGTATAGTCATGCTCACCTATCTCTTCAATGCAGCGTTGAGACTACAACATGTTCCCGACAGTTGGAAAGTTGCAGAAGTAATTATGCTGCCCAAACCAGGTAAGCCACCAAACGATGTTAAATCCTACAGGCCCATCTCCTGTTATCAATCATATCAAAATTATTCGAAAAGCTACTTCTCAAGAGACTCAAGCCATTTATAGAAAATGGTAACCTAATACCGAACTATCAATTTGGATTCCGACAAAAACACTCAACGATTGACCAAGTTCATCGAATTACGGATGTCATTGAGTGCGCTCTAGAAGAAAGGAAAGTCTGCTCGGCAGTCTTCTTAGATGTTGCACAGGCCTTTGACAAGGTGTGGCATGAGGGCCTGATACACAAACTAAACAAACTGCTCCCAAAACAACATGTAGAGATATTAAAATCATACATCTCGGACAGACTCTTCAGAATAAAACAAGAAGACCAGTATTCGGAACTGAAAGAGATAAAAGCAGGTGTACCTCAAGGTAGTGTACTGGGCCCCATACTCTATCTGTTGTATACCAGCGATTTACCGGATCTAGAGGGAATCACGGTTGCCACATTTGCCGATGATACAGCTCTACTTGCAGTAGACGAAGACCAAGAGTTATCCACTAGAAAACTACAAACAGCCAGCAACATAATACTTGACTGGACCAAACAATGGAGGATCAAGTTAAATGAACTAAAATCTATCCATGTCAACTTTACCAATAAACTGCTCAAACACCCGCTGTCTTTAGACATTAATGGTACCATCGTACCTTACGAGAACAACGCCAAGTATCTAGGCATGACTCTAGACGCCAAACTCAGGTGGAAAGAGCATGTGAAGAAGAAACGAGCAGAACTAGCCCTAAAATATAGACAATATTATTGGTTGATTGGAAGAAACTCCAAACTTTCAATCTCCAATAAACTACTGATTTACAATCAGATACTGAAACCAGTGTGGCTTTATGGCATACAGCTCTGGGGCTGTGCCAGTGATTCTAACATCAAGTGTATCCAAACATTTCAGAATAAAGTTCTACGAAACATAGTAAATGCCCCCTGGTATATCCGAAATTCCGATCTTCACAGAGATCTACGAATTCCAACCGTTGAGAATGAGATCAAGAGGTTTGCTGAAAAGCATGAAGCTAGACTTCACCTCCATGTCAACGCAGAAGCTCTTCAACTGCTGGATAACCAACATCAAGTCCGAAGACTGAAGAGAAGAAAACCACGTGACCTTGTGTAGTGTGTTGTGTATAAAAGCAGAGCACAGTGCGCGAGTGCAGTGAAGTACGCAAAACAGAAGAAGCCTAGAAGACATCATTGGATGGACTCTAGTATAGACAAATACCTAGTTTAAGATCTCAGATGAAAGTTAATGGTTAGTCCTATAGACTAGTTTTAACAGCAGGCACACAATGCCAAATAAAAAAAAAAAAAAGATTGGTAAAGTAAGCACAGCAGGTGTTTGGGTCGCACATAATCTGTCCGAATAAAACAAAGCTAACCGGTCCACCACATGAAGCTTATTGCTTCAGCGGCACAATAGAGAAGCGTTTTTTGATTGCTTGATCACTGGAGATAAAAAATGGGTCCTCTATCATAATCCAAAACGCAAAAGGCAGTGGCTCTCTCCGAATGAATCGCCACGAAGTACAGCTAAGCCAGGTTTACACCCCAAAAAGGCACTTTTGTTTGTTTGATGGAATATTCGCGGATTCGTTTATTTTGAAGTGCTGTGAATGCAGACCTTTACTGTGAACAATTGGATCGAGTGAATCAATCTTTAATTGAAAAGTGCCCAGCAATTGTCAACAGAAAAGGCGTTATTCTGCAACACAATAATGCAAGACCGCACTGCATAAGACGAACCCTGGAAAAAAGTAATTAATTGGGGTGGGAGGTATTGCCTCACCCACCATACTCGCCCGATATTGTGCCGTCGGATTTCCATTTATACCGATCGCTACAACATTTTCTAAATGGCAAAAAATTTGAAAATTGGTTGTCCAAGATGCCATCTCCAGATATTTTTCTCAAAAACCAATCGATTTTTATCGATCCGGCATTGAAAATTTGCACACTAGATGACAAGGGGTTGTTGACAACGAGGATGATTACATCATTGATTAAAAATAAAAACTAGTTAAAAAAATATCTGTTTGGATTTAACGTTAAAAAACGAAATTGCTTTCCAGTCCCCCTAATAGATGCCCCAACTTTCGAAACTTTTCATAGAAAAGAAGGAAGTTTTTGAATCTGTTGTTATGGGAGATAAGAATGATCTATTATGATATTCTATTTTTAAAACCTTTGCAATGAATATCGTCCATGAAGATCAAAGTTTAAAAAATAACATTAAACGGGTATTATTATTTTTAAATACTAGGTGCGCAACTGAGTTTCCAAGTTTCACACATGGATGGCGCTAACAACACATGTAGTAGACATACATGTCTTAAGTTGTGTTTTTTTATAGCTTGGACATCTGTTAACAATAACCAGTCGTAATACGAACACATATCGCAACACAAAAATATTTTTTCTAACAACGAAGATGTAGAGTTTTGTGCCAACTAAACTCAAATCAAAATTAAATTATTAATCTTATTGTTTTAGTTTTTTTGCTCTTTTTTGCAAATAAACATTCTTTAGTATGAAACGGGTACAAACAGCCGAGCACCACAGAGATTACATGAAAAACGAAGAAGTGAACAGACTGCGGATGAAAGGGCAGCAATAAATGAGGCGAGGCGACGTATATGTGTCAAAATAACTCCGGAGGAAGTTGAAATAGAAAACCAAGCAAGACAACGACGTTCTGAAAGAACACCGGAAAAAATAGCTGCAGATAACTAACCAATGCGACAGCGAAGTTATGCCAAATGATTTGACACGTTTCCATAAGAGAACAGGGTGGGAAATGGTGAACATCGAACAATGAGTCTGATCAGCAGTGTTAAAGATATTTCCGAGTATAATATACAACACAATTTATAACGAGAAGGGTGTAAACCCAAATTTGCAACTACGGAAAGCTTTAATTAACACTATGGGAGGAAAAAGCCTGATTTGGCTGAAAATTGAACTCATGCTCATCTGAAGTACTCGTGTACCAAATTTGGTGTCAATCAGAGCTTTAGTTTTTGAGTTATCGCAATGACGAACACACACACACAAACGGGATTGTAGATACCACGATGTAAATTGCGAAGCGTACATGCACAAATTATTTTGAAAAAATATTCGACAAAGTACAACATGATAAGTTACTTGAAATTTTCAAAACAAACGAAATAGACGAAAGATGTTCGCATAATCAGAAATTTACATTAGTGACATAAATCAATGGCGGGAATAGAACAGTAACTAACCTAGCATGCGTTGGAGTGGAATCCTATCACCCTTACTATTTAACTTATACTTGTAGGAAATTTTTAAAGAACCAATTACAAACTGCACGGCAAGAGTAGTCATAAATGGAAAAATCATAAATATTAAATATGTCGATGATACGTGCAAAACTACAGTTGCTAATGAATCATTGCAAACACGTTCACGCGTTATGAATTAAAAATGAATAGAAATAAAACAAAATACATGATCCATAAGTAAACAAAATATACCTCAAGATCACGGCATCGTGATTGGAAGGGAAATCGCTGAAGAAAGTTGACCAACTTACTTACTTAAGAAGTAATATCAATGACAAATGGTATTTACCCGCATAAATAAAAATTCGAATAGAAAAATGCAGCTATCACTTGAATGAGAATGGTCCGATGTTAGATTTTCTAGGTTCTTTTATACGGCACGGAGTCTTGTACACCCACTGACAACTCTTAAACATGTAAAAAAAAATTGGAATGTGGGTACCGCTTGCATAAAATTGGGTAGATAGATAAAGTAAGCATTTGCCAGAATGAATTTAAATACCTTGAATATGTAATGCGACATGCTCTAGTTAATTATAGAAGGAAAAACAAATAGCAAAAAGGCCCTGAAAGAAGAGCATATTTTTTATGTAGGCTTAAGCCTGTTTTCCTTCGTTCATTAAAGATGTTAAAATTCAGGTTACACCCCATCTAATTGTAGTCTGTCAGCCGCCTTTTACCATATAGTTTATAATCACGTAACTGTTTACATATTCATTTCATTTTTTTCTTTATCTTACATATCGGACTATATCCATGATGTTACGGTTACATTCTTGTTTCTAACCCTTATTTTGCCTCGTTTTCCCCACTATTGGTCGTAACGTATTCTTTTCAGTAATATGCAGCATCTGCTTGGTTTCCTCGTGTCAGCTCGAGTTTTCGTTCTGTAGGTTATAATTATAATTCGATCACTGGCATTTTTACGGCCCAGCTCGACTCAGGCTGCAACAAAATGAGTACCTGGAGGTCAAACTCTGGGGTAATAATAGTCGGTACGTAGCGCTCGCCACGTTACTACCCTTGTGTACCGTAGGCTCTAGATTATAGCAGACCTATCCTGTTACGACCCCATAGGCCTTCGGGCCTGCTACGGGGAACTATTATAATTATTAGGTTATAATTGGCACGACCATACACAGATTTTTATCTTACTATCAATATTCAAATACTTGTTCTTGTAGCGTACATCTCTCAAATAACCAGACTTGTACACCTTTCATAATTTGTTATATGTGTTGCGGTCGCTGCTTCAATCTACTCCCGAATAATCACATTTGAGCTCTCTGAACCATTAAGTAAGTGTAGAGCGTTATTGAAAGCGTTGATAACAACTTGATGCATTTCAACGTGGTTTTAGACAGCTATTGAGACAATTGTGAATTTGCACTGATGCTGTTAAGGAGAACACTCCCACCCTTAAGCAAAGCGGCGATTAAAGCGAAAAGGAATTACATTCACTAACAGAGCCCTCGAAAAACTCTTAGATGACATAACAGCTTTTTGTAAGTTAAGATTTATTGGTCAACAATGTACTCTGTTTTTTGGTTCGAATTTTGCTAAAGTAACCTGTACATTAGTTGTTGAGACATGCGTCAATACGCTAAACCTTTATTTATCAATAAATTTGTGGTTTTCTTACGTAAAGTAGCCAAGTTTAAATTAATAAAATTTTCTATGTAGCTTTGGCGGCAGTACTGCCGACTGACAGGATAATGCCATGATATTTGGAATTTTTGTCTTGATATTAAGGTTTTCGTTTAGCTCATTGCCCTACAAATGTTAGGCAGGTTAAAAAAAAACATGAGGCCGGCGACGAGATTGCTCTGTAAGCAATCCCAGAACGAACTTAAAATTCGAAATCGAATATCTCGAAAATTATTTGACATAGAATTTTTTCGACTTCATTTTCGAATTCAGCGTAAAATTTCCTATAAGAATCCATTTTCAAAATTTAAAAAATCCATAATTTTGTGACAGCGACAGACAGACATATAGAATTCAGTAACGAACTTTTTTTTAAGTTCGTTGACAAAATACGGGCATCCTACAAAATCAAAATGAAAAATTAAGAATTATGTAATATATAGGTTTGCCATTCCACGAAAAGCATTAAATTATGTGAAAAAAGGTCATTATCTTCTAATTAATACAAAATCTCACTTACATAGAAATGAAAAACCGCATAAATACCAGGTTTCCCCCACATTATTTACAATGATGTGGTGATTGAAATACGATGCCTTTAGATTTCATTGTATAAATAAATATGAAGGTCAAGATCTAGGTAAATAATATCAGAATTCCGATAGAATACCAATGGAATGGGTAAAAAAATTATTACACTCGTTACGCGACATTCAATCTTGACTTACGGTGAATTGACAATTATGTATCGTTCATGTGATATATTTTTCGTGAAATATCAAATTACACGTTGCCAACATAATTCGATTCATTGTTTCAAATTCCATGAGTAACCTCTATAGCTACTGTGTGTCCCTTTTTAGGCCCCTCTTTGTTGTTAGGTGGTATTAAACATCTGTTAGTTTTTAAACGTTTTGTTACTTTTATGGGTGCAATAACCACAAACTAATGCACAAATTCAAAAAGCATTTATTTTAGCCGGCATACAATTTAAATGAATTTGGGAAAAATTGATTTTTTGTGGGGCATTGACATTGTCACGTATGTTCAGACTTTGCCTTTGTCAGATAAGCTGGGTATGCGCATCCCATTAAAATCATAATAAAACAATTCTTGGCGTCCAAAGTTATAAATTCTGTGCGACTGAGTAAAGCGTGTTTTAATTGTTAGTATTATTATTTAGTTAGTATTTAGTTTATTTTTATATAAAACACGCTTTATTTCAGGTCACAGTCACTGCTAAGATGGCGCCGCCCCAGCGAGACCGTTTTAACCGCAAAAAAGATAACTTTTTTATCAACAAAAAGAATAAAAGAGATAACAAACAGGACCAAACATTGAAGCAACGCGACAACCCGGGAAGCTTCTTTATTACGCCGCAAGAGAAACAACAGGTGCTTAACGAGAGGAGCGGAGAATCCAGTTTCGGGCAAAAATCAAAAACGCGCGAGCAGTCGCAAAATACTTCAGACAAGCCGAAACTCAAGAAGCAGTTTGATAAAAAGAAATGGAGGCTGCAGAAATACAGCAAAAAGTACAAACTTCAGCAGTGGGAGGAAAGGAGGAAAAAAGCTGTGCTTAATCAGTATTACAGACAAATCAAAGATGAAGAACCGAAAATCGATGTTCAAAAGATATACGAAAAGTACTCGGACAATGAGGAAGACAGAGGAGAAGTTCCTTCGAGCTCATATGACGTGCAGGAGGAAACCGAAAATGAAAACAATTCGAACAGCGACATCATTAAAGAACAAAATGTAACAGAGACGGCCGAGCCTACAGCGAGCACTTCACAATCTAAGAAGAAAAAGGCTTTCAAAAAAGCCCACCTTGAATATCAACGAATACAAGACGACAAGCGTAAAAGGAAGGAAGAAATTCAGCGTGTGAAAGCCGAAAAAGCCAAAGCACTAAAGGAGTATAAGCACAAGAAGATTGAAAGATACAAGAAATTGAGCAAAAAAACTAAGAAGGGACAGCCTGTTATGAAGTATCGTATGGAAATGCTTTTGGAGCAGATACAAAAATCTCTCTAGTAACTTACAATAAATGTTGCGGTTTAATTTTAATTTATTATAATAAAGTTACGCAATCAAATGATTTATTTTTTCTGCATGGCACATATCACGACCTTAAGTAATAAATTTTAATTGAAATATTGCAGGAAACGCCACTTTAGGGTCAAAATTTCGTGTTCTTTATTATTAGTTACGTGTTGAAACGGATATTACCTTATATACCCTATACTGCAAGTCGTTTTTTAAGTATAATAATTCCCAGAACATGTTTACTCGCACAAAATGTTGAGAACAAAGTCTGCAGTGTAACTAATCATATCTAGTTCATTCCATACGCATTATATACTCGTGATTGCTATAGAATACGTGCACTATCTGAGGGTTATCATTAATAACTTTAAAATGCCCCCATTGAGAGAGACTGAGATAAAGAAGTCTACACCTGATTTCTACTACTTGATAATATCTGGAGCAGCACATGCACTCGGCAATATAATTCGACTTTCTTGCGTTTGGAAGCGTTACAATTAGTGTATAGGACAACAAATGCTTCAATTACAACATTTGGTAAATAATCGAAAACTATGGCAATCATTAAACAATAAGCGGAAATCGTCTCATTGAAAGAAATAAACACAATCTGGTTGTGACTTGCCAAAATATAGCTATCACAACCAAACATATCATTGCCACACACGATTTGACGAAAGTTATCCGCTGATAAAGCAGGAGGTGGTGGGGCACATGGTATAAATATTTGATTGAGAGGCTGGCGCTTACTCAGATTATTTGCATCGACTTGACAAGTAGCGCCTAGTGTTGGCGCCTTCGGAGGCCCACGCCGCCTATCCAACCGGTAACCACTCTTTTTCCGCTGTTTTACCGCTTTCGTATCTATGATAGCCACTTCCAAAGTTTCAACGCAAAATTCTAAATTACAACCGGTTGGTGGGTTAACATATGTGATCGATCATTGCAAGATATTCTTCCTGATTGCACAGTTCCAGGTATGTTTGCCAGAGTTTAATTTATTTCAGAATCAATGTATAATCATTAAACCTCGTCAAAGTAAACGATTCTGAATTTTTCAATTTATTCAATTTTTATTTATAAAAAAATATTTCCAATTTTTCCACTTATTTTATTATAACGTGTATAGACTACAATTCTGTATATTTTAATGCTAAATTTATGAATATTGTTCAATTAGGAGATTGATCCTCAAACTTGAAAGACGGTTTTCAAGAAAAAAATTTAGCAAGACTTCTAATTAAATTTAAATGTAGTCCACTAGCAGAGAGCTTTAAATATTATTTTGTCCTCCATTTCACATAAGATTATTTATGTTAAATTAGCTTTAGAATCATCTATCATTCAGTTGAAGGAAATTTAATATCATTACGTTTGTTGTGGAAACTTTAATATTAAAAACTTTAGATTTGGAAAATTTCTTTAAAGACGCAATTAAATTTATATTTTTAGTTGTAGCTTTTGTTTTATTTATCTTCTACAATTTACCTATTCAGGTGACATTCGCAACTTCTTACAACTTTCATCGTTCTTATGCATTACTTACAAGTTCTTGTACTTCATTTTAATATATTTCTCTGTTATTGTTATATTTCATTGTATCAGCATTTGCATAGTACATACATCGTTTATTTTTCTCTGCACTATCTTACTTTTTCTTCATTCTTGATTAGCTGCCTTCGGCTACTCGGCGAATAATTTCTCTTTTGTTCTCAATTCAATTAGTTTTATATATAATATAAATTATATGCATCTACAATTTTTATTATGAAGTCGTAACCAATAGAAGCTGTCACAAATCACTCGCCCAAAAACAGAAATACAGGAAATCAGCTGTAAATATTTCTTACAGTTTGTAATGCAATTGTAAAATATATTACGTAACTGCCCAATGCTCTGAATACACAAACTGCATATTGCAGTGTATCATTCATACAATCAGTGAAAACTTTTGCAATGCTTGCATCCTGATAATGCTTTCTAATAATTGCCTCAGCAGGAAATGCTAAGGTTATCATGGTATTACTTGAAGAAGGAAAGTATAATACAAATTCATTTAATACGCACACAATCGTCGTCGCTGAAATTCGGCCGGAAATCTGGTTCCAACATAAACAAGCAGGATTCCTAATGCAAATAAAATCACACCATTTCGTAACTATGTGAACAGGGTAGTAAAATGTGAACTACAAAGTGATAGATGCTACAGTGCAGCAAGAACAGGTTGGCACATGGCGAGTGGATGCGCAGAAATCACTTGCTGTCTGTTTCTCGTTGTGTTCAGATCGTGTACAGTCTGGTGAAAATCATGGTATTATTAAATAGTTAAAATCAACTCTTATCAGAGCTACAAGCTCGGTTTTGGTTTTTTATTGTAAGTCATAGTAACACATTTATTTCTAGAATTCTAAGAAACAAGTTTAATTCCAGATCGCAGAAAACCATAATAATGTCTTTCGAATCAAAAGTTGCCTAGTGAAGCTAGAAATAGAGTTTTATGTGCGTGCATGTCTGTCTGTCTATCTGTCAACAGGATATCTCCAGAACCGTAAGAGCTAGAGACTTGAAATTTGGTATACAAGTTACTTGTAGGTAGAGAACGCAGTGCGAAGCTTTTGCTAAAAATCGGCCAAGCCGTTTGGACGCAAAAGCGGTCGCGAATCTAAACGGTTGAAGATACAAAAAATTCATGAGAATAAAAATGATTTGTTATCACGAGATAAACATGAATTTAAAGTAAAATTTGGTAAAATAGGAACTCGAAAAAAATTGAAGCCCAGGATTTTGCCAGAATTACCCAAATAATAGGATAAGGAAAGTCGTGTGATGTTAACACCAGATTTTTTGTTTTGTCGACAATTTGTTTGCATTCAATATTTATGCAGATGAAAAATGGACACCATCGAATTAATAAAAAAAATGTGTGACATCAAATTTTGGCATATTAATCGCTTAAATTTATAGGGGCCCTAATACCGTTTCTTATAGTTGACTGATATTTTGATTATTACATATAATATGAAATAAAACTTTAAAAACTCTGATGTGCCAGTGATTTATTTGAAACTAGCAAAAAGTTAAATATATAATTAATTGCTAAACAATTTGGAGTAAACCTTTTGTTGCAATTTTTCTATCTGTAGCAGTTCGAGCAGAGATTATTTTTTCAGATAAATTCTAATGTGGTGTTACGTTTTCCTGTTGTATTGGTGTTTTGTTTCAGGAATGCTTAAATTATTTTTATAACATTTGTGCCTTTTCTAATACAAAATTGTGTATCAATAACAGTAAATATGAACAGTCTGCTGACCCATTACCACATTCTTAGATTGTTCAACATGCCAACAATTTAAAACAGTCCCTCTATATATTGAGGTTGCATTTCTTGTCGTTCATAATGTAAAACTAACGTTATATATTTGATTTAATATCCATTGAATAGTTTGCAAAATCGGTTTTCTTTTCTTTTAATTAATAATATACTAAGTATATTTACAATCTGTTGATTATGAACAATAAGTAAATGTTGTGACATTTGACTTACTTAACTAACTAATTACATACAGACTTGTCTAGAACCATCCAGTGACAATTCTTATTGTATAACTAATTGTGTAATTTAGTATATCAGCACGTCAGTCCTATGGAACTGTAGACAGATGCATAGTTAATCAAACCTGGTGGGCAGGTCCGATGGCTTAAACCTCTTCAACCGGCGAGTGTTGTTGACATTTGCTAGCTGAGTGGTTAACTATTAGAATGAATTATGAGCCGAGTTCTGTATTTAACACTGTAATTTTTAATCACCTCGCCCACTAATTCAATATTAAGATTCTTTTGTATTATGTGATTTGGCACATATCAGAGAGCATTAACTATACACTGAAGCACCTTGTTTTGAAATCGTAGGAGGATTTCAATGTTAGAGGTACTGGCAGTATCCCATAGTTGTACACGGTACGTCCAGATGGGTCGGAGAATAGATTTATAAAGCAAGAGTTTATTTTCTAGTTTCAGTTAAGATTGTCGACCAAGCAGCCAGTACATCTGATGAAATTTGATGCCAAGTTGTTTTCTCTTCGTAAATATGTGTTTAGGCCATGTGAGCCACTGATCTAGACGCGTGCCCAGATATTTAATTCTTCAGATTGGGGAATCGGGGTATTAAGTGTTACTGGTAGACATGTACCTTTTCTCGTTGTAAACGTGACATGCGATGATTTTGAGATGTTGGCTTCTATTTTCCACTTTCTCATCCAATCCGTTACTAGGTTTAGGGTGTTTTGGGGGTTTTCAGTTGCAACATTCGGGTTGCTATCTGAAGCTAATATGACCGTGTCGTCAGCGTAGGTGGCTGTGGTTGTCGGTTTTCTTGAATTAACGATGAACGTTTCTTTTAAGAAGCGTTTTTCACAAAGGCTGTGTGTATGAGATATCTAATTTTGACAAAAAATACTACAAATAAATAATTTAATATATACAATTAAGACCTTGTAATGCGTTTCTATCACAGACACCGATGGTAATGGAACCAAGTCAACGAAGAAATGATCACAAAAAATGGATTAGAAAAATTCACAAATATTTAGGAGATCGATCACAAACTACAAATTCACGCACGAATTAACGGGACCAAATTACATTTTAAGCGCGCTACTTTTTAGTACTCTCTAAGTACATACATATATGGTTATGTGAGATTTTTTTAAAGTTTACCGAATTGGTGAATGTTTTAAAAAATCCTTTAAATTTTTCCATTTTACATCAAGTTAGTATTGCAAATTTCTCATAAAACGATTTATCTTTCGATTTTTTATTACACCTGTTTAAAATATACATTCAACAAAGTCCCATGTATTTTGTGCTTTATCACTGCACGTGTATTAAGTTTTGTACAACGATCCTATTCGCGAATGTTTTATCTTAAGAATATTTGCGAATCGTGTACTCAAAAACTAAAATTCATCAGAATCATCGTTATCGATTTAAGCCGACAGCTTACTCTGGATCTTTTGAAAAAACTTAATTTCTCTTATGTTACACAAGTTTGCATTTATTTTATTATGTTGTTTTTTAATGACAATTTCGGTCAATTTTTACAATTAAATTTATCTAATTAAGCACATTTCTTCGCCCATATATTTTATGAAAGTCAATCGCGTACAATAGAATATGATGTTCATTGCTCATAAAATTTGCAACAAAAAAATATTATTTTACGAGAACAAATAAAATTTTGTTTTAAATAAAAAATATAAATGACGTTACTAATCGGGAGAAACTAATTTTCGCCTATAAAATCGAAAAACACTCCAAACACAATCACATGTGTGGATTGATTTTTATCGGGATAAAATTAAACGCCCTCGCCGAGTTTTTAGAAACTAGTTGAAACATCTTCATTTACTCTTGTGATGTTGCAGGGTTGTGCTGAACGGCGAGTGACTCCTGCCGCTCGAGTTACCTACTTGACATACAACTACTGCTTGTATTTGGACGGGGAGCCGCCTTGGAGCTGCTAGCTCCCCTAGGTACTGAGTAAACCCCTGCGTCTTTTTCACACACGCGTTGCACTATACTAAGCAAGGGCTGCCTCGTAAGTATCTTCCCGCTGCAGCAAAACCCGATCGAGTTAACGCGCCCTTTTTGCAGTTTGCTTGTCACAGTCTTTTAGCTATATTTAACAGTACACCTGTACAACCTTCAAAAATCCATCAACCATGAAGGTCAGCAACATAGAAGATGAACGTGTCCATGTTTTGGACTCCAATTCGAACGTTTGGTCGGTCATTCGCGACATCGCCGAGTCTGGCGTTCAGGAAGATGCCTTTTACATATGCGACATCGGGGACATCGTCCGCAAACACGAAATCTGGAAGGCCGTTTTACCGCGCGTCGAGCCTCACTACGGTTAGCCGACTTATTTAACCAAAACGATATTTATTATACGTGCTTTTCTGGCCTTCTACAGCTGTAAAATGCAACGACAGTCGTACCGTTTTGGAAGTGTTGGCTGCTCTGGGTACAGGCTTCGATTGCGCCTCCAAAACTGAGATTAACAAAGTATTGTCTCTCGGAGTGGACCCCAACCGTATAATTTTTGCCAATCCAGCAAAACCAATGAGCCACATCAGGCATGCTGCGAATGTTAGAGTCGCCACCATGACTTTCGACAATGAAATCGAACTTCATAAGATCAAGAGCGCTTTTCCAGATGCTCAGTAAGCGATCGCTAGTTATGGTTTTAACCAGTACATTAATTTGTATTTTCTAGAATGGTTATTCGCATCAGGTGCGATGCAAAAATGGCCCAGTGCCAACTCGGTATGAAATTTGGGTGTGATCCGGTGTTAGAGGGTCCAAATTTGTTGCGAATTGCTCGTAATTTGGACATCGATGTTGTTGGCGTCAGCTTTCACGTGGGTTCTGGGTGTGAAGAGCCTCCTGTATTCCGCAGAGCTATTGCAGCATGTCGCAAGCTGTTTGACTATGCTTCCACTCTTGGCTACAACTTTAGCATTTTGGATCTGGGTGGAGGATATCCTGGGGGCCACAACTCCTCCATTGTAGAGGTAATGAGTGGGTTTTTTCCTGAGAAAAACAGTTTTTATGTGAAGGTCAGATTGCAGATATCATCAATTTGGCTTTAGAAGATTACTTCCCTGATACATCGGTGCATATTATTGCAGAACCTGGCAGATTTTATGTTAGCTCGGCTTACACGTTGGCTTGCAACGTGCATTCCATCAGAGCTGTGAATGTTAAAGATGATGTTAGTGGAAATTCATCGACGCATTACATGTACTACATCAATGACGGCGTTTATGGAAGTTTCAACTGCGTACTATACGATCATCAACATGTGGTTGGTGTACCTTTAAAGGCATGTTAGAAATGTGCAATACGAAACATGGACTTACTGAGTAAACATTACATTTTAGGAATATCCTCACTCCAAACTGTACTCGAGTAGCATTTGGGGTCCAACTTGCGACGGCCTTGATCAGGTGATAGAGGAGACTTTACTTCCAGAAATGCAAATTGGGGACTGGTTGATTTTTGAAAATATGGGAGCATACACACTTCCAGTAGCCAGTCCATTCAATGGATTTCCTGTGCCTAAAGTTCATGTTGTTGCTGACGAAAACGTTTGGTATGTGCTAATGTTGCCTCTCTTTTGGCATAGTTAACGTTTTACTATTGCAGGATGTTGCTGAAGGACATACTGCCATTGACTGAAGATCACTTTGTCATTGACAACATTCGTCCTTTGAAGAAAACTACAGATTTAGAAATAGATGCTGACTGGTCCATACCAAATTTACCCATCACCATCACTTTACCACTTTGCAACGAAAAATCTCTGATGAAAGAACACATTCTTGACTATGTTGACATTGGTCCTATGAAACATTGACATCTCATTTCCATATTTGTAATGTTTGTTTCCAATTATAATAATTTGAGACCAATATTATTTTAAAATGTTATGCTTTTATAAAACATTCATGTAGGTTACTTTTACACATGAACACATTTTAGAATATGTTGTATAGAAGGGAACAATAGGATTTTCTATTCGACGGAAATATTCAATTTTATGGGAATTGCATTTGTATTTTTTTTGTTTATTTGTTTTGTTTAGGTGATACAGAATCAGTTTTACTAAATGCTTGTGTCTGTTAAATATAGCTTAAATAACGGTTTTCTATGTGCCGAAGGCGTTTAGCTTTCACAGATTTGGGCATCACCACCCAATCTGTTTGCATGGAAAATTTGATTTGTGAAAGTAAAGGGGCAGCTTAAGCTTATCCAAAAAGGAACTCATTACATAGCCTAGTAGATTCCTTTTATCTCGAATTTATTGAAAATCCAATAGGTTATTTCTTCCTTGTATTATGCTATAAGTTAGTGCAATTTATTCTATGAATGGGCTTATTGTATGTTGATGTATAAATAAATCGTAAAAAGTATTTGTACATTTTCTATTTTGTCTGGTTACACTGGCCATGCTAAAAATATGTTTTGTGAAATAAATCGGGTACATTATTTGTCTAGTAAAATTTTAAAAAATATCCCATGATTAAAATAGAAACACCATTTTTATAGCGTTGTTATTATATGAAAAGTATCATGTTTGTCCAATAGCAAAAAAGTTGGTCAGTTTGAATTTTGCCACGTTTACAATAGGAATCGTCAATTTATTTTTATTTTATCATATTAACCTTATAGGTCTTATAAGTCCCTGATATCGCTTACCTGCTACACATCAGTTTAAGAGAAGTGGTGAATTTTAAGCACTTTGCAAATTGTCTAGATACATCTTAAATTTCTCCACGACAAAAACATGAAGTTTCATTGCAGTTTTCCATTTACCTACCTGCTTAAGATCAAAAACGATTATCATTCATTATTCATAATCCACTGCTTGACAGTCTCACCATTCAGTTATGTATCTGGATAGCCCACTTCATATGATTACTTAAAATCACCCATCACAATATTACTTTTTATATTATTTTTTCAACCACAAATTTGTTAACAAGAGGCATAGATATGATCATGTACTTTTGACACCCTGCTACCAGAATTTCTATCTTGAATGTATTCAATTAGAATGGGAGATGGGATGCATACTTGAAGTATTAGGTAGAACCAGGAATTTTTTAAAAAATGAAAATGTCCAACAGTGATGGATGAAATCACCCTGAAAGCCAAAAATGTTAAAAGATTTAGAGTGGGGACTTGACATCTGAAACCAGTAATAGTGAAAGAGTTTCTATATGCTGAAGACCTGATGTTAGTAGCAAACAGTCAAAAAGAGCTACAAGAAGCAATTAATAGGTGGAAATCTTTATTCGACGAGTACGAAATGAAAATTAATGTGCAGAAAACCGAATTTATGATAATAGATAGGATAATGATAGGAGGGCAAAAACTTAATATTAATATTAATTTGGACAGACATAAGTTCAACCCAGTGAACAATATGAAATATTTAATCAAGAACCCTTCTACCAATTGATGTAGAGTTATACAGTCAGAATTCTTATCTTAATCACTCACTTGTGTATTTTCATCTATCTCACTCGCATTGTTCATGATACACAAGTTTCCGCCACTGTTTTCTTTCTTTGGCTAATACTTTTTTTCCAGTATTTTCTCTTGTGGTCTACCCCTATTTCGTCTTACAATGGTCTTTGCCTTCCATATTTACTTCAGCTTTCTCTTTCATCCATTCTCTGTATGTGTCCCCACCAGCTGAGTTGTCGGTTTTCTATAAATTTTGTCACCAGGTTTATTTTCAGCTCTTTTCTAATTTGCGTACTACTCAATAGCTCAATATTGGTCTGAAAATTGTTTTAAACACTCTCACGACACTTCCCTCTTACTTATAAACGACTTGTTTATCAATATATTTGTTTATTTTCTCCATTCTTTCTGTTATTTCTACTTCTTATTTGCCTTGTTCGTCTATAGTCGCTCCCAGATAGTTAAATTTCTGTGTTTGTTCTATTTGTCTGTCATTAATTTTTATCTCTGTGTTTTGCCTTTCTTTGCTTATCACTAGTATTTTTGTTTTATCGGTATTTATTTCCATCTTATTTTCTGTCACTATTTTATTCCATATGTTTAGGTTTCTCTGTAGGTTTACTTCATTTTCCGTTATGAGTACCACGTCGTCTACGAACGCGTACTCTGATATATATATATATATATATATATTATATATATATATATATATATATATATATATATATATATACTGGCTGAAGTTTTCTATATACCACTAGCATTCTCTTGGATTCTAGTTGGCATTTCTTTATTATTTCATCCATGAAGAGATTAAATGGTGTTGGGCTCATCACTCCTCCCTGTCTCAGCCCTTTCCTCGTTTTAAATTCCGTGGAACTGTTATTACTTATGACTATATTTCTAGTGTTATTATATAAGCTTTTAATTACTCTGCACAGCTTCGGATCTACCCCGTTGTTCTTTAAGCTTTTCCACACTTATTTTCTGGGAACTTTGTCAAACGCCTTTTTAAGATCAAGGAAAGCTGAGAATGTCTTTTTATTGTATTGTAATCTTTTTACACTTATTTCTTTGATGATAAATATATGATCTTGTGTGCCTCTTCCTTTGTGAAAGCTGCTCTGTGCCTCTTCCAGTGTCTATTCTGTTATTCTTCTAAGTTTTAATTCCAATATCATAGAAACAGACATCAATAATCGAATTAAAAACACGATACGTTTATACAAAGTTTTAAATTCGGTTTTCATAAATAAAAGAGAAGTCAGTAAAAAGACGAAAGTGAAAATCTACAATACGGTTTTAATGCCCGTGTTAATATATGGCAGTGAGTCGTGGGTATTAAACAAAAAATTAAAAGGAAAAATAATGGCCGCTGAAATGAAGATACTAAGAAAAATTGAAGGGGTCACAAGGCTTGACAAACTGGAAAATAGAGTCATAAGAAATAGACTAGGAGTGAAACAACCTGTTGCTGACAAGATCGTTGAAAGGCAACTGGGATGGTTTGGACACTTTGTTAGAATGGGAAATGACAGCTTAGTAAAAGAAATATGGGAAACAGGATGGGATAAAAAGAACAGGAGAGGACAACCCAAGAGAACCTGGAACCAAAAAATAGATGATATATTAAGAACAAGAGGCAGTACATGACACGAAGCTAAAAGACAGGCATTGGGAAGAAGAGTGGAAAACGTCCAATATTGAACTGAAAGTAATATCAAGATGGGACTAAAACAATTGTTTTCTCTCAGATTCTTCCTGGGTAACTTGTTAACTGACGGTAAAAAAAATAAGACCAGTTTTTTGTAATTAAAAAAAAACTGCTCAAACCAAATTTCTAGTTAGTTACAATTATTAGAGAGCCTTCTCTACAAGGTTTTTTAAGGCTCATATAGGGTTTTATCTTTGGAAATGTATTCACGGGTTAAAATTGCGCCATTGGCGCTAATGCTTTGCTGACATTTTGCAACACCTACCTCTGCTATCAAGAGTTCTCTGTACCTTTTCTTGTCTAAGCGACTCCTAGCAGAGGCAAAAGTATCACAAAACGCATTGGCGCTAGTGGCATAACTTAACCCCTTGTATACCATTAGATGTAATAATAAATTTTTTTATTTAATCTGAGATCCATTGCACCATTAGGTATTGGACTATATATTTTACATTTACATTTTTAGGTTATATTTATTTATATTTTCATGCTTATATGTCCTTGATATTTCTTCTCCATTGGTTCCTGTCTTTTGCCATTACTTTTACTTCCCACCTATGTAATATATAATAATAAATAAGAAAGAAAATTAAACAAACTTATGTAATTATAAAATTATAGCGTGAAGCAAACTTGACCACATACATCATTCCTCATAAATCGAAAATTTATATTTCAAGTTATACACCCACGAAAAGGGGCGTCATTTAGGTAAAATTATGAATGAAAATAAAGACTGCGCTGATACAGAAGTGCAAGAAGAACGGGAGGCTGAAAGAAGAAATGAATTTAATATGTGACGAAAAAATCACAAACACAGACCACAAAAATGCAAACTGCTACAGGTGAAGATGGTATTACCTCAGAATTAATAAAGAAATGAGAAACAATCAACAGATAATTAAAATTAATATTTAATTAAGCATGGAATACCAAACAGCTGCCACTTACAAAAAGGGAACAACGACGAACTGCATCAGTGGTGTGAGATACAAGACAAACTGGAAAACGAACAAGCAACATTCTACTTGGGATACCAAACGCAAAAATAACATATACAGTTACATTTATTTCTCTGTCTTTTATTTCTCTCTCTGTCTCTCTCTCTCTCTCTCTCTCTCTCTCTCTCTCTCTTCTGTCTCTCTCTCGCTCTTTCTTATTGTCGTAAACTTTATTAATGAAGCAACTTGATATATGGCCATACTCTTAGGTTGTTCTATGTATTCTCTCTCTATATTTCTCTGTCTTCGGTAACTCATATATTTTCCTGGTGCGGTGTTCCTGTGAAGCTTATTATTTGGTTTGTCCGCCTTTTGGTAGTCTTCATGATCCTACTCCTTCAACTTTTCCCTGTATTACAAGTTACTAAATTGTTGTTATTTCTTCTAATAATGTAACTAAAATATTTTAGGATACTACGTCTTACCATATTGTATATTTAATTCTTCTATTATGGTCACATTTGTTATGCAGTCTGTTCAGTCTTCTCCAACACCACATTTTGAAGGAATTTACTTTGTTTTTATGGTCCATCATATATCTGCTCCATATATTGTTCTTGGAAATATTAATCAGTTTCTTCTTTGTTTTGTTCGACATGTTACAATCTTTCCAAATCTTACTGACTTATTGCTGTTTTCACCATAGCTATTATTATTATATATTATATAGTTCCTATAGGTTTATATTTGAACCTAAATAAATAACGTCATTGACTGTCTTGTATATTGTTTACGTTATTGATTATGTCTGTTTTATGTGTAATCATAAATTTAGTTTTCTGGCGGTTTAATTCAGTCCAAAGTTTATACTTCCGTTTTTGATATTTCCAAGCAATTCAGACATTTTCAATTAGCAAAGAGTGTGGTGTCGTCGGCAAACTGCTTTTACAGTTATCAAGAATTTTCCATATAATATACTCTGCAGAGATGTTGAACAGTATGGGAGAAAGTATACAACCTTAACATACACCTTGAAATTTTTGGAGAATTTGTCTTCAACTTCTATTGTTGTTGAACCTTCTTCGTATACTTGTTTTATAAATAGAATGATATGTTCAAGAGTTTCTATATTAGCTAGTACTGTTCACAGTTTTAACCAATTCAGATAGTCCAAATCTTTCCTATAATATAAAAAGCAGATGGCTTTGAATTTTCTTGTTTTTTCTATTATTTATATATAATATATATATATATATATATATATATATATATATATATATATATATATATATATATATATATATATATACTTTAATTTTACCAACACCTGCTGTAACCAGACATTCTAGAAAATGTATTAATGCTTTTTATGATTAATTTATACAGTACATGTATCAACATAGAATAAATTGCAGCAACTATAGAGTAATATAACGGAAAATAACATAGTAGATTTCGATACATCCGAGATTACAGAAATCTACTAGAATACGTAACGAATTTCTTTTTGGTTAAGCTTAAGCTGCCCCTTTACTTTAACAAATCAAATTTTGCCATGCAAACGGGTTAGGGGGCGATGCCCAAGTCCGTTTTTTTTTCAACATAAATCAGCAATCAAAGTGCATTGTAATCTATATGCTGATATAGCGATTTAAACTATATTAGTTACGTATCTTGCATTGTGGCTTGCTAAGATCCTCTCCAGCAAAGAGAACTTCAGAAAAAACCAATTCACAGATCTGCTGGCCAGTTCCGTTTCAGTCTTCTTATTACGTATTTCCAATAGAGGTTGTAAGAGAAGACTTGTATGAGTTTCGATCTTCTTGTGGTAACTAACGCTTCTTTCATAGATGACTTCTCTTACAGTAGGGATGTTTAAGTCGTTGTGGATCCGCTCATTTGTGACATATCAGAAGGCATTAGTAACGACTTAATATTTTTGACTGACATCTTTGGATGCTTGCGGTATTGGACTTACTGACACACCCTCATAGTTCAATTTTGTAAGTCCATATTGGAATGATTATGTTTTTATAAAGCAGAAGCTTATTTTTCAATGACAGAGTTCCGTCCTAATAACTAATACTTTTCTTTTTTTTTTCATATTAATTTGTTTTCAGTTTTGGTAATATGTTGTTTCCAATTTACTTTGTTATCTAGGTGCAGACTTATATATTTGACCGATATTTCCTGAGGAATTTCTTTGTTGTTTATATAAATCGTTGGGCATAGTTCCTAAAGTTGCACGGGACGACTTTTGTTCATTTATTTTAATTCTCCATTTCTGAAGCCATTTTTGGAGCGTGTTCAGATATTTTTGAAGGAGTGATGAGGCTTGGTTGATATTTGTGGGTGAAGTAAGGATTACCGTATCTGCGCTGTGTGGCATGTAGCGCGTCGTCTTGTTAGAACCACATGTCGTTGAGATCCATATCTTCCAATTTAGACAAAAAATGGCTATCATCGACCTGTACCTCTCGCCGATGACAGTTATGGCGGTGCCAACTTTATTTTGAACGAAGTACGGGCCAATGACACACCAAACAATAACTTTTTCTGGATGCATTTGCAACTGATGAGTCTCATGTATATTGTTATCTCCCCAAATGCGATAATTTTGTTTGTTGACATAGCCATTCATCAAAAAATGGGCCTCGTCGCTGAAGATGATTTTCCGTCTGAAATCGGACTCCACTTCCAACTGCTCCAGTGCCCAATCAGCGATTGATTATTCGACGCAGCCTGTGGTCGTTTACCTTCAGTTCCTGGGTTAATTGAATTTTGTACGGGTGCAGTCTCGACGCAAAATTCGCCAAGTTGGGGTCTGCGAAAGGTCAAGTTCTTGGGCGCGACGAGGAATTGACTGCCTTGGGTTGTCCTGCACACTCTCGTTCACTGCAACAATGCTTTCCGCAGACCTCACGTTTCGACGACATACAGGTGTTATTTGATTGTTTACTGGACCAGTTGATTCGATTTTGTCCACCAAACGGCAAATAGTCGACCCAACAGGACGATTGTGTGCACCATAACAATCACGTAGCGCATGAAACGTAGCTCGAAGTTTAATGATTTGCACGTGTTGCTCAACACTATAATAATAAAAGTTCCCCGTAACAAGCCTTGAAGGCCTATGGGGGTCGTAACAGGATAGATCTGCTACAATCTAGAGCCTACGGTACACAAGGGTAGTAACGTGGCTAGTGCTACGTACCGACCGCCTATTAGTACCCCAGAGTTTGATCTCATTTATTACAGCCTGAGTCGAGCTAGGCCGTAAAAATGCCAGCGATCGAATTGGCGACAGCGGGATTCGAACCCGCAACTCTTGGTTTCGTAGTCTAGCGATCTATCCACTAAACCACCACGGCTCCCGCTCTACACTATAACTTCCCATAATGATTTTCCCAGCATTAGTTACTATAACCTCCAAATTTAACAGCAATTTAACCTCTTTAGAGTCAATTGACGAATCTTTGCACACGGATATCACACTAAAACCTGCAAATGACCTAGATGAAGCAGTAAAACATTTTAACCAGGTAATTCATGAAGCGGCTCGCCAGGCTACACCCGAACTTCTTCTTCTTCTTCTTCTTCTTTGTCCATCCCTTATACCCTAAGGTGTCGGGTCCTCTATCCATTTTCGAAATCTCTTCCTGTCCCTAGCGATTTGTTTAGCTTCTGCCATGCTTTTCCCCCTCCTTTCCACTTCCTTCCTGATAGTTTCCATCCATGTTTGCCTTGGCCTTCCTCTTCCTCTTTTTCCTTCTCTTCTTGCCTCTAATACCCTTCTTGGCAGCCTTTCTTCGCCCATTCGTGTCACGTGCCCAAACCACATTAGTTGTCTTTTCTGTAGTGTTTCCACTAGCGGTTTTAGGTCTAACTCCTCTCTTGTTGTGATGTTCTTCACTCTGCCCCTCTTTGATCTTCCGACTATACGTCGCAGGTACTTCATTTCCGCAGCCGTTAATTTACTTTTGCTCTTGTCTTGTAGCGGTATGCTTTCTATTCCGTATGTTAATGTAGGTAAGTATATTGTTTTATACAGGTGGAGCTTAGTCTCTTTGCTCAGCTCTTTCTTGTTGATTAATGTTGAGTTGATCTGATAGTATACTCTAGTCGCCTTGGAGATCCGGTTCCTTAATTTATCTGCTACTGTTCCGTCTTGGCTTATTATTACTCCAAGGTACTCATAGCTCTCCACTTGTTCCAATTGCTCTCCTTCACATCTTACGTTCAGGTTTCTTTGTTCTTTATCTGTGTTCTTACTTATTCTCATTATTTTGCATTTATTGTCATTCCTTTTATTTTAAGCCCTGAACTAATCAAATACGGAGGGGAGTGTATAAAGAAATGGACACACAAGATATGCCAGCAAGTATACGAAGGAGAAGGAATACTGAGGGATTGGGAAGAAAACATAATAGTACCAATCCACAAAAAAGGTAACACAAACGACTGTGGAAACTACAGAGTAATATGCCTGGCATCCTGCGTACAAAAGATCTACACCAGGATACTAGAAAAAAAGATAAGGCATCACATAGAAGACGAGCTATTAGAGGAACAAGCTGCATATAAAAAAGGCAGACAGACTCAAGACCACATATTTACGCTTCGCACAGTAATAGAAAAGACACTTGAAGGAAACAAAGAGCTACACCTGGCATTCATAGACCTCCTAGCAGCCTTCGACACGGTACCAAGGGCAACACTGTGGAATTCAATGGAAAGAATTCACGTCCCGAGAAAACTTGTAGAAGCCACAAAACGACTATACGGAAGAACGAAAGGAATAGTAAGAATACAAGGACAAGAATCGGGAAATTCTTGATGGAGAGGGGATAAAACAGGAGACTCCTCAGTCCACTACTATTCATTATCATGATGAATGAAATAGTTAAGAACAGCAGGAACCCAAACCTGAACACTAAACTAAGACACTAGAACATGGGGGCAATCAATATACAAAGCCTCGTCTTCGCAGATGATATACTACTCATAGCCGATAGCCAAAGGAAACTACAACAAGCAATAAATAATTGGAACAACGAAATTAAAATAAAAGGAAAGGAAAGGAAAAGGCTACACCCGAACAAACAAGTAATAATCAACACATCAGCTCGGCAAGCTGCCCAATTATAGTGAAGCAAAAAATCGCAGAAAAACGCAGATTACGTAGGATCTGGCAAACTACAAGACACCCTAACGACAAAAGGACTTTAAATCATGCAACTACCGAGCTTAAAAACCTACTTTCTAACATTAGAAATCAGAATATACAAACTTACTTAAAACACCTGTCACCGTTGCCACAAGACACCTAAGGCAACCACAACAACACCACACGCCTATTCGGACTGCCAATAATAACTGGGCAAAAAGCGATAGTGAAAAGGCGTCTACTTTTGCATAACATCTTGCTAATGTATTCCAACCATTCCCGGCGGAACAAGACATGACAAAAGAAATCCAAAATATTCTAGAAACGCCGTATCAAATGAGCCTGCCTATTAAAAACTTTGAAATCAACCAAGTCGTAAACACCGTTCGCAGCAAAATACACCCGCATAAATCCCCAGGCCCTGATTTAATTAATTACTGGCAAGGTTCTCAAAGAACTACCGCAGAAAGGCTATCAATTCATAACGCATTTATATAATGCAATTCTAAGACTCCGACAGTTTCCAAAACTGTGGAAAAACGCTGTAATTATCTTAATTCCAAAACCAGGAAAACCAAAAGAACAACCTGCATCATACCGACCTATCAGTTTGTTGCCAGTGTTGTCGAAAGTATTCGAAAAAATGACACTAGAAAAATTACACCCAATATTGCAGGACAACTTTCTTATACCTAACCACCAGTTTGGTTTCCGTAACAATCACGCAACAATTGAACAAGTTCACAGAGTAGTCGACAAAATCACTAAAGCCTTCGAAGGGAGAAAATACTGCGCAGCAATATTTTTGGACAACACTCAAGCCTTTGATAAGGTATGGCATGAGGAACTGCTCTGTACAATCAAGAAAACCCTACCCTTAGATTACTACAAAATCTTAAAATCGTACTTAACTAACAGGCACTTCCAAATCAGATATGGCAGCGCATTAACACCTTTATATATCATCGCTTCGGCTGTTCCCCAAGGTAGCGTCCCGGGTCCTCTTCTATACCTGCTTTTCACAGCAGGTCTTCCGACAACACCAAGTAACATGGTTGCTACTTTCGCCGATGACACGGCAATTCTTGTATTGCATACGGACCCAAATATGGCATCCCAACAATTACAAACTCCCCTGAATAAAATACAGCGCTGGTGTTCTAAGTGGCGCATAAAAGTAAATGAAAGTAAATCAGTGAACGTATCATTTACACTAAGAAGAGACATCTGCCCACCGTTAATGCTCAATAATCAACAAATTCCACAAGCTGGCAGTGCCAAATACCTTGGAATGCATCTAGACAAGCAACTAACGTGGAGGACGCAGATATGGACAAAGCGTAAAATTTTGGGGTTTAAGTTACAAAAAATGTATTGGCTCATAGGGCGCAAGTCACAGTTATCCTTAGAAAGCAAGTTACTGCTTTATAAAACCATGATCAAACCCATATGGATATATGGAATACAGCTATGGGGTACAGCCAAAACATCTAATATAGAAATATTGAGAAGATTTCAGTCAAAAGTGCCCCGATCCATTGTAAACGCACCGTGGTATGTGACCAACGAAACCATACGACGTGATCTTTCAATCCCAACCATTAATCAAGAAATAGAAAAGTTTAGTGCGCGCTACTGTGATCGTATTAGTGTTCACCCTAATCCTCTAATGGAGTGCTTATTAGAAAACGATGTGGAACAGTCACGATTAAAAAGATTCAAACCGATGGATTTAATAAATAGATTTCCGTAACAATCCTGTGCTGTATAAATTATGGACCAATTAATGTACGTTAAACTAGATATAGATTAATATAGGTGAGACATCATTGGATGCTCTACCTTCATGTCTTTCAGATCTTATATCAAATGCACGTTCAACCAACTACTGAATGTCGCGCTTAGACAGATTGTAGTGTAATTAATTAATAAAAAAAAACTTTACCAGTGTTTTTAAATACATTTTTAGCGAGCACATTTGGATACACTACAGTTTTAGCACTATAATTCTCACTAAATCTCTTGATTTCTTCTTTAAGAATTGGAATTTGTAGGTCTTTTACGATTACGTAATTTGAAACATACCAGGAGGCATTAACCAATGTTCTCAAAACTTTGTTCTGAAAGCGCTGAAGGATTTCAAGATTTGAATTACTAGCTGTGTCCCATAGTTGAATCCCATATATTCACACAGGCTTCAAAATAGTTTTCTACAAAAGCAGTTTATTTTCAAGTGATAACTGTGATTTTCTACCAATCACCCAATACATTTGCCGGAGTTTTATGCCGAGTTACTTTCTTTTTGTAAATACGTGTTTTTTCCAGGTCTATCCATATGCATTCCAAGATACTTTGTTTCATCTGCTTGAATCAGCTGCTTACCATTTAATGTAACTGGAGGACAGGTGTCTGTTTAATGTAAACGATACATGTACCGATTTAGATTCATTTGCCTTTATTTTCCGTGTAGTTACCCAAGTTTGCAAATTATTTAAATTTTCTTGAAGATGTTGTGATGCAGTATTTGGATCCGCATGCACTGCTAGAACCGTAGTATCGTCTGCGTACGTGGCTGTTGTGGTTTTGTTAGTTATCGGAAGGTCTGCGGTATATAAAAGATATAAGATAGGTCCCAAAATGCTGCCTTGTGGTACTCCAGATCTGATTAGTACGAGGTTAGTGTATTCGTCTTAATATTTAACTAGAAAAAAACTATGCGTTAGGTAGAAAACAAGGATAATGACGAAAGCATGTGGAAGGTTTTGTTTTAGTTTGAACAGAACTCCTTTGTGTCAAATCTTATCAAAGGCTTGGCTGATGTCCAGAAATGCGGCCGTACAATAGTTTTGTTCTTCAAATACCAAAATGATCATTAACTAGTCGGTGTATTGGTTCGATAGTGTTATGTTGGTTTCTAAAATCAAATTGATGATTTGGGATTAGTTTGTTATCGTCTATAATTGGTTTCATTCGTTTCAAAAATATCTTTGTGCTACTTTCCATTGGCTGGGAAAATGCCCTAGCTTCAACATTGCATTGAAGATTTACTGTATAGCTTTGTATCCTTTAGTTGTAAGTCCTTGTAACATTTTACCAGTTATTAAATCAAAACCTGGAGCTTTGCGAAGGTCGCAATTTTGTTGTATTGTATCTTTAATTTTTACGAACCTGAAGTTTTCAATTGAAACATCCATTTGGTATGGTGCATTAAGATATTCTCGTATCGTTTGCTCTTGTTCGGGTTCATTTATGCTGTTTGGTTGAAATACGGTGGCTAAGTGATTAGCAAATGCTGCGGCTTTCTCTTTGTTACTCCGAGCCCATTGACCATGTTTATCTTTGCTTAGTGGAACGTGTATCCGAAGTCTCTTCAATTTTCTTGTGGCTTTCCACAGTGAGAAATATGTTGCTTCTAGTGGTGATAGTTTACGGAGGTAGTTCTGGATTCATTGATTTTTTATTTGTTTTAAAAGTTGTTTCAACTTCTTTGTTACTTTGTTAAATTTCTTTTTGTCGTATTCACTTCTTGTGGTTTGCTACTTTTTTCTAAGTTTTTTCTTGGAAATTTTTTGTTTGATTATAATAGGACATGTTGCTGTCCATTCTGCATTATGAATTGTTTTAGTTAAATCGGCTATTGCTATATTAATGTCTTCTGGAGTCTTCAATGTTACATTCAAGTTAATTAGTTGGTCTAGTGTTATTCTGTATATTTTCCAATTTCTTTTCTTGCTGTATAGTGTTGGTTGCTCTTGTTGATCTAAACTGTATGGGTAGAGTGTAATTATAACTGGTAAATGGTCTGACAATAGATCAAAGCAAAACTCTGCTTTGATTTGTTTTTCGTTAACTTCTTTTATGATACCAAAATCTAGTCGGCTAATAGGTGGGTTCTCTGGTCGATACTGCTGTTAAATTATTTGCTCTTAAAGCAGCATATGGTGTTGTTATCCTTGAACCCCAAAATTTATTTTTGGCATTCCAATCTCTTTCAGTGATAAAATCTATTTCCTAAAGTATTGAAATAATGTTCGTAGTCTTCCTTTTTATTATTTTATTTTGTGGGCCAATACACTGCTGATATGTTGATATTTCCCATATGATCTTCTATTGCCACTGTTGTTGTTTGTAAATGTTCTGTGCTAAAATTTTGTAGTTCCGTGTTTTTGTCTTTTAGCATTTTTATAATATTAGTGTATGTTTGGCTATCTTTCGGTTCTATTTGAACTTAATTGCTACTAAGTGCTTTCGTAAGGTATATTTGTTCTGCTATTTTATTTAATTCTAAGATTAGTAGCTTTGTTTTCTACACCAGTAATAAAGATTGATGGAGGTTTTGGGTTCTTTTTTAGTTCATCATTGCACACATTCGTTTCCATTGATTCTTTCTCGGCAAGACTCGCGTAACGATTTTTTAAAGTAATACTGTTACTTAATCAATATTTATTTGATTCGCTTTCACTTGAGTGACCTTCTTCGTCTATGTTTCTTAGCCGTTTGTGGTTTTTTGCATATTGCCATTTATTATCATGTGGTGTTTGAGATACTCGTAGCATTGATTCTCTTACAGGATAGTGTATTGTTTGATTAGATAATTGAATATTTGGTTGTTGTTGATTGTAATTAATAGCAGAATAATGTTGAGGTTGTTGTGACGTTATCATGTGAGAGTAAGACATATTGGCTGGTACATACGGTGCATTTTTATTTTATATTTTCGGAATTTGTTGCATATAGGGCATGCTGTTAAAATAAGGGTTGTTGGACATTTTGACCCAACCCGATTGTGGGTATTTGCTACTATTAGCACTATAAATTGCAAGATTTTTGTTAAACGTTTAAAATATAAAAGTAATTGATTTATTTCGATTTATTACTTTGTTATCTTAACACTGACCTGGGATCACATATTTATCTCTTTGCATTTGATATTTCGACACGTGGAGTACGATACAATCTTACTTACAAGGATGTAGTTTTTATCGCTGTGATAGGGCAGGTAGAAATCACTCGCAAGGCATCTGCTTGGCTTCGATGCACGAACCATATTTTAAATAACATAAGGAAGCAACTTGTTTTGGAATTGCTTATGTGGTCAAGGCGTAGACGCGTTATCGTAATGCATAGTCGACGGAATACAAGAAGAGCTACCGCGGACGGCTACTGATAATTTAGCGTTATATGTGGCTGCAATCCGTAGGTAATCACACTCATGGGCATTTGAATATCTCCAGAGACAAGAGCACGTTCATACGTTGTAAAAACTCCTAGTGAACTCCAAAAGAAATAGCGAACAACTGAAAAATACATTTTTTAAGAAGCACAATAACAATTGGAAAATGGGTAGAGAAAATTTCAAAAAAACATTTTACAGCAAATACTAGGTCAGCCGATCACTTTATACCGCCAAAATATGCCTTTGCTATATATCATCAGCGAAGAAATGCTTATGAACATGAAATAAATGAATCGTATTTGTTTAATTCCCTATTTCTTATCATTTTAATTAAAATATTCTAAATGGCTATTAAAACTCCCTTATCCTCGCTGTAGCTTATTTGTTAAGAGCATTGGTCCTTTGTCCACGAGCCAGCGCGTGCGAGTTTAAGTCTCGTTGCAACTCATGGATGTAGGTGAAGTTGTAGTATAAGTTAGTTAAGTGCAGCGAGAGAAGTCAAGTTAACGAATGCGAAGATAGAGTTATAGAGTGTGATTTTGTGTTAGTAAATGCTAGTGTTATTGTTTCCATACATGCAGCGGTATTTCATTTATTTAAGAATATTCAATTGTAAACAAGTAGATGCTTGTCATGGTTACTACAGGAATTGAACCGAAAGCAAATGTCATTTTACAGAGGTAATATTGATTACGTTTTTAGAGTGTTTGCAATTTTATTAAGATAAGTGTAGATAGTTTTATTTCTGTGTTAACTAATTTAATTCTTTTGTCTCGTCCGTTAACAAAAACACTCATCAAATCTTGTGTAAGAAAATCACAAGTTGGTTTTCCCTCTTATTACTTAATTCAATGACAACGTCAGGTGACCAGTGAAAATTGTGCTCCGTAGAAAATATTACATTTTTATAATCTAAAGACCCTTATAACTGTATGAATACGTGTAAAAAGTACGCATACAAACCGTTTCATTAGTGAAAGTGATTGCGACAAAAGATTATAGCTTTTACACCAGGATTTATAAAACACATTGCTTACTGGCGGTTGGAGACTTGCAGAACTTAACAGATACCTGCAACGCCAGTATAACTACTCGCGATTCCCATGCCAGTTGTTATAGAGTGCGGTTGTGCTGTGCAGAGATTACCGCGAGTTATCACCAGTACAAGCGCTTGACCTCGAATTTAAAAAAAAAAATTTTTTAATTTTCCCCCTTAAACAAGAATTAATTTTCCCGAAAGCCGGTTAACCCCCCCCTTTTTTGAAATTTTTTCAAAAAACCCAAAGATAAGAAATTCCCGGGAAAAAAAAAAAAAAAAAAATTTAAATTTTAACCCAATAAAAATTAAAAATTAAGTAAAAAAATTTCCCGTGGAAAAATTTAAAAAAAAAAAAGAATCAAAATGGCCCCAAAAAATTAAAAACCAAAAAAAACCCAGGGAATTTGGGTTAGGCAAAAAATTTTCCAAATAAAAAAAAATTTAGTTTCGAAAAAAAAAACCCTCAACTTTAATTTTAAACCAAACATTTAAAAAAATAAAAATTAAAAAAACCCCAAAAAAACCCGGGATTTTTTAAAAACCCCCTTCAAAAAAATTAAATCCCAAAATTTCAAACCCCAAAAAAGAAACAAAACGAAAAATCAAAATTTAAAAAAATTCTAAATATTCCCAACTTTAAAAAATTCTTTAAAATCCACCTTTAGAAAAATTTTAACCCCTTTATAAACCCCGGAAAATTTAAAATAAAAAAAAATTTTTTTTTAAAACACAAAAATTAATTATACAAAAAGAAAAAAAAAATTTAAACCAAAATTTTAAAAAATTTACCCTTCCAAAAAACTTTTCAAAAATCCCAAAAAAAAAGTAAAATTTTAAGGGCCTAAACCAAAAATTTCCTTAAAAACCAATAAAATAATTCCATTAAAAACCCCCCAAAAGAAAAAACCCCAAAAAAATTCCCCCAAACCCAAAAAAGGGAAAAAAAATTTATTTAAAATTTAAATGAAAAATAAAACCCTACTTTTCCCAAAAACCCCAAAAAACAAAAAAAAAACTTGATCGGCATTCCCCAAAAACCGAAAACCCTTTTAAAATTTAGGGAACCCAATAAACTGGGCCCCTAAAAGGGCAAAACCAATTCATTTAAAAAAAAAACCCAAAATTAAAAACTCAAAACAAAAACGAATTTAAAAAAATTTAAACACCCGAAACCCGTCCCAAAAAAACAGGAAAACAACAAATAAATTATAATTAACAACCAAGCAAAATTACTAACTAAAAATAACTTATTATTTCCTACCACTTTTGAACAATTTTAAAATTTAAACCGCAATATGGAAAATATATTAAAACCTTTAAAATATCTAATAAAATTTTCCATAATTAAACATTTCCTTTTAAAATTAAACAATTTCCTGATTCTGAAGCATTATACGACCTTAACAATTGCCGTTCAATGAAAGGAAATTCCTCCTGGCAAATTACCCCAAAACCGGTTAAAACAAAAAGCATAACTTTGTCTAACAACCAATAATATTTATGTGAAGGACCTCTAAGGCACGATTATCCCTTGCACCACCAACGGACTTCATGGATGGTCAAAATTGGACAAATTATTCGGTATAACACGATTCACAGAACTTTCTTCCCGACTCCTGAAATGATTAGTCTGAAATTTGATTTTAATTTCCATATTTAACTTGATAAAAATTTGAACCTGATAAACCAAATTAAATGGAAACCAAAAAATTTGAAGTATGTTACAGGAAAAAATTTTAAATTAAATTTCAGGAATTCCCCAATTCAAAATTAGTTGAGATTACCAAACTTTAACAACTTTCAAGCGGGTTATTATGTAAACTCAGGAATAGAAAATAATACCCAATTTTTTATTTCAAAATTGATCAAAATTGACCTTTTAAAGGATCAGTTTGTCACACGCGGCCCCCATAACGGCCTGGCCGTTCCTAACATAGCGCAGCCCCTAACACAGTAAATATACCAATTTCAAATTTTGGCAACAGTCTGATTTGCTGGTTTCCGAATAAAAAACAACATCCTTTAAACTTTAATTCACTGGATCGTTAACTTTCGAAAGTTTAAACGGATTTAAATTCCGAATTATTTATACCTATTATAAAATAATAGTTAAAGAATTAAACATTTTCCATTAAAAATTTCATACAGATCTAAATAATTTATCCTGGTTCTGAAAAAAGATTTGGACAATTGCCAATTTTATTACCAAAAGTACATTATTGCCCCACGCAACAATAACCACAAATAACACAACTCCTAAGACGGGTTTAGTTAACATTGGCCACTTAATACCAGTATTCCCCAAACACTTATTCGAGCAATTTCGAAAAATCTATGTAAATAACGTACAAACACTTCCATTATGGAAAACCTAAGTAAATAAAATTCGTTCAAATTAAAAGGTTGGAAAGCACCCGAATTCCAAATTTCTGGTTTACGAACCTTCCCTCCCTATTTACACCAGAAAAACCCAAAAACCTTTAAATTAATTCCCACTTTTTTCAAATTTTAACGTTCTGGCTGGCCCTTATCAAACATTTCACGTAGCATTAGGAATTAAAGTAGTAGCAATCGAATGGGCACCTTGTAAACTGCAAAATTAAAAGCCTTCTGGTAAAATTATCGAAAATTTTAAATAAAGGCAATTCAAATTAAACTTTTGGACAATTCACCCACCAAACCAGCCTTTAATTAAAACCGACTTCCCAATAACACAAAACTTGACCAAATAAATGCAACTTGAAACTCCAGAATTTACTAAAACAAACCAAACAAAATCATAAATTTACTAAAAAGTGTAGAAGTTGGGCAAAGAACTAGAAACTCCTTAAAATGTTATGTAAAAGAAATTGCATTGGACATTTCAAATTAGGTTGCCAAAAATTACCAATAAGGAAATTTTCTTTTGATGTTACAGTAGTACAGAAACAAACCCCAATAGAAAACCGGAAGACATTTCTAGAACCCAAAGTTCTGATAATTTAAAATATTTGGATTAATAGGCTAACGGTTTTGCCATCTTCTTAAATTTAATTGACTAAAACATGAATATCCTTAAAGTAAAGGATATACTCGTCCCAAATTCTTAGTTTATCCGGCATTAATGGGATACTTCAAATTAAAAAGCTTAAAAAACTGAAACGAATCTCACCAGTTCCATTGCAGTTAAAACAAACAAAAGCCAAAGAAGGGTTAGTTACGAAACCGGAACCTACCAAAAAACGAAATTCATAACTAACAAGACAGAAATTGAGCTAACCACCTAAAAAACGTTACCATTCGGAAATTTCAACTTCGCAATGAACAAGAGATGTGAATTAAATGTGAATATTAACAAAGATGTACACCAATGGTATTTCATGGAATATCATCCTGAAAAATGCCTAATTTGGAAATACTTCCAAACCTTAACAAAAAAACTTGATATTAACAAATGAAAAAAAAAGGGATTCCGCGTTAAAAAAGTTGTTTAAAATAGTTAACGCGGAAATATCCGAATTTAATATATATATTATAATTTAATTAATATATATATAAAAAATATTATGTTTTAACCAATTAAGTTTTAAATTATTGAAACGTAAATTTTTGAAGTGTTCCGTTTATTGGGAATGGTATTATAAAACTTACGCCCCAGGGCACCTGCAACGAGAAAAAGGCCTCTACGTTCGTTTCTTCTGCCCGGTTCGCAACATCTCTGGATGCGGGGCATGTTCAACCCCAAGAGACCCCATTATTACCCTTGGTTCGAAAATTGAAATTACCCAATATTTTATGACGTACCACCCGCCGGCATTAACCCGGAATTAATCAGCTCCGTCACCAGCAGCCCGTCCTAACCACGGCCGCTGGCACGAATGGCTATTGGAGAAAAAATTTAGAAATTTCGGAAATAAAAACATGCAATTCAAACTTAAGCAATTTATGGACGCTGATTTCAAAAATTTTTTTCTAAATTGCTGGATTTATTAAAACAGGAGTAATTTGGGTTAAAATATACTTAAAAGTGAAAAAATAATTTTAAACATGAAAAATTTAAATTAATCAGAGCAGAATCAAAGGAATGAAGGAGTTTCCAAAACAAAACGAAATTAATAATAAAGTATACAATACAAAAATAAATGTTAAAATATAAAATTAAAGGGCTTTGTTCCAATAAAATAACTTTTCTGCGATCTAAAAGGCATCAAGAACGGTCAGCAATGGGTTATGGCGCCGATATGACGAAGATTAAATGAGCCTCCAACGTTTTTGTTAAGTTTTGGCAAATTATCAAAACAGTTGAAAGCATTTAAAGAGTAAAATTTTAGAATAAAAGCGGTGCAATTAATCTTCGGTGCGATGGCTCTTACATACCGACGGCCCATTAAGAGCAAGAAAATTATAGCTAGATTACAAAGCTTTCAACCAAGCACTGGAGTAATTTATTGAACAAAACTTTGAAACGGAATAAAAAGTTTCCAAAACTCTTATATTGGAGACATTCTGAATACGACGTTTGTCGCATGTTAGTGATAGCACAACCGGATCTTAAAGCGCCAGAGCATTATCTTTCATAATAATCACAACTCAGGTATTAACATTTGAAATATAAAGGCTTAATATTTTCTGTCTGAGAGGTAAAAATAATGTTCTATAGCAAAATTGAAAATTAATCACCCTATAAGTGAAAAAATATTAAATGGAAGCCAAACTTTTAGAAAAAGAAATACATTGAGCACTCTTGAACTGAAAAATTAAAACAAAATAACCAATAACATCTGAAATTTTAAAGAACGCAAATTAAAAATTTTAATCGCCAGTTAATCAAAGCATCACTTACGCAGAGACTATCGAGCTTACCAAATATTATACTTATCAATATTTAGGCATTCCCAATTTCCAAAATCCGGCGAAAAAGTAATATGATAAGAAATTAGCCTTCCAAAAGAACCGAAAATTAGAAAGAACTAGCGGTATAATCTAAATAATTAATATTACAGATTGATAGTAAAGTAAAAATCCATCCCCGTTTTGCCATACGTTTAAACAAGAAAAACAAATTGAAATTTCAAAATTAACAACATCTGCCATCTTTAGTCAAAGTTAAAAGAAAACAAACAAGCAGCCTTATTGCCTAAGGTTAACGCTACAATACTAAGAATATGCCCCTCACCAGATCCGTAAAGTGTAAATACCGTATTAACACTGAAAAGAAAAAATGCCAGTCCACCTTTGTTAACGTGGATCTGACATCTACCATCAAGGCGCAAACATTTCAAGAATTAAAACTCTGTAAAAATGAAAACCCGCAAAACCCCCCCAAAACAAACCACGATCAACAAATATTTAACTATAATTCCACCTTACCCAAAATAAAAAACCCACTCCAAATCACCCTTGAAGCCAACAGGCCAAACACTCAAAATTAACCGTAAAACAATCCTAACTTCAATTTTAACCTAATTAAACCTATTACTTAATCAAAATTTCTTATTACAATAATCTTTCCCTCCTCCTTAATGGATAATAATTTAACAAACCCTTTATTCATTTAAATATCCTAAACTGGAACGCCAATGGATAAATCCCAACAAACCTTATTTACTCCTTTCTTACAAGATACAACCTAGATGGAGGATGATTACAAAGCACGCTTAACCTCACCCGACAACTTTAAGACATCAGGTTATCGTTGCTACTGAGCTAACAGAGTAGCAAGATTCCCCCCCGGAGAAAAAGCAAAAAGTTATACAACACGAAATACCAAAAATTAATGTAACCCAATCTCGAGGCGATAGCAGTTAAAATAAAAACACACGATGGTCAACATTATTGTTGCCTATCGACAACCAATTAAACAATTATTGGAAACCGACCTATATGAAATTTTCAGTAGCACAGAACCTACGCTACTGATAGGCGACCTAAACTCTAAAAATACCTTATGGAGCTCCAGAACTAACAATCCAGCTGGATAAGCGATGCCATCCAAAGGCGACTGCAGATAATGGCCCGCCAGAGAACTATTTTAGGACAGAACCAACCAGACATTCTGGATATAGTTGTTCAAAAAATTTTACTCTAAATATCTCCCAAATAGTCTATCAGAGTTGACTTAAACCATCTACTAGTCATAATTTCATTAAGTCTTCCTACAGACCAAATGAACTTAAGTTAATCAATGGAACAGTTGACTGGATTAACTTCAGAAAACCCTCGATAAAATCTTAGATATCCCAATGATCTCCGAAACGCAAATAATATAGAAGAAATAACTGAAATCACATCATGCTTAGAAAGCATTCTAAATATTGCCAAGCTGAAAAGATTAAAAGTTTCCACCAAATACAGAATTGAGAATTACCAAAGGCTATTAACACCCTCGAGCCAGGTCCGGGATTATGGAAAACTACGAGGAAAATCCTAAGACAGCCACAAGAAATACCGTCACATGGTATAACTTATAACACAGACCAAGAAAAATGTGAGGCTTTCGCCGACCACCTGGAAAAAACCTTTACCTCTTTCGGTCATCAGGATCCTTGCTTTGCACACATTGCGGTCAGACACCAACCGATATTTGGAGTCCATATGAAGCCAACCTCTCCTAAAGAAATAGTCGCAATAATCAAGTCACTTCCATTAAACAAATCGCCAGGTAAAGATAAAAATCACCAATGTCATTCTCTTAGCATACTTGGCAACTATCTATAACGCCTGTTTAAAGAATGGCCACTTCCCTAATAAATGGAAACATACTCAAATACTACTTTTTCCCAAACCTGGTAAAACCAAAAAAAAATCTCTAGCTATCGGCCTATTACCTCCTAACAAACGAAAATTCTCTAAAAGTGATTTACGCACGACTCTATGTTAAACTAGGGATACTAGAGCTGTTGTCAAAATTCCAATTCGGATTCAAAAGGGGACATTCCACATGTCATCAGTTCCAAAGAATCGTCGAGACAATTGAAACAGGATATGAAAACAAGCAGTACACAGTAACGCTTTTCGTAGACTTGCCACAGGCGTTCGACCGTGTATAGACAGACGATCTGAAATACAAGATTAAGCTGCAATTTTCTAATTACCTAAAAGCATTCTTGTTTTTATTCCTTGACGACAAAACTTTCGCAATTAAAATTCACACCGCAATATCGACAACCCGACATATTAGAGCTGGAGTGTCTCAGGGGAGCATCCTGGGCCCTATACTCTTTAATATCCTTCTTAGTGATATTCCCAACATCACTGAGAATCTAGCGTTATATGCAGACGACACCACATTGCTCGTCAGAAACGAAAATCTTCTAGTAGCGATTACCCAGCTACAAATCGCTACAAACACTCTAGCCATATGGATGAAACAATGGAACTTGACAATTAATTATGATAAATGCGTTGCAAAGATTTTTACATTTAAACGCTTCGTTGATCCTTCACCACCACGGCCTTCCCCATTATCGCCTGCGTGCTCCCTCCTAGCGGCCAAGGCTCTACCCCTCCCCCCCCCCCCCCGTCTTTCCGCAGTCGGCCAGGAAGCTCTCCGAGCGCGCTGTGATTGGTCCGTTTAATTAATTTTTAATCGGCTATAACTTATTTATTTGACCTCGGATCAAAAAATTTCATTGTAATTTTTTGTTCGTCTCGGTCTGGTCTATCCGGTAATATAAATTTTCCGAAACATTTCATGGACACCCGGTATATTAAAAATAGTGAGCTTCAATTTTTTTTCGAATTACTATTTTACCAACTTTTATTTTAAATTCATGTTTATCTCATGATAACAAATCATTTTTATTCTCATAAATTTTTGTATCTTCAACCATTTAGATTTGCGACCGTTTTGCGACAGATTTTGCGACCGTGCGACCAAACGGCTCAGCCGATTTTACCAAAAGCTTCCACTGCGTCCCCTACCTACAAGTAACTTGCATACCAAATTTCAAGTCTTTTGCTCTTACGGTTCTCGAGATTTCCTGTTTACTGACAGACTAACAGACACACACACACCGAAGCAATGGCCCAAACCAACTTTTTGGTGTCCTGAGGCTATACTTCGTCCAGAAATGTAAAAACTGGGTAGGTCAAATTTCCGCCGATTACATTACTTTCCTTATTATAGGATAAGGAAATAAAAGTGATAAAGGAGTAGACTCACTTTTCGATCGAACAGCTAATAATAATAGGTGGCGCAAAGTCATCACCCTATCGGAAATTTTACAAATGGCGTCTTATGTTATCACGACTTTGACATTTATGAAGTAAACAGAAACCGAATACACCTAGACAAACCATGAATTACTATACTCCTCAAGAACGCGGAGTGGTTATGTTAATATTTTCAACAAATAATCGGTCGGTGGTTTTGGCTCAACATGAATTTCGTCGTCGATTCCCTGGTCGTGTGACATCAACTAGACAAACACTACGACGTTTAGTCGCTCGCCTTGAGGAGAGTAGCTCAACACAGGATAGTAGCAAACGTGGCCGGGCCCGGAACAGCCGTTCGGTCGAGGATATCGCTGCTGTGGCTGCAGATGTACAAGAGGACCCTCAGCTGTGCAAATATTTATTAACGGCATTAACGATCGAAAAACACATCAAACAATGGAATTGCCCGGACAAGAAACATTTATTGACATGTTCACATATGCACTGGAATTTGAAACAGGCGTTCAATAGACAAGGAGATGTAAGAGAACTGACCGCAAATACTGGAAAACTGAATAAGGCAACTATGGAGAACTCGGCAGAAACTGAAAACTTCGGATGGTAACTGGAAATTCAGTAAAAGTTTATGGAGGAATAGAAGCCCAAGTAACTATTGGAAACGCTACCTTTAAACAACATTTGCTGGTATTAAAAACAACATATCCTCGGAATAGACATTTTCAAAACTTACGCAAGGTTGACTTGATGCATGTGATACTAAATATAAAAGGAAAAATAGTTGTTTTCTACCACTCTACGAAGATTAGCTGTCAAAATAGCCTGTTTACAAGTGAAAGAATAAGTTGGAAAATTATTACATCCAATTCTACTTCGTTTTAGGACAATATGGATGTGAAGCCATTATCCATTCCACAAGAGCCTTCATCGAACTCAATCGCAACACGAACAAAGTAATCCTAAAAATTAATTTTCGAAATGCTTTTAATTCGGTGGAACGAGATATAATGCTGGAGAAAACTCTACAACATGCTCCTGAAATATATAAGTTTCTTACGTAACGCTAACAGGAGCCAAGCTTTCTATTCTTTGAAAAGTACCGTATTTTATCGTCTGTTGGTGCACAGCAAGGTGACCCTTGTGGACCCCTCCTATTTTGCTTAACAATTTAATCAATCAGCAGTAGCCTTTCTTCTGAGCTCAATTCATATAACTTGGACGATGGCACAAATGGCGGAGGACCTGAAGTTATTTTAGATGACCCTGAGTTTATTATCAAAGAATGTCATAAAATTGGTTTGGAGGTGAGTCCATCGAAGTGTGGGCTATACTTCTGTTCAGACCCTGATAGTAAAGTGATCTCCAATTTTTAAAAACTTCTACCGGGACAAATTATTGTAGACAATCTGACTCTATTTGGTGCTCCACTACTCCCTTTAGCTATTCCATTTTGTTTTTCAAAAAAAAAGAAGAAATCAATCTCCTACTCTCACGTCTTCTTAGCCTAAGCTCCCACACAACATATTTTTTTCTGAAGTACTCAATCGGGATACCCAGAGTAACGTTCTTGCTCAGAACAACCCTCTCCGCAACTCTACTACACTACTAGATGGAATTAATGAGAAAATCTTAAAATCTCTTAAAGAAATAATCAATATTGACGCTCAGGCATCAAGAGTTGCTTCATTTCCCGTATCCCAAGAAGGCATGGGAATTAGGAAATTATCTAATATTTACATCCCAGCCTTTTTATCGTCTGCGAATTCTGTATCAGAGCTGATTCATTTCATGATGCTATTACCCGAGAATAACTTACCCCATGTTTTAGGATACTTAAGACTACATCAGAATCTGGAACAATTTATTAGATGAAGTGACTCCCATTTTTTCATGTTAAAAAAGTTGGGATATTTTGAATATGAACAGAATAATTCGAACCTTCAATTTCAGTTCTGAAAGAGATCAGGCGAAATATCTTTCCTCCACTAAACTCGAATCCGGTGCCTGGCTGAACGCAATTTTATGCACGAAACTTGGAACTTTCCTAAATGATATCAGTTGCTCTCAGAGAGGGATGTAACATTTGCGAGCCTTATAACTGCATCTGTGGAGGTAAAGTGGGAAAGTTAGAAACTCACGGTCTCTCATGTAAAAAAAGCAGTAGTCGCCACTCTCGCTACCAGGAACTAAATAAGATCATTCAACAGGCGTTATCATCCATTAACATCTCATCTAAACTGGAACCACGTGGACTCCGTAATAATGGCAAAAGAATGGACGGTTTAACTTTAACCCTGTGGTCCTATGGTATAAACCTTATTTGGGATACTACCTGTACTGATACCCTAGCTCCACCGCACATCAATCAATCTAGTGTAATTGCTGACCTTATCGCAAACAAGAAGAGAAAATACAAGGAGCTCATCGAGCTCATCATTCTATTTTCAGTAGAGACTTTGGGACCTTGGTGTGATAAAGCAACGGATTTTATTTCAAAGCTTAGAAACTACCTTCAGCTACTAACTGGAGAGCCCAGATCGAAGAATTAGTTTAGCTATCCAACATGGAAATGCAGCTAGCATTATTAGAACATTGCCCAAAACTATTGATTTAGACGAAATTTTTATTTTATAAATTTTTCTTAATTTATGATGTTATTAGCAAAGATATAACTAAAAACTTAATTCAAATAAATGTCGCCTCAAGTCCTAGATTTAGTTCATATTAGAAAATCATTAATATATATATTTTTTGAATTAATGAAAATGTCCCGTCCATTCATGTTGTGATATTTTTAAAAATGGATGATGGCAATCGAAGTTCCCAAGTTTCGGAAACTCGAAATGAGAAAATAAAAATTACAATGCGGAAGTACAGAGCTAAAATTAAAGAAAACGAGGAGAAATGGAACGAGAAAAAATATGCGGAAAGGTTAAAGAAAGGATTAAAAAAGAAGTTTGCTAAGAGAAAATAAAACGTTAGCAAAAACTGCGAGACAGAAAGAAAGAGAAAGAAAAAGGTTATACAGACTGAAGCAAAAAAACTAAAACAAATAAATTTACAGGATATAAATGCAAACAAACATTAGGAAAGGCACTGAAGAAAGTAAAATGGATGCTGTCTGGGAGCCCTAATAAAAGAAAAACCGTAATAAAGCATTTGGCATTAAAAAGGATGCCTGAATTATTGAAACCAGACAATAACAACATAATAGAATTAGTGTGTCAAATCCAGAGCATAATATGATAACCAAATTCTTTAACAAAGATGACGTCAATGGGCAAGCTCCAGGGAAAAGAGATGCAAAAAGTGTGAAGGATACATCATCAATGAAGAGAGAATTATTCCAAAAGTACCATATGATATTGACAGTAAAGGAAGCATTTGCTTATTACAAAGTCCTTTATCCAGAAACTTCAATCCAGAAGAGTAAATTCTATAACTTAAGGCCTAAGTATGTGTTACTATCTTCAGATATGCCACATAATGTTTGTGTGTGTGTAAATACCATGCAAACTTTAGTTTTTTAATTGATGCTATATACAATAAATTTGTAAATTTTTTTGAATCTTGTGCTAAACTGTTAGAAACAGTCTGATGCGATGTAACTAACAAAACATGGATGACCAACAACTACATGAGATGTGAAACCGATTTGAGCTTGTCCTTATTATCTGTTTCTCAATATGTCGAAATGGATAAATTTATTTTAATATGGAAGCAATGGCAAGATATTGATGGCCTTCCTCAAATTGTTAATACAAAGGCATCACTTCGGGTTGCAATTAATACTCTTGAGAAATAATTCAAATCAATTCAAAATTTATTTTTATGTGAAAAGAATCCAAAAACAGTACAGACAAAAAAAGTATCAAATTGATTGAAGTTGTGATTTAAGTGATTTCACTGAAAATTACTTTTTGGTGTCACAAGATGAGATACAAGCTGCTCATTTGTCACACAAACAAGTAACAATTTTTACATGTGTTGCCTGGTTAACTAACTCTACGGAATCATTCGTAATAGTTAGTGATGACCTGACCCATAGTAAATATGCCGTCTATATTTTTATAGAAAAAGGTCTAGTTAAAGATTTATGTGGATGGATATGAAGTTGAGAAAATCGGAAATAAAGAGTGCGTATGATTTTTATCAATGCGCTAAAGTTAAAGTAACTAATGTACATGTAATATTATTTATCAAAAGCGAAATAGAAGAGATTAAACAAATGAATGGAACGTGGCAAAAAGTGATCAAAATTCCTCAGATTTAATCAAAACAATGTTTTGTTATTTAATCACCGAACGTACTTTCGAATCAACAGAAGATTTATGTATTTTCACTTAACCCAAGTTTCTATGCCATTTGGTAATAATCGTTTCATGTTTTGTAAACCTTTTCATTGTCGGTTTTATTGTTAATACGGTTAATAAATTATTTTATAAATATGAACTCTAGAATGAAATTATGTCCCGTCCGTTATGTCCCATCCGTTATCCAATTTAAAAATTAAGACTTTTTTCTGCGGCTACAATGCTCTTGATTATAGTATTCAGCATTAGGCCAGTATCTAAAGAACATGCAGGAGTTTCAAAGTCCAATTATATCCCAAATTGCATAATTTGAAAGAAAAATCTCATTGCTAAATCATAAAAAATTTTCTTGTCCCCTCATTGTTAATATGGAGGGAAGCCAACAGGAGGATATTTTTGTGGTTTCAAATTCTAGTGACTGTAACCTAACTAGGCATACATACATACATATATATATATACATCGAGAATTTACCCAAAATAGACGCGGTTCATCCCGTGAACTAAGTTGTTTAAACATAGTTAACCGCGGAAACCTATCCGAATATATATATATATATATATATATATATATATATATATATATATATATTTTGTTATTTAACAATTACAGTTTTCCTAAATTTATTGAAACGATATATATTTTTTGCAAAGTGTTCCCGTCCGTTATTGTGGAATGGCTATTATAATGGTAAGGCTCTACGCCCGCATGGGAGCACGGCCTGCGAACTGAGAGGTTAAGGCCCTCATACGTTCGCTCTCTCTGCCCGGTCGTCGCGCAACATCTCTGATGCGGGGCGATGTGGCAAGCACCGCGCCTAAGACGACCGCCATTATTACCCCTTGTTCGAATGAACGCAGGTACCCAATTATTTTTAGTGACTGAGTAGGCCACCCGCTAGGCATTAGAGAGCACCGGGAATTGAACTCAGCTCCGTCAGCATCGCAGCCCGTCCCTCAACCACGGGACCACGCTGGCACGGAATGGCTATTGGAGGAAAAAAATTTAGAAATTTCTGGAAATAAAAACACAATGCAACTTCGACTTAAGCAACCTTTACTGGACGCTGATAAAAATTCAGAAAATTTTTATTCTGAAATTGCGGTCGGATTGTCTATTACGAGTGCCATGCTGAACGGGTTAAAAATATACTTGAAAGGAGATGAAAAAATAATTTTTCAGAACATGGAAAAATAAATTAAGTCAGAGCAGAAATCAACAAAGGAATGAAGGAAGTCCAAAAAATCAAAGGCGAAATTAATGAAGTAAAGGTAGTACAATACAAGAAAATAAATGCGTTTGAAGAGAGTATAAAAAAAATTGAAAGTGGGCTTAGTGTTCCAATCAAAATAACTTCTACTTGACGAATCTAACAAGGGCAGTCAAGAACGTCAGCAAGTGCAGGGGTTATTGTTGATCGCCGATATGACGAAGATTAAAGTCGAGCCTCCAACGTTTTATGTTAAGTTTTTGGGCAAATTATCAAAAACAGTTTGAAGCATCTCTTAGAGTAAATGGATAGTTAGAAATTATAAAGGCGGCTGCTTTAATTAATGCTTCGCGTGGCGATGCTCTTGACATACCGACAGCGCCCATTAACGAGCAAGAAAATTATAGCTAGATTATCAAAAGCTTTTACGACCAAGCTTATCTGGAGTAGATTTATTGCACACAGCTTTGAAACCGAATATAAAAGTTTACCAAAACTCTTCAAGTATTTGAGAGACAGTTCGGTGCGAGTATTCCAGCTGAGCAGTCGTATGTGCGAACAGTGATATCAGTGATAGCACAATCCGAGCATCTTATCAGCCAGCCAAGAGCTATTTATACTTTCTATAATTCAATCACCAACTCAGGTATTTATATCATTTTTGAAATAATAAAGCTTATATTTTCTGCCCCTCTGAGAGGGTAGAACAATGTCTACTAGCAAAATGCTGATAATTTATCACCTCCTATAAGTGAAAAAAAGTATTTATGGAAGCCAACATCTTTATTAGAACAAAAGAAATACTATCTGCCAGCACATCTTGACCCATCTGCAAACAACTCAACAACAAATAATAACGCAATAACATCTGAAATTAAAAATGACGCAAAGTTAAAATATTTTTACATGCGCCAGTTAATCACAAGCAAGTACTTACCTTGCCAGAACGACTATCGAGCATTATCCAAATATTATACTATCGAATAATATAGCATTCCACACTTTCCAAAATCCGAGCGAAAAACCGCTATCAGTAATGATAAGAAATGTACCGCTTCCATTAACAGAACAGAAAATTGAGAAAGAACTAGCTGCGTATAATCTACCAATAATTAATATTACAAGATTGATTAGTAAAGTAAAAAATCCTATCCCCGTTTGTGCCATACGTTTAACAGCCAACGAAAAGACAAATGAAATTTTCAAAATTAACAACATCTGCCACTCTTTAGTCAAAGTTGAACCACGCAAAACAACAGGAGGCACGCCTTAGTGCTACAGGTGTTAACGCTACGGACATACTAAGAACTACTGCCGCCTGCAGCCTAGATGCGTAAAGTGCCTAGGCAATCACCTGTATAATCACTGCAATAAGAATAAAAATGCCAGTCCCACCTGCGTAGACTGTGGATCTGACCATCTAGCCAACTACAGAGGCTGCAAACACTTTCAAGAATTAAAACTCTGTAAAAACAACCTGAAAACCCGCAATAACCCCCCAACCAAAACAAACCAAGCATCACAAATATTTAACTTTAACAATTTCCCCCACCTTACCCAAAATATCAATACCCCACATCACACCAATCACCCTTGAAAGCCAACAGCAAACACTGCAAATACTGAACCAACAGTCAAAACAATCCTAACTTCAATTCTTAACCTAATTAAACCCTACTTAGCTTGAATCAAAAATTTCTTATTACATAATCTGTTACCCCTCCTCCTTAATGGATAATAATCTTAACAAACCCCTTATTCATTTAAATATCCTAAACTGGAACGCCAATGGTATCAAATCCCAACAAACCTTATTTACTACCTTTCTTACAAGATACAACATAGATGTAGGATGTATTACGAAAGCACGCTTAACCTCACCCGACAACTTTAAGACATCAGGTTATCGTTGCTACTGAGCTAACAGAGTAGCAAGATTCCCCCCCGGAGAAAAAGCAAAAAGTTATACAACACGAAATACCAAAAATTAATGTAACCCAATCTCGAGGCGATAGCAGTTAAAATAAAAACACACGATGGTCAACATTATTGTTGCCTATCGACAACCAATTAAACAATTATTGGAAACCGACCTATATGAAATTTTCAGTAGCACAGAACCTACGCTACTGATAGGCGACCTAAACTCTAAAAATACCTTATGGAGCTCCAGAACTAACAATCCAGCTGGAGTCAAGCTTGATGCCATCGCAACAGCGCGCGCACTGCAGATAATGGCCCCGCCAGAGCCAACTTATTTTCCCTACCGGACAGACCACCAACCAGACATTCTGGATATAGTTGTTCAAAAAAATTTTACTCTAAATATCTCCCAAATAGTCTATACAGAGCTTGACTTAAACCATCTACTAGTCATAATTTCATTCACTACGACTACTTCCTACAGACCAAATGAACTTAAGTTAATCAATGGAACAGTTGACTGGATTAACTTCCAGAAAACCCTCGATAAAAATCTTAGATATCCCAATGATCTCCGAAACGCAAATAATATAGAAGAGACAATAACTGAAATCACATCATGCTTAAGAGAAAGCATTCTAAAAACTACTCTGCCAAGACTGAAAAAAGCATCTACAAACGCTAGAATTCCACCAAATACAGAATTGAGAATTACCAAAGGCTATTAACACCCTCGAGCCAGGGGATCCGGGATTATGGAAAACTACGAGGAAAATCCTAAGACAGCCACAAGAAATACCGTCACATGGTATAACTTATAACACAGACCAAGAAAAATGTGAGGCTTTCGCCGACCACCTGGAAAAAACCTTTACCTCTTTCGGTCATCAGGATCCTTGCTTTGCACACATTGCGGTCAGACACCAACCGATATTTGGAGTCCATATGAAGCCAACCTCTCCTAAAGAAATAGTCGCAATAATCAAGTCACTTCCATTAAACAAATCGCCAGGTAAAGATAAAAATCACCAATGTCATTCTCTTAGCATACTTGGCAACTATCTATAACGCCTGTTTAAAGAATGGCCACTTCCCTAATAAATGGAAACATACTCAAATACTACTTTTTCCCAAACCTGGTAAAAACAAAAAAAAATCTCTAGCTATCGGCCTATTAGCCTCCTAACAACACTGTCAAAACTTCTCTAAAAAGTGATTTACGCACGACTCTATGTTAAACTAGGGATACTAGAGCTGTTGTCAAAATTCCAATTCGGATTCAAAAGGGGACATTCCACATGTCATCAGTTCCAAAGAATCGTCGAGACAATTGAAACAGGATATGAAAACAAGCAGTACACAGTAACGCTTTTCGTAGACTTGCCACAGGCGTTCGACCGTGTATAGACAGAAGATCTGAAATACAAGATTAAGCTGCAATTTTCTAATTACCTAAAAGCATTCTTGTTTTTATTCCTTGACGACAAAACTTTTGCAATTAAAATTCACACCGCAATATCGACAACCCGACATATTAGAGCTGGAGTGTCTCAGGGAAGCATCCTGGGCCCTATACTCTTTAATATCCTTCTTAGTGATATTCCCAACATCACTGAGAATCTAGCGTTATATGCAGACGACACCACATTGCTCGTCAGAAACGAAAATCTTCTAGTAGCGATTACCCAGCTACAAATCGCTACAAACACTCTAGCCATATGGATGAAACAATGGAACTTGACAATTAATTATGATAAATGCGTTGCAAAGATTTTTACATTTAAACGCTTCGTTGATCCTTCACCACCACGGCCTTCCCCATTATCGCCTGCGTGCTCCTCCCAGCCAAGCGCTCTACCCCTCCCCGTCTTTCCGCAGTCGGCCAGGAAGCTCTCCGAGCGCGCTGTGATTGGTCCGTTTAATTAATTTTTAATCGGCTATAACTTATTTATTTGACCTCGGATCAAAAAATTTCATTGTAATTTTTTGTTCGTCTCGGTCTGGTCTATCCGGTAATATAAATTTTCCGAAACATTTCATGGACACCCGGTATATTAAAAATAGTGAGCTTCAATTTTTTTTCGAATTACTATTTTACCAACTTTTATTTTAAATTCATGTTTATCTCATGATAACAAATCATTTTTATTCTCATAAATTTTTTGTATCTTCAACCATTTAGATTTGCGACCGTTTTGCGACAGATTTTGCGACCGTGCGACCAAACGGCTCAGCCGATTTTTACCAAAAGCTTCGCACTGCGTCCCCTACCTACAAGTAACTTGCATACCAAATTTCAAGTCTTTTGCTCTTACGGTTCTCGAGATTTCCTGTTTACTGACAGACTAACAGACACACACACACACACACGAAGCAATGGCCCAAACCAACTTTTTTGGTGTCCTGAGGCTATACTTCGTCCAGAAATGTAAAAAACTGGGTAGGTCAAATTTCCGCCGATTACATTACTTTCCTTATTATAGGATAAGGAAAGTAAAAAGTGAGTAAAGGAGTAGACTCACTTTTCGATCGAACAGCTAATAATAATAGGTGGCGCAAAAGTCATCACCCTATCGGAAATTTTACAAATGGCGTCTTATGTTATCACGACTTTGACATTTATGAAGTAAACAGAAACCGAATACACCTAGACAAACCATGAATTACTATACTCCTCAAGAACGCGGAGTGGTTATGTTAATATTTTCAACAAATAATCGGTCGGTGGTTTTGGCTCAACATGAATTTCGTCGTCGATTCCCTGGTCGTGTGACATCAACTAGACAAACACTACGACGTTTAGTCGCTCGCCTTGAGGAGAGTAGCTCAACACAGGATAGTAGCAAACGTGGCCGGGCCCGGAACAGCCGTTCGGTCGAGGATATCGCTGCTGTGGCTGCAGATGTACAAGAGGACCCTCAGCTGTGCAAATATTTATTAACGGCATTAACGATCGAAAAACACAACAAACAATGGAATTGCCCGGACAAGAAACATTTATTGACATGTTCACATATGCACTGGAATTTGAAACAGGCGTTCAATAGACAAGGAGATGTAAGAGAACTGACCGCAAATACTGGAAAACTGAATAAGGCAACTATGGAGAACTCGGCAGAAACTGAAAACTTCGGATGGTAACTGGAAATTCAGTAAAAGTTTATAGAGGAATAGAAGCCCAAGTAACTATTGGAAACGCTACCTTTAAACAACATTTGCTGGTATTAAAAACGACATATCCTCGGAATAGACATTTTCAAAACTTACGCAAGGTTGACTTGATGCATGTGATACTAAAGATAAAAGGAAAAATAGTTGTTTTTCATTATCTAGAAGGTGTTTTGGCACGAGTGAGAGTAGCTCATGACAACATCCTCCCAAAATGCAATGAATTGGTGGTAGATGCAGTTTTGGATTGCAAACTTCCAGCAAGAAGAATCGTCTTGATAGAATTAAGTAGTGATGAAAAGAAGACCGGAAATAGGATACCGGTTAAGAAGACACTGGTCTAAAGTGGTAGTGTGGTACTGATGAATGTTAATGAATATCCTTGGATGTTTTAATAAGGCATAATCCTCGGCTATTGTCCTTCAATTTCTTTAGTTGTTTATCAAGAAGACAGCATTATGGAAACTTCAAGCAGAATAGCTGATGAACTGAAATTAGTAATCATCACGTCCTGCAGTGGTGTGAGTTCTGGCCAGAATACAAAAGTTAAAGATTTGTTATACCGAAACCCAGACCTATTCCAATATGACAAGGATTCAAAACACAAGACAAATATTATGAGTTGCAAGGTAGACACCAACAACGTTATTCCTATACGTGAAAATACCAGACAATTGCCACTAGCTAAACGAAAAGAAGCTGAGAAGATAATTTTGAATATGGAACAGGATGTCCATGTACTTCACCAGTGGTGCTAATTTAAAAAAAGGATGGGTCTACCAGATTTTGAGTTGACTATGGTCGGCTGAATGATATCGCGAAGAAATACTTACCCACTACCCTGCATTGATGACACGTTGGATACCCTGGTCGGATCCAACCTTAGATTTAAAGATCGGGTATTGGCAAGTCTAAATAGATTCAAAAGATAAATAGAAGTAGGCTTTTTCAATTGGGTCTGAGCTATTGCAATTCACGACGATGGCCTTTGAACTTTATAATGTTCCTTTGAACCTCGAAAGATTAATGGAGACAGTATTTAATGGGCTATTCTTGAAAACATGTTTGGTGTATTTGGATGACTTGATAGTGACTGGCAAAACGTTCGAAGAGCATTTGAAAAACTTAGAGCAGTTATTCCAGCGACTGAGAAGCGCCAATCGGTAGTATATCAAGGGCATTACCACGTAAAGCAACCATTAAAGTCGCTATTTTTTCAATATCTGACAATCCATCCATTCACTCTAGCAGTCGTCTCAAATAGTTTTTGATAATTCGTTCGAGGCGACTTACCGTCAAACATTGAAAGTTTGACTTTAGGAGCAGTGAGATAAATTCCAGATGTTAGAAGAGCAAATTCCATTCTTGCTTTCTGAATTATACTTTTCACGTCTGCTAGGGATCCTTCGTTATTGGTTAGAATTCTAACAAGGTATGTAAAACTAGTAACTTCTTCTGCTTGTTGGTTATGACAAAGGAATATTTAGTTTTAGTTTAATTTTGCTTCTTCTTGTAATTGTTGGAATTTGTTATTCATGTCATTGAAAGTGTAAAACAGAAAACATATATCACCTGCATAATCTAGATCCTCTAATCTTTAATGGAAATTCCATACTGTACCACGTTGTACATGATTACAATTAAATAATAATGGAGAGAGAATACACCCTTGTTTTAGTCCACCTTTTACGGATATTGGGGTACTTTCTCTTTCTTTATGGGTAACTTGACAGGTAGTACCATGATAAAGTTCTTAGATCAAGTTAATTATTTTTACTGGAACCCCTTTTGTAGAGAGTGCTTTCCATATCGCTGAATGACGCAAACTGTCAAAAGCTCTCTCAAAGTTTATAAAGATGAAAGCGCCATTTTCGAGATTGTTCTATTATAAGACATGTGGTATTTATTCGCTCAATACAGGATCTATGTGGTCTAAAACCTGCCTGCTCTTTCCTTAGTGAGGGGCTTAAGTCACTGGTTATTCTACTTAGTATAATTTATGTCAACAACTTAATAATTGAATTGAAAAGTGTTATTCCTTTCCAGCTCTGGCACACGGTTTGGTTTCTTTTCTTGGGGGTTTTAATTATAAGTCTCTCTTTACAATATTTAGAAATTCTTTCTGAAATCCAGGCTTCAATATAAACTGGTGAAAGATGTCTGTCATTAGTAAAGGACAGTCTCTAAGTGTGTCTGATGGTATGTTGTCAGGTCCAGGCGCCTTAGTACCTTTATTTTGAGGGTAACAGGAGCTAGGTTTGGGTCGTCTTCTTCCATTTTTGCATTTTTCTCTGGTATATTTAACACGTCATTAAAATATTCGTACCACCTATTATGATGTTAATCAATGGAGTACATTTTATTAACTTGTGTGTATTTAAGGATTGAACAGTTGCGTATAAAATTCTTGTTGGCAAGTTGTTTGGTTATTTTATATACAGCTTTAAATGCTAGATTATTTGCGTTTATCTTTTCTTGCGCTTCTTTTGACTACCGTATTTACTTGTTTATAGATTATTTATAATGCATCTTTAATCTTGTCTGTTAAGGCGTTGTATATTTAACCTCTTATAAGACGTCTTTGCTCAATCAGGCCCCAAGTACGTTATCTATTCTTTTCTTTTTAGATTCTTCTTTCCTAATATGTCTATACTTGCTTTTATTAGAAAATCTCTATCTCTATATCTCTATTTTTCTTCAAACTGATTATTTTCCAACAGGTGTAACAATTCAACTTCTCTTATTATATTGCCTTTGTGTTTTGGTAAATCTTCATGGTTTTGTAGACGAGCTAGGTTTACTTTTGTTCTGTATAATTTGTTGTCTGCTCTAATAGCGGTTACTTGTAACTTACTTAATAGTAGCAACTACTAGACTATGGTCACTTACATCTACAACTGGGTGTTAAGTAAAAGCTAAGAAAATCGTAAAGCTAGCGAAACGGTATACACGGAAAGAATTCGATAGGAATACAGAAGAAAATTACATAAACAATCAAAAACGGTTCTGGAATCTGAAGAAACTAAAGGAAAGCCTTACAAAATCTATACGTAACATCCTAAGTCATAAAGGAGAACTTGAAATAAATAACAAATAGGGTTCTAAAAGCCTAGCAAAACCACCAATATTCAAACAAGTTCAAAGACAAAAATTAAGACTGTTGTCACAGAAGCTCAAGAACAGGAGTCTAAAAGAAGAAATGAGAAAAATAATGTAAATGATAAAAAATAAGATGACAATAAAAAACACAAAAACTAGAAAAACTGCAAGTGAAGATAACATTATCTCAATATTAATAAAGAGAGAAGAAACAATCACCAGATGATTAAAATTAATATTTTAATAGACCTGGAACGCCAAACAAATGTCAGAAAACTAGGAACGAAATGTAATAATGCCCATCTGGAAAAAGAAAACAACAAACTGCAACAACTATTGGGCAGTCTACCTATCATCAGTAGAATCTAGTACTGAGCCAGGACTTAACATATGATATTTTGATAATGGCAACAAGTACAAGATAACTACATAACAATATAAACAAATGGAAAATATATTTGTAAGAAAATGAGATCAAGATTAATTTAAAAGGAGCTTATCTACAAAAGGGGCAGGATAGCAAGGACACCCAAACATGTGGTCAATTATTTTCAATGTAGTTTATTTTGAATTGATCAGAATATCTTTATCTCTTTCAAATTTTGCCCAGCAAATTAAGTTGATTTGCAAAAATAAAATAAAATAATAAAAAATTAAAACCAAAATTTACATAATGCGTACCAACATTCCAAAGTTGCAGTTTAAATTTTATCAAAATATCTTGAAGGATCTAGGAGATAAAAATCTAAAAGTCATAAAGTTAATTGATGCACAGACTGTATATAAAAGTTATTAGTAATGATGGAAGAAAATATGAGGAAATAAATAACAAAATCACCAAAGTAAGTGAACTACACTATCAAACAACACAATCATTGATAAAGAACTTAAAATAAAGATACGCTTATATAATATTCGTCTTCATTCCTACATTACTATATAGGTCAGAGATATAAACAATAGTAGACAAACACTGCTAAAAAATCTCAGGAATGGAGATGAAATACTTGCAAAGTACTGGGTAAAACTAAGAGATAGGATTTGAAATAGCAGCAAACTGGACCAATAACCAATACTATAAGTATAAAAAAATAAACAACTAAAGTAGTTTGGATACCTTACCAGAATAGACATTTAAAGATACCTCAAACTAATATCTGATATTAGAGTAGAACCAAAAGGCAGCTCTTGAGTCCGATAGGTAGAAATGAAGTGAGTGGCTAGGAAGAAGAGAAACCATTAAAAAAATATGAAGAATTGCACAAGAAAGAAATACCTACCTATAATATATGTATAGAGGATTCAACGCCATTGGAAATGGGAAGAAGAGATAAAGACAACTAGCAGAATCATAGTATTGTATTCAATGGTTGCCAACTACATAGCTGTAATTTATTTATCGTTTCATAGTTATAAAAAAATATATAAATGCCTATTACAGCCCAGACGCTTTCAATTTTTTCATGTAAAAATAAAATGTTCTACAAGTATTTCATGAGACCTTTAACCATCTAAGATTCGAATGAGCATCTAAAGTCTAATAATAATAAAATTGAAACAAACTGATGACCCATATTGGAAATGTGATAAAATATAAACTAACAAATATCATTTTTTGGAGGTTGAATTTTCAGTGAGCAAGACATTTTTTATGTAATAACAAAGCTATACAAATGACAAGTTTCTATTCCAATCAATGGATATATATATATTTTTTATTTCACCCAACACATTCTCAAAACAACTGGTGTAATCAGACATTTAGAAAATGTACCAATACTTTTTATGATTTATTTATACATCAACATACAATAAGCGTATTTATAGAATAAGCAGTAACTATAGCATAATATAAGGAAAAAATAGCCTAGTGGATTTTCGATATCTCTGAAATAAAAGAAATCTACTAGGCTACGTAACGAGTTCCTTTTTGAATAAGCTTAAGCTGCCCCTTTACTTTCACAAATCAAATTTTCCATGTAAACGGGTTAGGCTGTGACGCCCAAATCCGCCTTCGGCACATAGAAAACCATTATTTAAGCTATATTTAACAGACACATTTAGTAAAACTGATTCTGTATCATCTGAACAAAAACAAAGAGAAACAAATTCAAAATTACATATCGTCATAAAATTGGATATTTACTTCACATAGAAGTCCTATTGTTCCCTTCTATACCACATGTTCTCAAATGTGATCGTATGTAAAAGTAACCTACAAGAATGTTTTATAAAGGTATAAAATTTTAAAATAATATTGGTCTCCAATTGTTATAATCAGAAACGAACATGATACAATTATGAAAATGAGAGATGTCAGTGTTTCATATGACCGATGTCAACATAGTCGAGAATGTGTTCTTGCATCAGAGATTTGTCACTGCAAAGCGGTAAAGTGATGGTGATGGGTAAATTTGGTATGGACCAGTCAGCATCTCTTTCTAAATCTGCAGTTTTCTTCAGAGGACGAATGTTGCCAATGACAAAGTGATCTTCGGTCAATGGCAGTATGTCCTTCAGCAACATCCTGCAATATTAAAACGTTAACTATGGCAAAAGAAAGCAACATTAGCACATACCAAACGCTTTTATCAGCAACAACGTGAACTTTAGGCACAGGAAACCCATTGAATGGACTGGCTACCGGAAGCGTGTATGCTCCCATGTTTTCAAAAATCAACCAGTCCCCAATTTGCATTTCTGGAAGTAGCGTCTCCTCTATCACCTGATCAAGGCCGTCGCATGTTGGACCCCAAATGCTACTGGAGTACAGTTTGGAGTGAGGATATTCCTATAATGTGATGTTTACTCAGTAAGTTCATGTTTTGTATTGCACATTTCCAATATACCTTTAAAGGTACAGCAACCACATGTTGATGATCATATAGTACACAGTTGAAACTTCCATAAACGCCGTCATTGATGTAGTACATGTAATGCGTCGACGGATTTTTAGTGACATCATCTTTAACGTCAACAGCTCTGATGGAATGGACGTTGCAAGCCAACGTGTAAGCTGAGCTAACATAAAATCTGCCAGGTTCTGCAATAACATGCACCGATGTATCAGAGAAGTAATCTTCTAAAGCTGAATTGATGATATCTGCAATCTGACCACCACGTAAAATCCGTTTTTCCCATGAAAAATCCGCTTGCTACCTCTACAATGGAGGAGTTGTGACCTCCAGGATATCCTCCACCCAGATCCAAAATGCTAAAATTGTAGCCAAGAGTAGAAGCATAGTCAAACAGTTTGCGACACGCTGCAATAGCTCTTCGGAATACAGGAGGCTCATCACATCCAGAACCCACGTGAAAGCTGACGCCGACAACATCGATGTCCAAATTACGAGCAATTCGCAACAAATTTGGAGCCTCCAACACCGGATCACACCCAAATTTCATACCGAGCTGACACTGGGCTACTTTTGCATCACACCTAATGCGAATGACCATTCTAGAAAATACAAATTAATGCACTGGTTAAAACCATAACTAGCGATCGCTTACTGAGCATCTGGAAAAGCGCTCTTGATCTTATGAAGTTCGATTTCATTGTCGAAAGTCATGGTGGTGACTTTAACATTTGCGGCGTACCGAATGTGGCTTATCGGTTTTGCTGGGTTGGCAAAAATTATACGATTGGGGTCCACTCCGAGAGACAGTACTTTGTTGATCTCGGTTTTGGAGGCGCAATCGAAGCCTGTACCCAGAGCGGCCAGCACTTCCAAAACGGTAAGACTGTCGTTGCATTTTACAGCTATAGAAAGCCACAAAACCACGTATAATAAATATCGTTTTGATTAAACAAATGGGCTAACCATAGTGAGGCTCGACGCGCGGCAAAGCGGCTTTCCAGATTTCATGTTTGCGGACGATGTCCCCGATATCGCATACGTAAAAGGCGTCTTCCTGAACGCCAGGCTCGACGATGTCCCGAATGACCGACCAAATGTTCGAATTGGAATCCAAAACATGAACACGTTCATCTTCTATGTTGCTGATCTTCATGGTTGGCTTTTTGAAGGTTGTACAGGTGTACTGTTAAATACAGCTAAAAGACTGTGACAAGCAAACTGCAAAAAGGGCGCGTTAACTCGATTGCGTTTTGCTGCAGCTGGAAGATACTTACGAGGCAGCTCTTGCTTAGTATAGTGCAACGCGCGTGTGAAAAAGACGCAGGGGTTTACTCAGTACCTAGGGGAGCTAGCAACTCCAAGGCGGCTCCCCGTCCAAGTACAAGCAGTAGTTGTATGTCAAGTAGGTAACTCGAGCGGCGGGAGTCACTCGCCGTTCAGCACAACCCTGCAACATCGTAAGAGTTCATGAAGATTTCTCAACTGTTTTTTTAAATATTCAGTGAGAGTGTTTAATTTTATGCCGAAATAAATCAATCCATACATGCGATTGTTCGGAGTGTTTTGATTTTACAGGTAAAATTTAGTTTTCTCCGATTAATAATGTCGCTTTTAATACTTATTTATTTAAAACACTCTCTTAAAATAATAACGTTTTTTTTTTTGTTGAAAATGTTCACGAGTAATAAACAACGTACTCTATTGATATAAAACGTGGGTAAAGAAGTGCGCTTTTCGATCGAGCAGCTAATAATATAAATAGAACAGATTACTGTTGATAGATTTAAATGTAAAAATCATCGGTAAATGTCGTTAGTTGAAATAAAAACAATATAATAAAATAAATACAAACTTGTGTCATCTAAGAGAAATTCAGTTTTTTCAAGATATCTAAAGGGTGAGCTAAGGTTTAATGAACTGAATTTTAATTCTCCTATTGGTTTTTGGACACACGCATGATTCGCAAAAACTTTTAAGTTAAAAAATTCGATAACTGGAAACTTAACATATGTACACAGCGATAAAGTAAAAAATACATGATGCTTCGTCGAAGATACATTTTAAACTATGAAACATAAGCAATCGAAAGATAAATAATTTTGTCAGAATCTGATGTAAAATTGCAAAATTCTAAGAACGTTAAAACTAAATTTAATGTTAAGACAAAATCGAACATGCATATATGTATGTATGTAAGTGTACAAAAGTAGCGCACTTAATGTGTTCACATTGTATTTTGGTCTCGTCAATCTGTACGCGAATATGCGGTTTGCGATTTACCCCCTAAATGTTTGAACCATTTAAGAAAATACTTGAAGAACAGATTTTTCGAAGGCAGAATCAAAACACTACCTATCCGTTGGGCGAGGTCAAGAGATTATTATGTAGAAGCTTCTCTACCACCGCCCACTGAGTGCAATACTGCCTTGCAAAACTCAGAGTCTCCAGGGGTAATGTTAAAGTAGAACTCTCAAATCCCCCCGCAAGACTGACACTGTGGTACACACTGACAACAATCATAGTGTACCCTCCTTCGAATCCGAGAAGGAATACACCGTAGTATAAGAGCAAAAGCGGGGCTACCGCTTCTGGCCACAGAGCCAGCCATAGTAAACGTTTTTATCAGGAAAAATGATGAAGAGCATCAGGAACAAATTTCAAATGCCCCTTGTCTTATTGAAAGTTGACAGAGCGGAGCTTAAAATATTCAACCTCCGACAGATAGATCAAGTACTGTTCTTAGTTGATCAGCTTTGAAAGAAGAAAGCAATTAGACATGCCCAATGGTGCTATCACGCTGTCCCTTAATACGTAACGTCCGAGGGACTGCATTAAAGAACGCAGTCAAGCGTGTACTCCATCCCAAAATCCCGAAACATCCCTTAGAGCACATACTTGTAGTCCTTCTACCATTGAGACCAGTACTATATACTACCCCAGGATCTGGTGCTTATACGCCCAAACAGTAGGATCATTCCATTATTTTGACGACGGCTAGCCAGCAAACCTACATTCCAACCAAAATTAATCGTTACCATCCGTACACCAGCGTCGTCCTTGCCAAACCTGAAACCTCATCTAGGGTCTGGCAGCCAGCATCCGGTCTATCCATATCCGACTGCCTTCTGGAATGCAGAAAACTTGAAGAACGAGCTTCCGCGCCCTTGAAAAGTGGCAGGCGTCTCCATACTCCCCAAGGTTGGGAAATCGGAGATCTCTTCTAGGATTATCGGCGGACAAGTCTTCTGTCAACCATGACAAAGCTTGCGTAGCAGGTGATATACAAACTTCTAAGTAAAACTGCCAAAAACCTCTAACTAATTCCAAAGAGTCGTTTTGGTTTTTGCTCCAGCCACTCCACCACCAGTATAACCTTTTTAGACATGGGCAAAGCTTTCAATAAGGTGTGACATATTGGTATAATGTTCAAGATAGCCTCAACCGCAATACCGCTGATAATGACTTGTTAAGTCCTTCCTCTTAGGAAGGAAGTTCTCTATCAAATTCGGTAGCATTGAAGAGGTGATTTTAAACCGGTTTCCATTAAAGCAATCCAACATGGCTGCGCGAGGAACTAGATCTCTTGGAGAACTGGTACGATAGGTAACGAATGGAAATCAATTTAAAGATCTCGGAAGTCCTGTTCTTCACTAGAACACCACTTCACTGACAAAACGGCCTAAACAATCTGAGAGTCTTCGGAAAGGGAGATACCCTAAAAGAAGGCTACTACTTATCTCAGAGTAACTTTGAACTGGAAACCGATCTTGTGAGCCTACATCGATAGAGCGATTCACAAGATGAAAGTAACTAGACCACCACTCGGCTCCCTCTGCCCAATAAAAACATTCATATACATCACGCTGTATGCTGCATCAGTTTGGGGTTGGATCGCGCCAGGTCATATAGAATGGAGTCCCGGGGTTTGTTAGAAACTACAACTTCCACAGACACGGAAATACCTACAATCCAGGAATTTATCTCCCAAAGTACTCAAGATCTTTACGAGAGCATTCAGGGCGACGACAACCTAACCGTTTTGTGTCTATATAACTATGAGGTTGATAACAGACGCTTGTCCTAAGCGCCTGAAAATCCTAATTCCTCCGTGATGCGGGCTTTACGGTTCACCAACATCAAACGTCAGGTTGTATCAAGAAACCTATAATTTCGCCAATAAGTCAAGGTCCACGTCAGAGTGGTCACATTGATAGTGCGTGTCAACTGCCAAGCGCCAACATTGTTAGGCATTGGCGATTGTATGCCATACCAAAGTGTAGTTCGTACATATGTCAATGAATATCATTACACCTTCCAAAAAGATAATGTGTCAAATGGCAATTAAATTAGAGAAATTCTATCAGCACAAAAGTAAAAAATCAAAATTTTATTTATCTGTAGCATCTACAATCAATCAAACGATCATACTGATCAAATGATATTAAGAATGATTTATTAAGAATTGGTCCAGATCTATGTATAAGTTAATGATAAAATGGCAACCTTCTAAGTCTTCCAATCTCATCTCTTGTAATGTTCTATCTATGACTGGATGTGCTGTTATCTACCAACTTACTTTAAAATAAGGTCTAAGATAGAGTCTATACCAAACATGCTGATCAGAATATGAGAATAACTAAATTACTGGCAGAAAGTCGGCATTTTACACGAACATTCTCTCTGTTCATTCGCCAGTGCGATGGTACAAGATGGCTCAAAAGTAATCACTCGATTCCCTAAAATAGTAACTTGGTTTGTAAATAAAAAGAATTGGTTTTGTTTGTTAATTATGGTATTTAGACGTTTTAATTTTTTTCTCATTAAATCGCGAAGGTAACATCGGTCAAGCGGCCGTCGCCAGAATTGATACACATTCGGGTTCGTTTCACAGCAGTTTCCAGACTGTCCGCTTCTTGTTGGATGTTTTCCTATAGGGCCGCCAAGGCCTTGGCTTGTTCGCATAGACCCGTGACTTCAAGAAACCCCAAAGAAAGAAGTCTGAAACGGTTTGTGCGATTGCACCGTCTTACTAGAACCACATGTTCTCCAAACCCAATTCGTCAATTTGCGGCAGCAAGAAGTCGTCATATAGCGCTTACCAGTCACAGTAACAGTGTTTCCGACGCCGTCCTCGAAAAAATATGGACCAATCACTTTTCCTCTGTAAACGCCGCACCAAACAATGACTTTGAGAGGATGTAATGGCTCTTCGTGCATTACGCGGATTTTCAGTGCCCCCATAAGCGATAATTTTGCTTATTCACGTATCCGGATATATGGAAATATATTTTCAATGGAAAATCATCCCCATCGCGGTCGAGGTTTAGGAGGGCTTGGCTGAAATTACACGCGATTGGCGGTCTGCAGGCAATAGCTGATGCACTGTTTGTATGGGAACATCTTCATGTCTTTCACCAAATTGCGTAGCCCGTCCTCTAGTTGATGTTTGAGAGCGATATTCTCGACCGAACAGCTGCTCCGAGGCCGGTCACGTCTGCTACTGTCCCGTATTGAGCCAGTTCCTAAAGCGAGCGGCTAAACGCGGCAGTGTTTGTCCAATTAGTACTACACGATCAGGGAATCGGAGATAAAATTCAGCTCAAAACCACCGACCGATTATTTGTTAAAAATATTGACACAATTATTTCGCATTCTTGAGCAGTATAGTTATTTACGGTTTGTCTACGTGTATTCTGTTTCCGTTTACTTGAGAGTATCTTACAATAGGGTGATGACTTTTGCGCCACCTAATATAATACGACTTGGAATCAATTCATACTTTGCAAACAGAATTTCATAGTAGGATGCAATCAGATACTTCAGAGTAAGACATATCAATTACGGTTGACTACCCCATGGGCTAAGAAAGTTAAAGTTGACAAACGACCAAGATAAAATGGGCACTGACCTCTGTATCTCATCAGAGGTCGTAAAATATCAAAATCGCGTTTTATATTTCACAACTCAAGAGAGATAAGTGTAATCCAATCCACTCTGACCAACCTATTTTAACCTTCACACCATTCATTTATATTCAGCTTAAAAATTGAACTTCATAACGGTAATATTCACTTATGAACATTTTGTATTATTAATTACCAGTCACTAGAAGAAATAAATACTTAGAATTCTACTATCAGACTGCCGTAACTTACTGTTAATAATCTTATTATATTTAGCATGAGTTTCATTTTAACTCATATGTACTGGTTAAAGTATATGATTTAATTGCAGCTGACTGTTATTAAAAACTTGAGTATAAATATGAATTTTTCCAACTGCTACTTTAAAGCATCAACAATCGAGCACTTTCATTATCAAAGGTCACCATTCGAAGTTCAAGTGTATCTTTAGGTCTAAATACATATTGAACCTATACATACTGTATTCTCTGAATACAGATAATGTTTACAGATATTTGCATTTTAAAAATTCAAACTAAAAACGGATTATTGCCAATACTCAATTTAGACCAAATTAATCTGAAAGGGTATTGTTGCATGCATTATTGTAGTAAAAAATAATGTCGCCTCGTTTCTCATGACAACTATTAATATAGTTGGTCAGTATTATGCAATATATTGGGAAAACCATCGACTCTAATATTAAACTCAATGACATGACAGTGGGTGATAAAGGCAACACGCCTGGGACAGGTGTCTGAGTCACGCTATGTAAGGCCCTCTTAGCTGCAATTTGGGGTGATAAGGTGAACTAAATGGTGAAAGTACGATAAAATGCCGCACATATTGCATTACGATAGCCGCAACGTACAGAATTGACAAAATGGAGCACTTACCCTCGGTAGCCACCCTCTGGGTTGGCAGAAGCTTTTCGGCGGAATTTTGGTGATTTGTTGTGACAGCTGGTGAAAAAGCAACAGAGCTTTTAGTCAATCGAAGGATATTTGGCAAGTCTTTATGCGCTGGAAAACAACCATACCGGTCACAGGCCTATCACTTGACAAAAGGATCGAGTAACAGCACGAATGTCACCAGCATATGTTCGGAACAGTTCGCAACGGTCGAAAACGAATATGCGCACTAAGCACACGCCTTCCGTATTGCTACTTCATGTTATGCAACCTTACATGCGTCTATATACAGTACTTATCAAAAATAGGCGTACGTTTCTAAAAAAATACTTTCTTGTTAAGCCTAATTATGCTTTGAGAATAGGGCTTTAATAATATATAAAATATATAAAATATTTCTTTATTAGCACAATTAAATGATATTTAAATTGTCTGAACAGACTATAGAGCCTAATTCTGAATAATTTAAAGCTTGTTTGTATGGGTCCTTGTAACCCAACACCAAACTGGAGACGGCTACATAATGATAGGGTAGAAAACACAGCTCCACAAAAATAGTGTCTGACCTGGGGGGTCTCACTACCCTTACTATATGTTTTTGGGGTCGCTGAATACGAATCCGAGGTCTATGTAGCTCCATCGGATCTGGGTTTAGCCATAACCTCAAAAAATCTCCTAATGTAGGCTAAAAACAGCGTTAAAATTTTTTTCTTTGGTCTGGGGATCAAAATATGTTTATATGTTTTGGGGTCGCTGAATCCAAATCAAAATCATGATTCAACCATAACCTTAAAAAAACCTAATGATGTAGGCCATTTAGCACTAAAAATTGTTTTTTTCTAGTCTGAGATTCAGACTACGCTGACTATATGTTTGTTGAGGTTGCTGAAATTGAATTCAATGTTTATTTAACCTCATCACTCCAGAATTATGATATAACCTCAAGAAAAAAACCAAAATCCAAGCCAAAAAACAATTTTCAATTCAAATGAACTCATAAGATTGTAAGCTCTCTTTTTAGCTATTGTTACTTCTCGTTTACTCAGGTAACTTTCTATCGTGCTCACCAGATATCCTCTAATGTTTAGCTTGTTTTTTGCTTTGCCTGCCTGTATAACAAACTGTTGGGTTTCTTTGATGATCTCGATGATGTCCTCGTTGTTTAAATTCCTTCCCCGCCTCATTAGGTGAAGTATTTCTTTGAAAACATTACTATTTAGATTTTTTACTCTTGTCTATGAGTTCTTGTTTTCCGTGCATGTTGGTTTTGCATCTATCTCGAAGATGATGTATCTGTGTAAGCTCAGACTCCTCCAGAATTTTATCTTTTCATCTAATTAGCCTCAGGCTAATTACTTCTTAATGAGCATTAACCTAATTTCTCCTAGGTTAATTACATTCTAACCATGTCAAAATTAGCCTGAGGCAAATTAATTAAACAAGGTTAATTACAGTGGTCTAACCTGAGGCAAAATTAAAATTAATTGCCTCTACATTAATGATTACTTTCACATCAACTTTATTTTTTTATTTTATTAATTAATTTTAATCAACACAGAATAAAGGGTCCCATCAAGAGAAAAGTAAATCGCTTCCCATATAACGCCATATATTTTTAAAACTTATGAAACTTGCCTGTATACAATGTCAAAAAAGTTCTAGAAAAACAAAATTATTATGTAAAAGTTAATGTGATATCAAAAATTTTTCCCATATAACGCTATGTATTTTTAAAAATAGTTCTGATAAGAAAATGCCGACTAATGTAAGATTATTTTTATAAATAGGGAATACCCTTTCGGTAACACTTTCAAATATTAGTACTTAATTATTTTTCTGTTTATGATTAGACACGTCGTGTGAAATTCGGTGTGAAAATTCCTTACACGTGCAGAGTATATTCAAAAATAAAAATGCAATGTCTTTCTGTATTATGTAATTGTAGAATTGACAATTTCAAACAATCCCTGTATGTATCATCACATTTCTGAACGAGTTTACTATCCTTGTAAAGTTTAGAAAGCTTACACATTGAGTTATAGAAAGTAACATTCTACATGATTTTTTTTTCGGTTTGTGATTAGACACCATAGGACAATATTTATTTTATTAAAATAGTTAAACTAATTTTAATGGTTCAAAATTGGCAGACAATTTAATCATTTATTTCTGAGATGAATAATTAATAGAAAGCGTAATCTGTTATCATTTTAAGTTATAACTAAACTTAATTAAACAATTATTATTTTACAAATAATCTACTAAATTTGCCTAATTTTACACAAATTTTGATGGACAGTTAATAATATTTATAAAATTTATAAAATAATTTTTCATTGTGACTTACTGAATTTTTTAGCATTCGAAATCAATATATAATTAATTTTGTGCAACTAACATTTAATTAAACTAATTGTTAGGTGTAAATAATCATTCAATCATTTGTATTAATTTTTGTTGGTTTGAAAATTACACGTCTTAATACTAGGCTAGAACAGAATATTTAATACCACGTTAATATAACGTGGAAAATATATATTCATTTATTGAAGTCACCTTGTACGTACGCTAAGTATTGCAGGACACAGGTTAACAAGAATTTATCGCCAAGGTTAATGGCTGTTAGCAATTTCGTTTATTAATTTCACCATAAGTTAATGTGTGAATCATCTAAATTTTACAAATATGGCATTTTCGTTCAGAAATGCAAGAATTCATAAAGAGATTGTTCGAAATTGTCGATTATACAATAACACAGTACGGAAAGAACATGCATTTTATTTTTCAACGTGCTCTGTACATATACCGAATTTCCCATGTCGGACAATAATTACTTGCTGGTGTCCGACATGTTTAATCATGACCGGAAAGCGACTAAATATTAATGTTCGAAGTTGAAAGCCTGACAAAGGTGTTTAGTTTGGTGCAAGCAAGACACATTTCACAAAAATATCGAGTCACTGTAATATTATTAAAAAATTACTTTTATAAAATTGTGAGTAATTGTCTTTGGAATATTTTTATTTTTATTGTTTCTATTGTGATTTTAAAGGTTAGTAATATAATATTAATTGTTGTTTTTCGAATACTATAAAATTCTGTGTCACCATAAAAAATTATTTTATAAAATTTAATAATTACAGTTAATACGCAAAAATTGTTAATTGTCCATCAAAATTTGTGTAAAATTAGACAAATTCAGTAGATTCTTTGTAAAACATTAATTGTAAAATTAATATTTAATTAAGATTGGTTACAATTTAAAAGGTTATCATCGCTCCTTCTATTAATTAATCATCTCAGAAATAAATGATTAAATTGTTTGCCAGTTTTAATTGTTAAGATTATTTTAATTATTTTTGATAAGCTGGATATTCTCCGACGTGTCTAATCAGAACAGAAAATTAATAATTAAGTACTAATGTATGAAAGTCGTACCGAAAGTTTTTTTCTATTTTTAAAAATAATCATACATTAGTAGATATTTTTTATATACATATACATAGGTGGATTCATAAATTTTAATACCGTATTAACATTATATGGAATCAGTATTACGCATTTTACGAAAACGTAGCCTGCATATCTGCCAATTCTTTATAACAAATTTGATTGTTTAGAACTTTATAGACTGTGTATCACAAATTTAAAAACTACATGGCATTATATACAAAAATTTTTAGCGAGATGCTGTATTCTGCATTTATAGCCATGCGGCGAAACTAGAATATCAAGTTTCCTAACTTAATGAAAGAATTTTCTAAAATTTACGAAACTACTTGTTATACGTAAATAATCAATCAAATATTTGTGTTAATTATCGTTGGGTTTCTAAAATTACACAACATATACTGGGCTAGTTCAGAATATTTAATATCATGTTAATATATTGTGGAAAACATATCCATTTATTTTTTGAAGGCACCATGTACGTAGAGTAAGCTTTTGCATTCCAACAAGAATTTATCATTAAAGTTAGTGACTGTTAGAAATTTTGTTTACTAATTCCACCATAAGGTAATACGTGTAGCTTTTTCAATCTTACAAAAACAGCAATTTCATTCGGAAATGTGAGAATACATACAGGGATTGTTCGAAATGACCAATTCTAGAACATTTATTTTATTTTCGAATGTACTTTGTGTATATATCGAGTTTTCCGCATCGGACAATAATTACTTGATATTTACGCGGTGCTACCTGGTGTGGCTAATATTAAGCGGAAAAACAATTAAGTACTAATATTTGAAAATGTTACCGAAAGCCGCTTCTCATTTATTATAAATAGTTATTTGTATATTCGGTTAACTTTGGTGTTCATGATGCGATAAGAGAGTTTTTGGTATCTCCGTGTTCCTCTCGATTAGATCTATTCGTAGATACCTTAAAAGTAAACCTACTCCTACAAATAAAAAAGATATGCTACACAGTCGAATTCCCAAGCGTTACAATGTAAAAGTTCGCAACTGATTACGTGTAGTTTCAATACGTTTTGCATTTGCGAACTTTTTCATTTCGTCAAAGCATATATATATATATAAGAACATACACATACACATACACATACACATGCACACAGTAGAACATTCTCTCTCTCTCTCTCTCTATGTGTGTGCTCTGATGCGTGTTCAGATCCTTCCCCTACAATCACTTGTAAAAATATTCTTATATTAGTAGGTATTTTCAAATACATATAGAGGATTCGATTCATAGTTTATAATGCAGCATTAGCATTATATGGAAGCTGTATTTCACATTTTAGCTAATGCAATTATTAATAAGAATCATTTTGCAATCTAAAAGTTAGATTTATTTTAACGACTTTCTTACATGTAGTTTCATACAACAGCTTGTATTATGTTAAGTAACTGACAAACACAATTAAACAAAATATATTTTTTAAAAATAATAGTTGAACAACAGTTTAATACATTCATTATTCCTTACTAAGTTAAAAAAATTTCAATGAGCACATTGGACATTTTCAAATATAAATATACTAAACAGTAATTACCACACGCATCTGAAGATACATTTTTGCAAAATTTTTGAATTGTATTTCCAGAATTTACAGTTTAATTTAATAAAATTTAAATGTTATCCTTACGCGAGGCCTTCTTATACGATGAGGAAGTTCATCAAATGTCGACTCACACGTCGAGGAGTAGGTATCGTTTGTAGGGCTTTCTAAACTTCTGACGTATTTATTATACCAAACTGATAAAATTAGTGCGTTTCTGAGAGCACATACGGGGTTTTTAATTGTATGCTGTATACATTGAACTGCGGCTGTTTTTCTTCAATTGAGTAAAAGATAGACAACCAGATCTTCTAAGTTTGTGACAGGTTTGTTCAGAAATCCTAGCGAGCTTTTTTTCTTCCCCTTTAACGTAGATTGTCTTAAAGCGTTGTAATAGATGTTTAAGCGCAGACTCAAACTCCTGAAAAATCCATGTACCCCGAGTTCCGTCGTAAACAATAAAAGTATTTCTTTAGATACAACACGTTCTTCTTGACAAAATCCGACAACGATAAATAATTGTGGCCCGGTTTAAAATGAAGCAGTTTAACTTTACATCGATTTATGGATACAACAGCCACCTCCTTCGGAACGAATTTTTTATCACCGCCTCGGAAGCCTTGGTATAGTTATTTTGTTTTTAAAATGTAAGGATACATATAGGGATTGTTCAAAATTGTCGGTTCAACAATCACATAATACAGAAAGAACATGCATTTTATTTTCGAGTGTACTCTGTACATATACCGAACTTTTCACATTGGACAATGATTACTTGCTATTGCACGACGTGTCCAATCATGAATGGAAAAATCAATTAAGTACTAATATACATAAAAGTGCTACCGAAGGTATTTCCTATTTATAAAAATAATCTTACATTAGTCGACGTTTTCATATCAAAACTATTTTTAAAAGTAATGTTTTATATGGGAAAAATTTACTTTTTTCTTTTGATACAACCATGTATTCTGTGTTGATTACAATTATCTCATTAACAAATTATTATCTCTGAGGTTGATATCATATTAGTTTTTACATAACAATTTTGTTTGTTTAGGACTTTTTAGACATTGTATACAGGAAAATTTCGTAAATTTTAAAAATACGCGGCGTTATATGGGAAGAGATTTACTTTTCTTTAGATGTGACCCCTGTATTCTGTGTTGATTAAAATTAATTCATTAACGGATTATTATCTTTAAGGGTGCTATGAAAGTAATCATTAAATTAGAGTGTAACTAATTTTGGGGAAATTGATCGGCCTCAGGTTAAACGATTGTAATTAATCTTGTGTAATTAATTTGCAACAAGCTAATGTTGCCCTAGTTAAAAAATAATTAGCCTAAGTGTAATTAGATCAAAATTCTGTCCCTGTTCTACATGTTTGACTGTTGCATGGACACTATGTCTGCTCCCCATCTTTCTTCCGTGGCCTGTGTTACATCATGGGCTGTCCTTTCCCTTTCTACATTAATCTGTATTATTTTGATTTTTCTGGAGTTGTTTCCTTCCGTTTTTTAGGGGTTACGTACCTCCTCTTGGTTTTCCGCAACTGGCTCCTTTTATGATTATTTATCTGTATTTTGGATATTTCGTGCTGACTGCTCTGTGTTATTTCTCTTCGCAAGCTGTACAGCAGCTCCCTTCAGTAAAGATCACTGAATTTGCCTCAGTTGTAAACGCATAACCACATTTATGTTTATCTTTTAAAATTGATGTTGCATTGATCCCTCACCTTATCAGCGCTCTATCACGTTGCACACACGTACTTCTAGGCAGGTAGCGTAGTATTAGTTTTGTCCGCAAGGTTGGTCGGTAATCTTGTCGCCTGTTTCCAGCTACGATCGTGTTCAATCTTGAACTAAATCCAATTGTTAAATATTGTAAATTGACTCTTACTTGACATTTATCCGCTCTTCTCCCAAGGTTTCCATTACTTCAGATATTGGCAAATTTGCTACCCAGGCGTTTAAATACGCACATATTAAGACGTTGTCTTATCTACTATTTTGATTAAGTGTTTCTTGTAGTTGATTGCAAATTATTTTCATATCTTCTTTTTTCCATCTTGTGGCGCATATACGTGTATGATATTGAAGTCGATGTGTGAAAGTTTTTATTTCGTTTTTAACTCAAAATGATTGTGTATTATATATTTATGTATATTCAACGAACTTAAAAATTTCGTTACGGAATTCTATGTCTGTCGGTCTGTCGGTCTGTCTGTCGCTGTCACAAAATTATGGATTTTTTAAAATTTTAAAATCAAAAAGTTTCTATCTCGAATAGTTTTCGAGATATTCGATTTCGAATTTCGGGAAAATTTTCGACATTACGATTTTAAATGTGATTCTTATAGGAATTTTACGCTGAATTCGAAAATGAAGTCGAAAAAATTCTATGTCGAATAATTTTCGAGATATTCGATTTCGAATTTTCCCGAAATTCGAAATCGAAATCGAAAGGTCTTTTAAGTTCATTCTGGGATTGCTTACAGAGCAATCTCTTCGCCGGCCCCATGTTTTTATTATATTATATATAAATTATAATTGGAGAGATAAATGAAAACAACAGCGCAGCAATATATTTCGCCAAATTTTGGGAGTCGAGTGAAATGGCGCCAAGTAAAAACATATGAAACTAGAAACCTGGTAACAAATGGAGCTATGAAACATTTGATAGAAATAATTTTTTGTGATCGATAAATGCACTGGTGAGCAAAAAATTGAGGTCGCATTGAAATTGTGATATATTTTTAGAATTTTCAGTTAAACGCTCATGTTTTTGTAAATTGTAAATCTTTGTATCGTATTTCGCAGGCTAAATTCAATATTCAATACTGAATCAGAAAGCATATTTTCTGTTTCTTCCCATTGAACACATAATGGAATTCATATCTGGACTGAAGGTTGGCCACTCAAACTGCCTAATTCCCCATCACCAAGATACTCTCTGACAACTCTGGCTACGTGAGGTCTAGCATTTTCTTGTATGAAAATGCCAGTTCGCCCATAGTGATCATGAAAGACATAACATGATATTGTAAAACCTCTGCAATGTACATGTGAGCTGCGAAGGAGCCATTTTGTATGAAAACCAACTTTGTGCATGCTTGTAAAGAGATTCCCAGCCAAACCATAACCGACCTATCGCCAAATGGAAGTTGCTTATCAATACAAACTGTAGCGTATATTTCTCCGGGTTTTTTTGTGTACTCGCCGACGTCTGATTCAGTGAGGCAAAAAATGCGATTTATCTGAAAACAGTACCTTACTCCAGTCTTCATTATTTCATGCCAGGTGATTTCGGAGAAAAGACAATCTTATAATTTGATGCCAACGTTGCAAAGGTGGGACCACAGCCATCCTTCTACAAGACAATTCCGCAGCACAAAGTCTTTTCTAACGGTTCATTCACTAACATTTACATCTCTAACTTCTTGGAGTTGATTTCGCAGCCAAACCTCTAAAGCTGTTCTATTCCGCAAACTTGCGGACATAAAAAACGGTTATCTCTTTGGATGGTGACTCTTTTTCGAGCGAATCCTGGTATTCTGCTTGTCAGGCCACTCTCCTCAAAGCGCTGTTGCACCGTTTGTACAGCACAAAGGTTTTACCAACAATTCTTGCAGTTTCACGTTGTGCTCTACCATCTTGTAACAACGCTATAATTCTTGACACAGCAATAAGATCTAAATGACCTGCTAAATAAACTCTACAAATATTCCACCATGTGATTAAAAGGATTTACACAAAGAAATCAATGTTAGACACCGACACACAGGCACTGAAATGGAAATTTTCAAATAGAACGAATGCGCGCTATTTTAACTTCTCAAGAATAAGTGGAGATAGATATAATACGTCTTATATGGAACTCCTATACACTAAATTTTCCCAGTAAATGCAATTTTCCCATTAATTAATTGTATACAAAATATCTTTAACCTTAACACTTTAAATTTCAATTCCACATCTTCTGATAATACGTTTGTAAAAAGAATTTCTTGTTTACTTAAAATCCCACAGTTGTATTGCCTTAAAAAGCAATAGTTTACGTAATTAATTCATAAAATAACGAATTAATAACAACAACAATAAGAAATAGCAATGAATACACTTTTTGTTAAAAAACAAGCATAAACTACATCTCAATTATAATATAAAAACATGGGGCCGGCGAAGAGATTGCTCTGTAAGCGATCCCAGAACGAACTTAAAAAGACCTTTCGCTTTCGATTTCCAATTTCGGGAAAATTCAAAATCGAATATCTCGAAAATTATTCGACATAGAATTTTTTCGACTTCATTTTCGAATTTAGCGTAAAATTTCCTATAAGAATCACATTTAAAATCTTAATGTCGAAAATTTTCTCGAAATTCGAAGTCGAATATCTCGAAAACTATTCGAGATAGAAATTTTTTAATTTCGAATTCGAAATCAACGTAAAATATCTCGAAAATTATTCGAGATAGAAATTTTTTAATTTCGAATTCGTAATCATCGTAAAATTTCCCATAAGAATCCATTTTCAAATTTTAAAAAATCTCAAATTTTGTGACGGACCGACAGACCGACAGACAGATATATAGAATTCAGTAACGAACTTTTTAAGTTCGTTGCAAAACCCACATCAAAGAAAGAGAAAGAAGCTAGAAAGAGTCTTTTTTCAACACTTCTTTAATGCGTTAAATATCTACTTTAATAAAAACAGTCGTTGTCTACCAAAACAAGGCAAATCGAAAACAAAGTCTTGTTACTAAAAGCCGACTATAATACTGAGTGTTGTTACACCTGTGTTTACAAACATAGTCTTATTTACTGCACGTTTCCAATCAGTGGAAAGTATATAGGCACTACACAATAACATTTAACATGGATAAAAATGTAGCTTCCGTGCTGGGACTCTAGTTGCTCAGTTGACCACCGCAAGATCAAACTAGTGCGCTAGCAGGGTGCTGAAGTCGTACTCTGAAGAATTTGCGGTGCGCTCCGAGCTTTTAAAGAGGGTGGTTCGAAGGGCGCATCGACTAGCATAGGGCGGTACCGCATCGACCTGGAGAGGTTGGACTGGAAGAGTTGTACGATTAGGGCGATATTTTGGTGGCCGCTTGGGGAAGTTTGTTATAATTTCTCCCTTCAGAACTGGAAGGCGCCTTTACAAAGGTTCTGAGACTGCTGTTGATTCTTTCGGAGTCGTGCTTTTCGCCGAAGAGGTACTACCGGAGTAGTGTCAACAAGAACAAATTTCTTAAGAGCCAAGGAGTGGTAAACTCCCAAGGGCTGAACTGGTTTATCTTGGGCAGCAATTTCGAAACTGCACGGACCTCTTGTAGACAACATAACATATGGTTTGACCATTGGCGACTCGACTACGCGGCTGAGTGTCGACCAGAACGAGGTTTCCTGGTTGCTACTCGGGCGTAACTTGGCGGGAATGGTCGCCGTACGCTTTCTGACGAACTTGTTCTTTCTCTTGATGTTCTTTTGCTTCACCATTTGGAGGAGTCTTGGGGCCAATTGCCATGTTCGTTGTCTACAAGGATGGATATTATGATTTTAAGATTACGGTTCTTTCGTTTAACCGTATTCGCAGAAGTGTGGTATACTGGAGTATATTTCTGGTCAATGTGTCCCATTATAGAAAATTATGCGGCGTGGTATTCCATACCGTAGTAATATTATATCGGCTGTGGTTTGTGGGATCGGGAACAACTCAACCCATCTTGATGAGTTGTCTTCAATAATAAAAATTCAAGTTTCTTCCTGCGCAGCCTTAAGGAGAGGTCTAAATATATCAATTGAGATTGTTTCAAATCTTTGACACATGACGGGAGTTTGCAGAAGACCAGCGGGTTTATGGTTGCTGACTTTATATCGTTGGCAAGCTGGACACTTCTTTACATACTTTCGAATGTGCTGTCGAATTTCGAGCCAATAAAATCTTTACGACACCTTGTAATATGTTTGCTTGGCGCCGAAATAATCTGCATTTGGAGCATCGTAGAGTTCTTGTAAGATCTGGTCACGATCGGCAGTGGAAATTACTAGCTGTGGCTCCTCTGTGTCGTCATCTAGAGAATAGCGATATAACATCCCCTATGTTACAAAATATCTTTTGGAATTCCATCTAGAAGTTCCTTCTAGATTTGGCAATCAAAATGCGGAAATAATCTTCTGGAGTTCGGAGTCGCTGAGCTGTTCTTTTCGTAACTGATCTGGATCTTTTGTTGGTAGATCAACGGATATGAAATCCACATAAAGGGTTGGATCTTTGTCCTGGCGAGGTGGACGAGATAGGGTATCTAGCTCTATTGCTTCTGGAAATTCCAATAGTAGTTGTGTACAAATGCCTTCTCAAACCCTATTAAACACACAAAAACATTCTTTTAATCGCAGAGTATTCAAAGTATGAGATGCGTGGAGTTAGTAGACTTTTGCAAGCTGAAGGAGTTAATCAGAACGAAATTTATCACAGATTATGTGATATTTATGGCCCGAACGTTTTAAGCTGAAAATAAGTCAGCGTTTGGTACAAAAAATTTAAAGATGAACGGAGTTGAATATTAGTCCAGAGAAGAAAAGAGGCAGACCAAAGACCTTACACGCGGACTAAACAATTGTCAAACTTTTGATTAAGAAGTTAAAGTCCGTGAAATTGCTGAAGTGACTGATATTCCTAAGAATTGTGTTCATAAAATCATATGCGATCTAAGCTTCCGCAAAGATTACGGTCGCTGGGTGCCGAAAATGCTCTCCGATGGAAAAAAAACATCGATTGAATGCTTTACTTCAAAATCTCATCCGATACCAGCAGAAGGGAGATTATTTCATTGAAAGCGTCATTACCGGAGATGAAATCTGGATTTATGAGTTCACCTTAGAGACAAAACAACAGTTTATGATATGAAAACGTTCAGATTCCACACTTCAAAAAAAATTTAAAACTCAACGATCTGCCCTCAAAACCATGGCCACCGTATTTTGGGATAGCAAAGGCCTACTGTCGTGTGAATTCCTTAAACTGCACACAACCATTAACAGAGACAGATGCTGCAAAACTCTTCAGAAATTGCATAGTCATTAGAAGGAAAAGGCCAGGACGATTACGCTTAAACTTTGGTACGATGGCGCAAAATCCCAGACGTCAAACCAAACTGGTTGACACAGCGGAATTTGGAGGTTTTGTAACAGCCTCCGTATAGTACAAATTTAGCCCCATAGGATTTTCATTTATTCGGACAATTCAAGAAATTTTTGGCGGGGAAACGCTTTGCGGATCAGGAGGAATCGCAAGACACCGTTATACAAGCAACTTGACAAGCAGTAGTACCGCGAAGGTATGTGCAAACTACTGTCACGCCGGGACAAATGTTTCACCGTTTACGAATAAGTTTCTATTTAAATGGAAGCATAAAAGGGTTGTATAAAAATTGTTTAGTAGCAATTTGATTTCATGAAAATCTAAAACTTCTTTGTAATTTTGAGATTGTTATTAGGCACAGTGAGCTAAAATGAATAACGTTTTACTTAAAAAGCTATATAGCTATAAAGTAATGAAACTTTACACAACTCCCTAAAATACAAATTGTGCAAGCATATGTGTAAATGATTAATAAACGTGATAAATCAACATGGATGTAGCGTACGAAGCCATCTAAACTATTATTGGATCCATAAAAAAACGTTGATAGGAACACCATCAACCAAACCAATTTTAAATGTTTGTACTACATTTAACATAAAATATTTGCTACACTTCAAAACTAGAAAATTAGAATAACAAAAAGTTGAACTTATTAATATATAGGGTTGTCGGAAAAGTCATGACGGATTTTGCAGTAGATGGCGTTATACGTATTTTTAGGTCAGAAACGTCATCGCAATCGGCACAAGTGTTATATATTTTGACAGATAATAGTTTAAATTTTATTTGAAACAAATAAGTATTTGATTTAGTCACGTCCTTCAGTTTTTACATTAAACTAAAAATGGAAGATCAAACTGTGCATTTTCGGCATATTTTGCTTTTTTATTTTCACGCAGGAAAGAACGCAAGACAGGTTTGTGAAAAATTGAGTTTACGGGGATAATGCCCTACAAGAGCATCAGCGTTAGAGATGGTTCGCTATATTTCGTGCTGGTGATTTTATCGTCGACGATGGTCCTCGCAGCGGAAGTCCCGTTGAAGTTAAATAAAGTTGAAATAAAGGCACTGATTGAAGCAAACCCACGTTCGATCACTCGTGACATCGCAGAGGCACTAAGCCTTCATCATTCAACCGTCTACGACCATCTCAGGCAGCTGGGATTCATCAACAAGCTCGAAATATGGGTTCCGCTTGAACTTAAAGAAGTCCATGTCACCAACCGCATCAATATCGCCGATACTCATCTCAATCACAACAAAATTGACAAAAGCGCCTGGCGACCGGCGATGAAAAATGAATTGTTTACAACAATATTCAATGTCAACGATCGTGGTTCAGAGGAAAAGAACGAGCCAAAACAACATCCAAAGCCGATCTTCACCAAAAAAAAGTTATGCTATAAAGGTGTCGTATTTTTTGAGCTTCTACCGCGTAATTAAACGACCGATTCTGTTTTGTACTATCGTCAACTGGATGATTTTAACTCACCAATCGCAAAGGTATGATGTTCCATCCTGACAATACGAGACCACACACAAGTTTGGTGACTCGCCAGAAGTTGCTGCAGCTTGGATGGGAAGTTTTGGCCCATCCTTCTTACTCACCGGACCTTATTCCATCAGATTACCATTTGTTTCGTTCTTTGCAAAATAACTCTTTCGATTTTGATGAGGCCATCAAAGAGCATCTCACCCAGTTCTTCGTTGGTAAAGAGCAGTCCTACGAACGCGGAATCATGCAACTCCCCAAAAATGGCAAAAGATCATCAATAAAAGTAGCCAATACATTATTGATTGAACTTTGTTATGTTATTAATAAATAAGTTATAAAAATTACCCAAAAATACGCCATGACTTTTCGACAACCTACAAAACAGATTTATTGACAGAAAAACATTAATAAGTTGTCAAATTCGTATCTTTCTCATTAAAAAAAAAATCTAAAGATTTGTATAAAAATAAGGTTTTTATTTTATTAGATCTTGCGACAAATCGACTGCATTAGTTTAATTATTTTTTCTCTTCCAACATATCACACGTTTCAAAATGTAAGTCTCATTCAATATTATTCTACTGAAAATTCTTGCAGTTTAGATTATAATCGCTAGATGAATAGAAGCAAGAAAACAATGTCTATTATATTTTTATTTTCTATTAATAATTTTGCAGGTAACATAGCAAAACAAAAATTGTTCCTATGAAAATAATTGAAGTAACTAGGCATGAGTAAAGCAAAATCGAGATTAGCGTTTGTGTTCTTTCACGAGAAAAATGTGTACAATAAGATGAATTAATCAATTGGAATATCGTGTTTCAGTACGAGTTAGTTACGATAAGAAAGTATTTAAAGTAAGTTATTATTCAGCAATAAAATGTAAACTAATGTATTATATTCGACAATTAGTAGAGTACAGTGGAACTAAAACTATGAGAGCATTTACCAACCTTCAATTCTTCCTCTAGATTTTTTGGTATCTATGGCCTTCCGGGTTTCCAATCATTTCTCTCATTTTTCTCTATTTCCCCATTCCCCTTCCTCTATGTCCTTCTCTTTCATTATTCCCCCGTTTTTTCCTTTCTGGGGGATCCATTTCATTAATTTCTTCGGAATGTGCGTATCGTTCACCTTCTGAACACATCAGTTGCATTTTTTTACATCTTCAATATGTCTTCCTGTACTCACATTATCTAATTTATTATTTTGTTCCAAACTCTATCTAATCTTGAAACTCTTTCCGAGTACTTTCAGTGAGCCATTTCCAATGTCCTTAATTCTCTTTTTTTGTTTTTTTTTTCTCTTAATTGCTATGACTTCGCTCCATATGTTGTTATACTTTTTATTTTCTGTTTTTTGGTCCAAGGACTTTATTTTTTTTAATGTGTTTACTACTTTTCTTATTTCTTTTTACGTTATATTTATATGCTCATATAATTGTATATTTGTTTCTTTCTCTACTTGGAAATGTAACTTATTTCCTGTAAGAAGTTATTGGTAGTACTCTATATTAACGATACGTTATATAAATTTGCTTATTAAATCTTAACGGTTTTCAGATATCCTTATGCTGTCTTTCAATATTTTAATTTTTTCTTCTATAACTATTTTTCTAATTTTTCTTTATTAATCTTTGTATCTATTTTTATTTTGCTATTTGTTTGTGTTAAGCCGTTTCAGATAAAGCTGTTCCTATTGAATTATTTCAGTATTTGTTATTCGTCTTCTATCTTACTTATTTTGCCGATTCGTTTGTAGATTGCATTAGCCGTTTGTACAATTTTTTAATTGTCATCTTAGTTTTGTATTAAAACTCTCTTTATATGCATAACATGTACTTTTATGTTTGAAACTCGCTATTGAAATTTTGATAGCTTATATTCATGTTGCTGTTTATGTTTTTGTTCTGTACATCTCTCGTATTTATGTGTAGATCCGAGTGAAAATATTATCTTGGCATTAACCAACTAGTGATTACTCGCTATTGATGCTCTCCTATAGGTTTGTACATCCTAAACTTTAAGTCGACAGCACTGCCGATTTATAATATTATAGATTTCAGTTGTTTGCTAGGTTTATACTAAATGTAGGCATGTATTTCTTTCTCTCTCTCTTTGCGTCTTCTGATTTTCACTCGGTTTGTCGCGGCTCTCCATTTCTTCCTATTCATACGTTTACTTTTCATAGATCTATACGTGGCACATCCTGTCTTTCATTATTTGTTTAATATATTCCATCCATGGTTTTCCACGAGCATTCTTTCATTCTAAACTCCCTTCAATAATTGTGGTTAATAACTCTCCCTTCCTTTTCTTTAAGCTTATAAAAATTATTGTTAATTTTCAGTTAAAAGTTTTTACACAGATTTACAAGTCTCTGTCCATCATTGTTTATTTATTGTTCTCCATATGGCTCTACTATTTTGCCATCTCTTTTTCTACCTGTTCTGGAGTTACAGCCTGTTCATATGATCGATTCTCGTTTCTTCTTTTCTTTTTCTACTATTTCACTAATCTTGTCGTAGAAATCGTCTTTGTTTATTATGTTTTTATTATTATTTGGCACATAAACTTCAAAGAAAGGCGTTTTATATCCATGTAATTTTATTTGCATTTTTATTGTTCTACCTGTTATTTTTTCCAAGTTTGTCATTTTTGTTAATTTATTTTTTATTATTTTAGATATTGCCATTTTTACTGTTGCTTCTTTAGACATTTTACTCTGTAAGTGTATGTAGCGCCTCGTAGTTCTATTCCAATCCCCCTCTTCTGTTTCCGTTAGTATTAATATACCCACATTTCAGTTCTTTGCTGCTATTGTAATTTCTTCTACTCTCTTATGTAAACCTTGCTCATTCCACGTTCCAATTTTTATAGTCTCTTTTCTTAACTTCTTAGCTCTAACTGATTTCTATTGGAGTTTGTAAGGGTATATATTTCTTGTGGTGCTGCTCCAGTGATCCGGTCCCCGACCTGGAGAGCTAGCCCAGTTTTTTCACGGTGACCATTTTATTTCCTAGTTACCTCCTTATACCCTTGAATTGCAATGCTTGTTAGCTTTTCTCATTCCCAAGGGGACTTCAAAAGTATTAAGCATAACAATACAACAATGGAAATATTATTATTTACTTGAAAAGTAACAAAAATAATTATGATGAGCTTTCAACAGTACATCGACTTACGTATATAGAAAGAATATATTAGTTGGCCAAAAGCAAAAAAATAACCTAAAAATTTATAATTTGCAAAAAAATATTAAACTAACACTGGAGATAATACTTGTTGGTCGAACAGGTTAATAACAGTCAGTTATCTTATTGATAATAGATGGTTTACAATCGTATTTGAATGTAAAAACGCAAAGAAATCAATTTTTGAATATATTGTCAAACAAAATACGTGTAGATCAATGTTATTTTAATGGTTATTAGTGTTACAGCGGACAAAACGCCAAAATACATATGATTTTTTGCCACAGTTTTACTATTGAAATAAAGTATAATCAAATACTAATTTAACAATAACAAATTGTTATTCACAACATTATCTTCCGGATATTTTATGTCTGTAAGAGAAAAAAGATCTTACTACCACAAAGTGTCTAAAATAGTAGACTACATAAAACAAAACTAACAAATGGTAGAGTAGGAATTTACACACACTGCAGTTACTATCAACGCCACCTGCTTAACATTTGAAAACAATGTTTTTTAACGAGATTTAGACAACATTTTATTGACATGCAGATACAAAAAATATTTTTGTCAATACACAAAAATTGATTAATTGTAAACACAAACGAACAGTCTGTATTGCGATAAGATAAACAATAAGAACAAAAATATATTATAAAGGAGTTGTAAAAAAACTTAAAAAATACAAGTCTCAAAGGACACTAAGCAATACAGAATCTCTTCAGTTATGCTTTGCAAAAAGAAATGCATAAATATTTAGCAACTTAAAATTAAAGAAAAGAAAGATTAAGGAATAGTAGTTTGTAAATTAAAAAGGCCTATTGAATAGTTAACAGGCGTTATGGTGTCCATTAGAAAAAATGAGCCGTGACACTGCAGATTGTATTTTAATACTTAAAATGTTACCTTGGCTACACAGCAATTAATTAAAAAACATGTAAAGAAAAATCAAAAAAGTTATTATTACCACTTTAAGCAATAATGCTAGGTCAAAGCTTTTCTCATCAATTAACTATTAAGACTATTATATAACTATTATGGTTCTCTCTTATCTTTGTTGCTTACTCGCCCGATTTTTCTCACCATCAAACACGATAAAAATGCATTGGAACAGGTTGGGGCATATTTACCGGCCTCAAGGACTTATTGTGCCTGCTAACATGCACTTAACTAACTAGGATGTCACTACACCCATGGGTGGAGTCAGATTTGAAATCGTCTGCGCCGGCCACGGGCAGAGCCAATGTGACAGCCCATTTTGCAATAAGACATGCAACACTACAGACAGTTTAAAAAATTAAAAACAAAAAGAGTTTTTTGAAGTTCTTCAAGACGCGCTAACAATATGTATGATAACTAGAACAACTATGATTCAATATAAACGGCAAAAGCTTTCCGATTCTTCTAAATGCTGTTAAACTCGACTGAAAAGACCACTTGATTATTATGCAGGGTGAAGCAAAAAGATGTTAACATTAAATGGGTGTTTAATCACTTTAAATTACAAAGCAGGGATTTGGTTACAAGGTTTCAAGATTATTTATTATAAATTTTTTATTCAAAGTGCCGTTTGGAAATGCGATATAGATATTTCATTTAATATAAATATTTCTTGTTTTATCTCTAGAACGTATTTGTAACTAATATAATTATAATATAGTTTACTACATGTATAAAAAGTAGTAATCTTGTTAGCTACATTAGAAGAAAAACTAGTTTTACTACAGTTTTTCCATTTTTTTCTACAATTGGTAATTGCTTTAGTAAATTCAAGAATTTTTAATATCATTTAGAACGTCGCAATATCTTAATTTGATTCATATTTTCTATTTGCTATGTAAATCTACTTATTTAGTACTTTAATGATGCATACTTAAAACAAATTTTGAATTATAACAGATTAAAACAGCCATAAAAACATTGCAGAAATGTTTTCGGTTGATTCACGTAAAAGCAACGTCACGCAAACTTTCCGGCCCACCTGTCGTCAAATAACATCAATTATTGGTGATGGTAAACACACCAGACTATAATCGGTAATCCTCATGTATAAAAAGTGTAAAAAATGTCAATATTTGCGCTATTATATGACAATCATTAAGATAATTTTCGTCAACATAGATAGTAATAACTAATTGAATTCTTGGTATAATAACCGCAAACCGTAATATAGAGTCGATGTGAACGCAGGCGACTGTTATTTGTGAGTATACGTTGTGTGAGTAACCATCTGTAAACTTTTTATTTTGTATAAAAAGTAGTAATCTTGTTAGCTACATTAACCGGATTATTGTGAGCAATCGTTACCAAAAGATTATTTATTATAAATTTTTTATTCAAAGTGCCGTTTGGAAATGCGATATAGATATTTCATTTAATATAAATATTTCTTGTTTTATCTCTAGAACGTATTTGTAACTAATTAATTATAATATAGTTTACTACATGTATAAAAAGTAGTAACCTTGTTAGCTACATTAGAAAAAAATCTGGTGTGAACATCACACGACTTTCCTTATCCTATTATTACATATTATACCGGGTCCATTGTCTCGGCTCTGCGCTGCTCTCGTCCCGGAACTTGTTATTTTAAAAAAGGACGAGGCACGAGTCCAACACTCGAAAGCTGATTAAAATAAACAGTACAAGACAATAATTGACTCGTACTTAAAATTTTGCTACGTCACTGAAGGTAACCGTGCGAGCTCGGCTGCACAGCCTTCGCCATTATCGCCTGCGTGCTCCCTCCTAGCGGCAAAGCCCCCCCGTCCTCCCGCAGTCGGCCAGGTAGCTCACCGAGCGCGCTGTGATTGGTCCCTTTAATTAATTTTTAATCGGCTATAACTTATTTATTTGACCTCGGATCAAAAAATTTCATTGTAATGTTTTGTTCGTCTCGATCTGATCTATCCGGTAATATAAATTTCCCGAAACATTTTATGAACACCCGGTATATTAAAAATCCTGAGCTCAATTTTTTTCGAGTTCCTATTTTACTAACTTTTACTTTAAATTCATGTTTATCTTCTGATAACAAATCATTTTTATTCTCATGAATTTTTTGTATCTTCAATCGTTTAGATATGCGACCGCTTTGCGACCGATTTTTACGACCTTGCGACCAAATGGCTCGGCCGATTTTTACCAAACGCTTCGCACTGCGTTCCCTACCTACAAGTAACTTGCATACCAATTTTCAAGTCTAGCTCTCACGGTTCTTGAGATGTCCTGTTTACTGACAGACCGACAGACAGACACAGACACACACACACACACACACACACACACACACACACGAATCAATGGCCCAAACCAACTTTTTTGGTGTCCTGAGGCTATAATTCGTCCAGAAATGTGAAAAACTAGGTAGGTCAAATTTCCGCCGATTACATTACTTTCCTTATAGGATAAGGAAAGTAAAAAACTAGTTTTACTACAGTACTTCCATTTTTTTTTCTACAATTGGTAATTGCTTTAGTAAATTCAAGAATTTTTAATATCATTTAGAACGTCACAATATCTTAATCTGATTAATATTTTCTATTTGCTATGTATATTGTCAAACAAAAACAATATTTTTTTAAATTATTTTATTAATTACAAATTACAATTAAAGTAGTAATTTTGATATTTACAAACAATTTACTAAATTTTATTTAACAAACCGGTTTGTGCTTTTCAACTATTTTTTAAGAGCACAGTGAACTTCCAGCAATCATGCGACATTTTTATAGTTATTTAATTCTTGTATTTTAGGTAAATTTTTAGAAATTCTAACGGATGTTTGGACACGAAGGCTGCTATAATTCTTAACGAATTTCTTCTCACAATTCTCCTTGGGGAGTGGGTAGATTGAGACCCTGAGCAAAGAACTAACTCCAATTCTTTGAAAATGACATCAAGGTGGATGTCGAAACGTTGGGAATTTCCCAAAAATTGACGCGGTTCAATCCATGAACCTAATTGTTCATGCATATATATATTATACTGACTTGAAGTGGGTTAATCTATCGATGTTGCTCCTAAATAGAACTGGAAATGTATATTAGTTCGGTTTTGAGACAAAATCTTGTAGTCAGTGGCGCTTTAGTCTTCTTGGAATTGTTAGTTTGTGAGCTAATTCTCATCCCCCAGTAGAGTCGAATGGTAGGCGGCTGCTAGATTTTGGATTTTGTTATCTACATATGGAATCCTCAAATTTTCGTGAAAGGCTTTATTGGTTACATACCAAGGTACATTTGACATAGTACGAAGAGTTAATAGATAGTCTTACCGTATCGTTAGCTAAAGTAGTGAATTCAGTTGCGTGTGATGTTAAAACATTAGTAGTAAAGAATAGATAGAGAATCCAGTGTACACTACCTGTGGTGACTTGATGATAATCAGATACAGCGTTGTTAACTTTGAGCTAAAGCTTTCTTCTTTTTTCAAGTAGGCTAGCTTGTTTCTAATCGCACAGTCGTGCGGTACTATGAGCCATGTTGGACGTACCTCAGGAAAATTACTAGTCTAACCCGTCAATTTTAGAAGAAAGATAGAATGTTACTTCACGACCGAAGGTGTTGGTATGACGGCTGGAGAGCATTTGATAATGTTTGGCTATTATTATTGGCGCTGCGCACCTGTGTGGCAGGTCGAGGCCTTTACCTTACGGCTATAGTGCTCTCTAAAACTTCCTCTCGATCAAATATGATTTGATTAGCAGATATATTTGTTTTGAGAAAGGTAACTTATTTTTATATAAGAGTCCCGCAATGTAGACCTTATTAAACGCCGGTTTAATATCAAAAAGGATGACGTACAAAAAATTTTTACTTTCATTATCCTATAATAAGGAAAGTAATGTAATCGGCGGAAATTTGACCTACCCAGTTTTTCACATTTCTGGACGGATTACAGCCTCAGGACACCAAAAAAGTTGGTTTGAGCCATTGGTTCGTGTGTGTGTGTGCGCGAGTGTGTGTGTGTGTGTGCGCGCGCGCGCGCGAGTGTGTGTGTGTGTGTGCGCGCGCGCGCGTGTGTGTGTCGGTCTGTCAGTAAACAAGATATCTCGAGAACCGTAAGAGCTAGAGAGTAGAAATTTGGTATGCGAGTTACTTGTGGGTAGAGGACGTAATGCGAAGCTTTTGGTAAAAATTGGGCGAGTCGTTTGGTCGTAAGATCGCAAAATCGGTCGCAAAGCGGTCGCGAATCTAAACGGTTGAAGAAAAATTTATGAGAATAAAAATGATTTGTTATCATGAGATAAACATGAATTTAAAATAAAAGTTGGTAAATGAGAAACTCGAAAAAAATTGAGGGTCAGGATTTTTAATATACCGGGTGTTCATAAAATGTTTCGGGAAATTTATATTACCGGATAGATCAGACCGAGACGAACAAAAAATTACAATAAAATTTTTTGATCCGAGGTCAAATAAATAAGTTATAGCCGATTAAAAATTAATTAAGCGGACCAATCACAGCGCGCTCGGTGAGCTACCGGGCCGACTGCGGGAGGACGGGGGCGCTTGGCCGCTAGGAGGAAGCACGCAGGCGATAATGGCGAAGGCTGTGCAGCCGAGCTCGCACGGTTACCTTCAGTGACGTAGCAAAATTTTAAGTACGAGTCAATTATTGTCTTGTACTGTTTATTTTAATCAGCTTTCGAGTGTTGGACTCGCACCTCGTCCTTTTTTAAAATAACAAGTTCCGGGACGAGAGCAGCCAAGGGCCGAGACGATGGACCCGGTATAATATATAATAATAATAGGATAAGAAAAGTAGTGTGATGTTCACACCAGATTTTTGTTTCTAGGAATCCCATTATTTTTGTGTATTTCGATGTTTAGGAAAGCCAAATTGGCGTATTGAAATTATATCATTTAACAGTATCTTACATCCTTTTTAAAAGCAATATTTCAAATATTTTTGACATAAGTGTCAGCAGGCTTATAGGTTGATATAATGTTGGTTCTATAGGTTGATTTCCAGGGTCAGTTAACATAATTAAAACAAATTTCCACTGAATTTGATAGTAACACAGTCGTAATATGCTGTTAAATGTAGTAGTGAACTGAGTGTTCTACGTCAGATTTGTCCAACGATAAGATCAAAACCGGGAGATGAATTAAGATTTATGTGTTTAACTTTCTGTTTTACTTCAGAAAGCAGAAACGACTTTGTCGGGAAAAACAGTTGACATTGTGCACTAAGAAAATCTTGTACTTCTTCATTAGCGTTTATATCTAGTTGTAGACTTGTAAAGACTTGTGCAAGGTGCTGAGCAAAGTCATCTGCTTTGATGTTGACTGATCAGACCCAACTTCTGTTGGTTCTTCAAATTGGCGAAAATGGTACGTTTGGTTTTTTAAACTTCTCGGTAGCTATTCAAATTGTGTGTTTGTTCTTAGATAAATTAGTAACATAATATTAAATAAACTCATTTTGTTTCCCATTTAGTACAGCGTGTAGCCTATAGACGAGTTCATGGTTTTGACTTTTGTTTTTCGTTCTTTGCTATTTTGTGCTTTTTGTTTTTCAATAACGAGTTCTCTTATATGACGAGGTAAGTCATCAGTTTTAAGATAATTGGATTTATTTGACGCAGTTTGTCATTCTAGTCTCTCACAGTTGTGAGTTTATTGCCAGGCTGTTGAAAATATTCTTTGTAATCCTCAGCAGAGAGGCAATGTCTGGACGGATGATTAGTGAAATATACTGCATAGTGTGGTATTTTAATGACTGTTCTATCAACACTATGGGTGTCGGAGATGAGCAATACGTCTAATTTTTGTGGTGGTAGTATTATTGTTATTTCTGGTATGTTGTCTGTAACCCTGTTTGCATTCCACGTATTGATGAAGTCACTGTTAAGTCAATTTATTTATAACCATGGTTAACACGTTAACCAAACTTATTCTTAAATTTATTTAAAAAATAAATAGCTGTTCACCGACAGCTATTTCTTGTTCTGTATTTGTATTTATATTTCTAGCAGAAGTAGCTTTCCTACAGAGTACCCCGTCTTTGGATAGTCTTCTTCTTCTTTTACCCACGCTACGTTTCCCTCTGAATCTTACCTTACATTATATTTCTCAGGAATGAATATTTATCTTCTTTCATAATGTGGCCCAAAATCCCAGTTTTCTTTTTTTAATTGTTTGCATAACTTCTGTTTTTTTCTTTATTTGATTTAGCCCTTCGGCATTTGTTTTATGTTCTGTCCATGATATTTTCATTAATCGTCGATAGCACCGCATTTCAAAGGCTTCTATGTTTTTCATGTTGTTTTATTTTAATGTCCAGGCTTCAACGCCGTAAAGTAATGTGGAAAAGACATAATAGTGAAGCATTCTAAGTTGTAAATTAATAGTCACATCACGGTTGCAGAGAAATTTTCTCGCCTCGTTAAAAATTGTTCTTGGTATTTCAATACCACACTTTATCTCTTTCAGTTGGTTGCCATCGTCTTTTAACCATGTACCTAAATATTTGTACTCTGACACTCTCTCTAATTGTACATTGTCAAAAATTAGATTGCCTATAGCTTTTTAATTTTTTGTTATTACCATAAGTTATGTTTTCTTTAGATTTATTTTTAGTCCGTAATTGTTACAATGGTGGTTTAAGTATACTTTCTATTAAGTGCTGTAAATCATCTAGATTTTCGTCCATTATAATTGTATCGTCTGCATACCCGATATTGTTCACAATTTTACCATTGATTAATTATTATGTCCTCTGCTGCTTCTCTTAGAGCTTCATCACAAATAGCTTCGCTGTACAAAATAAAAAGCAAAGGTGACAGAATACAGCTCTTGCGCATATTTGGATTTCCTCTGTTAGTTCTCCATCAATTTTAATTCTTGCTTTCTGTTTTCAGTACAGATTGAGAATAATTCTGATGTCCCTACTGTCCACGTTTTTGTTTTCTAAGATTTGTCTTAATTGTTCGTGTTTCACTCCGTTGATAGTCTTATCGGTGTTTAATTTTAATTTACTACTTGACTATGTAAGGGAGAAAAATTATTTAAGTTTGAAAGAGCGTGTTGCAAATTAATTAAATTTCTTTTGGCCAGGACTGATCTTGTTTGTTACAAATATTTGTAGACTGCACATACTTTATAATTTGTTGCTGGAAAATGCATTTATTGAGTTAATATCTCAACGAAGTTCCTAATATTAATTTTTATCAATTTTTTTTAACAAATTTAGATAAAATTTGGCATGCATTTTGCTTAAGAGTATATCTAAAGGTAATCTAAAAATAGAAACGATCTAATAAAAGATTGGTGAAATATATCAAATTCCTACATACCCATGAGGGTTTAAAAAACATTGGTGAAACATGGCTATAAATATTTTTGATTTCCATCCTTGATTTGTATTGAATTCTGATTGAGTTTTTGTATTGAAACTCTATGTTAGGAAATGTACATGCTTTTGATGTTTGTTACAAGAGATTTTTTACAGCAATAAAACTTCAACGTTGCTAAGAAATGGAAGAAAACATTTTTGACGACGTTATTCACATCCAACATAGTGAAAAAAGCTTATGGGACACGATTAATCATCTTATAGCCACCAAAAAGCAAGAATACCCGTTCTTTGTCTGTGATGTCAACGATATCATTCGAAAGTATATAAATTGGCAAAAGGAAATGCCACGTGTTTACCCTCATTATGGTTGGTATAGTATGACAAGTTTTGTGTTCGACACTTCAGTCATCGGTTATAGCTGTAAAGTGCAACGATCATCCCACTGTGCTTAAGGTCATTGCTGCGTTGGGCATGGGTTTCGACTGTGCTTCTAAAATAGAGATTGACAAAGTTTTGGCGCTTGGAGTGGACCCGTCCCGCATCATTTTTGCTCACACGGTCAAATCCCCGGCTCATATTCGCCACGCGGCCCAAGTAAAGGTTGACTTGATGACATTCGATAATGAACAGGAGTTGTATAAAATTAAAAAATTGTTTCCGAGTGCAAGGTGAGTTAAGTCATTGTTCATTTAGGGATGGTATGGAATCTTATTTATTTACATCACAACTCTTTGCATCATTAAAATTAAAATAAATATTATTTGAGTAATTTACGAATTAACGTTTTGCAGAATGGTAATTCGAATAAGGCATGACGGAAATGCTCTTGTGTGTCTCGGCAGAAAGTTCGGATGCGAGCCCAAAGTCGAAGCGCCCCGTTTGCTGCAAATTGCTCGAAGTTTGAACATAAACGTGATCGGAGTCAGTTTTCATGTGGGATATGGCTGTCGTGATCCGGCTGCATACTACGAAGCCATTGAGGCTGCTAAAGGAATTTTTGATGCAGCTAAGGATTTGGGATACAACTTTAAATTTCTCGATATAGGGGGCGGATATCCTGGTGACTTCAAAAGTTCTATCATAGAAGTACGTATAAAAGTAACCATGCAATTTAAAACAATTTTAAATAAAAAGTTATATATAATTATATATAACTAAGCACCAGAAAAATATACAATTATTTTGCCTAATTCAGAGCTCTGATTGGATTTTTTTTACAATTGTAGCTGAGTGCTTCCTTCCTAGTTGGTACAAAAGTGTATCATAGATTTAGGGTGTCGATCCTGACGACCACGTTGTACTCGTTAATGATTTCACATATAACTTGTTTTCTTGAGAATTTTGTTTTTACTTTTTTTATCTAAACATTTTGTACTGGTAATCTTTGGCTAACATAAATATAACTATTAAATCATTGTTATTCAAGTTTGTTAGTTTGTTATTTTTATTCGCCATATAATGTTTGTTTTTCTTTATGGAAATTGTACTATTGCATTTTATTTTGATAATTTGCTACATCCACACTTTTAGCCATAACTAACTATTATTATTTGTCTTTCATTTGCGTAAAAATTGCTGTTTTTTTTATTTGTTACGTTTGTTGATCCACAGTTTTGTATTTTATTTGTCGTAACCTTTTTGAAAAAATAAAAAGCAAAACAAGATAAAAATAAATTTATTTTTACTGACATTTTGTTTGTCAGTTGAAGCATTTAATAAGCTTATAATATATGACCCTAAATATTATATACTCATTTGTTTTGCTATTTTTATTTTTGTAAGTGGCAACTTTCTTCTTTTCTTGCATAATATTTAATTTTCTGCAACTTAAATTTGTAAAACACAAATTAGTCGATTAATACTATCGTTTAAGTTTATTCTACACTCTTTTTAAATTTTTAAATTCAGGAAACGAACTTACTATTAATAGCAAAAATAATTTTGTTTTTCTTATTTTACTATGTTGTAAAATAGTTCCTTAGCACTTGCGAAAAAATTTAACGTCATATCGCAAGGTTGCACGTCTGGATATACCATAACCTTAAAATATTAACGATTTTTTATCAGAATCACTTAAGTTTTTTTGTGCGAAAATGTCGAGTTTTGAGCCGAATAAGCGTCATTTGCGTGAACTTTTGATTGACTTCTTTAATTTGAAGAAATCTGCAGCTGAGGCGCATCGATTGCTTGTAGAAACATATGGCTGCTTTAAGTGAGAGAAGTTGTCGTGAGTGGTTTCATAAGTTTAAGAACGGCGAGTTTGACGTCGAAGAGAAAGAACGTAGCGGAAAGCCGAAAGTGTACGAAGACGCGGAATTGAAAATATTATTGGAGGAAGATTCCTGTCAAACGCAAGAAGAACTTGCACTTACATTAGTAGTGACTCAACAAGAAATTTTACATCGTTTACAATCGTTGGAAATGATTCAAAAGCATCGTATAGTGATAAAAAATGTATCCACTACGATAACCCAAAGAAAAGGAAAATCATGGGGACCACGTGGCCATGCTTCAACATCGACAGCCAAACCAAATATTCATGGAAAAAACTCATGTTGTGTATTTGGTGGGATCAGCTTGGTATCGTGTATTATGAGTTGCTCAAACCGAACGAAACCATTACAGCGGCTCTCTACCGAACACAATTAATGAGATTGAGCCGAGCACCCAAGGAAAAACGCGTCCACTACTACTCCAGACACAAAAAAATTATCCTCCTGCATGATAATGCTCGTCCACATGTTGCGGCGCCGGTCACAACCTACTTGGAAACACTCAATTGGGAAGTCTTACCTCACCCGTCGCATTCGCCAGTCATTGCTCCATCAAATTATCACTTGTTCCGATCGATGGCACATGGCCTGTCTGAACACCACTTCACATTATATGAAGATACCAAACATTGGGTCGATTCGTGGATAGCCTCAAAAGATAAAGCGTTCTTCCAACGCGGTATCCGTATGCTGCCAGAAAGATGGGCTAACGATGGACAATACTTTGAATAAAACATAAGGTTCCGTTCTTTCACAATAAATGCCCAATTTTTGATAAATATATATATATATATATATATATATATATATATATATATATATATAATTAAAGGGAGTACAAATGCGTCTCCGCCGTTTTTCATCATATATTTTAATCAGTACTATAGGCCTGTAAGGCCCATGACTTATAGATTCTGACGGCTATTCTTCAATATTTAATAATCATTCGCTATTGGGGTCTATTCTGTGTCTATGATACCGATACCACTCATGTTTGACGTTAAGCATTTTTACTTAGTCTTTCTCTTTTCTTTTTGCCCCTTCTCCTTCCCGTAGTACCATCTTACTATGTCTGTGCTCTGGCGTTCTGCTAATATACCTTAACTTTCTTAACCTTTGCGCTTTAACATGTTGAACTATGGTACTGTGTCCGTATAATTCTTTTATTTTTTGATTTGTTTTTTGTCGCCGTATACCATCTTCTGCTTTTGTTCCTCTTAATATTCTTCTTAGCACCTTTCTCTAATATACTTCTAATTTAATTTCATTCTTCTTTGTTAAAACCCATGCCTTGCATCCGTACACTGTCACTGGTCTTATTACTGTCTTGTATAACCTCATCTTCGCTGCTCTAGACAATTCTTTTGACATCAACATTCTGTTTAATGACCTCATTGTTTTGCTTCTCTTATGCATTCTTTTTTTTAAATTCTTTGTTCACTTTATTATTATTAGTAACAGTTACCGTCAAGCATTCAAAATGGTTGACTTTCTCAACACTCTAGATTGCTGTGTCCGTCTTAAATCTGATGCATAATCTCTTTTTTGTTGTTCCTTGTTTCATTATTAGGTATTTTTATTCTTCATCCATAACTTCTTGCAGCCTTTTCCAATTTGCTAAAGGTATTTTCTAGTTCCTTCTTCGATCTGGTTACTAATGCTATGTCATCTACACACGCAATTACTTGTTGTTTTCGCTGATATATTATTTCTTGTCTTGTATTTTGCTATATCTAAAAACTGCATCTAGACCTAGATTAAATAATGCCGTGGATAATGGACCCCCCTCTCTGACTCCAGTCGCTACTCTAAAGCTGTTTGATTTTATTATTTCTGTTTTTATTTTTTTCAGTGTGTCCATCGGAATCATCTTCGTTAAACTAATTAACTTTTTTGAAATCTCCAACTTGTTCGCTTGATATAGTTTGCCTTTCAATAGAAAGTCATCGTTGGGGCTGGGGTTTAGGAGGACATGGCTGAATTTCACAAGCAAATTGCGGTATGCAGGCAATAGTTGCATTTTTTACGACAACATCTTCAAGTTTTTCACTAAAATTCACTGTAAGAACCATTTATTCATGCCCAGTTGAATCGCCCGTTGTCTGATTGATGTTTGAGGGGCATCTTGTACGTCTGCAAGCACAGCAGCGATATCCTTGACCGAATGGCTGCTCCGGGGCCGCCCACATCTGCTACTGTCCCGAGTTAAGTCAGTCTTCTCAAGGCGAGCGTCTCAACGCCGCATAGTTTGTCCATTTGATGTCACACGACCAGTGAATACTTAATCGACGAAATTCACGTTGAGTCACAACCACCGACCGATTATTTGTCAGAAACATTGACACAATTATTCCGCGTTCTTAAGGAGTATAGTGATTCATGGTTTGTCTATCTGTATTCTGCTTCTGTTTACTTCACAAATGTCAAAGTTATAATGACGTGAGGTGCTGTTTGCAAAAATAAGAGCATCTTCCGATAGGGTGAAAACTTTTGCATCACCTATTACTAGGTATTTAGGTTATTTTTTTATATTTTTGAGTTTTACATTAACGTTGCCTTATTTTTTGTAGAGTTACTGTTTTCACAGTAGGGCTTTTGACGCCGCAACAATTGAATTTTATTAATATTAATATTATTTCTTATTTATAATCAACAGTTTTTCCACTTATTGTCTTTGTACCACAAGTATTATGTATGCAGAAAACATACTTGTAATTTACCAAGCTTCAAAAAGATAAATATAATGTAATGGATAGTATAACTACAATTTGTTTTATCATACTTGTAATTTACCAAGCTTCAAAAAGATAAATATAATGTAATGGAAGATAACTACAACTTTGTCAAAAATTCTAGGCTAAACTTATAAAAAAATCATTTATTTTACTAACTAATAGTCCTAGAACTTGTCGAAGTAGTCCTTTCGGTTATCTAAGCGTAATTGCCACCGTTACTGGAGGTCAAAGATAAAAACAGGGAAAGCTTCATCCAGCATGTTTTTTAGCACATCTGTCAGAGTAGATTGTCCATTACTTTTAAAGATTGCCGCTTTACTTTTTTGGAAACTGGTGAATCTTGATCTTGCCATTCTGCATTTTGGCGCTTTATTTGAAGGTCATATTGATGGCATCAATTTTACTGTTTAACACATGTGGGATCGATTCTGGCTTGCTCCAACAGTTCAGCAGCAACTGCTCTTCTGGCTTCTTTCTGTTCTCTGTTAGGGCGTGGGGGATTTCTATAAATCGCTGCGTAAAGTTTAATAACACATATCCTTAAATTTCAGCTCTTCTTATATAATGCGCTCAATAACACTACAATTTTCTTGCAGTAACTGTTTCACACATTCTACATTTGTAGCTGTATGTGATGACGGGCGCCCGACTCAAAAAACAGCTTCTCGATAATTCCTCGTCACCATATGCTTGCTGTATCATATTCCATGTTTCGTTAGAGGTTCTCTTTAGCTAAACGCAGCACTTAATGTTAACTCCCTGCTCATCATCCGCGTCCATCGCATGTCGGTGTAACTTTCAAATAAATGCGCAAATGAACAATAGGTTGATAAGCACAGCTCCACCACCTAGTGAGTTTGCATAGAAACACTTTCAAGGCTTTGTCAGTATACATAACAAATGATAGAATGACGCCAATTTTTTGAGTTTGAATATCACAGGTAAAGAACTGAAAAATCAGTCTTCGAACTTTTCTGACAATGATTGTACATGTAGGATAAAATAATTTAATTAGCCTAACGTTTCTTAGAATGTTTGATTTTTCTTATTTTAATAAAAGTCAAATATTTTTGACTTAACTCGTTTATATTTGTTGAAGTACATTTGTCCATAGTACAAATTGACGTTAATAATTCAGTTGTTTGAAACCAGCTTAATAAAGAAAGAAGCTAAGAAATCCATTTTATGGTTTTATTCCTTCTTCAGTATACAAAATGTAACCACTAATTTGAAACAATAATTCCAATTTTCATTGCAAGTTATAATTTGAATTTTACCATGTTTATGACAAAGAAACATCTAACAGAGATCTACATGTGGTTGAGCTTGGATTATTGACCAATGAGTACATGTGACAAAGGGCTGATGCTTCCAGAATGTCAAACTTAACTGACCGTTTTTAAAATTATTAATAAATTCACTTTATTATTTTGAGCATGGCTTTTAATGTACCGTTTTTGTTATTTTTTTTTGTTTCTACCGCTTAATACTCGGTTTTAGTGGTAGTCGGAGCAGAGAAGAATTTTTGCACGTTTTTAACTAGATTAAAAAGTAAAATCTGAAGTAATACTATGTTTTTACTAAATTACATATGGTATATTTATATAAATTTAAAAACGCTTTTTTAAAAAACATTAAAAAATAAATGCACAAAAAGGTTCGCAAATTTGGTTTCACCTGTACTGTTTAGTCCAAAAATGTACTTAATTAAACCTTAACTGTTTCAATAGCTTTTCATTAAAATTGATTTATTATAGGGACTATTTATATATTCTTCTATACTGTAAATACAATATTACGAAATCAGTTTAAATAATATTTTAACATTTCAGTACGGAAAAATGATAAATTCGGCATTAGAAACGTTCTTCCCAAGCGATTATGTTCAAGTCATTTCGGAACCAGGCACTTACTTTGTAGAGTCTGCATTTACTTTATGCTGTTACATTAATTCATCCAAAGAAGTTAGGGAGACAGATTCCACTTCCGGAGAGCCGATGACCAGCTACATGTACTATATCAACGATGGCCTCTTTGGAAGCTTCGGCTTACAGCTTTCTATAAATATAAAAAGAACTGCCCATTTGCTAAAAGTATATAATATTTATATTATTATTCGTATGTAAATCTAAAATTTGTTTTTTAAGAACTACCCCAATTCCAAAAAATATAGAAGCATCATATGGGGCCCGACCTGCCACAGCGGAGATGTCATATTAGAGGACGTCTATTTGCCAAAATTGGAAGTGGAAGACTGGCTCGTCTTTAGGAATATGGGGGCATACACGTTAAGCATTACTACCGTCTTTAACGGTATGGAACCTCCTCTAGTTTACAGTTTCATTAGCTGCGATAACTGGTGCGTTTAAATTAATAATATCATTTTATTATTAATTACATCTGTTTTAGGTTGTCACTTCGTAACCATTTACTAGAAAATATTCGCAAAAAAAGATTTTATTGATAATTTTGCATAAGAAAAATGCTCTACTATTTAACAATAGCAAATCCCTATTTTTGTTAATGCTGTAAACACATGAATAACGAGTGTTCCGGTTACTTCTGATGAGTGACATCTACTGTAAATAGTTACAAGCTAATTGTTAATACCAATGTTGATAGATGTTATGTCTATAGTTCTGACATTTTTGTTTAGTGTACGACAGCTATTTTAATTAGTTATTTATTGCTTTTAATGTGTCATGTTTGATTTGAAAAATTAGTTGCTGAAGTTCATCAAGTGTTTGTAGAAGCTTATGGTGACCCGGGTTCATTTCCGGTGATGATTTCCCTGATGCCTGGCGGGTGACCTACTCAGTCACTAAAAATAATTGAGCATCTGCGTTCACTTCAAATAAAGGATAATAACGGCGGTCGTCTAAAGCGTGGCACTTGCCACATCGCCCCGCATCAGAGACGCTTCACGACGACCAGACAGAGAGAGCGAGTATATAAGAGCCTTAAGCTGTCAGTTCGTAGGCCGTGCTCCTACGCAGAGCGTTTTAGGGCCTTGCCAATATTTTGAAAATGATAATTTTGTTATAAATGACAAGAAATGCTCAAGCAAACGCCAAAGTGATCCTTTTCCACAATAACGCTCGGCCTCGTGTTGCTTCGGCAGTAAAAAAAAACACTACTAAATTTTCAATGGGAAATTCTTCTACACCCCCATACCCTCTAGACCTGACTCCATCAGATTATTACCTTTTCCGATCAATGCAGCACGAATTAGCAAACACGCACTTCCGTAATTTCGAAGAAATGCAAACGAATAGATTGCTTCAAAAGGCCATTCATTTTTTCGTCACGGCACGAGCATCCCGCCTGAAAGATGGCAAAAGCCCATAACTGTATCAATTCATTTTCTATGTTAAATAAAGGCCTTTTTGGGCAAAAAGATTGGCCAGAACTAACCCGAACACTTAATATAAACAAGATCAAAATTCTTTATTAGTCAAAATTATTCAAAACCGTTTTCATTTTCAAAAGATTTGTATAGAAATATTTTGCAAGTATCGTTCGTTTCAAAGATCAAATTAAGGAAGTTGTATATTATAGTGTTCATAATATGAGAATGGTAATAGATTAGTGTGATAAATTATGTACTAATAAAAAATGTATTAAGAAGTAAATAAGTAATATAGAAATGTAACTAATTATTTAGCTAATAGAACAAATATTCATCAACAAATTACTGTGCAGTAAAAATGCAATGAGTGATGGGATGATGATATAAAGATGGGCGAAACAGTGTAATAATTGAGGAACCTAGTTGGCGGCCATCTGCTGTTAGTAATGATTCGATACAGCTTGTTAACGAATAAATTTGTAAAAGCGGACGACTTATAATATCGTCTCTATTGAATAAATATTCGTAGATTTTGAGAACTGTTCTTTATAAACTTGTAGAGCATCGGATGTCTTCTTAAACGTTGTAATTTTATTTAGAGGATATAGAGAACCTGGTCAATGTTAGTGGAAGCTATGCACAAAAATAGTCTTTTTTTATTGACTGCTATATTTACAATTAGTCTTAGGACTAACATGCAAATGTGATAGTATGTAATACTATAATAACATGAAAGGAGAACCCAGAGCCGATCCTTTGTAATTACTAATCACTAATTAGTAAGATCTAGTGTTTCTTTGCCTATTTAAAGGCAACCGAGTGGTATTTTCATCTTCTAGAAGATTTGTCACCAACAGACTAGAATGACTGTGTAGTCTATTCACATATTGTTTGTATGTCTTCTGATTTCGTCTCTGACTCATTGAACCTTAAGATCGGCGTGCAGCGTTGTATCGCTGACGTACTGGATTATGGATTCCGGATATAAAGTGGAGGGTAACAAAAATACGCACACTTAGGGCTCAATTGAACCCATTGTACTACCTCATCAGCCGCCTCTCCCCGTGCGTCCATCAGTCAAACTAACTAATCCTTTGAATAAACTTGTAAATATCCGTCAGAGGGGTAGCGGTGATGCTGGTCCCAACATGGATCCTCTTATTAGAGAAAGCGCAGGTCATTCAAAGAACGTGCTCTGCCGTCTCGTCCTCTAAATTGCAGCTTCGGCAGGATGGGTCTGCTACAAGGTCCGTTCTGTACATATGCTTTTTCAGTTTGTAGTGCCCTGATAATATTCCTACTACAAGTCGTAGTTTGTCCCTAGACAACAGTCTGCAGAAGTTAGCCATTTTTGTCGTTAGATTTTGAATAGCCAACTTTGCATGTTGACATATCTTCATATTGACCATCTACTACAATATCGATTGTCGGTTTCTTGATTTATTAATGTGCAGAGTGCGGTTGATGATAGTGGAAGTGCTGGCTCAGGACCACAGGATGGTTGTTTCGAGCCTTGCTTTGCTATATTATCTACGCGCTCGTTACAATATAAGCCAGAATGCCCTTTAACCCAAACGAGTTCCAAGACATTATTTATCGCGACTTGATCAAGAGTAGTCTGGAACTAAAGGATTATTCCAGATACAACTTTACAGCCAGTAAAGCAGCCTTGCTATTGCTAGCAATTTTGATTGTTTTGTTCTTAATGGTTTTTTCAAAGATTACATTTGGATCTTGCATTATCTACTACATGATTGGCTAATTCCTAATCCTCAGTGGAGGTAGAATTAGGAGTTTCGTCCCTCATGGGTAGATTTCCGACTTGGCAGTCAGAAAAGTGTGTAATCATGAGTGCCTCCGCTGTTTCTTCAGTGTTGGTGATATAAGTGCCATTCTCCCGTTTTAGGCTGTTGCTGCAGTTCCTTTAACAGAATTTTATTAAGACGAGCCTAGACTTTTGTAGTCACCATTGTATTACAAAAGGACTTCCCTTACTCTTTCTGCTTTAATTTTATTTCTCTTTTATATTGTCTTTGGTGATGTTTATACATTTCCCAATCGACTGTCAATCTCGTTTTCTATGTTTTATTGAACAGTTTACCCATTTTAAATTTTAGCTTTACAAGTTCGTTACACCACCAAAGGATGGTACTGCGAGTTAAAGCTGTCCTCAAAGGGCATGCTTGCTAAAAAGACTCTACTATACAGATTTACAGAAGGTCAGTATCCTAATATTAATTATAGTTTGACAACGAGTTGCTACAAAAGTTGGTTTATATCCGCTATTCAGTATTTCTATATGTTTACTTGAAAGATATTCTAATAATGATCTGTCTCTCGAATTCATATCTTCACTTCCCCACACCAGGTGATGTGCGTTTAAGTTACATTCAAAAATTAGATGTTTGTCGTTCTCCTCACAGTAACTGATAACTTTCATCAGTTCAACAGTCGGAGGTGCTTCTGCCGAGTCTCCTGGGAGTCTCTTCTAGATCTTTAAACATAAGGGCGACATAAGAATTGGTCGGCCTCCGATCCGCTAGATCCAAACTTTAACAGGATGTCAATCAAATCCTGTTCTTTTGAAGTTACCTTTGTCATGATGGTAGGAGTTATTTCCATTATGAAAGGAATCTCACTTGGAACTGTCGCAGGCATGTCATGTTGCAAAGGCTGCTGTTTTTGCGATGGCTGTTTTTGCATTTGAGGGGTATCCAAGGACGTAGCCTCCTTCTTTGGTTGTTGTTTCTCTTCCTTGTTTTAACATTTAAGGCCGAGAACTGGTAAAACAGTTTTCCTCATTTCTTATTAATAGTAGTCACTGTATCCCCCCTTATACCAAACACTAGGAGTCTACCAATAGATTCCTCCTTTTCGCCATTGTAGAAGATGCATCACTCTCAAATCTTTAGTAGAGATAACGGTTTCTGTGGTCTCAAGTTGCCCTAGAAACCACAGGGTCGCCTTCCTCAATCTAGGCAGCCGATCCATCCGCACGACGTCCAGTCAGGCTACATACCATGAGGAAGAAAGGATGGCAACTGCCTGTTTTAGCCATTCTAAAGCATGGCCGTCTTCACATATTCTAAGAATTTCCCTGGAATTCTGCCATCCCCTAAAAGTCTTTTAAATTTATTTATTTTATTAATAGTTTTCTGTATGTCCTTAAAATTAAAGTGTATTTCTCTGTCCTTTCTAAATGTTTTGCCGCTCATTTGCTGTAATAAGAAGTTAATATTTGACATTTCTCAGTTTAATTTAAAGTTTTACTACTAATCTTTGAGAGTAGGAAATTTTGAAAATTGAGATCAGAAAAAAAAGGCGGCTAATTAAAAAAAAATTCGCGTAAATATTCGCACTAAATTGTTTATAAAAAAAATATGACATGAATCAAAAAACGGCTACGTCATGCCATAGCCACACATTTCCTCTACAAAATCCGTTTTGAATCAGATCAATCAGATAAAACCTGTTTGAGTTATGCTGTCAACTAGGTCAAAAAACATGGTTTCGAGAAAAACGCATTTTAAGTTTTGGAAGGGGCAAATGAAATGAAATAAGGTAGAAAAAAGGTCTTACGTGTTTTATTCTATTGGTCTGCTATCCCTGTCTGGGTTTTCTCTAACGTTAATCGTCTTTCTTCATTTCCAGCACTTTTTATCTAACTATTTTTTACTTCTTCCGTGGCGTTGCTAACGATTACTGTTAAGTCGGCGTAAGTTTTGGGAAACAGAGGCCGAGGTAGATCCAGAAAGGGCCAAAATTTTCTGCTCCGATTTGTCCAACATCAAGCAGCCTTATAGCAAACACAAACAGACGATTAACTTCGAAGGTATTTTTTATGAAAGGACAAGAAGAAATTTTCGTTGGTTTACACGTCACTATCAAATAGAAACCCAGTCCTCTGCTAAAAGTTTCAGTGAATTCGACATTTCTCCCACACGTTTTACACTCCACTACTTGGCTCAGCTTTGAAACTAGCGATAAAAAATTTATAAGTCTATAAGACTATACGGCGAAACTAGAATATCAAGTTTCCTAACTTAATGAGAAAAATTTTCTAAAATTTACGAAACTACTTGTCATACGTAAATAATCATACATACAGGGATTGTGTGAAATTGTCAATTCTACAATTACATAATACAGAAAAACATTGCATTTTTATTTTTGAATGTACTCTGCACATGTACGGAATTTTCATACCGAACCATAATTACTTGCTGTTACACGACGTGTCTAATTATAAACAGAAAAATAATTAAGTACTAATATTTGAAAGTGTTACCGAAAGGGTATTCCCTATTTATAAAAATAATCTTACATTAGTCGGCATTTTCTTATCAGAACTATTTTTAAAAATACATAGCGTTATATGGGAAAAATTTTTGATATCACATTAACTTTTACATAATAATTTTGTTTTTCTAGAACTTTTTAGACATTGTATACAGGCAAGTTTTATAAATTTTAAAAATACATGGCGTTATATGGGAAGCGATTTACTTTTCTTTTGATGGGACCCTTTATTCTGTGTTGATTAAAATTAATTAATAAAATAAAAAAAAATGTTGATATGAAAGTAATCATTAATTTAGAGGCAATTAATTTTGGGGAATTTAATCTGCCTCAGGTTAAACCACTGTAATTAACCTTGTTTAATTAATTTGCCTCAGGCTAGTGTTGACATGGTTAAAATGTAATTAACCTAGTGGAAATTAGGTTAATGATCATTAAAAAGTAATTAGCCTCAGGCTAATTAGATGAAAAGATACAATTCTGGAGGAGTCTGAGCTTACACAGATACATCATCTTCGAGATAGATGCAAAACCAACATGCACGGAAAATAAGAACTCAGAGACAAGAGTAAAAAATCTAAATAGTAATGTTTTCAAAGAAATACTTCACCTAATGAGGCGGGGAAGGAATTTAAACAACGAGGACATCATCGAGATCATCAAAGAAACCCAACAGTTTGTTATACAGGCAGGCAAAGACAAAAAAAGAGGACCGCAGCCATACTGGTAGAACGAAGAGATCACAGACGTAAGAGATAGATGCAACCGAACCAGAAGGGAGCTAACAAAAGAAATGAAACGAGTTATAAACTTAAAACTGCTAAAAAAACACCGAAAAAAGTATAAAAACGGGAGGAGAAAGTAGAAAAAGGGATCGAAAAATCAATACGCAATCATTGGTGTGAACTCTGCATAAATCTGGAAAAAGACATATGGGAACAAGGCTACCAAATTGCAACCAGACACATGAAGAAAGCATCACAGTCTTACAACCTGGAGTCAAACGAAAACGCCAGGATAACAAATGACCTTTATCCTCAAAGGCAAGGCAACTGAAAGAGAAGAACTACTGATAGCAGGCGAAAGACTCAGGAAAGAAAAAGTACCGGACGGAATAGCCCCGAGAACAATAAAACAAGCAATAAGAGTCATATTTGAGGAAATTCTGGAAAGTGTAAACCAATTGCTACAGAAACAAAGCTTTCTCGACAACTGGAAGAAGGCAAACGTAGTTTTAATACCGAAAAAGCCAGTGAACAACGCGGCGCAAACATACAGATAGATTTGTTTACTGGACACTATAGGCAAACTGTACGAACATACGATCAAGAACAAACTAAAGAAAACTAGATAGAAAAAACAAGATGTTCAAAAGACAGTTTGGATTTAGGAAAAACGATCCACGGTCGACGCAATTAAAACAGTTGTAGAAGCAGCCAAGGAACGCACAGCGAAATGGGTAGTAATAATGATGATTGATGTACAGAACGCTTTTAATACGGCTGCATAGAGCTACATAATTAGGAGATTAAACAAGCTAAACATTAGAGGATATCTGGTGAGCACGATAGAAAGTTACCTGAGTAAACGAGAAGTAACAATAACTAAAAGAGAATAAACGTCACGCAGGGGTCAGTTCTTGGCCCAACACTATGGAACGTTTTATACGACAAGGTTCTAAGACTAATCCTTTTAGCAGGATAAAGCACGGTGGTTCACGCAGGCGATTTAGTCCTGATAACTAACGGGCAAGAAAAGAACGCACTCGTAGACAACATAAACAACGCATTGTACATCATAGGAAAATGGATGAAAGACAACGGTCTAAAAATAGCGCCAAACAAGACCAAAGCGATTATTTTGAGAGTCTCCAGAAAAAGAAACGACATTACCTTTGAGATCGAAAAACACCATATTATGCCAGGAAAAACAGGAATCGATGACAAGTTATCATCCGAAGAGCATGTAAAAAAGACCATCAACAAAGTGAAAAAATCGGTGAGGGCACTGACAAAACTGATGCCGAACATTGGGGGAATAAGCAGCCACAAACGGGAAATACTACACGGTGTGGTGCAATCTATACTAACATATGGGACGCCAATATGGTACAGCGTACTAGAGATAGACAAATATCGAAAAATACTAATGAGAGTAATAATACCCATCGAGTTGATAATAGAAGAAAGGGCGAGGATATATAATAATAGAAGGGAAGAAAAAAACGTACGAATGGAGGAAAAGAAGATTACCATCGCCAAAAGGCCGACCAGATGCGACAAGAAGACTGTTGCCCTCAATGGAACCGTGGATAAAGTACAAGCATAGGAAGGCAGAATATTTCTTGACACAATTTTTAACGGGCTAGTGATCCTTCAGGACCTACACGCACCGAATAAGAAAAACAGAAAATGAAAACTAGATATATTGCGAAGAAAAAGACGGCTAAGACCATACGGTATTTCACTGTAACAGATGGCACCGGAAACGAATGAGTCTGGAACTAAGAATCGGAAACCGATAAACATAGGGAACATAATAGACATGCTGGAAGCATGGAAAATTAGAATCACATACACGAATATATTAAGCAAATATTTAAGCTCTTATTTAACGTACATAGCGAAGCCATATGTCAAAAAGCTTTATTGGAACAAAATGCTAGAATAACCATTAATGAAAGAAATTATTAATAATATGCGTTACGCTGACGATACACTTCTAGTGGCAGATAATTTAACAGACTTACAGCACTTACTTGAAAATGTAAATACCTATAGTAATGATTACGGCCTGAAACTGAATCTTGAAAAGACGAAGTTAATGGTAGTATCAAAAAAGACTAACATTTACGCTAATTTGACAATATATAATACTCAAATTGAAAGAGTCACGTCATACAAATATCTGGGGGCTTGGCTCACCAAAACAAACCAACAAACTAGAGAAATTAAAGCAAGAGTAGAAATAGCCAGACAAGCGTTTATTAAAATGAAAAAGTTCTTATGTTGCCAAGACATTAATTTAAATCTGAGAATGCGTATGTTACGCTGTTATGTTTTCTCCACGTTATTGTACGGTGTGGAAGCGTGGATACTAAGACAGCAAAACATTAAAAACATTGAAGCTTTTGAAATGTGGTGTTATAGGAGAATGTGGAAAATATCATGGACGGAGAGAGTAACAAATGTGAAATAATAAAAACTATAAAGAAGAGAAAATTAGTATATCTAGGCCATATAATGAGGGGGGAAAAATACTTATTACTGAGGCTTATAGTCCTGGGAAAAATCAAAGGAAAAAGAAGTGTAGGGCGGAGAGGAACTTCCTGGCTACGAAATCTAAGGAGTGGTATAGTTGTAGTTCAAGGGAGTTGTTCAGAGCTGCGGTTGGCAAGGTGAAAATTGCAGTGATGATTTCCAACCTCCGATAGGAGACAGAACTGGAAGAAGAAGAATGAGGAAAAAGAAAAGAAGAAAAAACAAAACAAGAAATGCCATTTCCACCTGGAGAATATACATGGCAAAAAAGTGGAATTTTAGCCGGTAAGAATCCGGCACACCACCTCGCATGAGCGTGATGGCATCTTACAAAGATTTCCCATATCAAAAAATGCGATTTTTACTAAAATACAATAAAGAAACCAGGGTGAGCATGTACTATATAATGTCTAGATCTATGAAAAAAAAAGAATATGAAAAATTAACAAAATACTAAGTTCATGTGAAAATATTACGAGAAAGTAGGCAAAAATCAAATTGAAAATAACCAGAAAGCAAGCACTTCAGCACGTAAAGCAGCACAACCCTTCAGCAGTGATGAAAATAATTTACAGCCCCAACAAATATGTAAGTGAAAAATAAACCACCACCAGTAATCGTCAACAAATTAGATAATTACCTAATAGGTGATCTATTAAGAAAAAAATCAAGTTTTAGACTTAACAGAAGCAAAATTGAATTAAATGCCAGTAATGAAAAAGGCTATGGAAGTTTAACGAGAGCTGTCAAAGACGTGAAATTGAATGGTGTTTTTTATGATAAGCAATATAGGTCAATAAAAGTAATCGTCGAAAATCTACTTTACATCTGCAGACAGGAACTTATAACTGACCTGAAAGATAAGAAATTAAAAATGTTAGAAATATATCATCAGTATCTTAAAAGATAATATAAAGCTCCGTTAGGCTTATTCTTCAGCAAAGAAGAAGGCGTCAAAAAGGTATAACCAGAGAAATTCTACACACGAAAGTTTAAGTAGAGACAATAGGGCAATTATAGTCAAAAATAACAACACATTATGAAAAAAAAGATATAAAACAAAGAAAATTCAAGCTACTACAGGAATAATTAAAACAAAAAAAAATAACTATGGCAGTCAGATACTCATCACCAAGATTTATGATGTGCATTCAAGTTGTAACACCTCCGAATTTTTTTCTCAGGACTGGAAACAGATAGAAGCATGCGGTTTGTTTCTGAATACGCGCGCACTATTTGTGAATGCGTGACAGAGATGGCAGTACTGCACAGCACACACGACTCTAACGACAGCGGCGAGAGTGAGGACTGTTTTTGATACTTAAAATGGCAACGTTTCCATTACAAGAATAGCGTGTAATCATTCGTTTTCTCCATTTGCGTGGGGTGAGGCCGATTGAAATTTATCACTAGTTGAGTGAGACACGTGGTGATGGGGTTATGGACAGTTCAAAGAAGCCAGAACGTCGTGTGACAACAAACCAAGACAATCTCGGGCTCGCACCATCCGGTCTGACATGATCAAGCGAGTGTATAAACTTGTTTTGGAGGATCGCCGAATGAGTGTGGAAGGCATCGCCTCCAAAGTTGGCATTTTTTTGGGATTTGTGCACACAATCCTGCAGTAGTTTCTTTGTGACAACAACTTTGAAGTGATTTGTCATGCTCCCTACTTGCCTGACCTGACTCCTAGCGACTTTTGGCTGTTTTCAACGATGAAAGACACTGTCCGTTGCCGCAAATTCACTAGTCGTGCCGCTATTGCATCAGCGATTTTCCATTGGTCAAATAAGACTCCTATGAAGCGTTCGCAGCGGCCATGAAATCATAGCGTCTACGTTGTAACAATGTGTACGGCTACAGGGAGATTACGTCGAGAAATGACACAAGTTTTACAGTTTTCGTGTGATTAGTTTGTGAGAAAAAAAATCGTAAGTGTTATAACTCGAATGCACCTCGTAGGATACAAAATATGCACATGTAAACATTTTTAAAACATGAAAAGAAAAATTTATAATCGGAGACGACTCCATTGCTAAACATGCTCTTTAGTGTTTGCGTTTAACAATAAAAAGGGGTAAACAACTCTATTAAGCGATAACCAAATTTAATGGAAAGTGATGAAAATGAATTAACCATAAATTACATGAAAGTAGAAAAAAGAGGACCAACATCCGATTACTTAATCTTAATAACTCTTAATGAACATGTAATAACTAAACAACAAAATCCGATACTAACAAACAAATGTACGGACTGAAAAAATATTCAATTAAAACTCAGGTAAAGAATAAAGTTGAATGTCCTTATCAAAACAGTAAACAGCTAGAACATGAATTAAAGAAAAATGATGCGAGACATCTAGAAACAGTATGTAATAACATAACAGATATTAAGAGAAAAACTAATTGTAACAATTTTACTAAAGAAAATAAAAAGCTAGCCAGGAAAGAATAGCATAGATGTAGAACAAGAGTACACAAAACTAAATTAAATATTCTAGTCCAAGAACTGAAAAGAGAAATCCAGGGTATAAAAAATGAATCAGTTAATAACTACCTAAGTGAACTAACAGATAATCAAAATACATGTTATTTACTCTGAAAAGTTGCTAAGAGATTAAACCGATCAATTAAATAAATTCCAAAAAGTAGTAAGCAAAAATCAGATTTGTTTGCTGCATACCTAGAAAACATCTTCAAACTCAACAAGAAACTTAAAGTAATTAACCAACTAATTCAATAAACCTCAGAAATAGAATTAGTTACACCCAAAAAATAGTCAAAGAAGGAAAAGAAAAGAAAACTAGAAAAGCCGCAGGGTTCTAGAGAAAATGCTAAAACAACTACCAATAAAGACATGGTTAAACTTACGCATTTAATAAATACAACATTTAAATTAATACATGTTCCTATTTCATGGAAAATGGTAGAAGAAATAATGATTCCACAGCCATAAAATCGGAAAATGAAGCACAATTATATAAGCCTATTTTATTATTGCCCATGATATCAAAAATATTTAAAATACAGTTTTTAGATGGATAAAAAGAATTATCGAAAAGAAACAACTGGTTCCTAACCATCAGTTTGGATTCTGGAAAAACATATTACGGTTCATCGAGTTCAGCGAATAGCAGATGTAATATAAAAATGTCTTTGAAGAAAAGAAAATATACTCAGTCATTTTTCTGTATGTGACTATAGTAATTAACAAAGTCTGACATGAAGGCCCAATCATGAAATTAAAAAAAATGCTTACCAGCACAACATGTACAGCTCTTGGAAACATATAACTCAGCGAACTTTCAGAGTTAAGCAAAAAACATGAATGCTTAGAACTTAAAACAATAAATTCAGGAGTGCTTCAAGGCGGTGTGCTGAGACCAGTGGTCAACCTATTATACACACATGACTATCATGTAGTAAACAACATTAAACTAGCCACATTTGCTGATAATACTGCAGTTTTAGCCGTAGGGAACACCATAGGTGAAACAAGAGCTAATCTACAAAACGTAGTAGATAACATAAATCTATGAATCAAGAAATGACGTATAAAGATAAATGAAAGCAAATATGTGTATGCCAACTTTGCAAACAGAAATTATTATCCAGTAAAATTGAATAACAACAAAACTTCATGCAAAGAAACATCCTTATTCTTGCATCTTAATCTGGATGCCAAAGAACTTAAACTTAAATATGAAAACACGTTTTTGCTGTTGGAAAGAAATTTTCAGCTTAAGTCCTTGAAACAGTATGGATATGTTTGTTTTTCGGCTGCAGGGCTGTGCCAAAAAAATTAACTAAAATTTATGGCTCAAAAGGACCAAATCTTTTGGGCTTGTATAACAGTGTACTGAACAGTGTTAAACAAAGCAGCCACATTAATGTAATTAGTAAGATATATTAAGAAACTAGGGTGTACCGATAAATATTTACTAATCTTAGAATTAGGTACTCCATATATTTTCAAAAAAAATTGTTATACTAACAAACTCGGATAAGTGGGTATGCGCAGGCAATAAACGTTAAAAAATGTATACATAAAGTCAGCCTATACATCTGAACGGAAAGTAAACAAAGACGGCTGACATAAAATTTAGCGCTCTGAGCACTTAATTTACCCTAGGAGGTCCGTGGGTTCGTGCATGCACATCGGGGCCGCTCTCGCACCAGCGGGCGGCCGCGGCTATCTTTGTACCTGTTATCTCTTTTAGGATGTTGGGACAGATACATATTTACTAACTTAATTAATAGTTTCCGATACGTTGTAAAAACGAAGGCAAAATGTCGACAATACTAAAGTTAGGTTAAACAATTTTAGAATCAAAATAAACATTCTGTTACTACCGCCAACATTAATCCAGGGAAAAATTAAAAATTACTGCAAATAAATGTAAGAAATACATAAAGTTGAACCGATTTTTTTAATAAATTACAAGAGTGCATTATGAACGAGCGCATAAGCTTTGCATTGGTTCAACTTTACGTTTTAGGTATTTCTTATAGAGCTTATGCTTACGTCTATTATTAATGGGCGCTAAGTTCAATTTGTTCTACGTTTTTGATTCAGAGAAAAAGCCGATCCCATCTTGCAATAATTTGAGGAAAGGTTAGTGAAAAATTGTCAAGCTAGGACGCCAAGGCAACCCCTTGTACGTACGTATGTATGTGTGTGTGTGTGTGCGCGCGCGCGCGTGTGTGCATGTATGTATGTATGTTTTTTTTTAATTAATGACAGGGAAAAAATGCATTTACGCACCTTGCGTCGGGCTTGCCAGGTTTCCGAAAGTTGACGCAATGAGACTGGTCAGATAGAAAGAGCGGATCTTGGCATTTTAGATGCCAAGCACAATACCTACTAAAAATAACCTCTCTACACCCGGCCTTTATCCTTCATGGCATGGCCGTCAAGCATTACTTCATGGAGGAGTAGTTAGCTTTTAAGCTCTTCCTGCTCTTACCGTGATGTTGGTATTTTCAGGGTTCGGTGAGCTGCTTCCTTCTTTTTGTTCTTCTTGTTATATCTTTTTGAATATATGGGGTAAATCAGGAGCGTTAGAGGCCTCCCTCGTTAATTTCCTGTTGCGTCTTCTTAAGCTCGGTCCTCTTACGCTCTTCGCGACGTAAGTCGTTGGGTACTTTAGTCGCAAAAGTTGTCGTTGCTTTCCATGCTTCTTCAGAGGATAGCATCGCCCCAACCAACATTTCGGGCGTGATGCTTTGCTCCAGTGTTACCTCCAGGTCGGTATACTTCGTACCTAGGGAAAACTGCGTTTTCCTCTAATCCGCTGCAAGCTGGATACTCCGGAGAGTCCACATACTTGTACTTGTAGAAGTGTTCCCGGAAGCATCCGTGGCCCGACAGCATCTGTTTCAATAGTAGTTGACACAACCGCCTTTGCGATATAACCACTTGTCCACTTGGGGGATCAAACGGTCAGTCGACCTTTCGTTATCCCATGCCTTCTATCAGTTAAGCAGACTTGTTTGTCTCTCCTCAACATTTACCTGATCTACGCCTCTTCCTCGGCGGAAGATGCGTTTTCACTCTTCCGCTAGTTTCTCTATCGGTAACAGGCTTGCAATAACCTCGGCAACCTCTGTTGAGACCGTTCGTAACGCGCTTGCCACTCGAAGTGGACTGATGTTAACTTTTTGCGAGTTTTCTGAGTCATCAGTGCATCTGCCCAAATGGCAATGCTATATGCAATGACCGAGATGACTGCTGATGCCAGGAGCGCTCTTCTGTTTTGTTTGGGTCCTCATACATTCAGCATGCACTACGTGCCTCGCCTGCTGCTTGTAATTGAGCCGGGCATCAATAATCTCACCCAAGTATGGTATGAACAGCTGGGATGTAATTCTGTGCTGCCCGACTTGTAGCGAGATCGTTTCGAGTTTCTTTCTGCCCGCTATCAGCACAGTCTTGGTTTTGTGCTCTGCGAGCTCTTAACCTATAAAGGTTAAATACTCTTAGTATTTCTTGAAAGAAACACTAAAGAGATTGCTCAAGTCCGCCAGGTATTTTTCTATGATAACAAGAGCGCTCTTGGCAGCGTGAGCTGAAACAGATCATCGTACATTATGTTCTACAGAAGTGGTTTAAGTACTGTGCGTTGCGACACCTCTAGTCACTCGGTACTCTTTTAGTCCTTCCTCGGTGTCGTATTTTAGTATTTTGTCAGTAAAATAGCTAGCCACCATGTTCCGCAGATACTCTGGAATATTCATCTTTGTTAACATCTCCATGATGCGGTCTCACTTTGCCGAGTTGAAGGCATTCTTGATGTCTAGTGTTACCACCAGGCAGTACTTCTTCTCTCCGCCTTTTCACCTCTCATCGGAGCTAGCTTCTTTTGCGATGTTAGTAACCAAATCGATGGCGCCAAGTGTCGAGAGACCCTTGCGGAAACCATATTGGTTATTCGATAAATGCCTCTCAGATGCTTCTTTAATCCTTCCGTGGATAATGCGCTCTAGGATTTTCCCTGATGTATTAATCATGCAAAGTGAACGGTAAGATAAGGGTTGGTCCGTTGGTCTTTTTCCCTTTAGGAAGGAGAACTCTGCCTTTTCCACTTAGTCGGGAAAACTGCTTCCTGCAAGCATCGGTTATATAGGTACAAAAACATCTCCGGCACCGCATATATGGCTGTCTTGAGTGCTATGTTGGAAATACTATCTAAACATGGGGTCTTTGAATTTCCCACTTTAGCGCATGCCTTCCTCAGTTCTTCTAGCGTTACAGGAGGAATCACCTAGTCATCACTTAGCTCGATCTGTAATTCACAGCTAGACTGCTGTGAGAAGAGTGTTTTGACTATTCTCTTCAGGAACACTGGGCAGGTTGCTAATGGCATTGCCTGTCTTTACTACCATCGACCTCCTCAAGCTGTTCCTTCTAGCATTCTCTCTTGCTGTCTTTAATGGCCTTGGTTAGTTTCAGTCATGCGTTCTTGTACAGCTCCTTCCGTTCTTCAAAGTTCTTGCTCTTCCGCTTACGTGTTTACGGTCTCCTTGCCCGGATGCATTGTTTCCGGTTAGCAGGGATGTTGTTATTTCAGTGTACTGGATGATGCCGGTTTTTGAAGCTTGTCCGTGGTATTGTTGCATTGCAGGCTTCAACTACCCTCTTCTCAACTTCTTCTGTTGCTTTATGAACGTTAATGGATCCACTAGTTAACGCCGTTTGGAACAGCCCAGGGTCAAACATGTTTTCTTTCCAATCTCGAGTATTTCTTCTTTTTCAATGGTTTGCCCCTACTCTTTTGTTCAGTTACTATCTCCCAAGAGATCACTCGGTGGTCGCTCAGATTAAACATATCGCTCACCTTCCAGTTGTTATCTTGTCTCACAAGGCTGGTGCTGACAAATGTGAAGTCCATAATCAAGCTCTTGTCATTCTTTTCATAGGTTGATATGCTACCTATGTTGAGGAGTGCAACATCCAGGCACTTCCAGCTTATTTCCTTTTTTATTTGTCTTCTTGTTGCTCCAATCAACTGACGTGGAGAGTGAATAATAGTAGATTATACTGACATTTTAATTGGAATTAGGAACTTGTTCATGCAGATTATTAAGGCTTTTGACTCGAGAATTACATTTTATCTTGTCGCGTAACACCAGATGCACTGGGATATGTCTTTACGCAAATATACAGCTGGCACCGATAACGTGGCGCGGTCACCAATACCTCGCGAGGAAAACTCAGAAAACACTCTGATATCGCACGCCTGCACTGCTTGAGCCACAAAACTCGAATATGAAAGGCTAATATGGGCAAGATAAACAAAGTTTAAGTTTACATGGGCAGTAAAGAAAACTTAAATTTTAATAGAAACGTAGCTTTATTTCAAACAATTTAGTAAACAAAAAGAACAACGATAAAGTTAATGTTGTTTTCCTAACACTTATCACTTCTTTTTCACAGTGATTACCTTCTATTATTATTTCTACCTTTACGTTGTTTTAATATGCACATGTATCTGATAAAAATTACCATTTCCGATATGTAACTTTTAATATTAGGTTAATTATGTTGGCTCATTTTAAAGTGTCTTGCATTAAAGTAATGTATGACTAGATAATATTTACACATTTTTGTCTTTTGAGAACTAAGATAATGCAAAACAAAAGTTATTTTGTACATAATTTTATTTTTATAGTTCCAATACGACGTAAATATAAATTTATCAGTTACTATTTTTACATATTGTAATATATCCTACAATACCATAATAATTAAATAAATATTGATTGGGCCTCTATGGAAATGAAGCAATTCTATTTACGTGTTTTAATAAGTAGTAAAAAATAATCATTTATTATCCTCTAATACGAAGGCATGCTGGAATTTCATAAAGCAAGTCTTCTTGTAAGTTAAAAGCATCTTTTGAAGGGTTTTTTTGTGTTTCTTCGATGATACTACCTTTTGTAAGCTGAATCTGGCCGCGCAACATCAACCTGCAACATCAATGCATTTAAATAAATTTTTTAGAGTCTTCAATTCAACATACTGATTTTCTTGATTAATAATACTGTATACTTTGGGAAGTTCTATGTTATTAAAGGCAGTGGCAACGCTTAATGTGTACGCTCCCATATTTCTAAAAACAAGCCAATCCCCTAACTGCAACTCTGGCAAAAGTATGTTTTCCAGCAACATATCTGTACTGTCACAGGTCGGTCCCCATATCGTGCTTTGATATTGTTTCGAATCAGGGTAATTCTAAAGAAGTGACAACAGTAATTAAAATGTTTAAGTAAGTTATGATATAAAAATAAGAAATATACCTTAAGTAATTCTGGAATTTTTCTAATAGTAGTAGAAAGTTGAATACTGAAACTACCAAAAACGCCATCATTTACGTAATACATATATTGGGTAGTTAGTTTTCCAGAAGTAAGGTTTGTTTGTTTACTTTCTTACTAGAGTGAACGTAGCAACATAAGGTAAATGCAGACTCTACGAAGTATGTGCCTGGTTCAGATATTACTCGAACTGATTCATCCGGAAAGAACTTTTCGAGTCCTCCATTGATCATTTTCCCGTACTACAACAATAAATTATAGCATGTTTATACGCACTATAAATCACACACGTACTTCTGCGATTGAACTCTCAAGATTACCAGGATAGCCACCTCCTATGTCAAGAATATGAAAATTGTAATTTACAGTTCTGGCTGTTTCAAAAACACTTCTCGCAGCTTCGATTGCACCATAATACGCAGAAGGATCGTCGCAACCCCAGCCAACATGAAAACTGACTCCAACTACGTTTATCTCCAATTTTCGAGCAATCTGCAGTAAAGGAAGCGCTTCGGTCTCTGGGTCACATCCAAATTTTGCACCAAAACACACAGCAGATTTTCCGTCATGTCTTATTCGAATTACCGTTCTGTAAAATTATCGATTAGCTTTAGTTTATGATACTTATACTACAATTGCATTATATAGCAAACGATATAAATGAATCATAAATCGACGTTGATCACTATTTTTAATACGACCTTCGCACACTCACCTTGCACCAGGGTACAGCTTCTTAATTTTATACAATTCGTGTTCGTTATCAAAAGTCATCAAGTCAACATTTACTTCAGCTGCATGCCGGAGGTGTGCCGGGGATTTAGCCGTATGTGCAAAAATTATGCGAGAAGGATCGACTCCAAGCGCCAATACTTTATCAATTTCTATCCTGGAAGCGCAATCGAAACCCAGTCCCAGCGTGGCGATGACTTTAAGAACAATGGGATGATCGTTACATTTTACAGCTGAAATTGATAATTTAGTCTAAGGTGGTATTTAACTTGCTAAGGTGCCTAACCATAATGGGGGTAAACACGTGGCATTGCCTCTTTCCAGTTCTTGTATTTCCTGATGATGTCGTTGACATCGCACACGTAGAAAGGGTATTCCTGCTTTTCTGTATCTATAACGTGTTTAATTGTGTCCCAAAGGCTTTTCTTATTGTCTTGGATATGAATGACATTATCAAATGTGTTGTTTTCCATTTTCTAAAAAAATAATCTATTAATAAATTGCATTTTTAATTTAATAGTTTTTAAAGTTCTCAAATATCATTGACTTTAATGTATTATGCTGATGCCTCTTGTTTTTTTTTAATATATCTTTAATGAGGTTGCCGCTATTAAACCATCAATAGCGGGAGAAAAAAGAATAACAACGTTTCTTACATTTCACAATTTCCTTTTGCTTTTTAAAATATCTGTACATATAATTTTTGTAGTTATCATTTCCTCAATATCTTGTTAATGTATTTTATGTATCAATGAGTAAGCCAAATATTAGAAGAATTTTTTAATTAAAGGTCGTTTCTGACAAAGGCGGACGTTTAGTTCCTCTATAAATATCTTCTGCTTTTATAACAGATATATTTGACTCCGTTTGTTAAAATTGAAATGATGTTTCAGATCCAGAAATCTTTCAGTCTCTTAAATATTTTATATTAAATAACTTACAAAAAGTTTCAAAATTTGAGAGGCCACTTTTGTTATTAGTATAATCTACCTTCCCATTAATTTCGTAGCTTATGATGTTTACAATATTGTTGAAACCATTTTGCATAATTTAAACTTATCAACAGTTACCAGTTTTTAAATCCTTTATGCGTTTATTCGATATTTTTTGAAATATTGCATTTAGTTTCTTTTGTTTTCATTTAATGTCAAAATTAAAATGCGCCAAATGTGTTTCTCATGGTCAGCATCTTGTATCTGTTTTAACAATTTTGCCATTCACAAAATTAGATATAATATAAATATTTCTTTTTATATAAAACCTTTAAGTGGTATACACATAATACTATTTTTATGTATCAAAAATTTATTGGATTTTTCAACTCTTTGTGTACGTACAAGAAGTCATCATATAAGGCAACAAAACTTCACCAAACCTCAAGCAAGCTATTTGCAAGTATCATGCTTAGGAGACCCAAAATCACCACCGGACTCACTGATCAAAACATCGTACTAGAATTTCCGCCTAACTGCAGCTTACATTTCTTGAGAACTGTGCGCCGGAGCAAATTTCCTCCTATTCGGAGGCACCTACAGTCTGCCGGGTTGCACACCCATTGTCCATCCAAGAAAGCGTGGGTCTGCTTTAATAATAAAATCCTAAAAGTGGAGTGGACAAAACGTCAAGACGCGTGCAGATTGGGAAAATATCTTTTAGAGCGACAAATCGAAATTTCTTAAGGCACGGGTAGAGTGAAGTATATAAGGTGCCCCAGGGGCACTCGGTATTCCCTTTCAACAATGTAACATGAAGGAGAGTCAATGATTGTGTGGGGGTTCTTCTGCTCCCATGGAATGAGTCCGCTTATTCGTATACAGAATACATGCTGCTGTGGACGGCACGCCAGAGCCTTTACATACCAGCAAGATAACAACCCAAAGCTTTGGAGGAAAAGTGTTATGAACTGGTATTATTTCATAGACTGGCTAAACCAAAATTCCAATTTTAACATCATCAAGAATTTGTGGAATGAGCTGGAGAGGAGTCTGGTAGGTCTCCAAGCATCAAATATGGACCAGAAATTCGATCAGTTGAAGGACGCTTAAGAGCGAATGTTATCGACATCCTTATCGACTCCATACCTCACAGGTGTCAAATAGTAATCGATGCAAAAGATTATACAACCAAGTACTTGTTATGTTTTGTTTAGGACGTAGTTAATTTATTACAGTCGGTTAATATTGAGAGCTTTTTTTAGTCCATTTGACGAGCTTCGATGTTCTTACCATATCTTTGACAATTAGACACTCGGTTTTCCGAAATTGTTGCCAATCGTATTTTCTCAATGATTATGAACTAGTAAAAATTTGTTTTGTGTGTCAATCGAAACTCATAAAAAATGTCAATATATTTTTGGCCGCTACTGTCGTTCAGTGAATTAATTACTATTAAACGCAGTTTTTGTATTGCTAATTAATTAACTGGAATTTCTTTAATTGCAGATGCTACGCAAGTGGACATGTCTAACTAGGAAGGCGATATGGTTAGGTTTTCTGAGGTCCTTGAAAAAACCTTGCAACGAATGTATCAGGAATGGTATAAGAGCAACAGCTTAACGCTTCAATGCCCCTAAGCAAACATTGAAGAGATGCCAAAATATTATACTCCTCTAAGGACTTAAAATTTTTGACTCTGAACAAAAGAAACAACTCTTTAGGCATGCCAAATTATTATGCAACATGTACTACGGAATGACAATCGTAGAACAGCTTTTTAGTTTTTGGAAAGGCGTAGTCTACCGTAAAACTTTAATAGAATACACGGATTGCCTTCAATAACTAAACTATTGAATTCATACAGAGACATGGTGGTATATCTTCACAGGCCAAAATCAACAAGCCTCTGTCAAATTCAAGGTTTAAAAACAAAGGTAGGAGATTTTTTAAAAATTTGTTAACAATAACATTGCATCCATCGAACATTACCAACGTCGCAGTTGTTGCTCCCAAGGGAAGGAAGCAGATAAATGGCTGTGAGCGAGGCAGTAACATAACATTGTGTTACGCAATGAACGCATTTGGCATCTTAATTCCTCCAATGTTTATTTGTAAAGGAAGATATACCTAATTTAGCTCCGACCCTTAAAAAGGCTATCAAGATTTGCAAAAAGAAGTAGTTTTGTCAACTCTTCTATTATAAGGGTTGCTAATATGAGCAAAGCCATGCCTGCCTTCTTCAAAACTGAAAACTACCCTCTGAATCCCAATAATTTTCTAGGCGAGTTTTATGCTGCTCCAACCGAACCACTTCTAAACACAAAACAGCAATCTAAAATTCTGAATGCTACACAACGCAGAAGTATTTTAAAAGAAAAATTACGAGGACAAACAAACTGGAAATGAACGAGAAAGAAAGATGTAGAAACGAATAAAAACTTCAAACAGAAAAACTTTTCTTTGGAACAGACCTCTTCGAATTCTGAAAGTTAAAATATGAATCTTGAGTCTAGAGAGCAGGTAAATCTATCTAATTTTGCTGATTCTGAAGAGCAAAGAACCTAAATTAAAGGCATATGCTGTTTGTGAAAAACTATGGTTTCGTTGTGTTCTACTTGCTAGCTGGGTTCACGCAGCGCTACCGACAGACCATAAAATTTTATTCGTAATTTTTGCTTTTAACATTTTTGTTCAACTAAAGAAATTGCCAACTGATGCTATTGGTAAATAAATTTTAGTTATCCTGAGCTACGACGTTCAAAGTTAAGTGTGCATCACAACAGGCGCGCGCATGCTCACGCATACATAAAGGGAGGGAGAGGGAAGAAATATAGGGAGAGAATAAGAGAGTGGCAGAGTGGGACAGAGAGGACAGAGAGGAGAAACAGGCGGCGTCTGAAATAGGTAATATTTCTATATAATCCACCTAAAATCAAATTAAGACTTATACAAAGTTATAAGAACTCTCGATTTTTAATTAACCTTATACCACGCGTGCTGCCCAAGTCAACTTTGTTATTGCGTACTAGAAATATAGAAATTAACATAGGTATCGACAAGATGAATCTTGGTTGCATTTGTTACCTTTTACCATGGGAGGTACTTTTAAAACTGCATCAACGTTGCTTTAAATTTCATTACCTTTGCATCATTACTATTATGTACATAAAGTTAAATGAGGAAGGTAATCAACTTACATTTTACTATTTAAACAGAGAACATCCAATTAATAATTTGGGTAGGTTTTAAAATAATTTTTGTTTTTTATATAAAACCTTTGCATTGAAGTTTTCCTTAATTTAAATAAGAAATATTCTGAAGCTTGATTGAGCAATTATATTCGATATACAAAACACTTACACCACATAATATCTAAAGAATTCTAATATTAAAATGAATTAAAAATAAATCTTTAAAAACTTACCTTTAGGAGTATGTAGCCAAAAACTGCAATCTGGCAACTAAAGCCCAAAAGACAGAAACGCTATATATATATGAAACAAAACTGTTTACTTTATTGTTATGAAAAATGCTGAAACAATTACTTCTATGAAATCTATGCCTGATTGTATATACAAACATCCGCTTGTATAAAAAATGATTTCCAAAGCTACTATGTATCAGACTAAGGCATACATATTGCAATTGAATACTTTTTTTGGAATCACATATTTCTTTATAAACTCCATATCATACATTAAAGGTAAGATACATATTATTGTGATAATAAAACACATCGATTGCATTTGTTGTTTGTTCTTTAATTTAAGGAGTTTTCTTATCTTTCCATCAAATATTGTTAGTTCCTCTTGTAATATTTAGTTTCACTGGAACTCCGGAAGTTATGATAAAATGATTGGCACATGCTAATAGATATATCAGAAATGTATTTCAGATTTAATATGCACTTTTAAAAATAACAAATTTAATTATGTTATTTTTGCACCACAGATTTAGTTAAAAAGACTTGAAAATTCTGCTTTGGTCAATGATAAGGCATTAATTGCTGTTTTTAAGAATCAAACATAATTTATTATATATGGGGTGTTTTGAAATTGCACGACACTATTTTATGGGTGTGTTCTCCAGCACAAAATAAATTTAAAAAATCATGTAAACATATGTTTCAAATTAATTTATTACAGAAATATTGAAAGTGGAAGATATTTATTTAACACTAAAACATTCAGAGTAACTATTCAACAAAGTGCTCTCCATTTTGTTGAATGCAGTATTCAACGCAATTAATCCATGTTTCTCTGGCAAGTCTTATAGCATCAGGACAATTATAGTAGCTCCCACGATGCGATTTCTTAGCTCTTCTTTTGTGTCAATAGATGTAGAATAAATTATAGACTTTATCCACCTCCACAAGGCGTTAAATCAGAAGATCGTGGTGGCCATTTAACAGGTCCTTTTTAAATAATTAGTAACAATATGAGAAAAGGGAGCAGGGGCACCCCCACGCACAAACCACATCCCCTGCCTATTGGCAATCGGAATGTCTTCTAGAAACACAATACAAATAAAATATTCCTGAAAGCTTTGGTGGTAAAATGAAGAGGTCGATAAAATTGTAACCAAGAAGACCACACCAGACATTCAATGAAAAAGTATGTTGGTAATGTGTAGTAGCAGTCGTATGGGTATTTCGAAAATTATTAATCCCATTTTCGGTAAAGCAAGATTCATCGGTAACCAGCAGACAGATCATGAAGTTAGAATCTTTTGTGCATTGTTGAATTAACCACTGAGCTGTAACAAATCTTGCACACGCGTAAAGTGGAATGGATATAATTGTTGCTCGCGCAATGTTCGCCATGAAACATCGAAACGAAGTGGCAATCCTCTGGTATTAGTACTAAGAGTTAACTGAACAGCATGGAGTATCGTTTCCTCAACGTTAACAGTTATTCGTTATTCGTTAGAATAAGCACAGCACTAGCAAGTAACTTGAGTCAATGCTGTTCATCAGTGTTGGTAGTGTAAAAGACATTGTGAAAAATCACCTGCACTATCGCAATGTGAATACTCGCTGAGTACCACGCACTTTGACTGAAGTCAACAAAATGGTGCGCTGCAAACAGCTAGTCGTCTTCCACAGCATTTTGAAGACGAAAGTGATGCATTTTTGAAGTCTATGATGATCTCCAATGAAACGTGGGTGCACTACTTCACTCTCGAATCTCAGCAGTCATCACGCGAGTAGCGCCATACTCTTTCTCTCTTTCTCTTTAGCCTTCTTCAATCCATTTGCGGATGTAGGCCTCCCCTAGTTCCTTCCATCGTGTCCTGTCTTGTGCAATTCTTTTCCATGCAAGACCGGCGTGTAGTTTTACATCATCTATCCATCGCATCTGTGGTCTACCCCTTGTTCTTTTGCCTAGCCAGGGTCGCCAGTCCTGGATTCGTGCGTTCCACCTGTTGTCCGTTTGGCGGGCATTGTGTCCTACGAATTGCCACTTCAGGCTAGCTATTCTTTTTCCCACATCTGCGACTTTTGTCTTCTTCCTTATCCAAGTGTTTCGTTTTCTGTCTTTGAGGGTTATTCGTAACATTTGGCGCTCCATGGCTCTTTGGGTCTTCATAAGTTTGTCTACATTTCTCTTTATCAAAGTCCAGGTCTGGGCCCCGTAAGTAATGACGGGCAGTATACAGCTGTCAAACACTTTTGTTCTCAGGTATTGAGGTATCTTTCGGTTTTTTAATATGTAACTTAATCTGCCAAAGGCAGCCCATCCTAGTTTCGTTCTTCTTGCGATTTCTATTTCTTGATTTTCTTTATTAAGTGTAAACCTTTGCCCTAAGTATGTGTATCCTTCTATTTGTTCTGTAGTGTTTTGTTCTAGTTCGATATTCACTTCCTCTTCGGAATTTGTCATGATTTTTGTTTTTTTCAGTGTTTATCTTTAAACCCACTTTTTTAGAAGCTTCATTTAGTTCTTGGAGCATTGAGTTTAGTTGGTCTCCATTTGTTGCAAATATTATGACGTCGTCTGCGTATTTTAGATTATTTGAAAATTTGCCGTTTATATTGATGTCTTTTCCCTCCCAGTTTAGGCATTTGAAGACATCCTCAAGGGCTAATATAAATAGCTTAGGTGATAATGGGTCTCCTTGACGGACTCCTCTCTGTATTGGGATTGGATCGGTTTCTTCTGACCAGTTCACTGTTATTGTAGTATTCTTATATATATATATATATATATATATATATATATATATATATATATATATATATATATATATATCTTGGATTATTGTCATATATCTGTGGTCTATCCTGCTGTTCCATAGACTCTTCTGTACTGCCCACGTTTCGATGCTATCGAACGCTTTTTCATAATCTATTAGTGCTATGTATAATGGGAGATGATATTCATTTGCTTTCTCTATTAGTATCTATAGGGTTAATAGATGGTCCGTTGTACTAAACCCTTTGCGCCATACTAGTTCTCCTAAACCCAAGAGAGCGCGAAGAAGTCGTTTGACAGAAAAAGTTCTACTGGAATTGGCAGGGAGTTATCTATATAAACTTTCTGGCGGACGCCAGAACAGTCAATGCAGTTTATTACTCAGATCTCCTGGTAATAAACGTGAAGGAAAAGATCCGATTAGTTGGTAGCCTTCCTTCAAAACAATACACGGTAAAGTTATTAGCTTACAAAACTAATTTCTTACGCTTATTAGTACCATTCTAAAAAGATTTAACAAAGCAGAGAAATTTATTATTATTAGTAAATTATCCAACTTAATTTCCCGTAGTTTAAATAAACGTAAAAACGTAAATATTCCTTCTTTCGAGAGATAATACAACAAGTTGCGTTAAAGTAAGAGGAAAGTTGTTCTAAGGTTCAGTATCAAATGCTTGGAATGTATTATGAAATAGTCATTGACTGCTTTTAGTGGAGGCTCTCAATATTTATCTAGTTTTAGTAAGACAATTATGGCTCACATTCTCTATGAAATTAAGAATGATGGAATTTCAGTAAAATGTTTGCAAAAGCTACCAGCGTAAACTTTTTTAGAAACAAGTTTTTAGCACATGACCTCCTTACTTTTAGGCTTCTATATATTAAAATGAGAAGCCTTATGTAGAGAGTAATGTCGTCTGTCTGTCCGTTCTTTTATTTTTCAACTTTAGGTCAAGGCAGCTTTCAAGCTGGAGACAAGTTTCTATTTCTGTCATTTCTGACATCCGTCACGCCTTATAATTTTTAATCTGTGATAGATCGAGACATAACGTTTCCAGTATTCAACTAAGGACCATAAGTCAAGTCCAAACGCCAAAAATCAGCCTGATCGGAAAATCTCGAAACCGGTTTGACCGGAAGTGGCCACAAATTTTTGTTTATGTATAGAAGCCCCGGGCATCTGTGGAACCGGAGTTCCACGCCTGTACTTGTTTTTTTTAAGTCAAAGTCATCCCTATACTTTTGTGGGTTAATCAGCTTTAGGAGTTGGTTATTCGCTTCGGTGTTATCAATAAGTGAAGCGTTTAAACAGTCGCTTTTTTTCATTTCATCCAGCTTGTTAGACCACATATTATTACAGAATTATCAGAGTACGATTATAACTCTTTAGACACACATTGAGGCTTATTATTTTGTTGAATTAAAAAATTGTTGTTACTGCTATCAAGCTCAACTTCTACTATAAATTGTCCGCTGGTGGCATACACTCATTACTCTTTTGTAAAGAAAAGCAACCTTACAAAATCTTTCACTTAGGCAACAGGGCCAGTCTTAAAGATCTACGTTGACAGTGTCGTAGTGGGTATCAACAAAATGGGAGAGTATTTGGCTATTTGTTACGTCATTGTTTCGGATTTAGAGTTTTTTAATTTAGAGCTGAAATGTTGTCGTTAGAATCACTAGATTTTTTCTATCACTAGTGCCCTTAAGATCTGCAATCAATCCACAATCCACAGTCAATTTGATCTTGACGATCGGATAGGTGCGCTAGCGTCATGTTGTAGCTAATTTTGAGAGAAATTACACTATATTGCCTTTACCAAACATCCACTTGTTCATACTGTGCCTACTGGCCCTACAATTGCAACTGTTCGAAAAAATGTTAAACAAAACCCAACCACGTCAACTCGTCGTTGAGCTCAACAATTGAATCTGTCTTACAGTCCTCTTTACAACATTCTGACAAAAGATTTTCATTTAAACACTTACAAGGTTGATGCTTCTCGTCGTCAAATCACTTTTTGTTTTCTTAGCCATCTTTGTAGATATTCCGTTGTGTCTTGCCTCTTCTTATTATTTTTTATAGTCTCTATTACTTCTTTAATTGTTAGATTTTTAACTTTCTCCCTATTATCTATATTAATACCATGCTCTTCTTCAATTATTGTCACTTGTTCTTTCTGCCAATAAAAGTTCTTCAAAATACTTCTTCTGCCTTTTTATGATGTCATCATTTTCTTTTAGTATTGTTTTATCTTTAGCTTTCTACACTTTTTCTTGTTTGAGGGTTTTTTACCATTTTGTGCTGATCTTTGAATCTGTCGTATTTTACTTTTGTTCGTTATTCTCCGTTGCTTGATTTTTATTTTTGCTTTTGAAAATAATCCATCACGTGCTAAAAACTTGTTCCCAAAAAAAGCTTACGCTGGTAACTTTTACAAACGTTTTACTGCTACTTTATCACTTTTATTTTTCTAGAGAATGTGAGCCATAATTATCTTAGCAAAACTAAATTTTGACACGGGATAAATTACATATATTAGCAATATTGAAGATTAATATTGAGAGCCTCCACTAAAAGCAGTCAATGACTATATTTCATAATATATTGATACCGGACCTTTTTTGGTGCACTTACACTGCAACTTTAATGGCTTATTGTGCCCACTAACGTGCACTTAAATGCTAGGACATTCACACACACCCACCTATGGGTTGAGCGAGATTCGAACTCGCGCGCGCCGGCTAGAGGACAGAGCCAACTGGTTGAACCATCTGAGTCACCGCGTCCCCGATACCGGACCTTAAAAAAGCTAGAGGACAACTTTCCCCTTACTTTATTGTATTATCTCTTAAAAGAAGGAATATTTACGTTAAACCGGGAAAATTAAGTTGGATAAGTTACTAATAATAAGATTTTCCTTGCTTCGTTAACTCTTTTTAGGATGGTACTAACGAGCATAAAAAATAGCTTTGTTTTATTTTTAATTTAAAAAATAATTAAAAAAATAAAATTATAATTAACTTACCATATTGGTACTGAGTGATAAGCCTAATAACAAATCCATTGTAAAACATGATAAATCAGATTGAGGACTACTTTCGAACCTGAAGGATCAAGATTGAACTCGAAAGGAACATAGTCATTATACACTACTGTTTATTAAAATTGAAGCACCATTAAAAAGAAATCATTTTGCAAGTAAACTTTTATATTAAATTAAGCATATGTTTTTGTCTGCCCGATATTAGGTTGTCGTTTCTTAGATATGAGATTTAAGGAAAGTAGCGATATCACATATAAAATGGACATATAAATGTTCTTGACCATTCAGAATTGGTACGTGCAACTTGTAAGATGTAAGAATGCTTGTCGTGGACAAAGGGTACTTTATCGACAAGTTAGCAAATTTGAAAGAGGTCATATTCTTGTCCTACATGGAGGGAGTTTTTCTTTTGCCATAGCAATATTGTGACGGGAATATGAAACCAGTATGTCGAAAAAAGTACTTATTTTCTAAGAGCGGGATCTGAAGCAGTATGCACGACAACCAATAGGGAGAATCTTCATTTTCAGAGCCTTGCGATTACAAACCGTAGCACAACTTTAGATGCTCTAACGTACTTTTTGTCTACTTCGTTTGTTTGATGTCGATTTTTTGGAACTATCAGTAACTTCTCTGTACGGACAACGAAAGTTAAATGGACAACGGTATGGTGTCTATGGGCATGCAAGTGACATAGAATAAGTTTTCCGATGAATTCAAATTTTGTTTAAACCAACAATGGTCGGATATTAATAAGCTGTAAAGGAGGAGAATTAAAGGAAGAATCTGCATTCGTACGAAGCGTATAACGACAACTATGAGTATTACGGTCTGAGAAGCTGTCAATTATAACAGTAGGTCACTTCTAGTCAGAGTTAGAGGCAACCTTTCGCCGATCAAAAATATCTGGATTATCATTGCACCAAGGGTGCAGCGGTATCCACAATCTCCAAGGAATCTGGCTGAATTATGCTAGCATGTCCATAATGAATGAGTTACACTCCATCAATCAGGGCTTAATTGAGATTTTTGGCTTTTGGGTTTTTTACCAACCTTTCCTTAATTTTTGCATGTTTGAGACATTATAAGAAAATTACAAAAATTGATTGTTTAAGCAAACCATTTATTTGATTTTCAATTTTCCTTGCATACATACATTTCAATACGATGTATATAAAAACAACTGTCTAAAAATTTGTATTCAAAAAACGTTTTTCTCGGTATTAGAACTAGCAATCCTCTGTACTATGTCATCAAAAGAAAGACTGTGGAAACTCACTCTCAATGAATAAAAGTGCAAAGCCCGTGATTTTTTCTTGTTTTAACTTTGATCTCAAATTTTTTTTACTCTCATGAGAGCTAAAAGGGATAATTTTTCAATACAGTTAGTAACTGCCACACTTAGCAAAATGACAGCATCGGAAAGACGACTCTACGTCTCATAACTTCAATAACGTCAGAAGTCTTTGTGGTTCCATTTTTTTTTTTTGTTTTGGTATTCTTATCTTCCTTGTCAATACTTTCATTGATACTTAAAAATGCTGCTAAATTTGAAATTATATTCAGTAATTCCCCATTTAAGTGATTTCCCATAGAACTCCGAAATCCTTATATATTTCTGTATAGATTGTTCTTTTTTTACTAAGTTGAGCTTTAGAGAATCAATTGCAACATAAAATGTTTCTATCACGAAAGACTAACATCGAGAAAAACTCGTAAGTTCCATCTTTATTTCACCGAAAAGAACTTTTGGCTTCCTCTTTCTTGTAATGTCTGTTTTGTAGACTTCAATTTCATGCATTGATTTTGCTTCGTTTTTAGCCTTAAAAACTTCTGTTTTTGGAACAGTATTTAAAAAAGCTTCTAAAGTACTGCATAGAATAAACTTTGTTGTGTCTGTACTTTTTTCTTGGAGCCTTTCACTTACTTCTCGAGACTTTACAAGAACATTGTTCCAGAAACATTTCATTGATGCTATTTTCGGTCTCTTATGTTTTTCCAATACTACGTTTACTTCATACTGTACGTCACTAGTTTCATCACTATCGTGGGTAATATGTATTGGAGCACCAAAATCTTCTAGTACGATTTTTATAATACTTGACTAACACCAAAACGAATACTTCATCGAGTTGTTGACAAAATTTTTGAATACAAGTATTTTTTAAGGTATTATTGAAAGATATCCTATCTTTTGGTTGTCCTAGAAAGAAAAATATCATACCACAATGCATCCGTTGTCAGCAATATGGACACACAAAAGCATATTGCAACAGACCTTTTCAATGTGTCAAATGTGGTGAAGGACATAACCCCACCCTTTGTAAAAAAAAACGCCAAATATACTTGCCAAGTGTGTCCTTTGTGACGAGAACCACCCGGCTAACTATAAAGGCTGTGTAGTTTATAAAGACCAGCAAAAAGTCAGAAACGGACCATATAAAGGCACAACCAAAACAATAATAAAAAAACACCTGAGCAACAAATCAAGTTAAATGAAAAAGACTATCGTCCACTCCCACGGTAAATAACTACCTCCAGTAATGGAACTGCAGGTCTACTATGGAACAAGCCAACGTATTCGCAAGTGGTTACAGAGAGACATAATGTCACATTTAACGAGCAACATTTGAATGTCAATGAATAGCTATCTAACTTCCTCATGGAGTTCAAAACAATGTTTACGCAGCTCATGAACCAAAATAGCATGATTCTTAATCTGCTCTCTTCGGTCATCAATAAATTGACTTAAAAATGGCTTCATCATTAAGAATCGCACTGTAAAACGCTAATGATCTTACCAACCACGTGCAGGAGATAATAACATTCCTACAGTTAGAAAAATAGATATCTTCCTTATATCAGAATCCCACGCAACATCAAGAACCGCAATTAAAATACCACACTACTCTGTATATTTTGGTAATCACCCAAATGACACGCTCAAGGCGGAGCTGCTGTCATCGTGAAAACTCAGTTACACAATATGAGCTCCAATCTTACCGAACAGATAAAATCCACAGCACCAGCATAAAAGTGCAAACTCAGCTTTGTCTATTTGTAATTGCAGCAGTATACAGCCCACTAAGATATTCCATTACCACTGAAGGATACGAAGACTTTTGCGATCCCTCGGGAGCAAATTTATAGTAGGGGGAGACTGGAACACCTGAAGGTCGCAACCTCAGAAACGCAATGCTTCGCAGCAACCTTGACTATCTCTCTACAGGAATGCCCACTTACTGGCCAAGTAACCAAAACAGACTACCAGACTTACTCGACTTTGCAGTTGTCAGCGGTGTTACACGTACGTACCTCATGGCAGAGCTCAGTTTCTTCTGATCACTCGCCCGTAATCATCACTGTGAACACAACTATTATCCATGAGGATGCTCCTCCAAGACTTTGTTCCAAATATACGGATTGGGACTACTTTCAAACTCAACTAGAGCGGACGATTAATCTTGCTACTCGAATTAAAACCAAGCATGATCTGGATAAAACAGTTTATTACTTTACAACTTTGATATAGAATATTGCATGGAAGGTTACACCAACTCCAGATCCAACTCCACCCGAAATTAGCAATATCCCATTGCACGTACGAGAACTTGTTATTGCAAAACGTCGAGCTAGGAAAACATGGCAAAGAACCAGAAACGCACAAGACAAAACTGTGTATAATCGTCTTACTCATCGGTTACATATGTTACAACACTACGCGATGTGCGTAACGAAATCTTTACGCAATACATCACTAAGCTTTCTCCTGCCGATCGCCCTGTGTGGAAAGCAACAAAAAAATTAAAACGACCAATCGCAGCAATTTCCTCAATTAAAAAACCAGATGATAGTTGGGCTAGATTGGGTAAAGAAAAAACAGATATATTCGCTACATACCTTGAAAACGTTTTTACAACTACACCACCCCAACCCAATAATGATGACCCCGATATTGTAGCTTTCCTCGACGCGCCGTGCCAACTCTCGCTTCCACTGAAATCGTTTTCACCAACTGAAGTCTGGAACTAAATTCAACTATTTAATAATTGTAAAGCCCCAGGCTATGACCTTATAGTTGGAAACATACTTAAACATCTTCCCAGAAAAGCAGTGGTTTTTCTAACTACCAGATATAACAGCATCTTGCTATTATTATGCTACTTTCCCCTGCAATGGAAGTTTTCCCAGATCGTCATGCTAGCTAAGCCTGGGAAACCTCCCTCACAAAGCTCATTTTATAAACCAATAAGCCTTCTTTCTCTCCTATCCAAAATCTTTGACAAACTACTCTTTAAGTGAATCCATGAAACAGTCGACCTAAACAACATAATTCCTCCCTCTTAATTTAGTTTTCGAGAAGGTCATTCAACAGTTCAACAAAGCCAGCGAATAGTTACCAAAATCATGGAAAGTTTTGAGACGAAAAGAGTTTGTGCAGCGGCGTTTTTGGACATACAGCAGGCCTTCGATAAGGTATGACATACGGACCTTCTTTATAAAATAAAACAACACTTCCCTAGTCAACTCTACTTAACCCTAAAGTCATACCTCAGTGAACGGTTTTTTCAAGTCGAACTGAACAACTCTGTATCAAAATTTTGCCAAATCAACTCAGAAGTGCCACAAGGCAGTGTGTTGGGTCCACTCCTATACTTCATCTATACATCAAACAAGACACAGCTGTCTTGGCAGTCAATGATAACGCAAATGTAGTAGCGTACCAGTTACAAAGACACCTCGATCTACTAGGCGACTGGTTCAAGAAGTGGAGAATTACAATTAATCATGCCAAATCAACTCAAGTGACTTTTACGAACAAACGCATAGTCTGCCAGCCAACAACAATCAACAACACCCCATTACCAGTAAGGACCGAAGTCAAATACCTTGGGCTGCATCTTGACGATCGACTTACCTGGAAAACACATATTACGGCCAAACGCAAACAACTTGACCTCAAAACAAAACAAATGGACTGGTTAATCGCCAGGCATTCCCAACTTTCATTATTTAATAACCGGCTCCTGTACAAGGTGATACTCAAACCCATCTGGACCTACGGGATTCAGCTCTGAGATTGCGCCAAGGCTTCGCACACCAAAATACTTCAGAGGTTTCAATCTAAAACTTTACAAAATTCTAACAAACCCTCCTTGGTATGTAACCAACGATACACTCCACACAGACCTAAACATACCTTACGTTGCTGAAGAAATACAGAGACTCTCAAGTGCATACCATCAAAAACTAGCTGACCATCACAATTAATTAGTGCAACAGCTCGCCAACGTTCCAGCCACCAGAAGACTCAAGCGCCATTGGCCACACAATCTTATATAGTGTAATTATCTGGGATACCAGCACCGGCTAGCCCCCGCTCATGTATAATATCAAATCATTTGCTCATTACTCCAATTGAGTAGATTGTAAATGTGCGAACTTAAATTTAAAAAAATCTTTTGGTTGAAAAACTAAAAAAATATAAATTTGTTGTTCTAAAGAAAAAAATTTAACACAGTACTTGCTGCTTTCCGCAGCTGCAGGGCCAACTAGTTATAAAGAGTAGCCCGCGCAAGGGAAGTATGTGACCAGAGGATTTACTTCTTCATTCTAGCACTCGGACATGTTGCTGGGATTATCGTAACACTGTTTTTTACATTTATTTAGATTAAACCTAGAAAATCTACGGTCGATATTACAGCATTCGCCATCACCTGATCTTTATGAACACAGTTAAAGGTCAAAAATCGCTCAACAGGAATTCCCATAGGTAACATAGTGTATCACAAAATCTAGTTAATCTATGTGTAATACGTCTAGCGTTGAGTCTACAATTATGGAATAATTCTTACATTTACAATCTCTTGGACAATCTTTCTTTTAACTTGGTTCGCTAACTATATAATGAATTTGTTTACAGTTGTATTTGATAAGTATAAAAGAACAACTCTTTTTTTCCCTAATTTTGCTACCTGCTCGGCCATAAAAAGATGTATTTTGAAATCAGTTCTGCATAGCTAAGAAAGTCACTCCTATTATTTCTTTCAGACTCTAATATTTCATTATTGCTATGAATCGGTAGCCCGCAGAAAATTAAAAACTTTAATACTTTAAGCAGTCTTAAAAGAACATTTTGTTAATACAAAGTTTCTTCCTTGTACTGCTCTGCTATTTTACAATTCACTCTTTGTGAAATTTGACTTCTAATAATAAATTTTAAAATACAATCTTTAATTTCAGAGTTATTGTCATGATTGTTTATTATATGGTTGATAGAAACGTCGTTCCTCTACAGAATTTCCACTGACCACAAAATACTTGTCCGATTGATTTTGAATAAACCAACTAATTTCGCTTAATGCATTCTCCATTTATTAATTTCTTATAAAACAACTGACTGGTACAATATCTTTTTTGAATGGTATATTGTCTTATAGATTTTTTAAAGTTTTGTTGAATGCAATTTTAGACCACTAATTCACGAAGTTCGTCCTTTCGCACCACAAACGGGCCATCGAGTGTTATAATTGGGTCTACCTCTTTGACACAATCTTCAGAGTTCTGTAAGCTCAAAGTCTTTTGGTGTTGTTCATTTGATGCACTAAAATTTGGGCTTAAAGTCGACAAAGTCGATAGCGACAATTGTGACTGTAGGACACTTTGTGCGGTTAACCTAGTGTCTAGTTTTGCTAGTTTCTTGATCATGGCATCTTGCCGTTCAAGTCGCTTTTTTGACGTTTTATGATTTCTGCTAAACTTCGCTTTTTTTTACTTTCCCTATCCTATAATAAGGAAAGTAATGTAATCGGTGGAAATTTGACCTACCCAGTTTTTCACACTTCTGAACGAATTATAGCCTTAGGACACCAAAAAAGTTGGTTTGGGCCATTGGTTTGTGTGTGTGTGTGTGTCTGTCGGTCTGTCAGTAAACAGGATATCTCGAGAACCGTAAGAGCTAGAAACTTGAAATTTTGTATGCAAGTTACTTGTAGGTAGAGGACGCAGTGCTTTTGGTAAAAATCGGCCTAGCCTTTTGGTCGCAAGGTCGCAAAATCGGTCGCAAAGCGGTCGCGAATCTAAACGGTTGAAGATACAAAAAATTCATGAGAATAAAAATGATTTGTTATCACGAGACAAACATGAATTTAAAGTAAAAGTTGGTAAAATAGGAACTCGAAAAAAAATTGAAGACCAGGATTTTTGTCAGAATTACCCAAATACTAGGATAAGGAAAGTCGTGTGATGTTCACACCAGATTTTTTCACAAATCTCAACCATCCTTGCTACTTATTGCCCAGCCTTTATGATAAATGAAATAAGAATTGAACAATAAGTTAATTCAAAACTAAACTTTGTTCACAAGAGCTGCACTACTACACTATAATTACAAATTATAATACTACTGACGTAACGGTCAACGCTTACTACAACACTAATTTATTTCTTCGCTGTGTGACTTTTTCTATTGGACTGCCGCAAATGCCCATCTGCTCCATCTTATATTCAAACCTGCGGTTATAGTATGAATCAGAAAGTGTGATATGTTACTTCTGTTACAATATAAATGTTTTTAAAAATCTATTATACCGCAATGAACGGTGAATGTATGTTTTCCAAGTTTAATAGTTATAACCTATTCAAAGTTTCTCTGAGTTTACGTTTTCGTTTACTCAGTTCAAAATTTTGCGTCTCCCAAATCTTGCCGCCCTGGACTGCAGTCTATGGCTGTCATCAAGGCACCATTCGTTTATTGTTCGACTCCATACCAAGAAAAATGAAATCACAAAAGTCCGATATGAACCATGCATTATTGAATAAATGTAAACGTTTATGAACATTTATCTTATATTATTAAAAAAAAAATGCAATTTCAATTAATTTAAAATTTTTTGTTGCTGTTACAGTTTCAATAAACAGTAAAGTATTTTTTACTGTATATTTTAATAAAACTATTATTTTTCAGTTTTGATACGTTGAATATACTGTAACATCTCTAAAAAATAAACGCTTAAGAACTCGATTCCGCCCACGTTCTGTAAAAATAAACGAAAAATTGAATTCGACCTTTCCGCGCCAAAACCGTTGGACGGCAGTCGCGACATCTGCACACCTTTAAAAAGTTATCGGCGTCTTTTAATTTGTAGGTTGTGTTCACCAGTGCTTCGGGAATTGCAATTTGCGAACTTACTCTCGAAACTTGCTTTGGCGTTACAAGTCCAAGAAGCATGGAGGTGTCCGACGAGAATTTGCGAACGCTGGGCCAATATTTGCAGCAAACGCTGAGCCCCGACATAAACGTCCGTCGGCCGGGTAAGAAAACCTTTTGTGTTCCTGAAAAACGCGTTGCTACTGTGTTCTTATTGTGCATTAATTCAATTCGCTTTGCGTGAGCAGCCGAGAAGTTTTTGGAAGGGGTCGAGGTGAATCAGAACTACCCACTGCTGCTCCTGCATTTGGTGCACAAAAATGAAGTCGACATGACGATTCGCACCGCTGGAGCTATTGCATTCAAGAACTACATCAAGCGTAACTGGAGTGTCGTAAGTAGTCAACCGGCAATTATAAATTATCATAGGTGAACGAAGCTCATTTTTGTCTAAAACCTGTGTTGTAACTTAACCTCTCTTAGTTGGCTGACTCGATGTTGGCTAAAGGTATGCAGAGCTTTGCTAAAAACAACTTTAAAATTATCAAAACGGCTAACATGTATGTATGCAGCAGCGCAGCGGTTTAAGTTAAACAATGTAAAGAAAAGTTTGATTTTAAAAGATATTCATGGTTTTAGCTAAACGAAGTTGTCTGATATGTCAGATGTTGTTACGTCATTGCATTTGTTTACTGACCGAAATGTTCAATATTAAAGCGTCAAAAAATTCAACGTTGACCTGCTTTCAGGACATTACATTGCACTGTACATCTCTGGTTTGCAGATTCAAAACTGAGTTAAACACAAGAGTGGCAAAATGTTTTTAATGACAAAAGATATTTTTAAATGGACTAGATGAGTTTTCCTATTATTCCCATGATTTGGTCTTGCCATAACAGTGAACTGATGTTGGTTCAATTATAATACAGGGAGTCCGTTGATTTGGTCATATGGACACACAGGCAGAAAAATACATACATACAGCTTCTACAACTGGTGGAAGACAAATTGTTAAATGCTATGACAGGTCATTTATCTTTCAACAAAACAATGCCAGTATTTGTTTTGCATGCAATGTTCCACTCCAGTTTTAAAAATTACACATGGATGTTCTCAACCAGCCGACTTTCTCCCCCTGACCTTACTATCATAAAAAACATTTGGGAATGGTTGTCTCGAAAACTTTATTCAAATGGCAATCAATTCAGTTACTTTCAAAAACTACAGCGGGCACTAAAAGTCAATCTAACCTTCCCATCGGCTATTGAAAAATGCATTGTAAATTTATTCCATCCCAAGTACTTGCGATTATAAAAAACAAAGGTAAAAGTACTTATTGCCAATGAGTCTTATGTTTTATGGAGTGGTCATAATCAAGGGCTTGCACTGCTGCGTTCTACTTACTAGAAATTGCTATGTACATTTTTTTTTGTACACTGGCTCTTGGTTTTGTTGTGATTACTTTTTGCACTTTATTTTTAAAACCAAATTACAATAATGTATATAACTTTCATGAATTTTGTGATCTTTGTTTTTATTTTGTTATTGAATTTAATGAATTTAAAATTGCTTATCAGTAAAAGAAAATTGTGTATTGTTTTTTTTTATATTTAATATTACATAAGTTGGTTAATGGCTTAAAGCACCAAGTCATAATTATAGAATTTTATAGATTTCCTGAATGTTTTGCTTGCATTCTCTTTCCAATTTTTTATTTATATATAATTATTTTAGATGTTTCTGTTCTGTAAACTTTTACTGTCATGGCTCTGCCGCAAAATAAGTCTGAATCAAATGCTGGATGTTGTTTTAACTGATTGGGAAGAATCCGTTCAATATTGGTGACTGTTTCTAGTTGGTGTGCATAATCATTATGAAAACCAGAGAGATAATATTTTTAATCAAAAACCACATCCAATGAGAAAAACATGAACACTATAAATGCAGTAAATTTTTACACTTTTATTTTAAAATTAGATATACTACCAATAGTGGGGAGATGCTTTTGATCATGTAGTTGGGGAAATTTATTCTTAGTCATTGGAGATTTGTGGCTTCTATTGATGTATAAGATATAGGTTACCTTGAGAAGTTGTGTTGGTGCAGATGTATCAAGTGTTGGTTGCTTAAGTAATTGCTATCGCTGATTTATCAAGTGAGAGTGGATTTGTTATTATTGAAGTTGAACTGCTTATCCGAATATTGGTTCTTGGATCTAGCTTCTTGAAAGAATAGTTCTTGCTGCAACACTATAAGTGGTGCATTAGACTTTTAAACTGAAAAGTACTAAATAAACTGCTCCAGATTTTGTCTATTGCATCTGACTATCTGTTAAACCAGGAGTTCATAAAACCAAAGTATGAATATATGTAGATATGCCCAATTTTGTAGCAGATATTTGGCTGTTCTTGATATTTTTCTATTTTTGATTTCACCCAGTTCTTTGTTTTTCAGGTTAATGGAAGCAATATTTGTTGGTGTCAAAATCAGTATAAGCAATAAAGTATGAAACTTTCCGTTTGTTTTTGCTGGCAGTAACTTTTTTCGCATACTTAAACTTCAAGCGCTCACGTCATATTTGTTTTTTTTAAGTATTCTCCTTAAATCATGATTTATCACGTTTAATGGAATTTCTCACTAATTTTTTGAACAATCTCTATAATTTTTCTTTAGCACATTACAGATGCTTTGGAAACTTGAAGTCTTTGTTAATAATTATTCTAAAAATTTTATCTTATTCACCATATGAAATTGTTTAATTGATTTTTAAGGTGTTTTGGCATGCTACATTTGTGAAGGTGATAATCTGTATCATTTCTTTCTCAAATGTTAACTTAATTTTCTTTCTCATGCTTAATTAATGCGTTTTATTGATAAACATTGAGTGATCCTTACTTATCAGACATCTGCAAAGCTTGAAAAGAGTTTCTTTCATATAGGGGGGTCTTGGATATGCTATATATAATTTAAATTGATCTGCTCTGGGCGTATCTCTTTATTGCTGTTTTGCCATCTTCAGATGGAGTGACAGTACCGTCTTTTTACCTTCCAATTTTATCTTTTATATATTTGCTAGTTTGATAACGTTGTAAGTTGTCTTTTGAGACCAATTCAAAATTGGTATTTAGATATTTTTCCCTGATTAATCTACTTTGACCAATTGTATCTTTGGATTTAGTTGGCATCTCAGTATTCACTAGGATTTTGGCTAGATTCCATCGCAAAAACCTAAGAATGGTGTCAATCAACAATCGTCAAAGTCTAGCACAAAGTTGTGGGGCACTTTCTAATTAATTGAATAATTTTTAAGATGAAATAAGAAAAAATGGGGCCCTACATAACTGTATGCTCTAACATGATTTAATATGATTGTCTGTTTTTATGATCAGAAACTATTTGAATGTTTTTATAATTGCACAAACTCGTTCCATGGAAATGTCAGATTCTTTTTATTTATAAAAGAAAACCAGATTGATTTCATCAGTCAGAAATTAGCCATTTGAAAACTGATGAATGCGTCTAGATACATTAAAAAGTTCGTTCAGTCTATAGGGGTTAAATTTCTCCCAGATTTCCTTTTTAGATTTTGGTAAGAATTTTATGATAACTATTTTTTATTTTTTAAAAATGTATCTGAACTGAACTATAAGCATTTATTGAGCAGTATGTTTATTAATCTTAGATATGATTGGACATATCCGTTTGCTATATAAGTTCATGAGTCATTAACATAATTTGAAGCTTATTTATGTAAATAATTCGAGCACTTCGGCTTCTATAAATTTATATTTTCTGCTTTTTATCTAATAATTATTCTTGTGTCATTATCTACCTTTAATATTAGTTTTAACGTCTTTGTTCTTTTATTTTTGCCCTTGAACTTATGACTGGTTTTTAAAGCATCCTCTTTCTTATTAAATGGGAGTTATAAAACTAGATATTATTACATCTGTTGATGTCTTTTTAAAACTCTTCATTGGCGCTTTTGCCTACTACTTACAATTAGTATTTAAAAATGAAAGGTAGATGAAGTTGACCAAACACTTTTCACATTACACTACGTTTTATTCTTTTGTCTACCACAGACAGACCTTTCTTTCTCCCTTAAATTGTCACGGAATCACCTTTATGTGGTTTTGGTTACATTAGAGACAGCTTATGTTTTTGCAGATCTGTTTGCTAAACAGATATAATAATAAAACTATAAAGAATTGTTACTTGTTTTTTTTAAATGACATCCAGACATTGGTCGCTTTAAAAAAATGTAGGTATTTTCATAATTAAATTACATACTGACATATCTTTAAGCATTCACTACTTATATAGTTATAAATGATTACCAATTTCATCTACATTTGACTGTTAATGGTATTGCATATTATAAAAGCAGTTTTTTTAAATGTTTTTATCAATTTAATCCAAAATTCTTCAAAAGTCATCAAAATATAAAAAGCATTTTTAGGTTCTGTAATACAGGGTGTCCCACAAGTTGATAAAGAAACTTCTTATACAGTTCCTATGAGCAATTCTAAGCAAAAAATATTCAATTTTTTTTTCAAATTCTCAACCGTTTCAGAGATACGGAGATTGAAAATTTGCTAGCCCACACATGAGAGATTGATCGAATCAACAGCGTTCGATGAAGTAAGAAATAACATGGAAAGCATTAATCAGCAAAGAAAGTTGGTGAAACGTGTCAAGCTATGCGTTGCTAAGGTGGTGGGCATGTTGAGCATTTGTAGCTGTTCCCTTTGATAACTGTTTATTTTAATGAATGATGTTCTATTCCATTTAACTTTAAATTATACATGAATTTTCCCCAATAAGTATAACATTTTTCCATGAAAGTAGGGTAAGTCACCCATGCGGGTTAGCAACTTTCAACCTCCATATTTGAAATAGTTGTGAATTCAAAAAATTTATTGAATATTTTTTCCTAGAATTGCTTATAGAACCTGCATATGAAGTTTCTCCATCATCTCATGGAACACTCTGTATATGACACTCAACGTGCATTGCAACCATCAAAAGTATACAATTAAAACAAGCATTTTGGGCATTATAGAACAAAGGGTGAGAAGGGGTGTTTCACCCTAATACCACTCATTCTATAAACTACAAACATGATAATACTACTACTATTACATATTATGTGAATAGTAAATAGTCACCTTCTATAATGCAAAATAGTAAGGCTCTACACCCCCTATGAGAGCATGGCTTGTGAACTAGAACATCAAGACTCCCATAAAATCATTACGTCTTAGACAACCGATAATACAGAGACAGCCATAGTGTTACTATTTCAATAGGCCTTGATAATAAATATGTATCAATTTATAACCAAATAATTTGTAAATAAAACTATTATATTAGTAATTTTTATTTTATTAAATTTAAAATCCTTTTGTAACTAATTAACCTATTTAAGTAATAAAAAAAAATCTTTTAATTAATAAATTGTTTAGGAATCCCAATATTCTTGGTTAACTATATAGAGTTTAATATCTTTCTAGACCAAACTGCCAATTTTTCATCCTTATCAAATCGCTTATCTAAAAAAGATTTATTAGCTTAATGGGATTATACTTAATATTTTCAGGAAGATGATCAAGCTGACAGAATCCACGAAACCGATCGTGCTTCAATAAAAAACCTAATAGTAACACTGATGCTGACCTCGCCAGAATCAATTCAAAAACAGTTGAGTGACGCTATCAGCATCATCGGAAAAACAGACTTTCCGTTGAAGTGGCCTGAACTTATCACACAGATGGTTGAGAAATTCTCCACAGGTAACTAATTACCAATATATTCGTTATAGTATTTACAAACTAATATTGTAGGTGATTTTAATGTTATAAATGGAATTCTACGCACCGCTCATTCTTTGTTTAAAAAATACCGCTATGAGTTTAAATCTAATGAGCTATGGCTGGAAATCAAATTTGTATTGGAAAAGCTTGCTCAGCCTTTGACAGATCTGCTTGTGGTAAACATTATCTACATTTATTATACTTTACATAGATTGAAAATTATTTTTGTAGGCTACTATGAATTTGACCGAAACTCACGCAGCAGATGTGAATGCCTTGAAAGTTATTTATAGCTCACTTGTTCTTGTTTGTAAAGTTTTCTATTCCCTAAACTTTCAAGATCTGCCAGAATTCTTTGAAGACAACATGGCTACTTGGATGTCCCACTTTCACACAATGCTCACTGCAGATGTGAAGTGTTTGGCTACCAGAGTAAGTATTTGTTCCTTTAAATTTTTCTTTAGAAAGAATCTTGATATACTAGTACTTAAAATAATGTGATTTTGAAAATATCTTATTAGAAATTTGTATAAACTATCTTAAATATAATGAAAATTAATTTCTATTAATACGTTAACTGCTTTTTGGAGCACCAAACATTATTGCTAGGATTATATAAAGTATATTTGCGTTTGCTGTGAATATGTTTGCAAGAACTGTTCAAATGAATGATAATGTGCAAACATTTGTATTTAGTTTCAAATATTTTTCAAAATTATAGTTGAGTTTTGTACGTTTATTATATTTACTTTCTTAAAATAATTAGAGATACATTCAGTGCAGTACATTGAAGTTTATTCAAATTTTTTCTAATGACATCAGTCCATATTCAATTTACTAAATGTTCAGTTTGTTAGTATGGTTCTGTGGTTGAGGACGGATTGCGATGCTGATGGACTCGGGTTTATTCCCTGGTGCTCTCCGATGCATGGCGGGTGACCTACTCAAGTCACTAAAAATAATTAAGTACCTGTGTTCACTTGAACAAGGGTAATAATGAAGGTCGTTTAGGGCACGGTGCTTGTCGCATCGCCCCACACCAGAGATGGTGCATGATGACCGGGCAGAGAGAGCGAACATATGAAAGCCTTAACATCTGTTACAGACTGTGCTCCCTCACAGGAAGTTATAGCCATACTAAATGCTCATTTTCTATGAGGGATCATCAGTTACAAAAATATAACTATCTTTAATTATATTGATGATAAAATCTTTTAAAATGAAAAAAGATGAAGCAACAATACATTGTTTAACAGAAGTAGAATATACAAAAATGCAACAGGCTATTCAGTATTAAAAGATGAAGAGTCCTGTACAATTAGTTGGTTGGTTGCTTTTTTGTGACATTATCCAAAGCTTGTACCGTAGCTTATTAGATGTCTGGAAGTATCTTGTGTAATTAATCGAATAAAAGAGTTTAAATATCAGGAATAATTAAAAACTATGAACACCAAAATTTTTATATAAAGTGAACAGTGTAGTAGAGTAGTAGAGTTCACGAAGAAATTACTAAAATCAGCACTAAATACAAAAATAAATTAACAGTACACACAAATGAGCTAGCAACCATGCTGCTGCAGGAAGAAACTGAGCCAAAAAGACTCGCACAGTTTAAACCAACTGGTTACCAACCAGATGTTAAAGAACTAATGTAAATTAGCCAGTTATACTTATACAAATTATACAGAGAATGTCCACAGGGTCATTACTCTACATGTTATGTTCTTAATTTAGTTTTAGGTTAATTACACATTAGGTATATTTATAGTCTCTGCAGAGACCAATTGTACATATAAAGCAGATTTAAAAAATTCAAATTTTCTTACAATAAAACATTTGAGAATTATTTGTATATAATCCTATAATAATAAGGATAGTCAAAAAGCTTTAATTGTTTGTAAGCTTTTTTCAGGTGTGGTGGGAAACTTTGTAATTTAGAAACATCTACATTTTACCTCTGTCAATTAGCATTGCTAAAAATCTTAGTTCAGTTTTGTAATTAATTCAGTATGTTTGAACTACTGGGTACAGAAAACTTTTATTCATTCATTACTTTGGTTTCTGAGCACATGCATCATGCTAATGTTACTAGTTCAAAATTTGATGTACAGAATCTTTCAGTCATACTTTCATCATAGTCATCTTCATAATTGTTTTAATAATACACTTTATTTTACCAATTAACATAGATAAGTATCTTGTACAAAGTTAGTCTTCAGTGTTTATACAAATTTCTTTCAAAATCTTCGACAATTGGAACACCTTATCTGATGATGAAGCAGAATTTTGGATGCAATTCATATAGATATGGATATTTCAATTGTTTCTGATATAGTTTGATGAAGTTTCACGCGCCTGTAATGTGAAATATTAAGAATATCGGTACTGATTTAAGTCACCAAAGTTGTTTCCTTTGTAAACTACACATGTCTCATTTATTGATGCATATTTTCTTATTACTTTTACCTAAAATGACATTAGGTAACAAAATAGTTGTATCATTTTAACAGTGCATAGAATCAATCAAAACAAGATACATTCTAATGAATTTAATAGTCCTTGATTAAAATATTTTGTTTTACTTTTTATGAAACGCATTAGATTCTACAAACACCACTTTTAATTTTTATGCTAACTTATTCCTCTTTCATTAATGGTCTTTTAACTAGTGCCCAGTATCACACAATAGAGGGATGTTGCACTGTATTTGTGGATAAATATTCTTTTATTCAAAGATTATATATCATTGGATTGGTACCAATCCAATACAAATATTAGGTAATGCATTTGAGCTAAGATAACCAAAAAATAATTAGTTTGTTCTTTTATAAAATACAGTAAACACTTGTAAAAGTATTTCTTATATAATTTTAAACATGTAAAACCTGTCCAAAACTTTCTAATAAACATAATCCTTGATTGTTAAAATATTTAAAACCATTAACAACAAATTTACTGCTTACAAACAAAAAATTTCTCTTTGTGTTCGAAGAACTGTTGTCAGGATTGTTTACTTTGAACTTGTAATGGTTAGAAAAATCATTGTATTGGAAATCTACTTATATACTACTGGCAAAAATATTGTTAGTGTGCAGAGAATATAGGTGTAATAATTTTAGTGTTTAAAATACTTAAACATAATTTAAATACGATACACACTTACATGTAAGTACATTTGTACATCTGCTAAATGCCCCAAGAGATTGCCTCACCTACTTTTTTCATGTAATCACTTGTTGCTACAATAAAAAAATTTATAATGACTGTGATAAGATAAAACATTTAACTATAAATCACTATTAGTCTTCGCATAATGTCACTTCTTCGTACAAGCAGTAAAATGTATATTAAGTAGTAAGCATTTTATGAATTTAACACATAGTCTCTAGCCTTTTCCAAAAATTACTATTTAGAAAAATAAATGAATTACTTAACTATTTCATTGACGATCTACAATTCAGTTGCATGGAATTTTAATTAAAAAGGCCACCAAGACGTCAGACCACATGCTGCAAGAACAATAAAGAAAATAATATTAGATATGGTTAAGAACTTGTAGCCCATCTAACATCACACCTTTGGATTATTACTATTTTTTGACAATGAAACGCATTTTTAAGAAATTAGAGAATTTAAAAATCGACAAGATTTTTGATGTGAAAGGGGGAAACTTTTGTAGCAAAAGAATGGAAAAATTATGAAAAGGTAATGTAAACCAAAAACTGCCACTGCATTAATAAACTTTCATTTATTTTTAAAGATAAAGAATTATAAACTTTCTTGGTCTTCTAATATGTTTGTAATAAAATAAGAATTACATCTTTGTTAATAAAAAATTCTCAAATACTTCATTCTGTAATTCTTCTTAGACCTTTAGTTTTTAGTACATATTATTAAAGGTCATTACTCTACTATTCAATATTCTATAATTATTTAAATAAAAATGTTTTTTTATTTGCTTGTGTAATACGTTCTTATGTAGTCCAAAACTTGTCTACAATATTTATTTTTTTTTTACAAAGTTAATATACAACCTTTGACAATAAAGTTCAATGAAAGGGTTTTGAGTTGAGAGGCCTCAATATGATTTATAAAACATGTTTCACTGTTCTTCAATTGAAAGTTGCACTCTTCTAAAAATAAATGTACAAGTTCTGGGAACTTTGGGTGAAGTTTTCATTTGGGATGTTTAGCTTGCTCATCACATGGCGCTGAATGTCGCGGATGTTTAAAAACTTCTTGCACTGTATGGTTAATTTCAGTTTCTGGCTCTACAGCCAGCAATGATGCACTTTAGTAAGTTTAAGTTTTGATTCGTTGTGATAATGTCTCCTTAAGCATCCAACTGTGCATGCATTTGTTTCAATGTTAAATGGTGCGTCACGATAAGGCAAACAATTTATTCCCAGTTTCACCATTTTTAGTAATGCATGACTTGCTATAGCAGTTTTTCAAACTTCTCATTGCGAATTACTAATTACAGATATAGACTAGTAATTATATGCATTTAGGAATTATGTTAATTTATTTTTTAATAGTAACATTTTACATAGCAAGTTATACAAAATATTCTTATTTTTAGTATCATACATAAAGATTACATACAAAACTATGTTTACAAAAAGAATTTTTGCTGACCAATTATGAAATGTGTCAGAGTGGTCTAAGCGGTTAAGGTGCGCGGACTGTGATGCAGACGAACTCAGGTTCTATTCCCAGAAGTCTCTGATGCCTGGCAGATGGCCTACTTTGAAAATAATTGAGTACCTGTGCTCGCTCGAGCAAGGGGTAATAATGGCGGTCGTCTAAGACACGGGTACAGAGAGCGAACGAATATATGAAAGCCTTAACGTCTTAGTTCGCAAGCCATGCTCCCACTAGGGGCGTTAGAGTTATATCATTATAATTATGAAATGGTTCACCAAACTTTATTGTGGGAGACTAATTTTATTATTTTAACACTTATGGTATGACGTTTTGAGCTACACTTTTTATTAACTGCGAGCACTGATCACATCGACTGTTGTAAGAAAGGATTGAGACTATCATACATTTAGGGATATAATAATTTCCTCTTTATTATTACTAAACGTTTTTATTAATTCATGTCAATATTTTGCTAAAATGTGGTATTCTTCAAAATATTTTCTTATATTGAGCAAGAAGCTACATTAATAGTAAGTGAATGCTATTAAACATTCTTTTACTGCATAGCATATTTGACAGGCTTTTCTTGCAATTTTCAATGAACTTAAAAAGTTTGTTACTGAATTCTATGTCTGTCGGTCCGTCACAAAATTTGAGCTTTTTTAAAATTTGAAAATGGATTTTTATAGGAAATTTTATGCTGATTTCGAATTCGAAATTAAAAAATTTCTATCTCGAATAATTTTCGAGATAGACTTCGAATTTCGGGAAAATTTTCGACATTACGATTTTAAATGTGATTCTTATAAGGAAATTTTACACTGAATTCGAAAAGTCGGAAAAATTCTATGTCGAATAATTTTCGAGATCGAAAGGTCTTTTTAAGTTCATTCTGGGATTGCTTACAGAGCGATCTCTTCGCAGGCCCCATGTTTTATATTACATTTTATATAAGTTAGTTATTCTTACATTAATATATAGCTTCTTACAAGGAATGTCATGGAGTTGTTCTGCTCCGATCATTATCAAATTTGGTATACAGTATGATATGACTGAGAGATGAATACATGTTATTGTTTTTTGCTGTGTGACCCAAGACAGACGAGATATGAAGTATGAAAGTTTACCGCTTAACAATAATGCATATGAGAGAGATATCATTAGTGTTAACTGCAAAAAAGTGTTGAACACAAAGATACATTTGACAACGAGCACATCTGATGAAGAATAATGCATTGTATCGTAAGCCCTCGATGTCCTTCTGACAATTTTCGAAGGTTCTTGGGAAACAAACAGTGGCAGGAGTTTCAAATCGGGGAGGTCTCTCTCATTTGTATCTTGCCTTAAAGAAGGAATATTTGATCATGTCTACAAAACATTCTGCTTGAAATTGATGCATTGAACATTTATGGGGTTGGCCATCTTGATGAGAATAGAAGAACACTTGTCGTTGACACAAGAGAAAAAATAGTGATATGGACAATATACACACAACACAATGTATGCCTGATGTTTCGTCATTTTGACCTTTCTTATCTCGTCTGTCTTGGGTCAGACAGCAAAAAGCAATAACATGTATTCATCCCTCAGTCATATCATACTGTATACCAAATTTGATAACGATCGGAGCAGAACAACTCCATGACATTCCTTGTTAAGTATATTAATAAAATTCTTTTTATTATAAATTCTAAACATAGCTTTATATATTTTTTTAAATATACAAGTCTCCAGAAGTAACACATTCTATTGTGATTGTAACTGAAGGATTATATTTAATATTATTTTATATTTATTATTTATACATTCACAGATTATCTTATACAAGAAAAGTTTGATATGCATAATATTCGCTATACGTATTCCAACCTCTACTAATGGCTTTTAATGTCACGTTACACTCACATGGAACTTGTGATTCCATCTCCTATCCAAAACTATTTACTTTTAAGATTCTTATTAAAATAGCATACATTTGGTTGTTACTCAACTATGTAGAATATTAAAATTAACAAATATATTTAAAGTGCATAATGTGTTAGGATGATGAAGATGCTGGCATTATGGAACAGCTAAAGTCACAAGTGTGTGATAACATTGCACTATATGCCCAAAAATATGATGAAGAATTTCAAGCCTATCTTCCCCAATTCGTCACTGACGTGTGGAGCTTGCTAATTTCAACAGGAATGCAACCAAAATACGACTTGGTATGGTAACTTATGCAGAAAAAATTAAACGTTGTGTTTATAATGAGAATTTTTATTTTAGTTAGTGTCTAATGCTCTGCAGTTCCTATCTTCCGTTGGAGAAAGATCACACTACCGCAGTCTGTTTGAGGATGACAATGTCTTAAACAGCATTTGCGAAAAAGTTGTCATCCCTAACATGGAATTTAGACGTATGTTTCATTAAACTCTATTTGTATCAATTCTGATACATTAAAATTTTAGCGTCTGATGAAGAGCTGTTTGAAGATAATCCCGAAGAATACATCCGACGTGATATAGAGGGCTCAGACATTGACACTCGGAGACGAGCCGCATGTGACCTGGTGAATACTCTCAGTCAGAACTTTGAGCAACGCATTATGCAGATTTTTGGCCAGTACCTTCAGGTTTGTACTTAATTGCCTTAGTTGGAGTATTTCATGAATGAATATTTTTATAGCTTATGCTGACAAAATATTCAGAGAATCCTGTACAGAACTGGCGGAGCAAAGATGCAGCTTTATATATGGTTACATCTCTTGTAAGCCGAGGCTCCACACAAAAGCATGGAGTTACACAAACCAGCCAATTGGTTTCAATTCCACAGTTTTGCCAGCAGCACATTTTGCCAGAGTTGGAGAGGCCGAATAGTAAGTTTGTTTCAAGGACATGCAGACTAGACTATTTTTTCTCTACAAAATGTAAACTAAAGTTTTTTAGATTTTCTCTATAACTTAAGTTGTTGAAATTAGTTAAAATCATTTCATGGAAACAAAACAATTTTGAAATTAATGGGACAAATAAATTTTCAAGCCCAAGAGAAATTTATCAATTATCAAATCAAAAATCAGATCAATTATGATTTTAATCAACTAATAATATAATGAGTAAACAACACTCTAAGATTTCAGTGAAGCATAATTAAATATATCTAAATACTACAGTTTGAATATTACCAGCTGCTTGCTTGCTTAGCTCAGGCTGGAAACAAAATTTTAATATTCTCTTTTTTATTTACAAAAAAACATAATTAAGATAGGTTAGAATGGAATTGATATTTGTGTTAGAGAGAGACTAAATTCATTCCAAATTGATATAACAGTTAATCCTGAGTATTAGTTTGGTGTATTGAAACGTTTGGTAAGCCACATTTGTCATATATGCCCTGAATATTGAGAACTAAGCAGTTGGTGATTGTTGCACAATAATGCATCATCTTATTCTCCATTGCTAGTTTTTCGAACAAAAATCAATTTTTTTCAATGTCCCTTATAATTGCCTGATTGCGATTGTTATACTTCTATACAGTGCTTTTAACTCAAAATAGAAACATTAATTAAATAATCTTTAACAATTACACATTTTATCTATGTTTGCCTGTTTTTCCATTGTAAGTAATATACAAGATTTACCTCTATGTATATCACATTATACTGCTCTTCCTGGAGGCTAACTGTAAACTAAGCATCAACCACTATCCACTTAATTCCATTTTGTGACTTACAAATTTCTGTTTTTTATATATTTAGCACAGGATCTGAAATTTTTTAAGCGTGTTGTGATTTCTTGTTACTATCCTTAAAACGAAAAAACAAATATTTGAAAGATGACAATTGTCTGTAGCATAAACTGTTAGTGAGCAGAATAAGATCAGTTTTAAAATGAATACGAAATACACGTTTAGATTTGAAGCTGCTTTTTATGTATGTATTTGAAAACACCAAAATGGGCATTATTGCAACTTTTAAAAGCATTTGTGGAACAAATGGGTGAATCCATATAAGTAGTACAAAAATGTGGATGATTTGCTAGGACCAAGGCCTTACAAAATAATTCTTGGAAAAGCAAGTGTCTCTAATAGTAGAACTATTCATTAACAATTCAACTCTATTATGTGTTGGGTAAAAACAACTTATAAGGAACAATATCTACGTGTCTTATGACAAACTAAAATTAGACTAATAAAATCTCTTCTCGGAAAAGAAAAGGTCACAAACAGGATGAGAAAAAAATGGAATGTGATTGGGATAATGCTGAGTTCAGTGATAAACACTCCTTTTAAGCATGGATGTTAAAGAGGTTACAGAAGTTACTTAAATACCCTATTAAGGTTCACGTTCGGAGCTGATTGAATTCACACGGATTTTCTACTTTATACATCTTATTATTACATTCTTATCACTAAAAGAATACTGCAACAAAATCTATCATTGGTTAAGAAATGGTTCGCTAATTATAATTAATTTTGTAAGGGGATAACAATCTAAAACACCAAAGTAGGCATTGCAGTGAATGGAAATGGTATTCAGAATTTAATATTGATCATCACAATTACATAACACCGACATGACGTATAAATTTTGGGGGAAGCTTGTGTAGTTTGAAGCAGTTATTTTCAGAAATATGAAAAGTATGAAAATTATAGTGACAACTATCAAAGATTACACCAGAACATTGGTGAAAGCATGTTTTGACATGCTAGACCATATGTGAAACAATGACTGGATTCCATATTACGTAAAAGTATGAAAGTGCTTTCAATAAAAACTTAAAAGGAACCACAGAATATTTTTTCGGTGATATTATGTTATGTATAAACCAAGAATTGCGGGTTCGAATCCCGCTCTCGCCAATTCAATCGCTGGCATTTTCACGGCCCAGCTCGACTCAGGCTGCAATAAATGAGTACCTGGAGGTCAAACTCTGGAGTAATAATAGGCGTACGTTACTACCCTTGTGTACTGTAGGCTCTAGATTGTAGCAGACCTATCCTGTTACGACCCCATAAGCCTTCGTGGTCTATTACGGAGAACTATTATTATTGTATATGTATAACAAACACCAGACTTTAATGTTATAAGACTATATAAAACAGATTACCTACTTACACTAATTCATAAGCACACTGAAGTTTAGTTGAAAAATATAAAGACGCAAAAATTAAAATTGTTCAAAATGACTGGTGCACTGATTCTAGTATTGAGGTTTACCTGTAATTAAAGTACCATTATAAATATGCGTTTTTTTTTTGCTTGCCTTTTACATCAAAAGTTACGTCTTGACAAACCAAATTCATTGTTTCATACAAAGCAATTTTGTGCTAAAAAACGAGAATGAAATTACAAATTTAAAAGACTTTAGGATATTTTAACTTACTTCAAGTTATTTGATCTCGCTTAGTATGGAAATATTCCTGAACACTATCATTAAAAGATATTTAATAATACTCATCTTTAAAAATAAATATAACAAAAATTTCCAATTTTTTAAAATTTATTTTATAAATACAAATTGCTCATTTATGTGAGACTGTCAAAGTGTGATTTAAACAATATTTTCAACAGAATAAAATATGACATTTTATCATCTACATATAAAAAATTGTAATAATAAACATTTAACCCCATTTGTATACGTTTTCTGTTGTGTAAAATCATAGAAACCACAGCAAATTTTGAGTTTTCAAATAATGGAAACCACCTAATTTCATAATAATTAATTCTTACAGTTGATGAACTACCTGTACTGAAAGCAGATGCAATCAAATACATCATGACTTTTCGCTCTATACTTCCGAGGGATATGGTTGTATCCACTTTGCCCCAACTGATTCGTCACCTTACTGGAGAAAGTGCTGTTGTACACACATATGCAGCCTGCACCATTGAAAAAATTTTAGTTATGCGAGACAAGAATCGAAACAACATCCCAATGTAAGTATAATCTTTGTTATCATTATGAATGCAAATGGGCAGAACTAAGACTGATGCTTGGGTTTAGTAAATAACTTTCAATTCACATATAAAGAGGAACAATAATGAACAATTATTTATGTAATATGTATAATTAACTGTACCTGTGTTACAAACTAAATCTTTTATATTTTGATAAAACATAATAAATAATAGTTCTATAATCATAAATTTTACTTTTTTGAGCAGATAGTAATAAGTTTATGATTAATAGCAAATTAATAGGTTGTCCAAAATTTTTCCGGAATTTATCTTGTTTGATATGATTTATTCAACAAATTGAGACCCAACAAAGAAATAACTAGTACTCAAAGTAACTCTCCCTTAACATCAATCACTTTCTGTTGCAGCAGAATTTGAACCCAAACGATACTCGTGCAACATCAGCAATCGTTTTTGTTCGCGCCTAAGCTCTATCTTAAAACAAGGATATAAGTATTATATATCGAAATGTGTGGGACATCACAAGCTTCCAAATAGTACCAAAAACATACAATAATATTACAAAAAATTATATCAAACAGGCTAAATTGCGGAAAATGTTTGGACAACTTATTAAAACTAATGTTGCACCATATTGAAGTAGCTAGCTCATATCTAACAGTTTCTTGCTTGAAGAAGAAGAAACCATACATACACCTTTAGAAAGTGCCATAGAACAGATTGATTTTTGGTAAATCTCGAATATATTTAATGGTGGCATGGAATTTTTCTTCTCCAAATGCGTCATTACGACAATTTACATTCCCACTCAAATAGAATATAACCTCAAGGTAGTCAACGAAAATTGCGTCATTTGCTATTTTGTTCTACATCTGCATGCAAAAATCTCTGTATAATAGTAATTGGGAGGTAATACATACAATAATTATAGCTTATATGACTTCAAAGTTATCCGCCTATGCAGGGTATGCTACATAGTAGTTGAGGCATTTTGCAATTCATGAATGTGAGAACCATTGAGGTTTTTATAACATTTTCTTCAGATATGCACTGTTCCGATATTCTTATTTTTGAACAAATATTCAAATAGCTTTTTGGATGCTCTGACAACTTAATGTAATTTATAATAAACCATTTTTATACCACAGTCACAAAATTTATTTGTTATAATTCCATTACACAAAACATCTCTATCTGTCATCTTCTTACAACAGAAACGCATTAATGAATGAAATGAACGTTGCCACAACTGCTCGTATGAATAGATTAATTACCAGTCATACACATGACCAAATGAAACTTTAACAGTTAGTCTTTCCATCCTGATATAGCATCTTTATGTTATTCTGAGTTATTGCGGCAGTGAGATGTGAAACTATAATTCTTTCTGAGTTACTTTGTTAAATATGTTGCATTATGTTTTGCAATTTCAACGATCAGCTTTGAGAATACATATAGAAAAGGGGTCATATACTTGATATAAATTTTAAACAATAAAAATAATGCTATTGTAATATTTACTTAAGCCACAATTAAACTGTTTTCAAAATTTTTACTTGTGTGGATGACCTCATAGTCACTTTCTTGTTATTTGAGCTGTGGTAATTATGAAACAAAGTCAACATCAACATTAAAGATATCATTTGTAACTATAGTCCAAATATTTTCTCTTAACAAACTTTAGAGTATTTTGAAATTGTATCGAATAAATGAAAATGTTAGCATATAACCATTTTAAATTTATAACAAAGCTTAACAACATATTTAGGCCATTTTTGTAGACGATTGATCATGAGCGAATGCTTCTCTGGCCAGTGACCCAGCACATGAGCGAGCTCAAGTCTTGCTAGAAACTCATGGATGTATGCAACATTACAGTATGTTAGTAGGCACAGTAAGCTTTTGAGGCTGCAGTGCTAGTAAACACATTTTAAAGCTAAAGATTAATCTTGATTTATAATAATCAGTGATTAACGATTTGGACAACATCTCAAGTTTAGTATCCCAAATGAATAATTATTCAACTGCCAATATATACAGAAAGGGCCTCATAAATTTCCCGCCATACAAATTAAAAAGAAAAATAATTTTTAAAATTTTTAGGATTTTATATCTCACACTAGTGTCATGCTTTATTTTTATAGACAACAAATTTTCATACCATAATCTGTATTTTGTCCACATTTTCAAATTGCATACCACTAAGAAAAATGGGCTATTGACTATATTAAGTAGTAATATAATTGTAAGGTCAAGGTTATAGGCCAGGTAAAATAAATGCATTGAAATTTTGGTTTTTCTGTAGCCTATATGTGAAAGAACATCACCCTGTTGTAACAATGGCCTTTTTCTGTTTATAATGGCAAAAAAATGTTGGGCTAAAGCAACATGCAAAGTCCCAATTACATTAAGTGAAGTTCTACAGTCACAGCACAACAATCTAGAACAAATTTAAAATGAACAGGTCTTTCAAAGTTCCACCAAATGCATTACATCAATTTGTGTTTGAATTTGTCATGTTTGGGAATGAATTTTGATGTTGCTTTAGATTTAACCATTGCTTACAAATATCTGGTTTATAGGAAAAACACTTTGTGTTATACATAACATTTCATTTCTTGGAGAAAATTTTTGAAAACACTCTTACCATACTATATCTGACAGTAGCAATATAAATGTTTCTTTGTCCTCTTGTCGTTTTATGACTGAGTTAATATTCATTTAATAAAAGTTCCCAAATCAGTTTTTAATTTATCCTTCCATTTCTTATACTTAAAATAGATGACAACAATGCATCTGACCAAAACGTTAAATTATTGTAAATGAATGAGTGTTTCTTCAAATGTCATAGGCAATATGATTCATAATTGTTTGTTTTATTCAAAAACTTGATAACAAAGCTAGATATGAAAATGAAGAAAATTTATAAAAATCTTTTGTACATAAATAGAGTTCGATGTATAAAACAAATAATGGGCCAAAATATTTTAAAAATGACAGACGAATTCAAACATCTAGCAATATCTAACAAAACGCTGAGGATAAAGTGTATACTGACATGTATAGAAATTCAAGAATTTCAAGATATTGTTTGGTACCATTTTAAAGAACAAATGAGTCAATAGGCAGAAAATAATTAAAAAATTAAAAGCTAGGCATTCCTACATGTGGAAAAGGAAAGCAATACTAACAAAACAGCTGCAACCAATAATACACTATCTTATCCTAATATGTCACCAGCAAAGTTTGAATTATAAACTTGAGTTAAATAACATTGACTGTTCTGTTTCATTTATGCCAATTTACTTAATTGTCCATTGTTTTGCCCTTTAAAAGGTCATCTAGATAATGAACACAAAAATTGTCTCATGCTGGCTCAATTTATAAAGAAAAAATTAAATGGATGAAATGCGAGTTGTAGCATAGGATTCTTCTTCTTCTTCTCTAATCCTTCTTGTCCTTTAGAGCGTCTGATGACATAGGATTTTCAATTTCCTAAATAATTAAGAATCAATTATTAAATCCAACAAGAAATACTTTATAATCTATTTTATTGCTTTTTTTATGCTAATTAAACTTTGCAACAATTTTGACTTTCGTGTAATAATAAAGATGTATACTTATTATTGCAAAGATATATAAATGTAAAAGTAATTTTGTGTGATCATCTCGTTTTCATATTTGAATATATACTTTATTGCATTTAAATTTGTGTATGTGTAGGGTAAGAGGTGAAGAATTAGCTCCACTAGCAGGTGACTTGCTGTCAAACCTTTTTTCAACTCTAGAAAAACCTGTTTCTGAAGAAAACGAATACAGCATGAAAGGTGCTTGTGTCTAAAAATAAGCATGTGATTTTATTAACAATGTCTGATTTTAGCCATAATGAGAAGCTTCTCAACATTGCAAGAAAGAGTTCTTCCATACTTATCTGCTATTTTACCGAAGCTGACTGAAAAACTGCAATTTGTAGCAAAAAATCCATCCAAACCTCATTTCAACCACTTCCTGTTTGAGTCATTTTCGCTCTCTATCAGGTTTGTTAAAATATACAATGAGAGTAAGCTGATTATAGTTTATTTATTTTAAATAGGATTGTGTGCCGGAGCAACACTACTGCTGTTAAATCGTTTGAGGACATACTTTTCCCAATATTTCAAGGAATATTACAGCAAGACATTCAAGGTATAAAAATGTAGATACAACTTATAATTGCTATTTGCTCTGTGTATATGTTAACAGAATTCATTCCATATGTATTTCAATTGCTTTCACTAATGATGGAGTTAACGCCTACTGGGAGCATACCTGAGCCCTATATGCAGCTATTGCCATGTTTGCTGACACCTGTGCTTTGGGAACGACCAGCAAACATAAGTCCACTTGTCCGTCTGCTATCTGCATTCTTGACGCAAGCTGCGCCTCAGGTTATTGCACAAGATAAACTGGTAAGTAAAGTTTTACGTTACATTTTTGTCTTGCAGATTTACTATAAAGAAATTGCTAGTTACTACTATTCATTTTTGATGTATAGGTTTAGAAACTAATTTTAAAGTTTCAAATTAACATCGTTAATAATTAAATAAAGGTATTATACATTTTTGAAACAAAATGTATTACACTTCTCATTGAAAACACGAAGTTAACTTACATCTTAGTTTAATACAAAATAGGAACATTTAAACTAATGGCATAGAAATACAGTCTTAATGAGGCTAATGTAACTTACACTTTCTACTTTTTATTTCTATCTGTATGGAACCATATTTGAATGTCAATTATGAGTTTGTACCTCTGTTCATTTTCTGATTAAAGTTTGGTGCATCTAATAGCATTCATTGTTTCCTTAAGAAGTGAACACATGCTCATTTTGCTCATCAATCTACTAAGGACATCATCTCTTCATCCTTGCCTTGCCCATTTAGAATGCTCTAATCACATATTAGCACAAAATCTACTTGTGGATGCTGATATAACCTATTAGCTATTAGTAACACTGTCTAGCTCCAAGCCTAACACTATTACCAATAAAAATAAATTAAAACAAAACAATAGTTTATACACTATACAATAAACTTTATAACAGATATCCAATTTAAATTCCCTAGAGAACGCTGTTGCCTGTCAACTTAATGGGAATGTTGTACAACCAATTGGTGATTAAAGATAAATAGTACAACGATCATATAGTCTCATGTGATTTAGTTGACTTTGAAATAAACTTAAAATTTCGTCTTTAGTCAACTATTTCCTTAACCATTTATTAACGGATACTACATGTATCTCTTTCTTACTATGTCATTAATACTGCTTCTTCCAATTTTTTCTTCTGTACATTCTTTAACATACGCATATTTTAATCTTACTAAAGTTTTCTTATATCTGTTCTTCTCAACAGCCATAAAGTCATTAAGTATCGCTCATAATATTATCTGCATTTCTCTAGTTAACATTGCCTTATGCACTCAATTCACTTTAACTAGTACACTATATACCCTGTTTTTTCAACTTGTTGGTCCAAATTTCTATACTATATATTACCTTCGTCTTTCAGTCACAACTTCTGAAAAATTGTACTGCAGTTTTTCGTTTCATGATTCCGAGACCTCAAACTCCCCCTCAAAACTTATTCTTATTTACTATTATCTTAACATGTACCTTTTTATTAACAATCTAGTCTTTTCTTTCTACACATGTAGCTTACCTTAAGGGGGTATTATAGTCTAGCCGGCGGTCCAAAAAATCGATTTTTTTACACATATAGTGTACATATTCGGCTATCGTTCGAACCTCTTATTTTTATATCTGTTTACAATTACTATTTTTTCGGACTGTGATAAGAGAAATTTTTTAGTATTAATCGGAATATTTTCTTTCAAGCCTGGCCATTTGGTCAGTTTTTTTTCAAATTATTTATTAGAGGTTCGAACGATAACCACATGTCTAGAGAATAAAATAAAAGAAGAATCGTTTATTTCAAATGACGAGGACGGCGGCAATCATCACACCCGATAGAAACAAAATTTCGCGACGTGACCTGTGTGTTTATATATATATCGCACAGTTTGCTATAAAAACCGATATAAAAATTTTAGATGTTACTTTAAATATGAATAAATATGAACACAAAACTTGAGGTCAGTAGGTTTAACCGTTTTTGTACAATTAATTTCCAAAGATCACCTTAAATACGGGCATCTAGACTATAATACCCCCTTAATTCCATCAACATTCTATACAGACTTGCGCCCTAGATTTAGTCTACAACTAATTTGTCAAAACTAGATATTTTGCACTTTTCAACCACTCACAGAGTAGTTCATTATGTTTTCCAGATGATAGTTTCTAATGTCTCTTTAGTGATCTGTTTGTTCTCTTTATGTAAAAGAAATATCACAATCAACATTCACTTGCTTGATTGTATTTAAGCGCCTTTCACAAACATTCACATATAAAGGGTCTTCCAATAGGGACTTCCGAACTTTGACAGTTGATAGCGGCCATATTGTTGAGGCTACATCAGTCGAATTGGCTATCATTTATTCAGTCTGTTTTGCCAAATCACCATGGACGGATATAGCGTTCAACAACACGTACAAATGTAAATGTTCCGCGCGCTTCGCCCATTTTACGGTCGCCATAATCGCCCTACCGAGAGGACTATTCGCAGTGTGGTGGATAAATTTGAGTCCACTGATTCAGTAAACAATCAACCAACACCCGTGTGCAGGAGGATCCGAGGCAGTTGATTTGGCGTCGTTCACAAGAACTCGGCCTTTCGCAGACCACAACTTGGCGAATTTTGCGTCGTGACTTGGGCCCGCACCCGTACAAAATTCAACTGACCCAGAAACTGAAGGTAAACGACCATAGACAACGACGTGTGTTCACTGAATGTGTCCTGGAGCAGTTGGTCCCTAATTTTCATCGAAAAATCATCTTCAGCGATGAGGCCCATTTCTGGATGAATGGGTACTACAACAAACAAAATCGTCGAATTTGGGACGATTTCAATACACATGAGATCCAAGAGCGTCCAATGCATCCCGAAAAAGTCACTGTTTGGTGTGGATTTTGTCCATATTTCTTTGAGAACGACGTTGGCCTGAATTGGATGATATGGACACCAACAACATGTGGTTTCAACAGGATGGCGTTACGTGTCACACAGCTCATGCCACATTGGACATTCTGCAGGAGCGATTTGAGGGCATGGTTATCTCACGTGGAGGTGATGTGAACTGGCCACCGAAATCGTGCGATTTGACCCCGTTAGACTTTTTCTTGTGGGGTTTTCTTAAGTCACAGGTCTATGCGAATAAGCCACAAACCACAGCAACCCTCAAAGCCAGCATAACCCATGCCATCGGTCAAATTCAGCCTGATTTATGCACCAGAATCTTGGAAAATTTGACATTTCGGACGATGTTATATTCCATACATAATGGCATTGATAGGCCTTTCAAACGAATAAAAAATTTCGATGATATCTCACACACACTTTCTTTTATTTAAATTTAAAGATAGGAAGTGCTTAATGAAAGACCCGTTACTTTGACCATGGCTCTTTATTATGCTGTGAACAATTTCACTCATCTCAAGACCAGAGTGTATGTATTTATGGTGGCAACGACAACAAAAATTATTGTTTTATATTATAATAAAAGCTCTAGTGATCTAATGCCTCATGTTGCCTCTTTTCTGCTTTCAAAATTTATCCTTGCTCTCTTGCACTTATTTCTTTTTTTCTTTTTTTTTTAGTGAGTGTTGTAGGAGTCATGATGTTTTTAGTGTTCTTCTCAAAACACCTTACTTTACTATTTGATAGTACATGTTAGGTGTACTAACTTAATAGTTTGCAGGGTACAACAACTACCAAACAATTGTTTGGTAGTTGTTGTACCCTGGATATATTAAAATGAAGGCTTATTGACTATACAACAGACGTCTTATTTAATTATTTACTAGATAAAAACTCACTTTCTCATTTGACATGGACGTTTTCGTTGCTACAATTGCTGCTATTGAAAATGGGGTACTTGTTATCACCACCTTATTTGAATTTTGGTCTTAAAAATCACAGGAAGATAATGCCCGTTTGACACCTTTTCTCGACAGAGAACATAAGCCTAATTTTTCTAGATGCTTTTGCTCTAGAATTAAAGTTAGTTGAGTTTGAAAAAAAATGTGGTAGGAGAATTTAAAAAAAAATGTTTATGTACCTTTACAATGCGTTAGGAAATTAGATGTTACCTTGAGAGACGCACTTATTAAACCGACGTTTGCACCTACACATATTTGGCATTTTACTACTATTTTGTCTTCATTACTTGAAACAGCATTAAATATTCAGCAATTTAAAACCAATGGCAATTTTGCATTGTTCATCCTGACTTAATCAGGTTCACGAACTTTTAGGAAATGAAAATGAGGTGCTTATTATTTCAAAGATGGAACAAACTTTCTAATCTTTAACTACTAATGACTACCGAAAAAAGTAATTAATCCTCCTGTTGGATAGGTACCTACCTGGTAAATTGTAATTAAGTTAACTGTAATTGAACCAAACAATATTATTTATTGACTACTATCAAATTACAACAAACGATAGAGTATTAATTACCAACCGAATTAGTGTGGGAGAAATTGTATTATTTTTTCGAGTAATTGTAATTAATTACTTAACAACACTGGTAAAGGTTATATATAAATAAATAAATACTGATGTATGGAAGCAAAGTATATCTTCAGCAAGTGTATACCACCACCATTTGTAAACATTCATATTCTTACACAACTTTTGTTTTAGCCTGGACTGCTGGGAGTATTTCAAAAGTTGATAGCATCAAAAACCAATGACCATGAAGGATTTTATCTTATGCAAAACATAATTCAGCATGTTCCAATGTAAGTATTATTTTTTTAAATTATTATTAATTATATGTATTATAAGTGTGTTAATGATCATATTAAGGTATTTTGTAATTAATTTGTTGTCTAAAAACTGAGATACTTAGTTTACAAATATTCCAAATTAATAATGTCTTTCTTATAAAAATTCATACTCGACATACAACAGTAAAACATTGGAACATAAAAACCTGACAAAATTTGTAACATGTATTTATTTATCATGAAAAAATCTCTGATATAGACATACTTTAAATTACAATCATTAACTTTTTGCCTTCAACTAAGTCATTTTAAATAACGTCTATTATTGTTTAGTAACCTTTTATAAAGTACTCATTGAAAGAAATACAATACTAAAGAATTTTATTAATCTTAAATTATTGGTGTATCATCTCTGTAATATTTCTAAATGTTTACTCGAAATATTTACTATATGGTTATTAATCAGCTCTAATCTTTGAGGAAGATACTCCTCTAATTTCTAGTACATTTCTGCAGGAATTTGGTTCCGTTTTTTCTTCATTTTGAATTAACTTTTGGTGTTTTATGGGTAGTTGTTTTGATTTTCAACCAACTGATTTCAAAGATATTCAGTAAGTTTGGGTTGCCAGGACTATTTAAGTTCATACACTCCACAATCTCATATTGCTCAATTATAACTCTTGCTTTATGAACAGGGACAGTGTCATGCTGGAAGTTAAATAAACTAATTTCAGATCATTGGCACAATTTAAGTATTTTGGTAAATTGTTCAAAATATTTTATAGGATTTGGTATTTATGGAAACAAGTATTAAAGGCAGTGAACTCAAAACTAAAAAGTGAAAAACAAAAACCATGCTGTTACTCCATCTCTTCTAAAGTTTACAATGGAAACTAGTCCTAAAACGCTTGTCAAACATCTGCCATGCACATATAAATTCATCAGTTTGCCACAAATGGTAATTCATTGTTTTATATGAGGGTAATATGAGTCTGGGAATATTGTTTTGAAACACACGAATATATTTTAGTACAATTCTGACTATCAAGACACCCAGTAGAATTTTCATACAATATTAAGTGGATTTATTAACCAACATGAGAAGTGACATGAACATCAGTTGTTATTAAATTTCTAAGCGCTTCAGGGTTTATGCATCCAATGACATTCGTTAACAAATATCGTAGCCTAAGGGATTACACCTATTTCAATTGTCTAAAATTAAAATTTTTCGAGTTTTTTTTTAATGATTCAATTAAACAATCAAAATAGAATTTTCAGGGTTTATTAAACTTTTAAAAAAGTGTATAAAACAATTTTTATTTATCTGAAGCAGCATATCTTTTTTTAGGTTTGCGGCCTTTCTAATAAAACTTCTTCATTTGCACATAGGACAAAAAATTTATATTCTATATTAAATTTAACAGAGAAGTACACACGATTATGAAAAAAAAATCATTTTTCGCAAATTGACGTAAATTTGAACTTTTTTGATTTTTTAACAAAAAATTGACATTGAAACGTTTATAAAAAATATAATTGTTAACCAATCTTAATAATTGTGTGTACTTCTCTTTACAATCTATCTAAGAAGCTACAGTCAAAATTTCAAGTTTCTTTCTGTTGAGTATGTAGGTATAGACCGACCACTCAATTAAATTTTAGTACACCTGTACCAATGTCATCTATACATAGTATGAGTAACGTTTATAAAAGTACTGACTGAGCTAAGCGACTCCAAACTGCTACTATAAACGTGCCAAACCTTCAACAGCGTTTCGGAGCATCAGAAGTTAATTCACAAATTTAGCTCCAAGGGTCATTTAAAAAAAATTTGGACCATGGTTGCTATTGGATATCATTTTTGAGTTGTTTTTACGTAATTTAAACCAATAAAAAAATCTAAAAAAATAAATTTTCAAATAGGTGTAACCCCTTAAGCAGTGAAAAATTCAGTCCGCATATCTGCATGATAAGGCTCAATTGATGTGATCGATTCTTGACAGCCACAGATGAACAGCATCAAGTAGTTGTAGATGAGTTGATTCATGCTAATTGCTGCTTGAGGTAGAACATCGCTGGAACGTTGATTCCATTTTCAACAGGATAAAGAAACTTGTTTAGCATCGACATTTCTGTGTGGTCAAGGATTTTGTGGAAAGACAATAACACCCTTGTTAGAAGGTATTCAAAATTTATAGGAAATACACTGCAAATGAAATTGCACCACCCAGATATTCACAACACAGAGTGGTAAAATGTTGTGAGAATAGCTTTAATGTAAAAAGGCAAAATAAAACAATATTTATACAATAATGTATTAGTCATTATAAATCAGTAATGGGTTGTACCAACCCCTCTTTCTAATACACTGATATACGATCTGGCATAGAATTAATTAAGCAGCAAGTTGTTTCTTGGGGAAGTTCAGTCCATGCTGCATTCACCTGTTGCCACAGTTCAGTGGTAGCTGGAGTGGCATTATGGAGCGACGGCCAATCATGTCCAATACATGTTCAATCGGAGAAAGATCAGGTCAAGAAAGGACTGGAACATCGTTTTCGGTTAAGAAGACTAGCAAAACATCCTACAAACAGTTTAGTTTAACACAAAATAAATATTTATGGTTTTCCCTAAGAGAGCCTTATACCTGCAAAGCCACGCCCCCGGAAATACCGTTACATAATTGGACCGACCTCATACAGTAATTGTATGTTTATTACCTCTAGACCTACCTGTTTGTAAAATTCCAGGAACATATTTATATGCCTTAAGGGTGGTGCAATTTCAATTGCAGACAGTGTATATAATTTATTTATATACCATATCTATTAATAAAGTTGTTAGAAATGATGAGGGAAATGATGAACGATATAAAAGAGCTACGTAAGGATCAACAAGTGCAAAAACAGGAGTTGAGAAAGGAGATAAGAGAGTTAAGAAGCGAACAGAAGACATATCTTAGTCAAATAACTGCGGTACAGAATGAAAATAAACAACTTAAAAGCGAAGTGGCAGTTTTGGCGAACAAAATTGAAAGAATGGAAAGAAATGGGAGGAAGAAGAATATTATAATAAAAGGTAAAGAATTCAACCAAGGAGAGGCAAAAGAAGAAGTTGAACATTTCTTAGCGGAAGAAATTGGAGTGAAAGTGAAACCATGCACTGCATTCAGAGTAAATCAAAGAAAAGATAAAGATATGACCATAGTCAAATTCGAAAAATGGGAAGATAAACAATTAGTAATGAAAAATAAAAATAAATTGAAAGGAAAAGAATCTACATCAGCAATGATCTAACGGAGGAGGAAAGAAGGTACAGAAAGCTTTAAACGAGCATGCTAAGAAAGAAAAGAGATGGGTAAGAGAGTTACAGTACAATACAGAAAACTAATTATAGATGGGGAAGAATGGTTTTGGGACTCCACGGGTGATAAATTGACTAAGAAGAAAGGAGTCAATAATCCAAAAAACTAAAGAAAAGAAAGCAGGATGGATCCATGGAGACGACCGCGAGGAAAAGGAAAAATGAAACTGGTTTTTGATTATAGCTACTGCTAATGTCAGGGGATTGAATAGTGAGGGGCCGTTAAGCAACTAGTCAAGGTAGCCAAAGAATACAAGTTGGATATCTTGGCGATACAGGAAAGCAACATCAAAGGAGAATGTAATGTAATAGTAGATGGGTACGTATGGATAAATGGTGGAGGAGAATACAATAGGTTTGGAACAGGATTTCTAATAAGCGAACAGTTGAAACATGTAATTGCTGACTATAAAATAATCAATGAAAGGATAAGCTATCTGCGGATTAAGGAAATATAGGAAAATCAGCCTGCTGAATACACATGCTCCAACAGAGGATGCCGAGGAAGCAAAGAAAATAGAATTTTATGAGCAGATAGAAGAAAAATATAACTCTATTCCAAATTTTGATGTTAAAATACTATTGGGTGATATGAACGCCAAGATAGGAAGAGAGGAAAGAAATGAATATATAGCTGGCAAAGAGAGTCTGCATGAAATTACAAATAACAATGGGCAGAAGCTAATTGATTTTGCAGCCAGAAATAATCTGATTATTAAAACCACCCAGTTAAAACATAAGAACATACACAAAATCACATGGGTAAGCCCAGATGGGCGCACAAGCAATCAAATTGATCACATGCTCATAGAGAAAAAACATAGGAATTGTATGGAAGAAGCCAGATCATACAGAGGAGCGGATATCAACTCTGATCACTACGTGGTTAGAGCTAGAATAAGGCAAGAAATACCCCATCTAACATTTAAAAAAGGGCCCCAGCGAAAGAAACTGAACATGGAGGCGCTAAAGTCGGAGAAAGGGCAACAAGAGTATGAAAAAGTAGTAGAGGAAAGCCTAACCTATAACGATCAAGATACAACGATAATGGATATGTGGGAGCAATTAAATCAGCAGTCAGGAAGGAGCTCAGAAGTTAGCAAATGTCAAAAAGGTAAAGGGCATGAATGGTTTGATGAGAACTGTAAAGAGGCTGTAAATGAGCGAAAAAAGCTAGGCTTGCTATGCTAAAAGATAATACAGTTGAGGCCCAAGAAAAATACAAAGAAGCCATAAGAAAAGCAAAAACGGTATGTCGAGATAAGAAAAGAGAGGCCATACTGCAGAAAATTGAAAAACTAGAAGAGAATCACCAGAGGAAAAATATAAGAGAGTTCTACAGAGGTCTGAAAGCAGAAAAAGAAGGCTACAAAATGAACCAATGTTTTTCAGGAATGAGGAGGGAATTTAATTACAGGAGGAGAAGAGATACAAGATATGTGGGTGAACCATTTTGAAAGAATTTTAGGAAATAAGAATGGTGAGAGGGAGAAAGAAGGAGCTGCGCTATGCAGGAGTAATAATAACACTTGCTTAAGAGTGCCTACTTTTGAAGAGGTGAAGACATATTGACCAAAATGAAGAACAACAGAAGCCCAGGAGCGGACGATTTACCAATAGAACTTTTAAATATGGTGGTAATGGGATACACCAGAAGGTTTTGAACTTATAGTGAAAATATGGCGAGAAAAGCAGATGCCAGAGGAATGGACAACGGCAGTGATATACCCAATCCATAAAAGGAAATAAACAGTTACCCGAAAATTACAGACCCATATCCCTGCTAAGTGTAATTTACAAAGTGCTAGCAAGTTTAATTAAAGTTAGGATGGAAGAAGAAGCAGAGGAGAAAATAGGGCAATATCAAGCTGGTTTCAGAAAAGGAAATCGATTATAGACCAGGTGTTTATAATGAAGCAAATACAAGAGAAGATAGAAAAGAAAGGAAAAATTGTCTATGCTCTTTTATAGACTTCAGAAAAGCCTACGATACAATCTACAGATCAGAAATTTATAAGGCACTGCTTACCTAGAATTCTCAAATGAATTAATTTCCTTAGTCCAAATGACACTAATGAGGACAACAAATAAGGTAAAGTTCAACGGTCAAATGTCCAAGGAGTTTGGAAGTAATAGAGGATTAAAACAGGGGGATCCTCTATCAACTATCCTATTCAATGCAGTCTTGGAAACTATTATAAGGAAGAGCAAAATTAAAACGGAATATAGCGTGTTAAGAAACTCATACCAATGTTTAGCATATGCGGATGATCTCGTACTGGTAGCAAAAACAAAGGAAGAGCTGAAAGAACTATTTAAACGGTTAGAAAATAAGGCAAGTGATTTTGGCCTAGAGATCAGTGAGTCAAAATCCGAGTATGTAATTTTGGGCAAGAAGAGACATCAAGATGAGGATGAATTAAAAGTTAAAAGTGTTAAATCGGGCAAGCGCTTCGTTTTAAAGAGGTTAAAAGTGTAGTGTATCTGGAGGTGGATATTACTGGAGACGGTAGCTATAACACTGTGATTGAAAGACGTATCGGGCAGGGTCGAGATGTGCGGGAAGTTATAAAAGATACTCCAGTCAAAGAACGTGTCGCGAGCGGTCAAGCTAAAGATATATAAATCAGTGATTAGCCAGTTGTTCTTTTTGATAGTGAGCTGTGGGTGATGACCCAAGAAAATCAGCAAAAGCTAGAAGTCTGGGAAAGGAAAGTTTTGAGGAGCATATACGGGGGTGTTAAGGAGCTAAATGGTTGGAGAAGACGAACTAACGCAGAGTTACAAGAGTTGTTTAATGAACCTGGGATAGCAAGTGTAGTCAAACAGAACAGGCTAAGATGGTTGGGACACATTATAAGGTTGGAAGAAAATCACGTAACAAGACGTCTATTCCACCAACAGTTGGAAGGGGAGAACAGAAGGGGAAGACCCAGAAGAACATGGTGGGAAGACGTGGAAAAAGATATAAAAGAACTCAATATTAGGGACTGGGAAATGTGTGCAAGGAACAGGAAAAGATGGAAGAAAATAATACAAGCCATAGGCCTTCAGGCTTGAAGTGCTGTGCTTATATATATATATATTAATAAAGTTAATAACGAAGCAAGACTTCAAATCACTCTCATAGTATGCTCTTTCATTGTTGATATGCTTTATATCACTAAACTAATCTTGGATTTATGGACTGCAGCTTGATCATTGATTCTAAGAACAATCAACTCGCAGCAGATGTTATAATAATTTGTTCACTTCCTGGTCATCTAAAAAACTGGTCAAATTTTTTAATATATCACCAAGCATTGAAAACTTAACAGTTTCAATCTCTTAATATTTTTGACTATTGACTTTGAATTGATACATTTAAGTTTCCATTTCACTGTTACAAAACTAAGCTTGAACATATTGACTAATGACTATAGCTACAATGCATGTTATCTCTTACTAAATAGATGTTACTCTCATTTGCCTATGAAACATAAGACTTATTACTTCAGTTCCTGACAACTGCAATATAAATATAAATTCTGTTACTGTCCCGGCCTTGAGTTCACATTTTTTTCTGACACTCATGTATTAGGATATTCTTTGGTGTTTTTGTAGTGTATATACTGTGATTTCAATTGTGACATAAGAAATAACTTTTATATTCAAATAAATGTACATTACTATAATTTATTAATATAACAAAATCATGTAATTATATAATTTCTCCTTTTCAGAGAAGCGTTATCCCCATACCATAAACAGATATTTTTCCTATTATTCCAAAGGTTATCTTCAAGTAAAACAACGAAGTATGTGATAGGCCTTATTGTGTTCTTCTGCCTATACATAATTAAGTTTTCGGCAAAAGAACTAGTGGCAACTATAGATGGCATCCAAGCTCAGTAAGTTTTTTTATAATTAAGCGTGTTAAAAATAAATTGCTACTATTTTACAGAATGTTTGGAATGGTACTAGAAAAATTATTCCTCGCAGACCTTCAGAAAGTGTCAGGCGGAATAGAGAGGAAAATCGTCGCATGCGGCGTTGTTAAGCTGCTTTGTGATTGCCCAGAAATGTACACAGGAAACTATCAAAAATATTGGGCACCACTGCTTCAAGTAAGTTTAATACCTGATCTTGTATATACATCAAATCTAAGTACATTTGCAAACAGGCCTTAGTGAACTTTTTCGAGGGGCAAGTCGATGATAGCACTTTTCCCGACGATGATTTCATTGACATTGATGACACACCCACTTACCAAACCACAAATGCAAAACTGAATTTCGCAAACAACGCCAAATCTGATCCACTTCAAGGTAATAACTTTTTGTTTCATTGACATCAAAAGGTACTTTCACTATTAGTCCATTTAAAGCAATTTGTTAATTATCATTTTATTTAAATGAAAAATATTTGAAACAATAAATAATGTGCCATTTCCTTGAATATCCAAGTGATTACTTAATTTAAATTTATCTTAAGAAATAAAACAGAAGTCATGAGACTTTCTTTGGCTAGGATAGTCCTAAAGATGAAAGTTAGTTCCACAACATTGCATGATTACGGCTTCTCTTTGAGGATCTTTTGTCAAAATTCCATAATTTTATTAGAAAGCCAAAGAAGCTTGCATATTTTAACATTTTGTTACATCATACCAAAAATAAGTTGCTTTTACACTTGTCATTTTGAAAATTTACCATTACCTTTAAAGATAATATACGTCTTACTTTAAAAATGCTTATTAAAAACCTGATAAAGCATTTTCAATATATATATTAGTTGTGACTTTGACAAGCTTTGCATAAAATTTTGTATAAGTATGATCTCTTCTTTATAATAGAATAGCATGAGTTTGTGTTTTTCCAAATAAATGCAGAGCAGAGCACACCATTGATCTATTGTGGCCTGTATGTACCTGCTGGTAAGCAGATTCCTCTATATTTTAACTGCCGTTTTTTATTTTTATAACGTATAAATGCGAACTACAAAAATAAAAATACAAAACTGTTCTATAAGGAATTGAATGAACAAAAGAGGGGATATCAAGTACAGACCTCTGCACTAAAAAATGAACAAGGTGAAATCTGCATGGATGTAAAAGGAATGTTGGATTTAAGGGAAAACTTTTTCAAAACGAACTTGTCGAGTAACAGAAATCAAATGCGGAATAAATTTTCTCGGCAAAACGAAGAGGTTCAAACTATACAAGAGCCAACAGAACAAGAACTAATGGAAGTAGTCAATAAAACAAAGAATAATAAAAGCCCAGGCATAGATGGCCTAATAATAGAACAAATAAAACACAGTAATAAAGACCTATACAAAAGATTACACCAACTAATAAGACAAATATGGAAAGAGAAACGTATGCCTATGGAATGAAACTAAGCACTAATATACCCAATACACAAAAAAGGGAGCTTATTCAGAAAATTATCGATCAATTGCTTTACTAAATGTTACAAATAAATTAATAGCAAAACTGATAAATAACAGAATCCAACAAGATATAAGAAATAAAATAGGTCACTACCAGGTAGGTTTCAAAAGTGATAAGTGTACAATAAATCATATATTTACCCTCAGACAAATTCAGGAAAAATGCGAGAAGAAAAACATTCCACTACACGCTATATTTATAGAGCTCAAACAGACTTTTGACAAAATTAACAGGGAAAACATATTCGAAGTAATGAAAGCTCTGAACATACCAAACAATCTCAACCAACTCCCAAAAATGACTAAAAGAGACAAAAAACAAGATATTATTTCAAGTCCAATTTTCCCAAAGTTTCGAAAGTTGCACAGGTGTAAAGTATGGATATCCACTATCTACAACTCTATTTAACATAACTTTAAACGTATTGCGAAAAAGTAAAAAATAAAAGTGAACATTTATATCAACTGCTAGCATATGCTGACAATATTATGATCCTGTCGAGAACAAAGGAAGAATTAAAACATGGGGCCGGCGAAGAGATTGCTCTGTAAGCAATCCCAGAACGAACTTAAAAACCTTTCGATTTCGATTTCGAATTTCGGGAAAATTCGAAATAAAATATCTGGAAAATTATTCGACATAGAATTTTTTCTTCATTTTCGAATTCAGCGTAAAATTTCCTATAAGAATCACATTTAAAATCGTAATGTCGAAAATTTTCCCGAAATTCGAAGTCGAATATCTCGAAAACTATTCGACATAGAATTTTTTCGATTTCATTATTGAAATCAGCGTAAAATTTTCTTTAAAAATTACTCATAGAATCGCAATGTCGAAATTTTCCCGAAATTCGAAGTCGAATATCTCGGAAACTATTCGAGATAGAAACTTTTTGATTTCGATTTTGAAATCAGCGTAAAATTTCCTATAAGAATCCATTTTAAAATTTAAAAAAATCCATAATTTTGTAACAGCGACAGACATAGAATTCAGTAACGAACTTTTTAAGTTCGTTGAATATATACTGTGAAAGTTTACAAAACAAGCCAAGGAATCTTCTCTTAAAATTAACAGCTTGAAGACTTCAGGAGATAAGTTGATCATTATATAGATTTATTACAATAGGTATAAGGTAGTTCACAATTCTGCAATGAATAGCTTTTAATATCAGATATAATGTAACTTTTTCGTATTAATTTGTCTTTTTATTAATTCCAATTTAGTATTATGTCTTAATTGCTAATCTACTTATATGTGTTTATTTAAATAAATTTTAATTTACAAAAACAATATTAAAGTAGATCTTAACTGTCTAGAATAAGTACTATTTCATAAACCAAATTGCTTACCAACTATTCTGTACACATGTATTGATAAGTCTAAAGGTGGATAAATTAACATGTACACTAATATGTCACAGTTTACAATTAAGATGTCTTTGTTTTAGGTGTAAATGAGCCAAGAGAATTTCTCGTCCAAAACCTTGCAGTATTGGGAAATTCTCAACCAGGCCGCCTGCCCACTTTTGTAAACAGCATTGATCAGCAATCCCTTACTCATCTGCAAGGATATTTAGCAAAGTTCGGCGTTCGGTTGGCTTGAATTTGGCTTTACAGATGCACTTTTGAAAAGACTGAGTACTTCAGCTTGAAAAATATTGTTTCATCAGATGATTCAATTTTTGTGTTTCTTGTGAGTTTACTTGTTTTTATTTAAATCGCAGTCATGACTTCTAATCTTCATCTTGTACATACATTTAATTATTGATATTGTATTAATGTGGTAAAAAAGAAGATAATCTGTTTAGTTATATTTTGCTAAGGAGACATGCGTTTTTCTTTATTTACTGCAATGAAAGTAATCTGAATATTCTTACATATTTGTAACCAAAATGAAAAAGTTGAACTGTTTTCTTACAATCTTAGAAAGTTGTTAAATTGCCACAATAAATATTTTTTAACATTTAAGATTACTTATAGTAATTTATATTTTACATTTTAGTGCTTTTATACAGGGTGGTCTAAAACAGCATATAAAGATTCATAGGACATGTACTACAGTCAAAAACAAGTTAAAAGTCTTGATACACATAAGTTTGCAAATCAACCATTTCCTAGGTAACAATGATTCTCTTGCAATAGCATACTAATTTGTTCTATTGGTTTCTATTTAGCTTTTATTGATTTTTACAATACAAAAGATTACAATTAAAAATATTCAAAATTTCGTCCCTCCCTTTTCACATAGAATCTATATTTTTATTAAAATTAAATTGTTTTTTTTTTTTTTTGAAGTGCTGCTATCAGCTTATTCAAAAATATTATACAATATTGTTCATTTACGTTTGTCCTTTTTCAAGGTAATGACTAAACTTTGATATTCCAAAATACCACTGCGCTCAATTCATTGTTTTAATTTCATCCATGGTTATAAATTGTCTTTTGGAATTTATTATCTTAGATACTTACAAATTTGACTTTCATATAATTTTGCTACAGATTGAGTAAATGAGGCATTTATCTATAGGAAATTATTAACTTTCGACTGCGGAACGCTACAGATAGTTAATGGTTTTAACATCCTGTCTGTGTGTCTGTCTCTATAAACACTATAACTTCCCTTCTATTCAACAGATTCATTGATACTTAGCATACATACACCTTAGGTTGGTACTTCCTATGGGATTAATTTTCATCCAAATCGGTCAAAGGTCAAGGGGTCAACGTGTGTGTGTGTGTGCGTGCGTGCGTGCGTGCGTGCCAAATGCCAACCTCACATGCGCGTGGTGCCTCCTACTGGATAACTAACGAAGCTCTGGCGACCCAGTGTCCCGAGGTAACGGCCCATCCACGTCAGCCTAATCACCCACAAAGATTCAAAGAAGTTTTTATTGCCTCGGAACTGGATGGATTGAAGAAAAACGACTGAAGCGGAAAAAGAAATTGAGATTTAAACATGAAATATTAAAACGATTAACGGAAAGGAAGTGGAATTACGAGGGTAAGGTGAAAAGTTCTCGGCCTAACTCAGAGATGGTGCTGCAATCGGCAAACAATTATGTTTCCTGTTTGGGTGCATGTGTCATTAGTTCGTATGACTAGTTTCAACTTGCTCGCTAAAGTAGTTTGTTTACACGAATTTTTTCAGTAGACATGTTGCATGTTTTTTGTTAAAATGGATAAACTTGAATATCGTGCGATTATAAAATTCTTCGTTTTGGATGGATTAACCCCTAAGGAAATTTATCCGAAGTTGACAAAAGTTTACGGGGACTCTGCTCCTTCCACGTCAACTGTTAAAAAGTGGGCAGCTGAATTTAAACGTGGTCGCACATCCCTCGAAGATGACCCACGTGAAGGACGGCCAAAAACCGCAACCACACCGAAAGCCATCGAAAAAGTACATGATATCGTGTTGGACGATGGGCGAGTGAAGGTGAGTGAGATAGCTGAGGCTGTGGGGATATCGGAAAAAAGGGTGCGAAACCTTGCACGAAGAATTAGGGATGCAAAAGCTCTGCGCAAAATGTGTGCCACTTTTGCTGAATGCCGATCAAAAGCAAATGCGCAAACGATTTTCGCAGAAATCTTTGGACCGATTCAACAGGGATCCGACCGATTTTGTGCGGCGATTTGTCACCATGGATGAGACATGGGTCCACCACTACACGCCAGAAACGAAACAGCAGTCCAAGCAGTGAGTGGAAGCCGGTGGTTCAGCGCCAAAGAAAGCAAAGTGTTTTGGGATGCAAAAGGGATCCTGTTAATTGATTATCTTGCAAAAGGCAGAACAATTACAGGCGAATGTTACTCCAACCTTCTTGACCAACTGGATGCCAAAATTCGTGAGAAGAGGCCTGGCTTGAAGAAGAAAAAAGTCATCTTTCACCAGGACAACGCATCTGCGTGGCGATGGGAAAACTGCGGGATTTGGGGTATGATTTGCTCGGCCATCCCCCCTATTCTCCTGATTTGGCACCCTCAGACTTCCATCTGTTCCTAAAACTTAAAAAAATCTGTTTCTGGGAAGCACTTCGCATCCAATGAAGAAGTTGTTGAATATTTTCACAATAATCCAGATTCTCACTTCTGAGAAGGAATACTGATGTTGGAGAGGCGCTGGATCAAGTGTGTTGAAGTCAAGGGAGATTATGTAGAAAAATAAAATCATTTTTTAACTGAAAGTTGCAGTCTTTTATTGTCAGGACGAGAACTTTTCACCTTACCCTCGTAGTACAGGAAATGGAAAAATACAAAATGCACATGCTGGGAATTAGCGAAACCGAAAAGAAAGGTCAAAGAATAATAAACTTGGAAAATGGTTTTAAGATACTTAGGGGTTACAACGGGTCGAGCAAAGGAAGGAGTGGCGATAATAGTAACAGCAGAAATTGGGAGACGAATAACAAATTGGGAAGTGATCAGCCCAAGAGTAATAGTATTAGACAGCTGGAAGAAACAATAACACTGATACAAATATATCTTCCCACAAAAAATGCCGCTATAAACGAAAAGGGTAGAGAAGGAAGTAAACATATAGTCATAGTGGGGGATTAGAATGCTCCAATAAGGAACAACGAAAATAGGGGCATGGGAACGCTCGGAAGACATTGTGGAGAACCACTAATAGATACAAATAATTATGGCGAATGCATAATAAATTTCTGTATAGAACATTAGATGTTAGTAGGTAATACACATTTTAACCATAAGAACATCCACAGATATACATATGAATTGAATATATAAAGTACACAAAACAAATGAATGAGCAGTCAGTGATATAAAGGTTATAAGAGGGGCTGAAATGAACACTGATCATAAGCTAGTAGATATGAAATTTAAGTCCTCCCGAAAGTTAAAACAGAAGAAGTATGAAAAACTGAAGATAGAGTCACTGAATAACGCAGAAAATAAACAAAAGTTTGAAGAACTACTCAAAAATAACTTAAAAATCTACCAACAACAAAAGGAACAGGAAGGAGAAGAATGGGGGGTTAATGAAAGGTGGCAGAAAATCAAGAGAGTAATACAACAGGTGGCCAAGGAAGTATGCAAAACAAATAAGATAAACACAGGGCATAAAAGAACATCATAGTAAACGATAGTGTGAAGGAAAAAGTAAAACGGAAGAAACAAGCCTGTAAACAGTATATAAGAAACAAAACGATATAAAACAAAAATGAATACAATTTAAGAAGAGATGAAGCGAAGGAGGCAAGTAAAACAGGCAAAAGCAAGGACATGGGAAGGTTTCAGAATCAAAATAGAAGAAAGCTATAAAGGCAACCAAAAATTTTTCTGGATCACAATCAAAAACCTAAGAACGCACAAAGGAAAACAAATAAGGAGCATAAAAGACAAAAATAACAGCCTAAAACAGAAACAACAAAAACCATGGGTACATGGAGAAAGTATTTCAAAAAAAAGTTTAAAAAGTAAGAAGAGATAGAAATTCCAGGAAACCCCATACAAGATGGAGAACAGAGACGTGAAGACAACAGAACACGAACAGAAATATAACAGAATAAGAAGTAAAACCGGCGATCAAAGAGATGCGAAACGGAAAAGCATTCGGATACGACCAAATACCACCAGAGCTAATCAAATATGGAGGGGCCAGTATGGTACAATGGATGACCAAGATATGCAGATAAGCATGAAAGTCCAAAAAGATACCGGAAGACTGTGCAAAGAAACTACTTATTACCGATACATAAAGAGGGAAAAATAACTGAATGCGACAACTATAGGGCGATATGTCTTTCTTCTAGCGCTTTAAATATATACTCAAGAATTTTGGAAAGAAGGCTGAGAGAAGAAACAGAAGGATAACTAGAGGAAGAGCAAGCTGCATATACAGAGAGACAACAGACAAGACCATATTTTCATATTAAGAATGAAACAGATACGGAATGTACTAGAACTACTAAAAGTAAATGAGAAGCTGAAAAGAGTAATAAAGAATGTATATAAAGAAGTAAAAGGATTAGTGAGACTAGGAGAATTCAATATGGAGGAAGGGATGAAGCAAGGTGATAGTCTCAGTCCACTCCTATTCATCCTAGTTATGAACATGGTAATTAAAAATAGCAAACAAAGAACCAGAAATCTAAAGATAGGTAATTGGAATATGGAGTCGATGCAAATCCAAAACATGGTCTACGCAGATAATATTGTGATCTTAGCAGGAAGTAGAGAACTACAGGTAGCAGTGAACGTGTAGAAAGAGGAAATAAAAGCAGTTTGACTAAAAATCAACAACAAAGACAATGCACATATCGAAACAAGAACACCAATCAGCACAAAGAATGAAAATAGGCAACATAGACCTATAAGAAATACAAAGATACGAATATCTAAGAACAATAATTTCAAATGATGGAAGAATATACAGGGAAATATTAAATAGGGTAAATAAAGCAAGTTAATTGTTCTACGCTAGAAACAAGTACAATAGGAACAAAAGAGATACAGACAGAAACAAAGCTACACATATAAAACTGGACTAAGCTAGACAAGCACAAATCTAAGATAACTGTGGGGGAAATGAAGTACCTACCTAAGGAAAACGAGAAGAGATGGAATAAGAAATACAACGTTTAGAGACCAACTGAAACAAATACCGCAAGTAACCTAAATAGAAAATAAACAGTTAAAGTGGTATGGACATACAAAAATAATGACAGAACACCGAATCCCAAGACGAATTCTAGAAGTTAGAACGGAAGGCAAATTACCAAGCGGTAGAATGTGGACAGACACCACCCAGGAAAAGGCAGGAAGGAAAGTAAAAACGATGGGGAAAGTAAACAGATTGACAGGAGACGGAAACAACTGTAGGAAATGGATAGAGGCACCCGACGCGGTTTAGGCAATGAGGGAAAAAAGAAAGAAAAAATATATATAATAATGTCAATACAAAGAAATTATATTAATGAACATTATTTCCTCATGTCATATATTGCATGTAATAAATAATTTACTGAATGTTATTGTAATATAACAGATTATAAATGATTCGATGAATTACACGTGAAAAAAAATTAAAGCTGTTTAGTAATGTCTTATACTCATTTTTTATAATTTCTTCTGACTGTAAGTGGTGAACTGATGACTGTAGGTGGTGAAACGTACCAAAGTCTCAAATATTGGAAAACAATATCTAATTACTTACTTAAAATATCACTTAGCAAGTGATAACAAAAAGAGTTATGAAATAAAATATATCTTTTTTTTTATTTGTTATGGTGAAACAACGACGACATAAATCTGAGACGACTATTACATTATTGTAATTAGACTTCTGATTCTAACTTTTGCATTTTGGAATTCTTTTAATTTTAGTTGTTCTTCTAGTTTCTATTACAATATTATAAATACATAACCAACCAATTGCGAATAATACACGCAACTAAAACTAAATAAAAGTAAACTGCACATAAAACAAATTCATCACTATGCCGCGTATATGTTATCACAACGTGACTTAAGAAATATCATTTTAGAGCATCTAACTGTGATACCAAAAATTGGCTCTTTAAATAAATACCGAAAATGATACACGTGACATGGGAATGTTAAAATCATAGCACAGCACATAGCAAATTTTATATACTTAAACCAAAATTAATTCTGTTCCAGAGAGTCGTTTTTTGATTAAATATAATAAACAAGAGAACCCCCCAGGCTTCGTCGACGAAGCCTGATCTAGACGCCACACATACAATAATCAAAATATTTAAATAATTCAAAAACGGTTAAAATTATAAGGCTGATTATTTGCGCCGAATTAGCAAATATAGTTGTGAATGTGGTGTGCAAGTTTCAAGGAAATCGGTTGAAGCGTCTAGGAGGAGATAGAATTATAAGTTTAGAAAGTTAGGGAGATAAGACAAATATTACTTAACTAGGGGTTGCCCGCCAAAAAGTATTTTTGACGTCCTAGGTTGATAATTTTTCACCCGCCTTCCCTAAAATTTTTGCATTGTAGGAACATATAAATTTTTAATTGGATCGGCTTTTTCCCTGGATCAGAAACGTCGAACAATTTAACTTAGCGCCCATTTATAATGGACGTAAGCATATGCCGCCCATAAGAAATAGGTAATACGTAAAGTTGAATTAATTCAAAGCTTATGCGCTCGTTCATAATGTACTCCCGTAATTTTTACGTTTTACGTTCAAATGTAAGAAATACGAAAATTTGAAATCGGTTCAACTTTATGTATTATGTTCATTTGCAGTAATTTTTAATTTTTCCCTAGACGTTAGCAACGGTAACAGAATGTTTGTTTTTATTCTAAAATAGCTGTACCTGGCCACGCGTTGCTGTGGCTTTGTTTTTACGTCCAACAGATGGCGATGTTTTTGTCTGTCACAGGTGTGACATCTATGGTAACGCTCTACGCCCCGCGTGGGAGCACGGCCTGCGAACTGAGAAGTTAAGGCTCTCATACGTTCGCTCTCTCTGCCCGGTCGTCGCGCACCGTCTCTGATACGGGGCGATGTGGCAAGCACCGCGCCTAAGACGACCGCCATTATTACCCCTTGTTCAAATGAACGCAGGTACTCAATTATTTTTAGTGACTGAGTAGGCCACCCGCCAGGCATCAGAGAACACCGGGAATTGAACCCGGGTCCGTCAGCATCGCAGCCCGTCCCTCAACCACGGGACCACGCTGGCTCGTGACATCTATACAATACAATAATCAAAATATTTAAATAATTCAAAAACGGTTAAAGTTAGAAGGCTGATTATTTGCGCCAAATTATTAAATATAGTTGTGAATGTAGTGTGCAAGTTTCAAGGAAATCGGTTGAAGCGTCTAGGAGGAGATAGAATTATAATTTTAGTTAGGGAGACAAGACAAATATATATTAAAAGATAGAATAACTATTATGCGTAATTTATATTAAATACTATGTATTAAAGCAATATGTATATGAAATATCATATAACAGTCTATATGGTGACGCCACAAAGTTGATTATATATCAAATTTAACATTGAACTATCATGTATGGAAAAAAAATTGCTATAACTTTTGAATAACCATACAGTCTAAGATACATATCTAAGAGTAAATAAGGTCATGAAATTCGAGAGTTCATTAGAAAGTTACGTTGCAGATATGGTTGTCATTTGAACGGATTCTTCCCGTTACGTTACGATGTAATACAGTTCTTTTCGTGATTTTCTTTATCAATTAGTAAAAAAATTGATCAATTTCATGTCTTAAAAGTTGCAATTGTGGCCATTAGATTTATTTATTTTTTAATTCTTGAACTGCAAAGATGTTTTGTGTTCACTATAAATAACAAAATAATCTAAATACGTGTATACTATTCTTGTATCTAGATACTGATAATTGAAAATCTAAATCTTTCTTCTCTTATCTTATTCGCTCCCCCATTTACCGCTAGGTGTCGAGGTTTGTTTTGCTACCGCAAAACGTTTTCCACTATTTTCTTCCCATTGCTCGTCTTTTATTTTCGTTCCATGTACTACCTCTTGCCCTTAATAAAAATATCACCTATCTCTTGGTTCCAGGTTCTCTTGGGTCGTTCTCTTCTGTTCTTTTTATCCCATCCTGCTTCCCATATTTCATTTACTAAGCTGTCATTTTCCATTCTAACTTGGTGTTCGCAGTATCCTAGTTGCCTTTCAACGATCTTGTCAGCAACAAGTTGTTTCACTCCTAGTCTATTTCTTATGACCCTATTTTCCAGTTTGTCAAGCCTTGTGACCCCTTCAATGTTCCTGAGTATCTTCATTTCCGCGGCTGTTATTTTTCCTTTTAATTTTCTGTTTAATACCCACGACTCACGGGCATTAAAACCGTATTGTAGATTTTTACTTTCGTCTTTTTACTGACTTTTCTTTTATTTATGAAGACCGATTTTAAAGCGTTGTATAAACGTGTCGTGTTTTTAATTCGACTATTAATGTCTGTTTCTATGTTCCCACTAAAATCCATAATTGATCGAAGGTATTTTATATTGTTCACTGGGTTGAGCTCGTGACCGTCCAAATTAATATTAATATTAAGTTTTTGCTCTCCTTTTGCTATTATCATAAATTCGGTTTTCTGCACATTGATGTTCATTTTGTACTCGCCGAATAAAGATTTCCACCTATTAACTGATTCTTGTAGCTCTTTTTGACTGTTTGCTACTAACATCAAGTCGTCCTGCGTATAGAAACTTTCTCACTATTACTGGTTTCAGATGTCTAGTCCCCACTCTAAATCCTTTAACAACATTTTTGGCTTTCCGGGCGATTTCATCCATTATTGTTATGAATAGAAGTGGACTTAGTATTCCCCCTTGTCTCAATTGTTGAAAATGATAAATTCCTTGGTATTTCCATTTACTGTCCTTACAGAATTTTTGGTATATATATATATAGGCTTCTGATTGCTTCCACTAGTTCTTTGGGAACCCCGCGATTCCTTAAAGGGTTTCAGATCCGTTTTCTTGGTGTAGTGTCAAACGCCTTTTATATGTCAATTGCACATATGTACACTTCTCCATTTCCCCTAAGTACTCTTTCAGCCATCTGTCTTATACTGAATATCCAGTCTTGCTTACTTCTTCCATCTCGGAAACCAGCCTGACTTTCCTACTGACATAATCGAAATTCCCCTATAATTACTGCAAATTGAGCTCATTTTTTAAGTAGTGGTATAATCATTGCCAATTTCCAATCCTCCGAAGTTTACTTCTTTTCCTATGCGTTACTTATTATTGAGTGTAGTACATTAATCCCCACATCTCCCATATATTTCATCATTTCTGGTTTAGTACCGGCCCGGCAGGCCGCCGATATCGCCGATGCCAGAGCGAATCGACCGCGCAAGCAAGATAGATGCTGCGTCTTGCTCCCGCCAGAATTATCCCCACCAACGCTCGTGACGAGGCGCGGCGCGGGTATAAATACACTCAACGAGCTATTAAAAGGAAAAATCAAAGCTAACCACGCCATAGTTTGGAATCAGCAGGCCCTCCAAGCATTTCAAGCAAGCAAAGAGCAAATCGCAAAAGCTGGCCTACTCGCACACCCGAAACTGGAGGCAACGCTTGTAGTAACGGTAGACGCATCCGATACAGCGATCGGAGGGGTCATTCAACAGCAAGAAGCGAACGAATGGCAGAACAGATATATGCCGCATATGACCGCGAATTGCTGGCCATCTATACAACGATAAAACATTACCAGCATCTTCTCGAAGGATGGCATTTCACGGTGTACATGGACCACAAGCCCATCACATTTGCATTCCAGCAAAAACCTAGCAAATGTTCACCGAGACAGTTCCGATACCTGGATTACATCGGGCAATTTACAACGGACATACAACACGTTGCAGGGAAAGAAAACATTGTAGCCGGCACTCTTTCACGAGTAAAATCAATACAACAAGGTATAAACTTTAAAGATCTTGGGGAGGACCAAGAAACCGACCAAGAACTTCGAACATATCTAAACAACGATAACACCGGCCTGCAATTGAATCAACACTCCAGACAACTTACGTACACTGCGACGTAACAACAGCCACTGCGAGACCCTTCGTTACGCAGAAGTTTAGAAGAGCAGCCTTCGAAAGCCTGCACCACCTCTCGCACCCTGGAATCAGCGCGTCAACAAAATTGGTTGCGGAACGATTCCTTTGGCCAAAACTACGAGCTGATTGCCGAAAATGGGCTCGTCAGTGTCTACAATGCCAGCGATCCAAGATCACAAGACATAATCGACCCACTGCATCGATGTTCAGCCCGCCATCAGCACGCTTCGAACACATCCACATTGATATAGTAGGACCACTACCCATATCAAAAGGATGCCGTTACATCTTAACCTGCGTGGACCGTTTTACCTGATGGCCCGAAGCGATACCTATCGTAAACATAGTAGCCCGCAAGTTCTTCAAGCACTGGATCTGCAGATTTGGCACGCCGCTGAAGGTAACAACAGACCAAGGGAGACAATTCGAAGCCACCTTATTCAAAGAACTAGAGAAATTCGCTGGTTTCAAGAGAATAAGAACCACCGCATACCATCCACAAGCCAACGGCCTAGTGGAGCGTTTCCACAGGCAACTCAAGGCCGCGCTAATGTGTCTAAACTCCAATACCTGGAAAGAAAATCTGCCTGTCGTACTCATGGGAATACGCACGGCATGGAAAAACGACATATCGGCAACCGCAACCGAAATGGTATATGGAGAAAGCTTACGACTCCCAGGACAATTCCTTGCAGAACAATCACGACACGACTCGCAAGCGGTATACGTAGAACAGCTACGCCACGGAAACAAAAATATTTTCAAATTTAAGGACCTCGACACGGCTACGCATGTATTCGTCAGAAACGACATCTACAGAGGTCCCTAGACCAACCATATGAGGGACCTTATCAGTTAACAAAACGACACGAATGCGAAAACGAAATCCTAAGGAAAGGAAACGCGTAACAATCTCAGCTGATCGCGTCAAACCAGTCTTCATAGAGGACGCGACAGAGCAAGAGCAACCAATGTCGGTCCCAGAAGAAATCCAAAATCGAACGGAAACAACGACCAGATCAGGAAGAAAAACACGTCTTCCGGTATGTTTCCAGCGGTGACTCCGTCACTAGCAAGGGGTTATTGTAGGGCGCCCACCCGAAAGCACGAGTGATCGCCGTGAACGCGGCCCGGTAGGCCGCCGATATCGCCGCATGCCAGAGCGAGACGACCGCGTAAGCAAGATAGATGCTGCGCCTTGCTTCCGTCAGAATTATCCCCACCAACACTCGCCGCATGCCAGAGCGAAATGACCGCGAAAGCAAGATAGATGCTGCGCCTTGCTCCGCCAAAATTATTCCCACCAACGCTCGCGAGGAGCGCGGCGCGGCGCGGGTATAAATACTGGAACCTTCCGCACGAGCATCGGAAGAAGTCGAGTGAGTTCAGCGTGCACGGTCGGACGTGTGCCCCGTGTGCGCTTATCTTATCTGTGTTTGCCAGCTGGCAGTGACTAATAACGATAAGTGGCGTGGGAATTCGGTTGCCGTGAGTGTTCCGGTGACTGATTCATCATGCCGCTATTCAGCGACGATGACTCGGAGGGCCCAGAGGAGATGCTTGCGGAACTTTTCGCCGCGGAGCCCGACCAACGTGCCCTTTGGCGTAAGTTGCAGGAATGCTACCTGTGCGATGTCGGGGGTGTGTCACTCCTGCTTGAAAACCTAATATACCAATACTACAAGAGAGGCGCGTCGTACATACCGCGCGCCCCAGCCGCCCCGACCGCCGACCCTGGCGCAACTGGCCCTTCAGCGCGGAAAGCCCCGGCGACCCGAGCTACCCCAGTTGTCCCAGCCAGCCAGCAATCGACGAGTGCCGCCGCCTCGCAGCCGCTCCCTCCGTCCAGCCAGGGAAGCGGCGCTGAGCCCGGCAGCCCGACCCAGATGAGCCCCAACGACGAGCGAGATTGCCAACCCGCTCGCAAGCGCCGTTGCGTCCGACACCGCCGCGCAAAGGTGATGATGCTACCGCCTTCTCCCTCTGCACCAGTGGCGTCAACCTCCGTTGAAGACTCCAATCCCTTCGAGGCCCTCAGTGACCTCGAAGATTCTGAGATGCCAGAAGCACCAGCCGTCTCCAGTCCCCGTTCGGAGGCGGTGTGCCCTGCAACGAATGCTCCTTCCCAGGAGCGCATTCCTCCGATTATCCTGCGGGCCAAAGAGGCGTGGCCGTCAGTCAGGAAAGCTATACAAGAGCGACACATCGGCTTCACCAAAGCCAAGAACGTGGCGGATGGAATAGCAATTTTCACCGCTACGTCTAACGACTACCGGTGCTTGACGCGCTACCTGGAGGAGGCGCGTATCGAGCACCACTTCCACCTGCTCAAACAGGACAAGCCACTCCGGGTCGTCTTGCGAAGCGTCCCGGAGTACATTCTGGAAGAGGACCTCAAAGAAGAGCTCCTAGCCCGCAAAATCCCGATCCTCTCGGTGCGGAGGATGCGGAAAGGCCCCAACCGCCGCCCCATGCCGCTCATGTTCTTGGAGCTGCAGCGGGGTAACGCGGGAAAGGCCATATTCGACATCAAAAATGTCTTCGATGTGGATGTTACGGTGGAGCGTCCACATAAGAAGGCAAACTTCGTCAGCCAGTGCCACAGGTGCCAGCGCTTCGGCCACGCTCAGCGTTGCTGTCGCGCCGCACCAAAGTGTGTCAAATGTGGAAAGGACCACCACTCCGGGGAGTGCAAGAAACCCCGGAGTGAACCCGCCGTGTGCGCTAATTGCCAGGGCCCCCAGCCCGCCAGCTTCAGGGGATGCCCAAAATTCCCCAAGCCAGTTCCCCGCTCAACACCCGCCAGCCAAGGACGCAGCTACGCCGAGGCAGCCAAAGGTGAAGCCCCACAAGTCCCCCGGACCCAACCCGCAACAGGACAAAGAATTCAAGTAGCCGCAGAGCAACAGCCCGAACACCGAGGCTGGGCCACCCTAGCGACACTACTGGAAAAAGTAGACCCCTCAGCGTTTCTGGAGGCCGCCAACAACATCATGACGGCCACAGAAAAAGCTACCAACTTCGTCGAAGTGGTGACTGCGCTAATGTCCTGCCGCTCCGACATCACCACCATCCTGGGCATATTTGGCAAGTGCTAAACGTACCTGGTGCACCAAGCTTCCGCCATCCAGGAAGCGCCTATATGGCAACCTAATACCAACGCCAGGCCTTCCTAGAGCAAAACGGTTAGGGGCTTGGACCCAGGTACCGTGCTAGCCAGACAACATGATGATGATGATGACGAGCATCGGATTACCAGAGCGCTCAAGATCTCCAAAGAACAACAGAGGACCACGCGAATTCCACCATCCGCGGAATTTATAACTATGAGATAAACAGAGGCGCCCGTTGCAAGCGCCCAAAGATCCTGATTCCTCCGTGAAACGACACGGAGGCGGCCTTTACGGCCATCCATCACCCACGCCAGGTCGTATCAAGAGGACAGTGGTTTTCCTAATTTACATGCTGTAAGAATTTATTTACCTATTGGCATTTTAACTTTGTCATTTTTAATAACCGGGAACAGTACCGTTATCATTTAGCGTAGAAACAAGCAAGCGCACAAGGGACGTCCAGGGTAATAAAATTCTTGATGGCTGGAAACACTGCCCGTGCGTACCCATAGCCGGGATAGCTCCTCTACTTCCTCCCGAGGTGTGCCCGTGCATAGCCGCCCCCAGGTGCACAGAAGGCGTTCTGTGCGTACTCATAGCCAGAACGAATTTCCGCCATCAGCGAACGCTCGCGCTCACTCTCAGCCGAGTGCTTCGCGGCAGGGTGTACTTGTGCTACCCTCAGCCAAATTACCTCTGCAACCGACCCGGGGACACTCGCGCGCGTACCTCAGCCGAGTTCCCCGGTCAAACGGGTCGTCATCCTGCCCAGAAGATTCCACCAGGGAATCGCCTCCACCTAAGGCTTTCCGAACTCGCCATTTCCGTAGCCCGCATCACCGCTTCCGCCGTCGCTCGAGAAACGGCTCGCCGAAGAACGCCCGCAGACGAAGGCAAGGTCCCCCCGGAAAGGGGCCAAGAAGCAGTAGCGTCCATCGTTCCAGGTCCGGCCTCGCCCGATAAAAGTCAGCAGAGCATCCCGGGCACCTACATTGGCATCGACCCGCTCCGAGTCACTCTCGCAGACCCCCGGAAACTCGCCGTGCGACGGTCGCATAGACGCACTCGAGCACCTCAATAACGCCTTTATAATAGTACACATAGTTGTAAATAAAGCGTTATATATAGGTCGAATCTCGTCTCCGCGGCACATAGGACCTGGCTGATCTCCCCAAACCTGTCTTCGCCGAGTGCCTTCCCATCCTTCAGTTTTTTAAGTGCGTATATTCGAGCTGTATATTTGTTTCTACTGAAATTGTTTCACTTACATTTTCTTCAAATTCTGTAGTGTGCACTGTTTGGTTATGACGCTCGAACAGTTCACTGAAATACTGGTACCATCTATCTCTTATCTGCTCATTTAACGTTAACAGTTTTCCTTCCTTGCTCTCTTAATGTAGTGCTGTTCCATATTATTTCCTTTCTTTAGTATTTCCAGCGTTCTGTATAACAGTTTGGAATTTCCTTGTCCCTGTGCTTCCATTCTCAATCCAAAGTTTTCCCAAGATTTTTGATTTGCCTCCTTAACCAATTTTTGACTTGTGTTCTTTGTTCTTTATACACCGTGTAGTCATAGTCGTTTCTTGTCTGAAGATACTTCTTCCATGATTTCTTCTTTCTTTTCACCGCGTTTTGTATTTCTTCATCCCACCAAGTTGTAAGCTTTTTCTTATATTTATATTGTACTATACCAGATACTTTCGTTGCAGCTTTAATTATAATGCTCTTAAACGTAGAAAATCTAAATTTAGTTTTTTAAATCAAAATTAATAAATTAGAAAAAATAAAAGTTGTTGTAATTATGAGTTACAATTAATTAACACTGCATTACAAATTCTTTTATTATAGTAAGTATTATTTTACACACAAAAAATCTCCACAAAGTATTAAGGTTATGAAAAATTTTAAAATTAATTGTATAGGTACCCCTGTATTATATCTAGTGATAATTGATTCGATAGCTTTTAAGCTTAACAAGAATTTGTCGAACTGGGCAATGTAGTTACGAATACTATTTGTCAACTGATAAACAATCATTAGTTTGACATTTATTTAAATACGTGTCCCATCGAAAGACCGCAGCTTCAACTGCATCGCCAACTATTTAAATATACGCAATACTAAACGCACAAAATGTTGAAAGCTGTGATATTAATCGGTGGGCCGCAGAAAGGTCGTATTTAATAGGTTTATGTAAAAAATATTCACGGCAATTTGTTCTGCAGGGACTAGATTTCGGCCGCTCTCTCTGGATATTCCAAAACCTCTGTTCTCCGTGGCTGGCCTCCCTCTAATCCAGCACCACATAGAAGCATGTTCCACTCTATTAGAACTCAAGGAAATCTTGCTCATAGGCTACTATCCCGCATCGCAAATCCAGCAATTTGTTACAGACATGCAACATCAGTATAATATAAACATCAGGTTTGTTACTTTGGTTACTGTGATTATGGGACTTCATATATGCAAATATTATATAAATTATACTTAATACATATGATAAGATTATGACCATGAATGGGGCATTCTTTTCTCAGTTATCTCAAATTTATATTTAAAGCGCTAATCAAGCAGTTTTTGGAATTATGAACGTACATTAGCTATCAATAAGTTAAATCGATCAAGTAGTTCCATAGATAATCGTGTTAACAGACGGACAGGATCGTGATTGCATTAACTTTCGTCTATGCCAGTGTTTTTCAACCTGTGGGTCGCAACTCCCCCAGAGGGGTTGCAAGCCTTAATGGTCATAAGTAAAAGAAAAAGACAAGTGTCTATAAGTCCTACATTACAAAAAAAAAACTACAATTTCAGTGAGAAGACTGTGCTTGTTTATTTTTTAATAATTTGTCGAAACGTGGTTCTATTTCGAGATGCAAATAAATAACCAAATTATTTTATAATTGGAACCTATTTTTCTTTTTAGTTTTTATGTTCACCATTGAAGAGAGAGTTAGTTCACATAGATAGGTAGTGGCGAATGGCACTAATAATTTTAGAGCGTCCCTTGCCAGCTCTGAATATGCTTGTTTTCTCTTCATCCAGAAGACGTCGATGCTATACCAATGAAATTCCTTTTTAAGATTGCCATCAGCAGCTAAATCTATATGATTTTCTTTCTTCTTTAGAGTTAGATCAGCCAGTTGTACTGACATATCCAAGTACGGATTTAGTATCCATCTATGTCCACTTCTGGAAAGTAAGTTGATAGTTTCTCTTCCAAATTATGCAAGGAATGTGAGAACTTATGACCAACAATTTGGTCTGTTGCAGTTTCTCCGACATTCTTCTGAACACAAAGGAAAAACTCATATATATTTTTTTACAAAGATGTTGACCACAAACGAAGTTTTGCGAGGAATCCTCTGAATTTATCCTTAGCTGTTAGAATGTTTTCTTCTCTCCCTTGGAGGCTCTTGTTTAAAATATTTAGGTGGTTAAAAAGAAACAAAAGCAAGAAATGCTAATTTTAAGAGCCAAACAGGGTCACACAAGTAATTCACATATTCCCATTTAGTATCCTGTAAGAACAACAATTCAGCTTTCAGTTTTAGAGCTCTTGTCGATCCTTTCCTTTGGGTAGCCACCTAACCTATGTATAATAAAGGAGATTTTGTTGGAATGAACCCATCTCTTCAAAAACAATTCTAAACAATCGAGTTTTCAAGGCTTTACCTTTAATAGAGTTCACAATTTTGATCACCTCTTTAAGCACGTTATATAAATCAGAAGGTAAAACCTTGGCTGCCAGAGCTTGTCGATGAAGAAAGCAGTGTGTTCATGAAACATTTGGCATTATTGATTTGAATTTCGCAACGAGTCCGCTTTTTTTGCCAGTCATAGCTTTAGCACTATCGCTACAAATGGTGATACATTTTTTCCAATCAAGCTCGTAGTCGCAAGTGCTTTCTAAAAACATGTCGTACAAACACTGGCCTGTAGTGTTTGCTCGAAGTGCTTTGCAAAATAAAATGTCTTCTGTGATACTTTCATCTGCTTCAAAGCGCACAAATACCACAAACTGAGCACAATCTGAAATATCAGTAGATTCATCAAACTGCAAAGCAAAATGTGGGCTCTTCTTTAATTTTTCGGATACTTTTTCTCAAATATCACTGGTCATATCGTTTAATCTGCGTTCAATAGTATTGTCAGAAAGTGGAATGCTTTTTAGCTTGCTTGCCTCTTGCTTACCTAACATAATTTCAACCATCTAGAGTTGCAGGCAAAATAAGATTTTGGCTTTTCTGGTTTAGCGACTTGGTAACTAACTAATAATGCGTTTTTATATACTCTGGATACCTAAAAACCGACAAAAAAATAGAAAGGCTAATAAATAATTGAGCAAAAAAATTTATTGTTCATAATGACTAAATAAAAATACTATTTTATTACCTGAATCACAGTATTTTGCTGCTGGTTAACAGTTTTCAGCTTTCATTCAAAGAAATCCAACGGCTTATCAACTTCTTTGGAATATTTGGTTGAGAGGTGATGCATCAGCTTCGATGGCTTTGTATGCTCACATGATAATACGTCACAGCAAATTACCCATTAAGGTTTATTATTTATGACAATAAACTCGTATTTCAAGTACTTGTTGTCGTAGGTGTTGATTCACTTCCTCCACTGCCACTTGTACTAGACGTGGAGGATTGCGATCTTTTGAGAAACTTATCCATTTTATGCTCGCGTGGAGCAAAGTGCAAACACAATACAATCACGTCCAAACGCGTTGACGCATTCGGGCAACAGACGGAAACAAAAGAAAGCGACCGTAGGTTATGTCAAAATGATTTGTAATCAAAGAATATTCATCTATAAAAAAACTTAATGTCTGTATGTGGAGTTGTTGTTGTCACCTTTTATGAATATGAGAATCAAATTGCGCATCAAACCACCCATATAAAAATGACAATTTTTGTTGTTTTTAGATTTTAGATGTTCCAGAGTGAAATGTGCCCATCCAAAACGTTTAGGTTAAAAGCTGGGTATTTTTGTTTTCCTATGATGGGTGGAATAAGTCAGGAACAGTACTCATAACACTCTAATTCAATGGTTCTTAACTGTTTCTTAATTTGTTGTAAATGTTCTGATTTTTTTTTATGTAATGCAGTATATATTTTATAATGTCTATCTATATGTATAATGCCCTGTATATTTTTCTGGTTAGTTTAGCATTAATAATTTTATTCTTCCAAAAACTTTTCCTATAATTAAATGTGGTTAACTATTTTGAAAAGGTTAAGAATCACTGTTCTATTTTTTAGTTGACCAGTAGCAATGAACAATTGTTTTGCGTTGTGTTTTCATCTAAAGAACGGTATAGCAATAATAGCGTTTTCATTTCTGCCACTAAATTTATAGTTTACCTTGTTGCTAAGCTATGGTAAATCGTTAATTTTTAATGGTATCCGTTAGTCATCCTGTTTCACCAAGCTTCTTTTTTTATATATCAGAGTCATTGTGCTTCTTCACTTATCCCATTCACTTGCTTTTTATTACAGGACAATCACCACCATACGGATTTAACAAAAATGTATTGTATGGTCATCTGTAAAAAATCATTGCATTTCGAATTTTCTCTTAAACGATGAAAACATTTCAACAATAGTGTTGACTTCAATTTTGCCCACAGAATCGTCGTAATTTACAAAACAATTATCTTTATGACTCGCCTGCCACCTAGCATATACTTACTATTACCTTTTTTCTTATTATAAAACACTTAAACTTGAGAGTAAGAGTTTTTTACGAGTTGTATAGCTGTAGTAGAGCGCATTAATCACTTCAATACTCTATTAGCATAACAGGATATTTGGAAAGGAATTCAGCTTCTCTATAACTTCTTGAAACTAAAGGAATCAATTAAGCAAAACACACTACTCCAAAAATTCCAAAAGTGACTGACTACAGCATTTATTTTAATATTGACTGTTGTTGAATTTAGAGAGTAAAACTGTTTAAATATTAATTCTCATTATGTCTTATTACATTATGTATTATATATTGAGTATGTGTTATCACTAAGACATTTAAGTCAATTTTTGGAGCGTTTCTGGTGGTATTAATTGTTGAAGTGTGTAAAATTTAAAAAGTGTTACCTGAAGAGAAAGTGGACAAATAAAATTAATTAGCGAATATTAAAAGGTCAGAAAATAAAAGTCTGTGTTCGTTTTTAACCTATTTGTAAATATTGATAAGAGAGATAAGTAGTTTCTGCCATTCAAGGGAAACCCAAATTTACCTGAAATTTAGACAACACACCATACAGTCGATAGAAGCGTGATTGCAGACAACAGAGAAAGGAATTATAAAATGCAACGATATAATTATGACAGTGATGGCTCATCGACCGAGGACGGCAAAAGGAAAAGGCAAGATACAGAAGCTTTTGGGAGGAGTAAGAAAACAGCCAGATCACCTACTAAAGAAGACAAACTTGAGAATAAAGACAATGACAAGAGCACTGAGGAATGGAAGGAGCTGAAAGAGATGATGTGTGAAATGATGAGAGACATGAAAGAATTTCGCCATGAGCAAAAAGTACAAGGAAGAGAAATGCAGAAAATAAGGGAAGATTTAAGAAATTTAAAAGAAGAGCAACAAGCGTATGGCAACCAAGTAGCCTCGTTACAAAAAGAGAATCAAGATCTTAGAAAGAAAATGGACGAGCTGAGTACGAAATTTGAACCTATAAGTGATAGAATCTCTAAACTAAGAATTAGAGGAAAACTGTTTAATACTACCCTTATTTGTATATATGCCCCAACTGAAAAAGAAGAGAGCATTAAGAAGGACAGTTTTTATGAAAAACTGCAAAAAGAATGTGATGCAACACCAAAATATGACACATTAATATTATTAGGAGATATGAATGCGCAGATAGGAAAAGAAGAACATATAAGAGCAGTGGCAGGTAAACACACAATATACGAAGAATCGAATGATAATGGGAATAGATTATGCAATATAGCAGCGACAACGAATTTATTTATTGCCAGCACAAAATTCCCTCACCCAAAAAGACATAAGATAACATGGATCCACCCAAACCAAACATCAACTAGTCAAATAGACCACATACTTGCAACAAAAACAGAATTAGTAATATACAAGATGTAAGATCCTACAGAGGAGCCAACGCAAACACAGATCATATATTGGTAATCTCAACGATTAAAGAGAGAAAAAATGCAGAATTGGAAAAAACAAGAAGCATAAAGAATAACAAGTGGGATGTAAGACAAATAAAAGACCCAAAAGTAAAACAAGCACTAGAAAAGGTATAACACGAGAACTCCAACAACAACAAACCCACACAGAACTGACACATAGTATTGAAAACCAATGGAATAATATAAAAAATAGTATCTTAACAACTGCAGAGATACACATAGGACGTAAGAAACAAGAGAGAAGTAAAGAATGGTACGATTTAGATTGTAAGAGAGCAAGTGAAGAAAAATCGATCGTGGATAAAATGGCTGAACTCAAAATGGAAGAAGATAAACAAGTATATAAAGCTACAAATACCTTGGCAAGAAACATATGTAAACAAAAAAAGAGAGAGTGGAATGAAGCGAAAATAAAAGACATACAGGAAGAATTCAACCATAACAACACAAGAATGTTTTATCAGAAAGTAAGACAAGAAAAGAAAAACTTTAGAATAAAAACTAGAGGATACAAAGATACAGAATGCAAGACAAGATATGAAACAACAGAAATACACCAAATATGGAAGAACTATTATGAACAACTATACAGAAATGAAAGAGAAACGAATGCAGAAGCACAAAAAGAAATAATGACGAACAATGCAACAATACAAGAACCAACAATAGAAGAAATAAAGGGCAATACAGCATTTAAAAAACAATAAGGCTCCAGGTAGCGATGACATACTACCGGAATATATAAAATATGGAGGAGACGCATTACACGAAAAATTGTACGAACTTATATGCTTAATTTGGAGGGAAGAAAGAATGCCAGAAGAATGGAAAAAAGGCGTAATATTTACGATTCATAAGAAAGGAGATCCTGAAGATTGCTCAAATTACAGAGGAATCACGCTACTAAATGTAGTTTACAAAGTGTTATCAAAAATAATTAAAGATAAACTACAAGTATACACAGAAAAGGAACTAGGAGACTACCAACAAGGCTTTAGAAAAGGAAGATCGACCACAGACGCAATATATATTATGCAACAGATATTAGGGAAAGCAAAAGAATATGATATAACTTTATACATCCTGTTCATAGACTTCACACAAGCTTTTGATAGGGTATTAAGAGAAAAAATAATAGAAGAAATGAGTAACATGAAGATCCCACAGAAAATAATAAACCTCGTCAAAATGACTCTAAGAGACTCAACTGCAGTGGTTAAAATTGGAAACGATACAACAGACAGCTTTAATGTACATCAGGGTGTGAGACAGGGAGATATGCTATCAGCTACTCTGTTCAATATTGCCTTGGAAGGAGCAATTAGAAGATCTGAGTTGCAAGGGACGATAAACATCAAAAACACGCAAATTGTTGCTTATGCAGACGACGTTACAATTGTCAGTAGAACAAAGGAAGGGTTAATTAAAAGTTTTCTAAAGTTAGAGGAAGAAATAACAGAAATGGGTTTAAATATTAGTGAAAATAAAACAAAGTATCTAAAATATAGTTTCAATAAAATGAAGAAATTTTAAAATTAAGAACTATAAATTTGAATCCGTCCAAAATTTTAAATATTTAGGTGTAACAATTTATAATAAAGAATACCGTGGAAGTGAAAAACCAAACAAAAATACAATTAGGTATAAAATATATTACATGAACAAAACCTACCTAAGTTCCAAATATCTAAGTAAAAAGCAAAAATACAATTATATAAGAGTTTAATCAGACCAACAGTAACATACGGAACAGAAATATGGACCTTAACTAAAAGGAAGAGGAAGATTTAAGAGTTTTCGAAAGAAAATATTACGACGAATACTTGGACCAGTACAAACAGAAGAAAACGAACTCAGATCAAGAATGAATTTTGAACTAACAAAGGAAATGAATGAAGAAGACATTGTCACATACATAAAAGCGCAGAGAATAAAATGGCTGGGACACATAATGAGAGCAGATAGAGAAAGAACAATAAGAATAATCACTGAATGGACACCAACAGAAAATAGAAGAAGAGGCAGACCCAGTTTGAGATGGCTCGATGATGTAGAGGAAGACCTGAAGAAGTTAGGAATAAAGAACTGGAAAAATAAATGTAAAAATAGGAAGGAATGGGCAAATATAGCAAAGGAAGCTAAAACAAGTAAAGAATTAACAGAATAGAAGGAAATGAAATGGGAACTAATCTCTCCCAAAAAAAGGATTAGGAAAACTTATTTAAATAAGTAGCCATAACTGCTTGCGGTTAACGAGCTGAATATATATATATATATATATCTTTATAAATGAATTGGTCATGTACTAAACACTCGTAAGCATTATCTGACAAATTGCTTTCTTCAATGTCTTTTTCTCTTGTATGATTGATTTGGTTCTTTTTATTGATTTTTTGGCTTATTTATTTTTTATTTACGCATTAGCTTTTTCTTTGTAACTATTTAACTGTTTTTGTCTATTTTAATCTCAATTTTTTCTCTGCAGAGCATGGACCTCCTGTAGTTGCAGTTTTTGTTTTGGGTGGGGTTAGCTGTTCACTTTTTTGTTTACAAATTTTTGCACTTAGTAAAAATGTAAAGCTATCACTTTTCATTTCCAGTTACGATTAAATAAAACTAAGCATTGACGCGACTATGGGACAATTATTACAATGTACTTCAAGCCAAATGTCCAAGTCAAATGTAAATTAGCTTCGACTAATACTTGCTGACTGACGGTTAAGGGTTGATATAACAGGACTGATCTTCCAAGTCAAGATCACTGTTTCTAAAATGATTGAATTAAGAAGTGTATTCCTTGACTATACCTTTACCAAATGCGACCAATTTATATAGTAATTGTATGTGAATCGTCATAACGCGTTCATTTGAGGTACAACGAATTGTTATTGTGAAACACACCTGTAATTCCTCTAAAGTGAATGTAGTTTGTGCTATTTTCTCGTTTTTGCTGAACGAACTGATATAATATTAAGATACTACAACAGTGACTAATGCTCAAATTACAGGAAGCTAGAACTTTATTCTAGAAGATGAAGCTTCCCCATATATCCATTTAGACGTTTATGTACCCTTAATGCTAAACTTTGCATTACATATACAAGATGGTTCAAATATGATCGGGATTGGTTTTTTTACAAAAAAAAAAAACAAATTGCCAAACACTTGCTTGTACATGTCAGTCTTCAACGTACTCCCCTATAGAGTCAATACATTTTTTCCAAAGTTATAGAAGCATCTTGATGCCAAAAAGATGGGAGTAAGGCTTTCATGGTCGGGGTTATGGTGTATCGTGTAGTTCATTCTCGGATTATTCATTTTGAGAAGATTTTTTTCTGAAGAATAGTTTCTGAACTCAAACCACGGCATTATAACGCGAGAACCAAACCACACGATGCAACATCCTGATGCCATTTTCAAAAAAGGCATTTGGTTAGCGGCATATCGATTCTTGAGCAGTCTGGACGATGGCGTCGTTGTCCGCAAACCACGCGCCGCGCAAGTCTGATTTGAGCTATCCAAATAGGTAAAAACTACTTGGAGCTAAATCAGGACTTTACGGATGTGGCAGATGGTTTAATTTGTTGTTCCACCCTTCGCGGTACTTTCTGTTCGCTCGTCACTCTAACAACTTCCAAACCAGACTCACCTAAGTAGGAGGGAGGATAGAGGTTGTGGTGGGTCCACTCTCTGAAGGTCACACAGCTGCTGTGCAGTGCAGCTTGTTTATGCGCAAATCAGTTCCAGTCATATTTTTACCACCTTGTATTTCTGATAATAATTCTCCTCTACTTTTGTAACCTCCATGGTTACTTAACATAACACCATGTGATTTTCTCTTTTAAAGTTTTATCAAACATTATGTATGTGTCTTTTTTGCCATATAATAGAACGCTTGTAGGTGTGCCCAAAAATTGAAAATTCTTTAACAACCGAAGTGAACCTTTCTGCTGTCTGTCACAGTTACTATACTATCAAGTTCTGAAACCCTGAAAATATTTGTAAATTGCCCTGTACAATCCCCAAACAAAAATGGTACTTTTAAGCAAACATCTGTTCATATTATTTCAGATACTTGCAAGAATTTGCTGCCTTAGGAACAGCAGGGGGCCTCTACCACTTCCGAGACCAAATTCGATGCGGCACTCCTGACGCGTTTTTTGTCATGAATGGCGACGTGTGTGCCGACTTTCCCTTGCAAGAGCTATATGCCTTTCACAAAGAAAAGGGAAAAGATGCTTTAGTAAGTTAATAATTCACATAGCAACAAAATCATAATAATTTCGTTAAACTATAGGTAACGATTATGGGAACTGAAGCTACCAGGCAACAATCTTTACGCTATGGTTGTATGGCTACAGACAAAACAACACACGCAGTGACTCACTATGTTGAAAAACCAAGTTCTTATGTGTCAACACTAATTAACTGTGGCATATACGTGTTTTCATTGGATATTTTCCACAAAATTGGAGAAGCTTTTAACTTCAAGCAGCAAGACTTTTACAGGTTTGTTCATATAATGAATGTTCATTTAAGTAATATAACAATAATTTTAATAGAAATGGAAATGGAAGTCGAGAAGCAGGCTACATCCAATTAGAAGAAGAAATTTTGACTCCACTAGCTGGAAGTGGTAAAATGTTTGCTTTGCAAGTATGCTGGGTTAAAATATGTCTACATAAAATCTAAAGCATAAATTGTTAGGTATCCAAATGGTGGTCTCAGCTGAAGACTGCAGGCTCAGCTATTTATGCAAACAGGCACTATTTGGAACTATACAGTGTGAAACATCCAGAACGATTATGTCAGCCTAGCACTAAAGCTGGTGGTGATAGTTCCAAACAAATTTGCGATATCTTGCCTGATGTTCACATTCATCCGACTGCTGTAATTCATCATACAGCAATGGTAATATAATTTGCTGTGTTCTTGATTATTTAGAGTTCTTATTTGAACTTTCTTGCTTCAGATAGGTCCAAATGTAAGTATAGGTCCAGGAGTGACAATTGGACCTGGAGTGCGCATAAAGGAGAGTATTATCCTTGCCGACGCCATGATAGAAAACCATAGTCTTGTGTTGCACAGCATTGTGGGGCATAACTCTCGAGTGGGTCGCTGGACACGAGTGGAAGGCACTCCCTCAGATCCTGACCCGAACAAACCTTTTGCAAAGATGGAAAATCCCCCACTTTTCAACCACGACGGTAGATTGAATCCTTCAATAACCATTTTAGGCAAGTTAAGTTGCGTTTTAGGAGCAATTAGAAACTGAATATTTAATTGTAGGTTGCTATGTCAGTGTGCCATCAGAAACAATTCTATTGAATTCGGTAGTGCTGCCACATAAGGAATTGTCACGAAGCTTTAAAAATGAAATAATTTTATAATCTTTGTATATGAAACGTGAAGATTTAGGTCTATTTTATGTATTGGCACATATGTTATAGGCTATAGGTGAAAATATATATTTTGGAGTTAATATGTAAACATAGTATTTTCTGTTTTATTACTTTTACTAAAAAATGAAATAAAACGAATCATTACTCTTTGATTTAAAAAAACGGCTACCAAATAGAAAAGTGGAACTGAAAAATTTATTTAGAGAACAAAGAAACTTCAATGAATTAAATGAAAGTGGGAAATGGGGGTTTCAAATAAAACAGTGGCAACATAGGTAATATCAATGAGCTGCATTTTTACCAAATCTGTGGAAATAGAATGCTTTCAATAAAGTGATACACTATCAAGAAATTGCTTTTTTTCGAAAAAATTATACACTTATGCCTAATCAAAATTATCAATGCACTCCACATCCTCCAGACCTTTCAATTCGGATTTAGAAAAGGCCATTCGACCTGCCATCAATTGCAACGGATTAGAGAACACATCGAAGCAGGATTTAAAAATAAATGCTACACCGCGGCAGTCTACTTAGACATCACCCAGGCCTTTGACAAGGTCTGGATAGAAGGCCTCAAGAAAAAACTCCTAGACTACGAAATCCCACGATACCTGCAAGTTATCACTTTCTCCTTGTTGGAAAACCGCACCTTCGCTGTTAAGATCAATGGTGTAATCTCTGAAACCAATATAAGATCGGGAGTCCCCCAAGGGTGCACTTCTATTTAATATATATACCTCGAATATACCAAACATACCTACGAAATTAGCCACGTACGCCAATGATACGGCCTTCATAACGCAAAATACCGACTTACAGATACCAATCGAACAATTACAAAACGCAACAGATAAATATTGCAAATGGCTTAAAGAGTGGAACATAAAAATTAATCCCAGCAAATGTCAATGCAAAATCTTCATATTAAGAAGATTTACCAATTTTCCCTCTCTTACTATAGCCGGACAAGTTATACAATGGACAACTAAAGACTTAGCAGTTAAATATCTAGGGGTGTTTTTCGACACTAGACTGATCTGGAGTTATCACATCAATCAGAAATTAGTTCAATGCCATAACCGACTCGGACAACTCTACCCCATCATAAACCGCAACACCCAGCTTAAACCTGAGTGCACCATCTTTCTTTACAAATCCCTTCTGCAACCCCTAGCTCTCTATGCATCTCCAATCTGGAGCACAACATCCAAGACGAATTTCCTAAAACTATAAAGATACCAAAACAAGGTAGTGAGAATTGTAGTGAATGCCCCCTGGTTTGTCTGCAATGCTCAATTACACCAAGAACTTGGAGTGTCACCAGTTAAAACATTTATTATCACGACCATCAGGAATTTTATTACTACTATGAACAACTGCACTGGCGTAGCACACTACAATCTCGGACAGCGAAACATCCATAGAAGACTAAAGAGAAAACTCCCACAAGATACCCTCTTCGAGGAAGAAGACTAGACCATCAACACAATAGACAGAGGCTGCCATTGTCTGCCCCTATGAAACAAACGCAGCTTCCAGCTAACTTGTCATACCACAGATAATGAATTAACTGTTAGTTATAGTTATTCTATATCAAAACTGTCATGTATAACACTTGATTGTTGAACTGACTAATGCTGCAAATAAAAAAAAAATTGCTTTTGAGGGGTTCTTATAATCACAAAGAATCGTTATACTGCTAAATGTGGGACAATATCTTTGGAATATATCTTGTGTAAATGATTCATCAGTTTTGGACCTCATTTTCACCTTACAACATATAATGGAGAAAATGATTGATTTTGGTATTAGGGAATGCCATGATACGTTGGAAAGGAATTATATAAAACTTAGAAAGAAATTGATTAACAAACAAATAAAAATAACTAAGACCAAGGTGGATAAGAACTTTCCACTAAAGAATTGCCTTGATCTACCTTTTTTTTAACATTACATTTGAGAAAGTTAACAGAGAAACAGGGTTGATAACTAGAAGAAATATCCTCACAAATTCAGATTTGTGGATGATTTGTTACAACAAAATTATAACCAAATTTAAATTGCTAGTCAAAGTAGCACAAACATGGCTTGGTTATCAATCAAGAAAAGAGCAAACGTATGTTAAGGGGATAACATCTCAAAGGAGATGAGTGCCTGACCCATACCCACAAATGATGCTGTTAACCAAACAAAATGTCTCTTATTAAATGCCATAAGTACTTTTTGTGAGATTCTACTAAGACCAGTCCTGATCTATGACTGAAAAGTATTGAACCATTTCAGATAATGACCAAAAAGCACTCGTAATATTTGGGGGAAGAACCATATACAGGGTAGAATAGAGAGCCATACTTCTATAACGACCCTGTTAATAGCAGTCCTTAAATTGGAAAAACTTTAATAGATTGGACATGTGGTACAAATTGATAAGAACACACTACAGCAAAAAATATTTGAAGAGCCAGAAGGGCGAAAAGAAAGGAGGCTTTTCCGAATAAAAAAAATAAATCGCAAGCATTCTCAATTACTTCTTTAGTTATAAATATATCAGTTTTTTATTACACAAAGCGTCTAGTACACACTATAACCATTTTAGAATACATGGTAGGCATATGTTAGGTAGTCGGAGAATATATAATGTTCTCTGTTAATGTATCCCAAGTTAAAACCTACAACCAGTAGAATGACAGACAAAACTCTTTTCCATTAAGATAATCTGGTCTCCTCATTTTGATTAACAATTTTAAATTATCAATAAAACTCCGCTCGTTCAAAATCTTTAGATTGTTTGACCATTCCAGTAGGTTATAATTTTTTACTGTTTTCCCTAGGAATTATTGTTTTACAGTGTTATTTTTAGTTGTCTTTTTTTTGCATATAGTATAGTGTTGAGAAGTTTTATCACACTCCAGCACATTTGGTTGATATAACTTTGAACCAATTTGGCTTTCTTACAGAAACGCAGCTTCTCATCATTTCTTAATCAAGTATTGTGCACCACGCCATTAATGATAAGTTTCTTTCGGTAACTTTTTCATTTGTATCTTAAGGTGGTCCAGGCACTACTAACTATGTAATAGTAATTTAACGACGAAAATAATTATTTTAGGTTTATTTACTTAGCACCACAGAAAAAAAATTAACTATTTTCATAATTTATTTTAGTACTAGCATTACAATATGGAACGTTGTTTTACTTTAACCAACCTTGTAAATAACAATATTGTTTCCTTTTGAATAGTTCTAATAACAGTAAATATAAAAATTATATTTAAGAATAAGATGATCACTATTTCACTCCCAATTCTTACATTTTTTTTGAGCTTGAATCATAGATGTCATATGTACCTATATACTTTCTCAGTTTTAAAGAACAAATTGGAAAAATAAATTAAAAATCCAATAAGTATTTAACCTTCGTCTTCCACACAACCATGTCGTCTTTATTTTAGTGGCGCCACAAAGTCGGACTCAGGTAACATTCCTTTGGGATTATAAATTCCAAAGAAAGGACTTTGTGTTGCCCACGGCTCCAAAAAATTCCAAGTCAGGTAACATCAGCCCCGGCGAAATCGGGGCCAGGTAACAAGATAAAGACAGCCTACAAGTTATCTTTATTGAGGACAATCATCAAAATTTTTATTTAGCTAGTCGCCAAGATTGACACTAAAAACTAAATAAAAAGAAGTTAGCGTCATGTACACTCAAGCTAATTTGATTAAGGAAATAAAATGTCGTCTAAATAAATGGCCTCATTTTAATGAGTTGTTAATACAATTTTATTTCTTGATTTTAATCTTTGCTCTTTCTATCCTTTCTCCCTTTTCTCCCAAATTTACATTTGTCTGAATGAATATTTCCACGTAATTAGTATGCGCTGTACTTTATTGCCATTGTGTATCCTTTTTCTTAATCAAACAAATACTTGTGTCAAAAATACTTCGGTGTATTTCTAGGTGATAAACAAAAGAAGAGACATAATCTTTGTGGTAGCTTCACATAAACAAAGATCAGAAGTAATATACAATTAAGTGTTCCATGTTCCATCACATCAAAATATTGATGCCAACACTTTATAAAAATGAAAAGATGTAAAGAAGACCATAATCTTAGGTACTCTTAAAAATAGTCATTAGCTTAACCATTCACATTACACAAGCAAGATTATATAAAAATTAATACTAGAAATGCAAACTATCAAGAATTAGTTTTGAGAGAATCCAGATCCTACATTAGAAGATTAATAACATTATCTATTTGAATCAATGTGGATATTAGCAGTACGCCCGCATGAGAAATTTTAAAAGAGAGAAATAAACTTGCCAACAAATGACAAGCCAAATATAGTTGGCGAATGAAAAAAATGACAAACAATTATATAACATAAATGCCTCACTGCAATATAAAATATCAACGCACAAATTTAACTATATTATCTTTAAAACTAGAAGCAAAACGAAAAGGACAAAAAGCACAGATAAAGTATAATAAATTAATAATAAACAGCAAAATATATGGAAGAGATGATGAAGAACATGTAAAACGACTTCTGACAGAAATGGGGAAAGCAAAGGAACAACACATACATTTTAAAAGATCAGTCAGCGAAAGATCACCAAACGAAGACCCCTAGTAGCTCAGTTACGTAAAATAACAAGAACTAATAGGCAAAAAAACTAACTATGAAGGATAAGGACGGAAATAAAGGCAATGGACAAGGATATGGAAAATTACAAAAAAGAAAAATAGGAACATGGAACATTAGGGGCATTGAAAGAAAAAGAAATGGAGCTAACTGATGAATTTGAAAGAGCCGGGATTGAAATTCTAATAGTATCAGAGACTAAAAAGAAAGGGAGCAGAATAGAAGAGCTAGATAAGGGACATCTGATAGTATGAAGTGGGGTAGATATGAAGGAAAGAGCGCAATCAGGGGTTGGCTGCATCCTCCACAAAGATATTATAAGTAAGTTAAATAAATGGGAAGCAGTTTCTGATAGAATACTAACAATTGAATTTAAAAACGCAACACAAGAAGAAACTATAAGAGCAATATACGAACCGAATAAAGATCAGAGAGTACAAGATAAAGATAAATTCTGGGAACAACTAAATCTAACAGTAGAAGCAGCCAAGGGGAACAGTGTGATTGTCGGAGATCTAAATGCGAGAGTAGGAAAAAGCAATGGTACACACAAAGTGATTGGAAAATTCCGAGAAGAAGCACGAAATAACAACGGCCGAAGACTGCTAGACTTCTACGCAGTACACGACTTAATAATCGCAAACACTTTATTCCGACATAGGAACATCCAGAAGTACACGAGAGCAGTACCAAGCAGGGGAGAATATTCTATTATTGACTACATAATTGTAGAAAGGAAAAACCGAGCAGTAATAAAGGACGTAGTAGTCAAAAGAGGATTCGAAATAGGCAGTGACCACTACCTTGTAATAGCACAAATAAAACAAGAATGCAAGAAAGAGAACCCACAAGATGCCAAGAAAGAAACAAAAAAAGCAGAGAAACAATTAGAACTTATAAGCTGGAGAATGAAGAAACAGCAAAACAGTTTAAAGAATTTACTGGAAGAGAAATAGAGAAGATTAAAGATGAAATAGATAACAAATAAATGGAGGAATTATGGGAAATATTTAAAAATATAATATTAGAGACCGCCAAAAGGTATGTGGAACATATAAAGAAAGCAAGGTTAAGAAACAAACAACGTGGTAGTCAGAAGAAATAAAAGAACAAGTAAGAATTAAGAAAGTAAAGTGGAGAATCTACATAAACAGCAGAACAGAAAAAACTTATGAAGAATACAAAGAACTAAGACTAAAGTCAAAAAATTAGTTAGAGAAACAAAACAGCAGATATGGAAAGTGTTCGAAGAAAAAGTAGAAAAAGATAGTAAAAGTAATCAGAAACTATTCTTCAAAGTTGTAAAAAACCTAAAAAAAGCAAAAATACAGATGTAATCGCAATAAAAAATAAAAAAGGAGAAATATTAAGAAGTGAGACCGTAGTTATACAACAATGGAAAGAATACTTTCAAAATTGCTTGAAATAGAAACAGAGCACGTAAGAGAAAAATCTGAAGAAACCATAAATGAAACAATAAACAGAACAGAGCAAAGAGAAGACGAGAATGGAATTATTAAAGAAGAACTAGTGACTGCGATAAAAGAAATGAAAAATGAGAAGGCACCTAGCAATGACAGAATCACAACAGAAATGGTTAAGAACATAGAAGAAAATGGACTACAAATACTACTCAAAATAATAAAGTCAGACAAGAAGAGAAAATACCCAGAGAATGGGAAATCGGATTAATTTTGCCAATATACAAAAAGGGAGATGCAATGGAATGTCAAAATTACAGGGGTATAACCCTACTGAGTACCCCAATGAAGATCCTTGAAAAAATTATAGAAGTGAGACCAAAGAAAGAAATAGAATCCACGTTATTACAAGTACAAAGTGGGTGTAGGAAGGGGAAAAGTGTACAGCACTATGTATTCACAATTAAAGAGATTATAAACAGAACCTTGGCAAGATCAAAAACAATTTACCTAGCATTTATGGATATGGAGAAGGCACTTGACCGAATGCCGAGAGCTAAAATATGGGAGTGCTTAAGAGAGAAAAACATAAATGAGAAATTAATAAGAATCACGAAATGTATGTATAAAGAGACAAGAAATAAGATAATAAGCAAGAATGCAGAGTCGGAAATTTTTCACACAAATGAAGGAGTTAGATAAGGTGGATGTCTCAGCTTACTACTTTTCATTATCTTCATGGACTATTTAATACGAATTGCGAAGATAAGAACAAAACTCTTGGCTGTAGGATACAGAAAGATGGCGAAGGTTATTATGTCCGAACGTGCATTTGCAGACCATGTAGCGTTAATAGCGGGAAATGAGAAGAACCTTAAGGAAAATTTGTAGGTGTAGAACGAAGTATTAAACTAAAACGGAATGAAGATGAATAAGTCAAAAATTAAAATAATGGTAATAACAAATGAAAAGTAAAAAGTAAAGATTCAAATAGATGAAGAAAAGATAGAACAAGTGAGCAACTTCCAATACCTTGGAGTAACTATAGAAGAAACAGGAGAACAAAGTACAGAGGTGAATAGAAGAATAGAGTAAGCCAACAAAGTGCATCATGCACTAAGTAAAGGCCTTATCAATAAAAAAAATATCAAGAGAAACGAAGATGAAGGTGTACAAGGCAGTATTCAGACCAATTCTTCCCTTCGAATTCGAGTCATGGGTGCTAGTTGACCGAGATAGAAGTAAGATAAGGGCAGTTGAGATGAAATATATATATATTTTGTGACGGACCGACAGACAGACATATAGAATTCAGTAACGAACTTTTTAAATTCGTTGAAAATTTATATCGAACTGAAGGAGTTATTGTGTTTATGTGACAGCAATGTTTAGTGAAATATAAGACTGTGAAAACAATTCAGTTTAACCTTAAACCCTTAAGGGTAGGTAGGTTTTTGATTTTCTATGCCCCAACCCTGGTATTTGAATCTTTTATAACATACCAGTATGCTAACTACATTATGATTAAATAACATATTTCCAGAATAATCAGGAATTTATCTACACACTATAGATCAGTTAAATATATGTTATAAAAGTTTCAAATACCAGGGTTGGGGCATATGCTATGACTATTATTTTTTTTTTAAGGTAAAGGGCGGTATCACAAAATAATACATATTTCTTAAGGAAGCCGTGTGTATGTCCACAATACAAGATGGCTATGTGATGTTGTCAGTCAAGCGCCGTGCAGGATAGATGTGACCCGAGTAGAACAGCGTTCGTACATCAAAATAGCCGTTTTCCATGGTAAAAATGCAATATAATGCCACAGAGAGTTGGTGGAAGCTGTCGGAACTAATGCTCTTCTATACCAAACAGTAAAGATGTGGATAGCATGACACATCGGTTTGCACACTCATACGTAATCCTGTCCGTTGCTGGTTGCTTTGTGTTTCGTATGATAGAATAGCTGTTTTGAAGTTCTGGTGTTCACATTCTAGTTTGCAGCCATTATCTGCAAAAGCCGGTAATCCTGCAGAAGATTGTTACTTTTATCTGACGTCCCAATGCAAGAAAGGCCAAGATTGAAAATACTTCCATAACCCATCCAAACGTCTGGAGAGAATGATCTTGGACGAATCATCCTTAAGGAGAGGACAGTATACGTAACGAATTTCCTTTTGTTGAGGAGAGTATCCTTCCCTACCCGGCAAAGATTTTCCTTCAGAAGATGCGAGCCTTAGATATAAATGTCTAACTGCCTGACTGTTTAACTAACTGGAGATCAATTACTTTCCTTGAACAATTAAACTAGTTGACTGACAAATGTCTTAAGACGACTCTTGTCAACTTGTTTACAAATAATGCTACTAGTTTTTTAACTAACAATTAGGGTAGTCAAAATCAATACAATAATAATCAATTGCTATTTTAGTAGTCTAAAGTAATTACGTACTTGTCGAGAACTAGAATTGTAATGCAAAATGTAAGACTTAAAGTCGCAATAAAAACGACAGCAGAAAAAATTTATAAGTTCCTATTTGGAAAATACACAACGTTAAACCCTACTAGGAGTAAAAATTCAAACAATTTATGACTTAAAATAACTAATTCTATTTATATCTAACACCTTTCGTAGCGGCCGTCCAACCGTCACGGTCGAGCAACGGACCTAATGCCTTTCTTCTGATAAACATGGGCGCTAGCAAAATTACAATCGATGGATCCGAACATCGAGCGGTGTTAGTGAATGTTAAAAGTCGTATCCACTAGGATACGTCTAGCTACAAGGTCATCTACGATGACAAAAAGCGTGACCACACAATCTACTTTAGACATGTTTGTGCGATGCCGGTCACAACGTCAAGATGACAACTCAGCCGACTTCGACTACCCTCAACCTTCAACATCGAGGATAGAAGTTGCCAGAGAACATTTCTCTTTATAACTATCCACCTCTAGCGCCGACTTCAGCAAAATTGGTTGTCACAAAACATTTTTTATTTAAAAAGTGACATTTCAGTTTTTATATATTTTTCATACGTTTATATTATAGTTCCTTACAAAGTTGCATTTAAGTAATCTACAAATTAATTTGTGTAAAATTCCAGTATTATTTACGTAACTCGAGGGGCTACCGTATGAATTTTCCTACCTCTAAGCACGCCGCTGAATTTCGTAGGGATACCATCGCAATGTTAATACACCAGGATTTACATTATCCAATTTTAAATTTTAAGGTTATATAAAACTGATAACAAATGTTAATCCATTTCCGCCGTCCAAAGTGCAAAACACATTATCTTACAGACTATCTAGTAAATACCGTTACGCGTGCGTTTGCCACAAAACCAAGCATGACAAAAAGGGGCTTTCGAGCTGGTCTGATCCAACTATTGGTTGGGAAGGACCGGGCAAGTAACTTGAATAACGCTGCCTCTTATATCCGTAAAGCCAAGGAAGGGGGCGCGCAGCTGGTAGCTCTACCAGAATGCTTTAATTCTCCTTACGGTACGAAGTTCTTCAACGAGTATGCCGAAAGCATTCCCAATGGTCCCACCTGCGAGATGCTTTCAAAGGCTGCCCAAGATAACTCTATATACCTAGTTGGAGGGACGTTTCCAGAAAGGGATGGTACTAAATTGTACAATACCTGCACTGTTTGGAATCCCCAGGGCCAAATGATTGCGAAGTATCGGAAGATGCATTTGTTTGACATTGACATTCCTGGTGGGATAACGTTTAAGGAGTCTGAGATTTTAAGTCCTGGTAATGAACTGGTTACGTTTCACATGAATGATGTCAAAGTGGGACTGGGGATTTGTTATGATGTACGTTTTGAGGAATTAGCTAAACTGTACAGGCTGCAGGGTTGTGAACTACTTATATATCCAGGGGCATTTAACATGACTACAGGCCCCATGCATTGGGAGTTGCTGCAGAGATCAAGGGCGCTGGACAACCAAATGTTTGTTTTTATGATTAGTCCTGCAAGAGGTGAGCAAGGCTACATCGCATGGGGCCACTCTCAAATAACAAGTCCATGGGGAAAAGTCCTAGCTCAAGCTGGACAAGCTGAGGAAATGGTTTTCTGTGACATAGACCTTTCTCAGTGTGAGGATGTACGGCAACAAATTCCGATATACCCACAACGTAGGACGGATGTTTACAATACGGTGCTTGTGAAAAACAACTAATCTTTTAATCATACGTTTTAAAGTAGGCCGGGTGATGGCATATTTGTCTTTCATAAGCATTTTATTAGTGTCTCCAGTTTTATATTAGGAAACATTTATTTTTCTAAAATCTGTTAATTTTTTCGATTTTATGTTTAACATTTTAAGAAGGTAAAAATGTGTAGACAAAGATTTAATAAATGTTCATACTTTTTAATGTTTAATGGATTAACTAAGAGAACTACCACGGGATTGTTGGACATGTAGGTCTTAAAGTAAAGTCAAGATATGTTGATTTGCCTCAAAGGTACTATCACTGAAACTCTGTTTTCTGTACAATATTACTAAAGTGTTCTTAATACCTAAATCGCCTACTTGTAAGGAATAATAGAAAATTAAAACGTTTTCTATGATGCTGCTTTCTGTAATGTCAAACAAATTTTAAATTGAGCAAAATCATCAATAGAAGCTACATGCCATCCTAAGTATAGCATGTTTTATTCCTATCTTCAAAAGTTACTCCATTACTAGTAATGAAGATATTCTCTTTGTTTATTAACACAAATTAAAACCATTATAATAATTAAACATATTGAAGCTTCACTGCATAACTATAAAGACAACTGCAGATACTAAAAGTCGAATTATTTTGTGATTGTCACTAAATAATAGAACTTTAAAATTAACCACTCTTTCAACAATAAAACTGTTAGTAATGATGTGACAGACATAATAATCACAAAGAGAAAATGTTACACCTTCAGATGAACTCTTCACATATATATTTATAGGAAATGAATGATATTGGCCTCTTTGTTATAAATCGAACTGGTGGTCATTAATATCACAACATTTTGACTTAAAAATGACAAAAAAGCAAACATGGTCAAATAATGTACAAAGCAAAACAATCGGATCACTAGCTGCACGCACATTTTCATCTCATGTTTCAGTCAAAGGCAAATGAAAATAAAAACATTAACGTGCAAAGAGTAGCTTTACTATTGAACTTTAAAAAACTGTTGCTATTGCATTAATCGGATGACGTATTCACAAAATATGCATCATAGTGGAGGATGCGGGGGAGGTTTAACAGCAGACCGCTACATCAGGAACATTCTGGAGCAACATGTTCCGTTTGCGGGATTTGTTGCTGAGAACTTCATGATAATGCACGACAATGCGTAATGTCACACCGCGCGAGTGACCACTACCTACCTGGCTTAGATTGGTATACCAAAAATAAACCGTCCTCCGTGTGTGAAGGATACATTGGCGCTCAAGACTATCAGTAAGTGCTTTTACTTAGCCATTCCTCCGTGGACGGGCGAAATTCAGGTGTATTGGCTTCGAACTATGTTAATTATCCTCTGAAATGAATTATGGGTTGCCTTAAGAGCCTCCAATTTGCTTCCCCAAGCGCCATTACGAAAATACATGATGGAATGTCTTCAAAGTTAATTCTTTTCTGCCCACACCGTTGCCTCTGATCAGACTCTTTAGGTCTTATAATAGGAAGTCTCTACCGTCACTCATGGAGGTGGAATTTGTGGCGAAACGGACAGAGCTATAGATAGCAGCTTTTAGATTGTCCTATGTTTGCTGCATAGGTATGTCCTTAAATGTGGCCATCCGGGTGACCTATGAGGATATAGTGGATGGGCTCCAGGGGCAAATCTATCAGCAGATTGTGAGATTCGATATACTTACACTACGTCAAGCCGTTGTAATTGGTCATTTCAATGTTTTATGAAAAATGCTTCGCATTTAGTTCGCGCGCAAAAATGGTAGAGATGTTCTTCCAGGAAATATCCAGATCGTGTGTATAGGCGACTAGTAAGCCGATATTAGACAAAGCACCCTGAGGTCTCTGCTACATAGACAGAGATCCGTTGACTCCAGAGGATCGAGTAATGCTTTCCGTTTAAATTTACGTAAATGGCTGTTGTTCCCTTAGCGGCGTGTTTACGGTAACAGGTATAATTTGGAAGTCTAAATACATCACTAGCCTTGAGACAAGTCTCAATTATGAGAACAGCATACAAAGAATATTTGTACACGAAGTTCAATAAGTCTGGCCTTTTCCTCCTGTAGCCCATCTACTTCGAAAACACTAATTTTAAGTAAGCAGATGTGGTAAATAATCCACCCATCTTAGCGATCAATGCAGAGTGAAGTCGCGTAAGATTGAAGAATTTTACCGAAATTGGTGGCAGTTTTAACGTTTTGAGCAACCTGGGAATGCGCACCAGGAGTCTCTCTCTAGGTCCAAATGTTAGATGAGTTGGAATACAGCTCCCATTCTCAGTTATCTGCATCGCCGGTTGACTGATCGGATGGACTTTTGGCGTATAGGCGGTGTCAAAAGTGTAACTCAGAGACGTTTCTGCCGGAAAATTGATGCGCATTCACAAGACACGCCATTCTCCTGTTGTCATTTTTTGTGGCTGGACTGATGATGACGGCCTTAATCAGATTGTTAATCTTGGTAAGTTTAGGTTTTCTCTGACGAAAAAGCTTGAGCAGTTTCGATTAGTACCACTTCTCCCTCAAACGATGGAAGGATATCTTCGAGTCGATCTCCTCAGAGAAGATTGAAAACCTTGGGTGGCTGATCTTCGATGCTCTCTCTTATAATCTGTCACTGGTATCAGTTCTTCATATAATTCCTTGGGGTTAAAAAGTTTCTTCGAATACCGTATTACTTCAGGATCATTTGTGCTATCGCTATGCACTAGTTTTCTTCGGGTTTGAGGTACAGTCGCATTAGCCTGAAACACGACATCAGGGAACACTACACTCATCTCCGCACTTATACTCACATATGCTAAAACAGACGCGTTTTCCTCATTTTTTTTAATGCCATAATGTCATAATGAAGTGCAATTAAATTTAAACGCATTGCAAAAGATGTTTGTCTCACCAGCATAACTTTAAAAAAATCAGTGTGCGACAAGCAACATTTACATCTCCCCTCTTTGCGTTTGTACGACTATAAGAAATGGTGCTAACGATTTAATAATATTTGACCGACACAATGCCGAACATTCTAGTCAGCCAAAAAAAGTCGAAGATAAGAAACTGAAACAGCTTTTAAATAAGTTCGAAAAAGAGTTCGGCGTAACACATCAATCTATTTCTAAGTGTCTACACAATGTGGGGAGGATTTACAATACAATAATACAAAAACAAGATTGGGCTCTTTAATGTTACTACGTTCTTGTTTTCTAGATTCAAGAAGAAAGATTTCTTGTACTAGATTGTCAGCTGTGGTGAAAAATTGATTTTCTATAAAAATTGGTGATAATTGTGGGTTTGTTTAGATCAATCAGTACCACGCGACCGAATATCCACTCCAGGAAGATATTGCTGTATATACGGTGGAATCAGCACGGTGTGATACAATATGAATTGTTTTCACCTGGCAAAATGGTAACTACCGCATGTTATCAACAGCAACTGGTGCATGTTAGTGGCGCGTTGGCCACAAGAAGGTCTTATACTAACAAGGAAAGCCATTGTGCTTTAGGGTAACGCGCGGCCGCACCGGCAAAATGACTGAAAAGATCGCTAATCTGAGTTGGGAGATTTTATCATAGCCAGCATATTTACCAGACTTTGTCTCTTTAGATCATTACCTCTTCAGATTTCTGTAACATCACTTGGCTGGCACCTGCTTCACTTTTGTTGGAAATTTCGAGAAAGGTCTCGTTTAGTTTATTATCTCCAAACCACTCTAATTTTAATAAATTAACAAATAGTTGATATTGCAGCATTGCTCGTTACCATTTTTAGTACAAAAGGTGTCACTGCTATTAGCCCATTATTTCTGGAAAGGCTCGAATTTTCACAAATGCAATAACATTTAAATGAATAGTTTAGGTGCGATTCTCAGTAAGAATGAAAATCGCAAGGGAATGTATGAAAACCTTAATTTAGAAATATTTAAAAAAAACTTTATATTTGTAGAGATAAATTGAATTGGTAAACAAATGTTCCAGCTGCTCTACATTATGCAGGTCTTGTAACAGTGCAATAATCTTATAAGAACAGTGTCATTCAAAAAAATGTGTTAGAAATCAACATTTATTGTTTACTTCTCATTATCGTTTTGGTAAAAACCTACTAAAGACGCTGTTTGTCACGAACTTCGTTCGCATTAGAGTTCAAAAAAGAACTCAAAAATTAAGTCGTGATCTTTTTACTCTGCTGACCAGCAAAAGTAAAGGAATGACTATTGAAGTCAAATTCTCTGTCAATATAATCCGAAGACAACGTTGGACATGATTGACGCAGTAGTCAATTTCATCGCAAGATTAGTGATTTTAAAAAGTATCTCCCCATTGAGCCTACACATCCACAAAGGACAACGGTGTTATCTAAATCACTATGAGCAAATCTAATAATTTTGTTGACAAGGATCTATATATTTTGTGTCTAAAATCGAGCGAATCGATAGTTAAAACCTCAATAGGGAACTATTATAGAGTAACACTCCATACCCAGTGGGTGCAAAATTTTTCAAAAAGGCGAACATTACTGACGCCCCTCTGCAACTCACAAACCTCACAAAATCTCTTTTCTCTCATTCCAAATTTTTGATTCTCCCCTCAACTCCACCCGTCAGTGAGTGAGGCGCGTGGTGTAATGGTAAGGTGCAGAACTGGGAAGGCCTTTCCTGTTCGCATCACATCGGCTGTCACTTCTTGAAAATATCGACTGATTGATTGGTTTTTCGTTTTTCTTACGATTGTTGCTTTGAATCTAATAGATATTGGAGAATGCGGCTGACAATGAAAGCTGTCACAGCCGCATTGGCGCTGAAGTACACAGATAAACCCAGTTCATCCAACGCCGCTGACAATGAACTGACCCGTTACAGAGCGGTTGCTAGAACACGAGGTCGTAAAAATCGAGATTTTTGAAAACTTTTGCAGGAACAGAAAACGGAATATAGTCCATTGTGGTGCTGACAAGAAAGTTCTGAACAGCTTTCTCCATGAATTTACAGGAAAATTAATATTTTTCCTTGTGAACGCTTGGGCGATGAGGTGATCATCTCAGGACATAGTATTTCAGTATCAACTTTAATATAAAATTGTTGAAAGATTGTAATCAAAAGTGAAAGTATGCGATAAAACCACGATTTATTTAATCAAAAAGATTATTTGATTTTTCTAAAGTGAAAAACGCCAATCAATCGTGAACTCCATTCAGTGCAATTGACAACCTATTAACTTTGATTTTAGTTTCAGTAATGTAACTGATAAATTTAAATAACTTTCTAAATGCATCTTCCATACTTTCGTTACAGCAATGTTCTCTCTGTTGCATGTCTGAATTGGTCAAGTAGTTCTGGAGATATCGTGTCGATAGACACACACGGGGGTGCGAGCGCGAGCGCGCGCACACGCACGAACACTCACACACAGGATCGTGATCGCATCAGCTTTCGCCTACCCTTACAGGCTTTCGAAAGTTAATAAATCAAGCACGTTCAAGTCGAACCAAAATGTCAGTCATTTAAACATTCCGTCACGATCATTCCAAATTTTCAGTACAACTTTCAGAAGTCATCAAATTATGCCATTAAAATTCTTTCAATCACTGTTGCTCACCGTCGTCGCAGTCGCAGGAGTATACACACTATTTGACATTTTCGTACACCGAGGCCATAGCAAAAACTTCCTGGGTGAGCCCTGCAACTGCTGCTTGATGGAAGCCATTACACGCCAGACGTTTTATCGGGATTACGTTCAAAACAGCGTCGGAGCTCGCACGGAATTCTTTCACTAGGTATTTTATTGTAGCTTTATATGGCTCTGTCGGCTTGGGAATCCATACTGCTTACGCTGGGGATATGCGGCAGCATCCACCTGCTGGTGACATTGCTCGAATCGTTGGAAGAGAGCGAGCGAAACGATTGCAGAAAGTTGATGAAGCGGTGCGCTAGGAGCAGATTTTGGGATAGTTATGGTGTATATGAACGAAGCTATATGCTCCCCTACTACCATTAAATTACCGATTAAAAATAGTAAAAAATGCACAGTAAAAGCAAATTTCCCGCGTTTTAATTTGATCTGTCGCGACCTCTGTCGATGACGCTCCGTAATTTAATTTCAAATTGAAAACGGTTGACATTCTAACTGACAATACTATATCGTGTGTCTTAAGGCGCCTAAAACATTGTGTTTATTGATACACAGCCAAGCATTTAATTAATAAGACAGTGGTATTTGCGGAACTGATGAAAATGGATAATTTTACTGAGGTATGTCAAATAATAACTTTCAGGCGTTTTGCATATTAATTTTTTTAATCTAGCGAATACTAGAACGTGCCAGGGAGAGGCAGAAAAAGCTTCTTGAGTACAGCACCGGGGAGTCGGTTGCACCATTAAAAGAGAACAACGATATGAAAGGTGGGAGTGAGCCTTCAATCCCAGCTGTTACAGAGACGCCTGCAAATGCTAAACGAAAGGTTGCTGCCTCTGACTCTGCATTGTGCTCTAAGTCTGCTGCATTGACAGGAACCGCCTCTGCAGGTAATCTACAAAAGCTGGTTAGACAAAATTCAAAGACGAAACTTTCCTCCGATCTTCCGGGTTCACCGCAGCTGCAACTTAAAACTTTTAATATCCAGAAAGAGGACTTTAATATGGAAATTAAGCTTTGTTCTGCAGAAAATGTTAGGATTGAGGTTGAGCTTCAAGAAGAAAGCGATTCAGATGGTGAAGAGAAGGAGAATCACTCCAGCATCAAGCAGAAGGAGCAACCTATAATACGTGAAGATGCTAAGAAAAGGCTGCAGAGGTTAGGGAAACTGTATGCTGGTAATATTTATTAGAATTTGATTTTGGGATGGTATAAAACTTAACTTTGCAGAAGGAGATGATGTTGACATATCCTCTCCCATTCATCGAACTGAACCAACATTTTCAGTAGAAACTTCTCCGAGAAAGAATAAAAAATGTGACAGTGCCCAAAATGGAGAGGCTGATAAAAATGTGTCTAAGGGAAGAAAAGGCTTAGGTGGTTTGGCTGCTTTGGCTCAAAACATCAATCAATGGGAAGATAATCTACCTGTGGTATATTTTTTGATTAAATATTAAATAAATATACATAAATGTACACTTTTAGTTAAAGCATGAAAGTTCTGACACAAAGACTCCTACTTCAAGAAAGTGGAAACCACCTGCCCCAAGGCCACCAATAACAAGTGCGAGGAGCACAGAAGCTACAGTTTCCAAGTCGTCTCCCTCTCGTTCTACAAAATCACCAGCTCCAAAGCCGCCTGCTGAAAGAGAAAGCTCTAAGGCGACAACTCCTACTAAAGCTAAGTCCGCCGATTCTGCTGGTGAAAACACTGCAAAGCAGTTGAACTTAGATCCCTCACTTGTAGAAACTTTGGTATGTCTATATTTTTTAAGTTTTGCGTAAGCAAAATTTCAAACATATGGTTTTTAAAAAGATGCTGGCAATTTTTTATAGTGGATTTTTTTAAATTGTCAAATGCAAAAGCTTCTATGACTCACTCCTGTAGTATTCAAAATTTAAAAAGTTTTTTAAAAAATCATGAAGCCTTGCCTTGCATGTAAGGTATAAAGAAAAATGTAACACAGTAAGATAATTTAAAGCTTGATAAGGTTATGCTGTTGTAATGTTGTTATTCGAGAGCTAAAGAATGTGTAAGAACTGTTTAATTCAGACGATCCGGTGTGAAGTAAAAGTATGCATTAGGTATCAGTATCTTTGTTTTTGGTGTTTATAGTGATCACATGAATGTTCACAAAGTTTTTTAGAAGTAAATTAAATAAACAGATCATTGTCATTGCAATACATTTTTTGGCATTTTATTGTTGGAGAGTTTGTTTTAGGTAAAATTTAATTTGAAACTTGGATTTTACAGTCAAAAATGCTCTTTAAAGCAAATCAACATTGCTGGTTTAGAAGTGAAATGAGTTACAAATATCGTACATGGTCTACTCTAAAAGTATTAAGTCTTATAACAAAAAAAAGTACAATTACAATAACCAAAAAAAAAAGTATAAGGCATTCGAAACATTGTACCTAGTCTTAGTGTCCTTCATATTGCACCTTCAGGTACTCCCAGAGCTGGTTCAGCACCTATATATGGTGTTGATGATCCTTCTTGTGCTAACTCATCAGTTTTTTCATTGCCTGCAACTTTGCAGTAGCCTATTACCCACAACAGTGTTAACTTGTGATCTGTCAATGCTCTCAGTTCTTCACAGCATTTCCATATCAGTCTAGATGTTATCTTCGAGTTCTTTAACGCCTTCATGGATGTGTGATAAGCCCTCAAATTTTTTTGTTTGTTGCATTGCAGCATAGCAAATATCTCAGCTTGAATAACAGATGTATATTTTGCTAATGAAAAGCTTTTCACAGTATATGCCTGCTCCCATTCCAGACTTGGTCTTTCATTCATCTATATACCAGATAATTTTTCTGGGTCTGTTCTTGTGGCTTATTTTGTTTGTACATTCATTTCAATCCTTAATTTTATTTTTATTAACTTTAAATGTATGTTGAATATGAATTTTGGCGTCATATGGTCTGTTCTCATATCCAGTATGCCTCCACCCACATGTTCAATTTTCCAATGTTCCACTTCCGTACTGTCTTTGCGAATGTGTGTATTGCACAGTCTATAAAAAAGGAAGTCTAGCGGTGTCTTCATTGCTGCTGTTAGTGTTGTTTTTATGTTTCCCGTTATTCCCAGACAAGCAAACCTTAACACAGTTATAATGGTTCTTTGCATCATATTTGTCCACCATACCAGATACACGCTTTGAAGGTTCTCAAAATAGATGTGCCTGTAGTCAACTTACCTCTTCAAACACATGCCAATAATTGTCAAAAGTATTAGCAAACCTAGTAAATTAATAATAATGATAAACTGTGGGAGCATGGCCTGCGAACTGAGAGGTTAAAGCTTTCATATGTTTTCTTTCTCTGTCTAGTCGTCATGTATCATCTATGATGCAGGGTGATGTAGCAAGCACTGCGTCTTAGACAACTGCCATTATTGCCCCTTGTTCAAAGTAAACACAGGTAGTCAATTATTTTTAGTGACTGAGTAGACCACCTGTCAGGTATCAGAGAACATCATGAGTAAACCAGGGTCCATTACCATCACAGCCCGACCCTCAACCACGAGATCACGCTGGCTAGCAAACCTAGTACCTGTTGTTATATCTATTACCTCCTTGCTTTGTGTATTAATAAAGGTAGGTTTATTGTCTATATTCAGTATGTATAAATTATTTGCTGTAATGAATTGTAGTAAAGATTCACCTCCTTCATTAATGTTAGTGATTTCTCAGGTGTTATGAGTTTGTATCACAACTAATAAGTTCTAGGGACTTTTAAGAATCAATTGTAAATTAGTTCTCCTATTCTCCCTAGACCTCTAATTTCGCCTGTTTACCCTTTAGGATTCTAAAGCTATGCCTCAAATCTTTAAACTGAAATGCTTCCAAGGTTTCAAAGGATACTTCATTAATGGAGTATGCAACAAGTTGTCTTTTCTTTTCTATTTTTCTACTTAAGACTAGCACCCTAGGTCTCTTTGGGAGGTCCTTGGATTCAACCACAGTCTTTGGTATCCGCATTAGCGCAGGTCATCCACAAGACCCCTCTGCAAAACATTATCCTGTTGAATTGCAATGGACTACTACTGTCAGTAGGAGTATTATTTATTGCCTCAATAAGATTTTCGTGAATTAAATTGGCTTGTTCTTGGTTCAGAGTTGTCTCAGGATGACTCTTGTTAATTACTGCCATCTTAAGTTTAATAGTATATGTTAGTCTGCATCTGGGAGTTGCTGGGTTTTCTACTTGTTTGTGACAGAGTTTTGGAGTCCGATCAGGCTCTCTTAGATCCTTTCCCCTTTTCTGATTTGCGCGCCTTGGTATCTTTCTTTTACAGCTTTTTATTGAGAAATGTTTTGCTACAATCTTCCTAGCTTGTTTCACTGTATGCCCCCAGTGTCATTTATCAGTGCAGGTAGCATAACACTTTGGATTAGGTTTGAAAACAGCCTCTCTTTTGTGCAATCCTCTGAGCGTCATTAACACAGTTGAGGAGTACTTATTTACTCTAGTCTAAATTTGGAGTAGAGATGTGTATAAATCAACCCCCAGTCTTAGATGTAGGGGGACTGTAGCGTAACTCTCCTAAAATCCCTAGATGGTCCGCGGAGTGGTTTTGTTGCTATTTTTAAGTCGCTCGGGCTTCTCTGGGTCATTACAACGATAATTGATTAAGCCTTTTTATTAACAATATAACTACAAATTTTTTGTTTCATTTGTAAAACCAATATTAACAAAGGTTTATGCAACTATTGAAAAGTTAAAATATCAGTTGCTTTGAAACATCTGGTTACGTCATGATTTTTTTAAAACAAAAATGTTGCAACAAATTGGTCTTAAAGTGGAATATGACAGTTTTAGTTTTATAAAACGAATGTAAAGTTGCACTACTTTAGAAACACATAATAAAGTGCGTCAAATAATTATAACACACCTATGAAAATAAAATTGTAAACGGCTGTTAGTTTTGACATGATCACCCAAATGACATTAAATTTTGTATTTGGGCAGACAAAGAGTTAAATAATTACGTTTGTGACTAGAAGTTTGTATTCACTTCTTTTAACGGAAGTGATGCACAAAAACAAAACGATAAAACAAAATGTTTTAAGAAAGTGTCAAGAAATCATAGCACACATTGACAATTATGCAATTGTTGCTGATTGTATGCCAAATAATTTTTTTCTCTTGTAACTGATTTATCTACTTCATGCCAAGAGAGCCAAACTTTTAGATTTTAGAAAGGACCAAATCCAAGCCCTAAAAGATAATAGCAGTACAGACAGATATTTCAAGACAAAAAAAATTGTTGCCATAAAGTTATTTATGAATTTTTAAAGGACCAAGATAATTATGACACTGCAAAATCCATTGATCGTCCTTCTGTGTTTAAAGATTTTGATAAAAGAAGAATTATCAGTGCTGTTTTAAATTCTATAGTAGGTACCAGGTTCTTGAAGAGGAGTTTATGTTTGAATGTGTCGCATAAAACCATTCGTAAAGTTATTAAAAGCGACGCTAGCATTAAATGGATGAAGATGCAAATTCAACCACGCTTTACAGATAATGACAAGGTACGCTAACAAGAATTTGCTCAGGAACACATGCCTTGGGAAAATGAATGGGATAGGATAACTTTTCTTTTCCTTTTTTTAATTTGTACTTTGCAATCATAGGTGCTTCTTTTAAATTCAAGTGGTGTTTTTGATCGAGAAAAAGTTTAATTTGGATGAACCAGATGGTTATCGCTATTGGCATGATTTGCGTAAGGAAAAACATAATTTATGAAGCGCAATTTTAGCGGTGGCAATGTAATGGTATGGGCAATCATTGAAGTGTCTGGTGCTATATCCTTAGCATTTGTTAGTTAAAAAATGAATAGTGAGGATTGTTTGTAGAAAATTTGAGACCTTGTTGGCTACCGGATTATACCTTTCAACATGATAATTTTTCTATTTTGAAGCATTCTCCATATTCACCTGACAAGTCTCAACGAGTATTACTGGGAATCATCGTTCGTCGGATTTACGAAAATAGAAATCAGTTTGCATCAGTGGTTGACCTAAAAGAAGCCATTCTCTTTGCACACCATTCTATCCAGCCAGAAACATTTCTAAACCTTATCCACAGTATGTCTAATCAAATTTTTGAAGTTATTCAATAACACGGCCATAAAATTGGCTATAATTCATGTTTCTTTTTTTAATTGATTATTTTGCTCAAGTAAATTGATTTTATTATAATGGGCTGTAATTTTTTTTAGATTATTTAGTTTTTCTTGTAAGACACTGCATTTTAAAAGAAGATTACACAAAGGTATTGTCAGAAATGTAATTTCTAACTCTTTGTCTGCCCAAATACGGAATTCAATGCCATTTTGATGATCTTGTTAAAACTAACAGCAGTTTAAATTTTGTTTTTATAAGTGCCTCTAATTATTTGGTGCACTTTATTTAGTTATGAAATAACCATTGCTTACATCTGATATGTATCTATGAATGTTTATACCATAATTGAATTTTTAAGTACAGGCACTCATTTGTACATTATGATAAATTTATAAAATATATAGATATATAAAATTAAAAACTATATATATAAATTAAATTAAATGTTTGTAGTCGATTATATTGCAAGTGTTCATAGAAGTGAAATGAATTACAAATATCATACATGGTCTATTTGAAAAGTATTAAGCCTTATAATAAAAAGAAATTACAATTACAGTAATAAAAATCTATATATTTAGTAAAAATAGCATAAGGCATTAAAACATTGTACCTAATCTCAGTCTCCTTCAAGTAAACACCTTGGGTGGTTTTTACAGTTCAAAACACTCTACAAAGTCCTGTGTTACAGCGTTTCTAAAAGCCTTTTCAATAATCTGGTTAGTTTCTGTAAATAAATGTTCCAACCTTGTACAAAATTAAATCCAAATTTGCTACTTTACTCATTCAGTCATTGTAAATACAATAATCACACATTGCATGTGCTTATTCACTGATATCTAACTCTCAACTGACCCGATCAGTTAAGTGTGCGTGTGTGTGTGTATGTGCGCGCGCGCGCGCGTGCGTGTGTGCGTGTACGCGTGTGCGTGCGTGTGCGTGTGTGTTTGATGTTGAAATTTAATAAATGAAATGGTCAGCGAGAAGCCAAATCTGAACCACATAAAACATTTGTGGGCAAGCCTAAAAGAGGACTTGTACAAGGGTACTTGCTGTTTTTACAACAGTTGACCTCGGAGATTTAGAGGAGTGGAACAACATATTGCAGTATTTAATTGTGACATTGATCAATTGATGAATAATTGAATACAAACATCGTAACAAAGAGGTGGACGTATTATAAAAATGATTGAGAAAATCCAATAGTCTACTGCATTGTTAAGGGTGACTAATAAATGAAAAATGCAAAAAATTCTCTGAAATACAATTAATTGGGATCTCTATTATTATTATTTTAATTTATTTCTTTTATAGTTATGCAATGTTCTTTTTTATAAACTGGTTGGTTCTTGAACAAAAAGAAACCTCTTAATATGAAATTTTAGTTATAGAAATACTGTTTTAACTATTGTTCTAGGAATCTCAGGGTTTTACTCGCACACATTCTAATAGCCGCCTGGTATACAATTATAATCCTCATGAACACAACATAAAGAAAGCAGAAATAACAATTCCTGCCAAACTATCCCAGAATGACTGCATTGCTGAAGAATCGGAATCAGAAGAGTTTGAGCCTTTGATTTCCAGGACAACATCTGTGGTGACACATACAAACAGAGTTATCGAGAGCAAATTATCACCACAAAAAACTGTCTCGCCTGTTAAAAGCAGTATAAAGGGACCCAATGTGGCTAATAGAGCAGCAATGTTTGAGTTAGCTTCTAGCCCAACTAAAACTAACAGTAGCAAAGATCCTGCACTACTGTCTGTTTCAGAGCGAAAAGCACTCTTTGAAAAAAACAAAGGTGCAGCTCCTGTTCCAAAAGCTCCAATTTCTATGGCAGCTCCAACCAAATCTAAGTCACCAATAAAAACTAGTGCAGCATCTGTGGAAAAAATTGTTGCAACTTCATTGTCTCCTAAGAAAGAAAAATCTGAGGGAGCAAACAAAGCTCCTATTAAATATCCTGCCCCGAGACCACCGATAAGACCAGATGATAAAACAAACTCTGCTTTTCGAGTTGCACCAGGAGAATCTGGTGGGATTGCCAGCAAAATGGCGGCTTTATTTCAAAACAAAACTACTATTAGTCAGCAACAGATTGAGAATAGTATCCGAGAACAAAGACAAAAAGAGATGGACATATTACTTAATCGTTTTCAGAAGAATAAAGTGAGTTTTATTACTTTTTTTTTGGTTTGAATTAAAATTGATGATTTTAACAGGAAATAAATCAAAATAAAAATGATTTGGAATGCGAAGTAGAATCGCCGTCAGATAATGAAGACGGAACTGAGACGACTGCTATGATTACAGAAAAGTCTCCTCAAATTATTTTAACGAGTTGTGATAATATTCCTCTTCCTCCACCTCCTCCACTTGGGCCTTCAGGGAATAAACGAAGAAGTGGTGGTAAAAGATGCAGTATGTAAGACAAAGTTGCACTTGAGTTTAGTCTACAGGAGTTGTGTTTTTAGGTAAAGAAGATAGTCCAAAAGTGGCTGCTGTTCTTGATGATGTAAAACGTATCAAAGTAACTTCTTCCAAACCTGGGAGACTCTATCCATGCTTATCTGACATCGAAACTGCTACAGAAACAGAAACCGAGTATAATGCAGCTTCGCCGACTCCTAATAATTCAAGGTGCGATACCTTCACTGACTGGTGCCTTTTTATTTTTTGCCTTGCATAACCTGTCATCAAAGCATAAATAGGACAATTTTGTACAGTAATTATCAAATAAAAAATTATCACAAATCATCCACATTCATTTTATTCGACATATGGCTTATCTTCTTTTAGGTTTATTTTTATTTTAATTTGTGTTTCGTTTCTCAGTTATGAAGATAACTGTAGTGAGTCTGATGTGGATGTAGCAGAGACAAGTTTTGGACGCGAGGTATTGCAGACTGTCTGTAAAAACCAGTCTTCTAATAAACAAGTAAGTGTTTAACCAATAGTTGTGTTTTTGTTTGCATAAAAGCAATTGCAGACTATTTATAATGAGAGCACAGAAAGTGATATGTCTGATATTTTGGATGGAATGGATGATTACCTTGATGAGGCTATGGCTTATGATGCTTCCAAGGAAGATGGACCAACGCCACCTAAGCAGAGCAGAAGTAAATCACCTGTGAGTTTTAATTGTTAATGGATGATGTGATTTCAAAAATTTTGCCTTTTTAGGAGAGCAATGTTGCAGAACCATCAAGTTCTTTTCAATACAAAAATTACTCTCCTCAGAAGAGAAGTCCACAGAAGAAAAAGTCTCCTGCAAAAGACTTTAAAACGCCATCATTTTCACCAAGAAAATCTGAAGATCTTCCTTCTTATATCGTTGATGGAGACAATGTTCTGCCTTTAACACACACTGTTAGCTTTTATCGGAGACAACAAGCACAAGTAAGTTTTTTTTTTGTATTACTGTTATTATTTTATTTCAACTATTAAAACTGTATAGGAATCGAAAACTCCTATTCGTCAAATCATTAGGCATCCCATCATTGAAGAATCTCCTGACAGCAGTTCGCTTCCTTCTGATAAACAAAATGATGAAGTACAGAGTAAAATTCAAGAACTTTTAGAAGAGGTAACTATGGTTATTGGTATTGAGCATGCTTTGTTTTAAAATATAATTTTACTTTTATATACAGATGACCAAGCAGCAAACAATCATTTCTCAGACTAGTCAGGCTTTAAATTTGTGCTGCTCAACGCCTGAATTCATTGGCTCTACGGAACAGGTGGAAGCTGAGAAAGTTTTATTGCTTGCCAGTAAGTTATTAGTGATATTTCTATTTTTAATTTTTGAGGAGGAAATTTGTTATATGCATAAACAAGCAATATATTTGGCAATTTGCAATGTTATAATCTAATATATATATAAAAATGTGTCAAGCCGGAAACGGTTGATAGATCAGGTAGTGACAGTTATTAAAAAAATAATAAAAAAAATCTTAGCCTTGTACTTTTAAAATTATAGGCATTCAGAAACAATTGAAAATATTGACACCCTGTGATGATTTTTCATTTGCTGTGACTACAAATCTTTATTGTTCTTCATTTTTTGTGTGTGATGTATCCCTGAATAACTCTTCTGTAATTACAGTCTAAAATTAAAACACAACTGCCTCAGGTTTAAAGATAATATCATTTAGTTTTCCAACCGTGCACTCAAAATTATTACATCGCCCACCTTTAACTGACTGTATTGAAAGAAAATGTACAACGCTATTTTGGCAAGTGACTTTAAAAGATGGCGCATTTAGTCCAGATTCCAAAATGGTAAAAATTAATGGCTAAATTAATTCTTAAATAAGAAAAAAAATATTTTTTTTCTAAGGAAACCCGATCTCAAGTTAATCCTTTTTACTCATGCTTCTAATGCACACTAGGCTTTCTCTAAGCCCTAGTTTTAAAGTACAAGTTTGAGTGAGACGGATAGTGACGCCACTTTCACCAAAATGAGTGAAACGGATAGACTCGCCATTTCGACTAGTGTGAGTGAAACGAATAGCGACGTCATCTTAGCCAAATAGTGATGCATAGGCACAATGTGCAATACTGCAGTACGTTACGTTTCTTGATTTACTGGGCATCTTTCTGTATTTGTGATGAATTCGTACTTACAACGTTGGCTTTATTTATTGGACTTGATTGCGGTGCGACTAAGGTTTTTTTTTATTGTTTTTCTGATAACTGTCACTACCTAGTCTATCACCCGTTTCCGGCTTGACGTTGATTTTTGGGATACCCTGTGTATGTGTGTGTGTGTGTGTTCTCTCTCTCTATATATATATTATTATATATATATATATATATATATATATATATATATATATATATATATATATATATTAAAAATGTGTCAGTTTAGTGGGTAATTGTTTCATATATCCTAAAGGGTACATTACATGCAAAAACCATTCAAGTTTTTTAACTGTTTAAATAACCCATTTAAAAAATATATATATATATATATATATATATATATATATATATATTTCACATGATTACTATGCTCCAAGTCAAGTTTAGGTAACTCATTCTGTGGATTCACCTGCATTCTTCGATCATGTTCAGCCAATATCCCTTCATCATTTTTAATTCCAGTAGTCTTTTCTTTCCATACTCTGTTTTGTTCATTTATCCTTTTATATTAATTTTTTGTATTGTTATACTTATTATCTTCTTCAATTTGCTTTATTTTGTTTTTCATACACACTCTTTTTAAGTTTTGCTGTTGGTTTTCTTGGATTCCTTTCTTATTCTTTCAAACTCCATCCGTATTGTTCTCTGTTTGTATTGATCCACCTTATTCTTGCTTCCACTTTCTTTTTAAATATTTCTATATATTCATCTCCATACTATCTTGGGTCACCCCTGCTTACAATTCTTCCTATTTGGGTTTCTCCTACACTGTATACATTTTTGATATTACAACATTTTATAGATTTGCAGTCAATCTACTAGATATTTCAATTTAAAATCATGTATGATGGAACTATACATATGTAAAAGTACGAATATTGTGCACATAAATTTTATATAAAGTCTACACTACATTTCACCTTTGCATTGAAATTTATGGAATCACCTGCATCCTTTGATCATGTATTATATCTGTACAAGCATATGTTAAAATTTTAATTGCAGAAATATATGCATACTTTTGGTCCTGTTCTTTTTTTTCTAAAAGTTGTTGAACAAATTTCATTAAATTTAATCTACACAATGAAACGTTGTTGCATTTATAATCAATCCATTTGTAGCTCACAGACGTGCAGCAGCTCAACGCGAAATGGAAAGACTAAGCGTGCTGAAAACCTTACACCCCGAAAACAACGTTGCCGAAAACATTCCTTTGGAAAAGGGAAGGATAACGATACGCAACGTTGTGCTCCCACTAAAACGGGAATATGTTAGAGCACTTAATGCAAGTAAGTTTGATTTTTCTTAACTTTTAAGGGATCATTTAAGTAACTGATATTTCTAGCTGGTGGAAAAGGGCATCACGTTGTTTGCTTGGTCAAATGTGCAGAGCAGGTGCAGGCTACCCAGCTAGTTTCGACGGTAGCAACAAACGACAAGAATCCAAACTTAGAATTGTCCATTCCGGTGAAATACACCTTAATAACATTTACAGCAATTTCACGCCCAGCTCGAAGTTTACTGTTTGCAGGCCAAGAAGATTCTTCCTCATGAAGTGAAGTATCACATCAACAGTAAGAAGGTAAGTGAAGCTTTTTAACAGACTCAGAATAGTAATTTAACAACTACATTAATTTTTTTAGCCAAGCAATAAGTTGACTCCCAAGAAGTCGAAACCAGAGTCGCGACTGATAAGGCCGCCAAAAGAATCTCCAGGAGGCCCGCTCGCTTCTCCGACCTTTGCTTTGATGGGCTATGTTGTGTTTTCCATTCAAGGAATTAATCGTAAAAATTGGACTTTAAATAATGTAAGATTTGATTAGATTTGTGTACGATTCATCTTTAGAATTGTGTTACTGCAGACGCCTTCAATGAGTCCACTTGAGGGTATTGTAGAGATGCGCATTAAATGTGAACTGCAGCTGTCAGTAGAGCATCGAGGATTTTTGACGATGTTTGAGGATATTTCCGGCTTTGGCGCTTGGCACCGGCGCTGGTGTTTACTGAAGGATAGCATTCTAAGTTACTGGAAGTACCCAGAAGAGGAGAAGAAAAAGGTGAAGCTTGATTGAAGCATTGTTTTCTCTATTGAATTATCTTTAATTATATGGAAGGCTCCAATTGATTCCATCGACCTAAGAAGTTGCATTACTCAACAAGTTGGGCCAGTTCAGAGATATTTGTGCCAGGCTGCATACGATTCTTATTGAGACATCAAGGCCAGCTCGCTCATGATGTTAACAGTTTGGTAATGGAATGTAATGGAGATGTAACTATCATCAGGTGTGTTTTGAAATATATTGCATTTTATGTTGTGACTGATTTTTTTGTTAGGCATTTATTATCAGCTGACACCAAGGAAGAAAAGATTGAGTGGTGTTGCATGTTCAACAAGGCTCTTGCTGCCATGAGAATGAATGGAAATCTGAAATGAAATTGGCCTTATTTTTAATGAATAACATATCTTTTATATATTTATAATGTTAGTAATTGAAATATCAAAAAAAAGCTAAGAGTATGCACTGATAAATGGTACAATAAAAAATTTTAAGTGAAATGATGCGATCTGCCATAACTGTAAATAGAAGCAGAATATTTCATTGAAATGATGTAGAACTGATTGGAAAGAATAGTTTTTCATTAGTCTTGCTAAAATACAATCGTTTTATTGTTTTACAAAATTATTTTATACAGAAACTAGTAAATTCTCAACAAACTTATTATTTGTACCCGATATTTTAATATTCTCGCTGTATTAACATGTAACGATAAATTTTTATATATAACTAAAAACTAATATAAATAAATTGTATTATTCAACTTGTGTTTTTATCTTTATTCATAATGTACAGTAAGATATTTATTTTTTAATGAATTTTGAAAAATGTTTCTTTAGCACATTCTCAAAATTGAATGCCACATATTTGATTATAGAATAGTGTATTAATTGCATATTTCTATTGAGAATTTTGTCGTAAAGCCAATCCAACTGCTGATATTTGATGTTCTAATTATGTTTTGTGACAAAACTAAAACTACAAACTTGCTGCTGATAGTGAGATGTTGGAAGTATGCTCTGAAGCTCTTGATGGGTATTACTTTCAGTGGTCTACAAGGCTAGTTGGATGTTCATTCAAGATAATGTATCATTGATGTAGCTAGTCACGGATAATGTTAAAACGCGAACTAATACGAAAAGAAACGGTCGCTTGGTTATCTAATATGATTGAAGTCAATTATTACGTCAATTTTGTAGATGTCGAGCTTCTGTCCTACGATAATATACTTTGAATTTTTGCAATGCTAGTTAAACTTTTGTCTTTAAAATTCTGTTATTTCGAGATTTTATAACGTATGTTACCTGTATAAGAAATGATCTGCAATAACGGTTTATTATTATTCAGTCATATGGATCCCGTTCGTACAAAGCCTCTGCTATCTGTTTCAATGTGGATTTATTTTTTGTTTCTATTATCCACGATTGACCAGCTATATTGATTTCTTCTTCCCATCTTTGATTAGATCTTCCTCTTTTCCCTTGACCATCTCTTTGAGTCCATTTTGTAATCGTTCGCGCCCATCGTTCTGATTGTAATCTTCCTACTCAGCCCGTTAGTTCAATTTTAGTTGTTGCATATCATCACAATGTCTTTGGCACCCATTTTATTTCTTATTTCTTTCACCCTCGCTCTATCACTTGGTTTTAAATTTAACATAGATGTTTCCATTTTATTTTGTGTAACACTTAGTTTTTGACATAGCTTTTTGTTTAGTGTCCAGGTTTGGGCGTCATATATTATAGATGGTATAACGGCACTTTTTAAATGTACTTCTTTTTAAAGTTGGAGATGTCACTATTTTATAGAATGTTTTTTTAAGACCAAAAACGTTTCCAACTTATGTCTATTCCTATGTTTACTTCATGCTTAGTTTTATTTCCAAATGCGATTGTGTGCCCTAGATAGATAACTTATTTTACGTATTTCACTTTTTCGATGGACAGCATTATGTCCTTTGATAGTCTATTCAACATTAAGTCGGTTATTCCAAAGTTAATTTTAGATCGGCCTTTCCACTTTTCTTCCTTAACTCTTCCAGTATTATCTTTAATTATGCACTACTTTGCGATAACAAGATTACATCATCGGCAAACCTTAACTTCGTTAACTTTTCATCTTTTATCTCGATGCCATATTTTTCTCACTTCAAACTGTACAAAATTTGCTTTAAATTGACCAACAGGTTTGAAGATAGAGGATCCTCTTGTTTTATGCCTCATTCAAATCTGAAATCTTCTCCATTTATTTCTAGCCTTAGTTTTACTTTAACGTTTCTATATAATTCTTCTAAGTTTCTTACATCCTTTATCAGTATCCCCTGTTAGATTATGACCTGAATCAGAGAGTCGTGTTCTAAACTATCAAACGATTTAGAAAAATTCACAAACGCTAGGTTTTTTTACATTATTGGTACTTCTCTATTAATTGGTTAATAGTATGTAAATTGTCCATTGTTGAGAAACTAATTCTCAATCCTTCTTATTCTGGTGGTTGGTTTTCATTTAAAATGTTAATTATTCTTTCTTTGGCGATGATTACAAATACTTTATATATAATTTAAATGAGGCTCACAGGTCTGTAATTTGTTATTTCTTTACTACTTTCTTTGTTATGAATTAGTATTATTTTAGCCTTTTTCCATTGCTCTGGGACCTTTTCATCCTGTATTATTTTATTAAAAAGGTTTTTAATTACCTTTACAGCTTCTTCGGCAGCTATTTTAGTTGTTCGTTGTTTATCTCATCATCTGTCCGAGCTTTATCTGCAATGCAACAACTATCAACATGAAGTTGTTACAATATGCGTTTTGCAATCCTAATTGACCAGCGACTTGTATTTAAGTTTTTCTGCTCTTGTTTTGTATGTGAACAACAAAAGGATAATTATATGCATTCCATTAGAACCAGCGGGTTGCGTTTAAATCAAATTGTTTCTTACAAATTAAACAAATTGTTAATATAAAAAATAATTTATTTGTATATAACAACGAAAATGCACATATACAGTATCGTACATATTATTTTCTTCTAGCAATGGCTACTTATCAAGATTCTGTTAATACAATTATGACGCCGTGAAAATTGAAAATAACGACAAACACTACTAATATCTAATAATACTAGAAAATCAGTCTCGACAAAATACAGGAAGTAAAATTCTAGAAATAGAAACATAAGGGATATGACGTTTAGTCAACTTCCTCTATCGTTGGTCCTGGCTGCCGTTGTTGAACCTGCCGGCCTGCTCTCCACAGCTCCTCGGCATTCCCTGTGCTCCAGCAGTGTGACCCGTACCCGCACCGTGCAGCTTGGCCGTTATGGGGCTACAAATGCTGGTCAGCTGCCTCTGCCGGTCTTCGTATTCCTCCTTGTCGGCAAGCAGATTTCCGTCAAGCCACCTTAAGCAGTCTCCCGCTGCCGTTTCTACGGTTCTTTTATCCTCTTCTGGGAGTCTGTCGCCCGCATCGCTCACGGCCTGTTTCAAATTGAAGACGTAGCTCTCGAGCTGATTGCGAGCGGCGACTCGTTCGCGTTGTTTTTCATCCTCCTCGCGGTACTTCTCCGCCTCTTCGACCATTCGATCGATGTCCCTCTGGGACAGACGTCCCTTGTCGTTCTTGATGGTGATGTTCTTCGAATTGCCGGAACTCGTATCTTTGGCGGAGACGTTGAGGATGCCGTTGGCGTCCAGGTCGAAGGTGACTTCGATCTTGGGCACGCCACGGGGCGCCGGCGGAATTCCGGTCAGGTCGAAGGTGCCCAACAGATTGTTGTCTTTCGTCATGACGCGTTCGCCTTCGAACACCTGAATGGTAACGGCAGGTTGATTGTCGGAGTACGTGGTAAACGTTTGGGTCTGCTTGCACGGGATTCGGGCATTCCGTTCGACGATCTTGGTCATGACGCCGCCGGCGGTTTCGATGCCCAACGATAGCGGAGCTACGTCCACCAGCAGCACGTCCTGGATCTTCTCGCTCGTGTCGCCGCTAAGCACGGCCGCTTGGACCGCGGCGCCGTAGGCTACTGCCTCGTCTGGATTGATGGATAAGTTCAGCGGCTTGCCGCAGAAGTAGTTCTGCAACAGAGATTGGATCTTCGGTATGCGCGTGGATCCGCCAACCAGAACGACGTCGTGGATCATGCCCTTGTCCATCTTGGCGTCGGCGAGAGCCTTCTCCACGGGCTGCAACGTGCCTCTGAACAGATCCGAGCACAGCTCTTCGAATCGCGCTCTGGATATCTTCGTGTAGAAATCGATGCCGTCGAACAGAGCGTCGATTTCGACGGTCGCTTCGGTGCCCGAAGAGAGCGTGCGTTTCGCTCGTTCGGCCGCCGTTCTCAGGCGCCTCAGGGCTCGCGGATTGCTTCTCACGTCTTTCTTAAACTTGCGCTTGAATTCTTCCACGAAGTGATCGACGAGACGATTGTCAAAGTCCTCGCCGCCCAGATGGGTATCGCCCGCCGTCGCTCTGACTTCGAACAGCGAACCTTCGTCGATGGTCAGGATGGAGACGTCGAAGGTGCCGCCACCCAGGTCGAAGATCAGAACGTTTCGCTCTCCTTTCAGGTTCTTGTCTAGGCCGTAGGCTAAAGCGGCCGCCGTCGGCTCGTTAATGATCCTCAAGACGTTCAGTCCGGCGATGGCGCCGGCATCTTTCGTGGCTTGCCTTTGTGAATCGTTGAAGTAAGCCGGAACGGTGACGACGGCATCTTTCACTTTACAGCCCAGATACGCCTCTGCCGTTTCCTTCATCTTCGTGAGCACCATCGAGCTGATCTCTTCGGGCGCGAATCTCTTCGTCTCGCCCTTGTATTGACCTGGATCTTCGGCTTTCCGCAGTCGCTGACCACTTTGAACGACCAGTGCTTCAGGTCTTCCCGGATCTTAGGGTCGTCAAACTTGCGACCGATGAGACGTTTGGCGTCGAAGACGGTGTTGTTCGGGTTCATCGCCACTTGATTCTTGGCAGCGTCGCCGATGAGGCGCTCGGTGTCGGTGAACGCCACATAGCTGGGCGTGGTGCGGTTACCCTGGTCGTTGGCGATGATTTCCACTTTGCCGTGCTGCCACACGCCCACGCAGGAGTAAGTCGTGCCCAGGTCGATGCCGATTGCCGGTGCTTTTGCCATTTCGAATTCTTCTTTATGCTCTCGGTACTTGTTCACGTCTAATTAACTTCGCGATTTCGCCTTGAAATGTTCTCGAGAGATGCTTCTCGTTCGATGCTTCACTGAACGCTTTTCAAATCGAATTGACGCTCCCGCCGCGACGATTCGCTTTTATAGACGCGTTCGTGTTCTCGAATGTTCGCGAGCGGCCGCGATCGAATTATACAACGGCCAAATCGAAATAGAAGCGCCCTATTTAGAATGCTCTAGAAGTTTTGTTGTTTTTCGTTTATTTACAAACTTATCGTTTACCGTCCTCTTTGTGTGAGTAATTTACTACAGTTGATGCAAGATCAATCTATTTCATTTATAAATTTGCAGAACAGTAGAAGAAGATCGTTTACCGTTTAGGTAAATAGAAATGAGTCGTTCTTTTTGTTTGTTTATTTTTTACTCCCACATGTGATTATTAAACGCACTTTTTTTAATTCAAATTGTTTATGCAAATGGTAATTTTAGCATTACTTTGTGTTGTTTTTTTTTTGTTTTATATCTATTAGAATGCAATTTAATTTGTTTTCATTTTTTTTCTCTTAAACTATTTTTTATAGTAATACGTACATACGTACATTTCCGCATGTAGCGACCGTTTATTTGAAACGTAATTTCGTGGCAGCGGCGAAACTTCTAGAACTCGTCAGGGATGCGCCCTAATCGATTGTACTAGAATGTTCTACTTGTACCATCCGATTTTCTTTGTTATTGACATCGAATTTTACGTTTAACAGTTTAACTCAGTTTATTTACATATTTGTGGTTATTTAAGAATAAAGATATTTTGTCATATACAATAATGTAAATTCTATTTTGAAAAGCTGCACATAAAATCCTTTTTACATTAATTTTTTTTAAACTCTTTATTTTTTGCATAATTGTTGTAAGTTTGTTTTGGGTATTCTTCTTAAATAATTTTTTCTGCCGATCTCAGATTTAAAATTATTAAATTATTATAATGTAAAATTTATTGAATTGATCGGTGTCTTAAAGGAATAGCTAGATTTTACAATAATATCAAAAAGAGTTCTGCGTTTTGTTTCTTTTTTAATTAATAAAAAATTCCTATCGCCAGCCGATGACATGTAAAGCTCTATAAACAAAATATAATTTATAGTAAACTAGGCATAACTAGCATAAAATAATTATTACATGGCGTTCATGTAAATGCAATTTTGTTGGAACGTAAATATTTTTTTATAAATTAATCACTTAAAAAATATTTTGATAGTTAATAGCTAGATAAAGACAAACAAATAACGAACATTTCATTTAAGCTCAGCAACTACTTATTTCTATTAGTTTTACTAATTTAAAAAAATAATTTTGGATGTTTTAGAACCATTTTGGTAATGCTCATAATATTCATTGATTTTTTAAAGTAAACAAACATCTTATATTTAGAATTGGATTACAACAAAATTCCTAATAAATAAAGAAAAAAAAATTAATGTAAAAAGGATTTTATGTGCAGCTTTTCAAAATAGAATTTACATTATTGTATATGACAAAATATCTTTATTCTTAAATAACCACAAATATGTAAATAAACTGAGTTAAACTGTTAAACGTAAAATTCGATGTCAATAACAAAGAAAATCGGATGGTACAAGTAGAACATTCTAGTACAATCGATTAGGCGCATCCCTGACGAGTTCTAGAAGTTTCCGCTGCCACGAAATTACGTTTCAAATAAACGGTCGCTACATGCGGAAATGTATGTACGTATTACTATAAAAATAGTTTAAGAGAAAAAAAATGAAAACCAATTAAATTGCATTCTAATAGATATAAAACAAAAAAAAAACAACACAAAGTAATGCTAAAATTACCATTTGCATAAACAATTTGAATTAAAAAAAGTGCGTTTAATAATCACATGTGGGAGTAAAAAATAAACAAACAAAAAGAACGACTCATTTCTATTTACCTAAACGGTAAACGATCTTCTTCTACTGTTCTGCAAATTTATAAATGAAATAGATTGATCTTGCATCAACTGTAGTAAATTACTCACACAAAGAGGACGGTAAACGATAAGTTTGTAAATAAACGAAAAACAACAAAACTTCTAGAGCATTCTAAATAGGGCGCTTCTATTTCGATTTGGCCGTTGTATAATTCGATCGCGGCCGCTCGCGAACATTCGAGAACACGAACGCGTCTATAAAAGCGAATCGTCGCGGCGGGAGCGTCAATTCGATTTGAAAAGCGTTCAGTGAAGCATCGAACGAGAAGCATCTCTCGAGAACATTTCAAGGCGAAATCGCGAAGTTAATTAGACGTGAACAAGTACCGAGAGCATAAAGAAGAATTCGAAATGGCAAAAGCACCGGCAATCGGCATCGACCTGGGCACGACTTACTCCTGCGTGGGCGTGTGGCAGCACGGCAAAGTGGAAATCATCGCCAACGACCAGGGTAACCGCACCACGCCCAGCTATGTGGCGTTCACCGACACCGAGCGCCTCATCGGCGACGCTGCCAAGAATCAAGTGGCGATGAACCCGAACAACACCGTCTTCGACGCCAAACGTCTCATCGGTCGCAAGTTTGACGACCCTAAGATCCGGGAAGACCTGAAGCACTGGTCGTTCAAAGTGGTCAGCGACTGCGGAAAGCCGAAGATCCAGGTCCAATACAAGGGCGAGACGAAGAGATTCGCGCCCGAAGAGATCAGCTCGATGGTGCTCACGAAGATGAAGGAAACGGCAGAGGCGTATCTGGGCTGTAAAGTGAAAGATGCCGTCGTCACCGTTCCGGCTTACTTCAACGATTCACAAAGGCAAGCCACGAAAGATGCCGGCGCCATCGCCGGACTGAACGTCTTGAGGATCATTAACGAGCCGACGGCGGCCGCTTTAGCCTACGGCCTAGACAAGAACCTGAAAGGAGAGCGAAACGTTCTGATCTTCGACCTGGGTGGCGGCACCTTCGACGTCTCCATCCTGACCATCGACGAAGGTTCGCTGTTCGAAGTCAGAGCGACGGCGGGCGATACCCATCTGGGCGGCGAGGACTTTGACAATCGTCTCGTCGATCACTTCGTGGAAGAATTCAAGCGCAAGTTTAAGAAAGACGTGAGAAGCAATCCGCGAGCCCTGAGGCGCCTGAGAACGGCGGCCGAACGAGCGAAACGCACGCCTTCGGGCACCGAAGCGACCGTCGAAATCGACGCCTGTTCGACGGCATCGATTTCACACGAAGATATCCAGAGCGCGATTCGAAGAGCTGTGCTCGGATCTGTTCAGAGGCACGTTGCAGCCCGTGGAGAAGGCTCTCGCCGACGCCAAGATGGACAAGGGCATGATCCACGACGTCGTTCTGGTTGGCGGATCCACGCGCATACCGAAGATCCAATCTCTGTTGCAGAACTACTTCTGCGGCAAGCCGCTGAACTTATCCATCAATCCAGACGAGGCAGTAGCCTACGGCGCCGCGGTCCAAGCGGCCGTGCTTAGCGGCGACACGAGCGAGAAGATCCAGGACGTGCTGCTGGTGGACGTAGCTCCGCTATCGTTGGGCATCGAAACCGCCGGCGGCGTCATGACCAAGATCGTCGAACGGAATGCCCGAATCCCGTGCAAGCAGACCCAAACGTTTACCACGTACTCCGACAATCAACCTGCCGTTACCATTCAGGTGTTCGAAGGCGAACGCGTCATGACGAAAGACAACAATCTGTTGGGCACCTTCGACCTGACCGGAATTCCGCCGGCGCCCCGTGGCGTGCCCAAGATCGAAGTCACCTTCGACCTGGACGCCAACGGCATCCTCAACGTCTCCGCCAAAGATACGAGTTCCGGCAATTCGAAGAACATCACCATCAAGAACGACAAGGGACGTCTGTCCCAGAGGGACATCGATCGAATGGTCGAAGAGGCGGAGAAGTACCGCGAGGAGGATGAAAAACAACGCGAACGAGTCGCCGCTCGCAATCAGCTCGAGAGCTACGTCTTCAATTTGAAACAGGCCGTGAGCGATGCGGGCGACAGACTCCCAGAAGAGGATAAAAGAACCGTAGAAACGGCAGCGGGAGACTGCTTAAGGTGGCTTGACGGAAATCTGCTTGCCGACAAGGAGGAATACGAAGACCGGCAGAGGCAGCTGACCAGCATTTGTAGCCCCATAACGGCCAAGCTGCACGGTGCGGGTACGGGTCACACTGCTGGAGCACAGGGAATGCCGAGGAGCTGTGGAGAGCAGGCCGGCAGGTTCAACAACGGCAGCCAAGGACCAACGATAGAGGAAGTTGACTAAACGTCATATCCCTTATGTTTCTATTTCTAGAATTTTACTTCCTGTATTTTGTCGAGACTGATTTTCTAGTATTATTAGATATTAGTAGTGTTTGTCGTTATTTTCAATTTTCACGGCGTCATAATTGTATTAACAGAATCTTGATAAGTAGCCATTGCTAGAAGAAAATAATATGTACGATACTGTATATGTGCATTTTCGTTGTTATATACAAATAAATTATTTTTTATATTAACAATTTGTTTAATTTGTAAGAAACAATTTGATTTAAACGCAACCCGCTGGTTCTAATGGAATGCATATAATTATCCTTTTGTTGTTCACATACAAAACAAGAGCAGAACAACTTAAATACAAGTCGCTGGTCAATTAGGATTGCAAAACGCATATTGTAACAACTTCATGTTGATAGTTGTTGCATTGCAGATAAAGCTCGGACAGATGATGAGATAAACAACGAACAACTAAAATAGCTGCCGAAGAAGCTGTAAAGGTAATTAAAAACCTTTTTAATAAAATAATACAGGATGAAAAGGTCCCAGAGCAATGGAAAAAGGCTAAAATAATACTAATTCATAACAAAGAAAGTAGTAAAGAAATAACAAATTACAGACCTGTGAGCCTCATTTAAATTATATATAAAGTATTTGTAATCATCGCCAAAGAAAGAATAATTAACATTTTAAATGAAAACCAACCACCAGAATAAGAAGGATTGAGAATTAGTTTCTCAACAATGGACAATTTACATACTATTAACCAATTAATAGAGAAGTACCAATAATGTAAAAACCTAGCGTTTGTGAATTTTTCTAAATCGTTTGATAGTTTAGAACACGACTCTCTGATTCAGGTCATAATCTAACAGGGATACTGATAAAGGATGTAAGAAACTTAGAAGAATTATATAGAAACGTTAAAGTAAAACTAAGGCTAGAAATAAATGGAGAAGATTTCAGATTTGAATGAGGCATAAAACAAGAGGATCCTCTATCTTCAAACCTGTTGGTCAATTTAAAGCAAATTTTGTACAGTTTGAAGTGAGAAAAATATGGCATCGAGATAAAAGATGAAAAGTTAACGAAGTTAAGGTTTGCCGATGATGTAATCTTGTTATCGCAAAGTAGTGCATAATTAAAGATAATACTGGAAGAGTTAAGGAAGAAAAGTGGAAAGGCCGATCTAAAAATTAACTTTGGAATAACCGACTTAATGTTGAATAGACTATCAAAGGACATAATGCTGTCCATCGAAAAAGTGAAATACGTAAAATAAGTTATCTATCTAGGGCACACAATCGCATTTGGAAATAAAACTAAGCATGAAGTAAACATAGGAATAGACATAAGTTGGAAACGTTTTTGGTCTTAAAAAAACATTCTATAAAATAGTGACATCTCCAACTTTAAAAAGAAGTACATTTAAAAAGTGCCGTTATACCATCTATAATATATGACGCCCAAACCTGGACACTAAACAAAAAGCTATGTCAAAAACTAAGTGTTACACAAAATAAAATGGAAACATCTATGTTAAATTTAAAACCAAGTGATAGAGCGAGGGTGAAAGAAATAAGAAATAAAATGGGTGCCAAAGACATTGTGATGATATGCAACAACTAAAATTGAACTAACCGGGCTGAGTAGGAAGATTACAATCAGAACGATGGGCGCAGACGATTACAAAATGGACTCAAAGAGATGGTCAAGGGAAAAGAGGAAGATCTAATCAAAGATGGGAAGAAGAAATCAATATAGCTGGTCAATCGTGGATAATAGAAACAAAAAAATAAATCCACATTGAAACAGATAGCAGAGGCTTTTGTACGAGAACGGGATCCATACGACTGAATAATAATAAACCGTTATTGCAGATCATTTCTTATACAGGTAACATACGTTATAAAATCTCGAAATAACAGAATTTTAAAGACAAAAGTTTAACTAGCATTGCAAAAATTCAAAGTATATTATCGTAGGACAGAAGCTCGACATCTACAAAACTTGACGTAATAATTGACTTCAATCATATTAGATAACCAAGCGACCGTTTCTTTTCGTATTAGTTCGCGTTTTAACATTATCCGTGACTAGCTACATCAATGATACATTATCTTGAATGAACATCCAACTAGCCTTGTAGACCACTGAAAGTAATACCCATCAAGAGCTTCAGAGCATACTTCCAACATCTCACTATCAGCAGCAAGTTTGTAGTTTTAGTTTTGTCACAAAACATAATTAGAACATCAAATATCAGCAGTTGGATTGGCTTTACGACAAAATTCTCAATAGACAATATGCAATTAATACACTATTCTATAATCAAATATGTGGCATTCAATTTTGAGAATGTGCTAAAGAAACATTTTTCAAAATTCATTAAAAAATAAATATCTTACTGTACATTATGAATAAAGATAAAAACACAAGTTGAACAATACAATTTATTTATATTAGTTTTTAGTTATATATAAAAATTTATCGTTACATGTTAATACAGCGAGAATATTAAAATATCGGGTACAAATAATAAGTTTGTTGAGAATTTACTAGTTTCTGTATAAAATAATTTTGTAAAACAATAAAACGATTGTATTTTAGCAAGACTAATGAAAAACTATTCTTTCCAATCAGTTCTACATCATTTCAATGAAATATTCTGCTTCTATTTACAGTTATGGCAGATCGCATCATTTCACTTAAAATTTTTTATTGTACCATTTATCAGTGCATACTCTTAGCTTTTTTTTTGATATTTCAATTACTAACATTATAAATATATAAAAAGATATGTTATTCATTAAAAAATAAGGCCAATTTCATTTCAGATTTCCATTCATTCTCATGGCAGCAAGAGCCTTGTTGAACATGCAACACCACTCAATCTTTTCTTCCTTGGTGTCAGCTGATAATAAATGCCTAACAAAAAAAATCAGTCACAACATAAAAATGCAATATATTTCAAAACACACCTGATGATAGTTACATCTCCATTACATTCCATTACCAAACTGTTAACATCATGAGCACGAGCTGGCCTTGATGTCTCAATAAGAATCGTATGCAGCCTGGCACAAATATCTCTACGAACTGGCCCAACTTGTTGAGTAATGCAACTTCTTAGGTCGATGGAATCAATTGGAGCCTTCCATATAATTAAAGATAATTCAATAGAGAAAACAATGCTTCAATCAAGCTTCACCTTTTTCTTCTCCTCTTCTGGGTACTTCCAGTAACTTAGAATGCTATCCTTCAGTAAACACCAGCGCCGGTGCCAAGCGCCAAAGCCGGAAATATCCTCAAACATCGTCAAAAATCCTCGATGCTCTACTGACAGCTGCAGTTCACATTTAATGCGCATCTCTACAATACCCTCAAGTGGACTCATTGAAGGCGTCTGCAGTAACACAATTCTAAAGATGAATCGTACACAAATCTAATCAAATCTTACATTATTTAAAGTCCAATTTTTACGATTAATTCCTTGAATGGAAAACACAACATAGCCCATCAAAGCAAAGGTCGGAGAACGAACGGCTTGCGGGCCTCCTGGAGATTCTTTTGGCGGCCTTATCAGTCGCGACTCTGGTTTCGACTTCTTGGGAGTCAACTTATTGCTTGGCTAAAAAAATTAATGTAGTTGTTAAATTACTATTCTGAGTCTGTTAAAAAGCTTCACGTACCTTCTTACTGTTGATGTGATACTTCACTTCATGAGGAAGAATCTCTTCTTGGGCCTGCAAACAGTAAACTTCGAGCTGGGCCGTGAAATTGCTGTAAATGTTATTAAGGTGTATTTCACCCGGAATGGACAATTCTAAGTTTGGATTCTTGTCGTTTGTTGCTACCGTCGAAACTAGCTGGGTAGCCTGCACCTGCTCTGCACATTTGACCAAGCAAACAACGTGATGCCCTTTTCCACCAGCTAGAAATATCAGTTACTTAAATGATCCCTTAAAAGTTAAGAAAAATCAAACTTACTTGCATTAAGTGCTCTAACATATTCCCGTTTTAGTGGGAGCACAACGTTGCGTATCGTTATCCTTCCCTTTTCCAAAGGAATGTTTTCGGCAACGTTGTTTTCGGGGTGTAAGGTTTTCAGCACGCTTAGTCTTTCCATTTCGCGTTGAGCTGCTGCACGTCTGTGAGCTACAAATGGATTGATTATAAATGCAACAACGTTTCGTTGTGTAGATTAAATTTAATGAAATTTGTTCAAGAACTTTTAGAAAAGAAAGAACAGGATCAAAAGTATGCATATATTTCTGCAATTAAAATTTTAACATATGCTTGTACAGATATAATACATGATCAAAGGATGCAGGTGATTCCATAAATTTCAATGCAAAGGTGAAATGTAGTGTAGACTTTATATAAAATTTATGTGCACAATATTCGTACTTTTACATATGTATAGTTCCATCATACATGATTTTAAATTGAAATATCTAGTAGATTGACTGCAAATCTATAAAATGTTGTAATATCAAAATGTATACAGTGTAGGAGAAACCCAAATAGGAAGAATTGTAAGCAGGGGTGACCCAAGATAGTATGGAGATGAATATATAGAAATATTTAAAAAGAAAGTGGAAGCAAGAATAAGGTGGATCAATACAAACAGAGAACAATACGGATGGAGTTTGAAAGAATAAGAAAGGAATCCAAGAAAACCAACAGCAAAACTTAAAAAGAGTGTGTATGAAAAACAAAATAAAGCAAATTGAAGAAGATAATAAGTATAACAATACAAAAAATTAATATAAAAGGATAAATGAACAGAACAGAATATGCAAAGAAAAGACTATTGGAATTAAAAATGAAGAAGGGATATTGGATGAACATGACAACCAATATATGGAGACGTGGAAGATATATTTTAAGTATTTATTGACATATATACAGATGTTTGAAGCAGAGAATGATCATATGGAAATACCAGAGTAAGACATGATATGCGAAGTACCAATGAGAGAAGAAATAAAAGTCATTATCAATATCTTTTACGGCAAAGCTCCAAGGAAAGACAACATTAAATTTATAAAGTGTGGTGGAGAAGAATTGCATGAAAAATATGCATATTGATAAAAAGCATATGGAAAGAAGAAAAAATACTTGTGAAATGAGAAGCTGGACAAATTATCACAATACACTAGAAAGGGACCAAGAAGTATGTAAGAATTACAGAGGGCCAACCTTATTGAATACTGCATACAAAATTATGACATCGCTAATATAAAAAATATTAATAAACATTAGAAGAAATGTTACAGGACAATATCAATACAGCATTACTAAAAGAAGATCAACGACTGATGCGATTCATATATTAAAACAGATAGTAGGAAAAGTACACGAATATCAATTGGAACATCTGTTTATACAGTATCGGACAAAAGTAATTGAATTTTTTGGAAATCGCTTTAGCTTTTTAATTAACAATCGTCCGCAAGATCCTCTGGAGTGATGAGAGCAAGTTCTGCTTGTTTAGATCCGACGGCGTGCAGTGGGTTTGACGTTCCGTGGACGAAAGGAACAATCCGAAGTACCAGAAGCCGATTGTGAAACATGGAGGTGGGTCTGTAATAGTGTGGGGTTGTTTCAATGCAAAAGGAGTTGGTCCACTTGTTCGGATCCACGGCACCATGGACCTCCTCGTTTATGGCAAGTTGTTGCAAGACCATAAGCTCCCATACGCACGTGGAAACATGTCTCGCGACTGGGTATTTCAACACGACAACGACCCAAAACACTAGTCGGCCCATGTGCTGGAAATCCTGGCGAAGAAGAAAGTCGCATTTTGCCCTGGCCTTTACAGTCCCCGGACTTGAATCCGATTGAACATCTTTGGGATGAGCTAGGACGTTGTTTGGAAGGGAAAGGGCCGGAAACGCCGACGAGCGATTCCAGCAACTTCAACTAGAATGGCAGAAGATTGGGCCAAATGTCATTGAGCGATTGATGGCTTCCATGCCCAAACATTGTCCGGAGACGATCAAAAACAATGGCTATGCCACCAAATATTAGTCTGTTGCTAGGTTTTTGTTACTTGTCCTGGTTTATTGGTTATTTTTTGGGTAAAAATGGTAAAATTCAATTACTTTTGTTGCGGTCAAAATCGTCCACCTGGCACTTGCTATGGAACTTAGCGTCTAGTGACGCTGTTCTTTTGTGGGATTATTGCCTAGAGGGACCTTGCTATTTGCAACTTAATATCAGTTGTGGGCGGTTCTTGATTAGAAAGTTAGAGCGATTTCCAAAAAATTCAATTACTTTTGTCCGATACTGCTGATTTTAAATAAGCCTTCGACTCTAGTCTAAGAAGCAAGTTGATGAAGGCATTAAAAGGTCTAGGAAAAAGTGCTAAGATGAAAAGACTAATACAGATGACAATGAAAAGAACAACAATTAGTGTGAAAACGCAAAAAGGCCAAACGGAAGGATTCGAAATAAATAAAAGCGTGCGAAAAGGGGATTCTCTGTTAACAGCACTGTTCAACTTAGCACTGTAACACATCATGACAAAAATTTATGAGGACACAGTCAGGATAGGTGGTACACAAATTATAGCCAATGCAGATGGCGTAGTGCTTTTGGCGAAAAATCGAGTAGTGATAAAAGAGATGCTACAAGGAGTTATATAAGAAAGAAGCAAAATGGGATTAAGAATCAATGAAGATAAAACCAAGATAATGAGAACCGGAAGCCAATTACAAAGAGGAAATCAAAATATCAGAATGGAGGTCTACAAATTCGAAGTGATGAATAAATTTAAATATTTGAGTAATGCTATGAAGTTATGGAAACCGAAATATAGAAACTAAAGAAAAAATAATGACAAGAAATAGAGCATTTCAAGCGAACAAAAAGATGCTAAGAAGTAAAATACTAGGGAGAGCGACAAAAATAAAACATACAAAACAATTTACTGAATGTTAAAATAGAACTCAGGCAGCGAGATGAGAAGGGGGAGACCAAGAACAACATGGATACAAGAAGTCGTAAAAGACCTGAAAAAGATTGGAATTAATGACTGGAAAACTAAAGTTAACGATAAAAGACAGTGAAATGAAATTTGTGAGAAAATAGACTAGTAGAGTGATACTGAGCAAAACTCGCAATGAGGAGCTTGGGAGTGTGAAGCCAATATTTATGTATGTAATATCAAAATGTTTATTACTATACAGGAAGAACATTCCTCTCTGTAATCTGGTCTATAACCTCTGCAGCCATCGGTGGTGCAATATTCGCTGGATGTTTTTGTACACTGGGGGTTATTTTATAGAGATGATTTTGGTGTAAATTTCAGGTAGATTTGGTAGAAATACTGCTTATTGTAGGTCTTTATGTTACGATTTCCAAAAAATGTCACTGTAGTTGTTAGTGTCGTGCCTTTAGGCACAGAAAAGCACCTCTCCCAGATCAAAAGTGAAATAAAATTTACACTTTTTTTATTTTGTTGTTTTGTAATCGGCAACTCTCATACTTCTACATCTACGATTCTTTTGATCTGCAAATGTAGAACACTACATTCAAGAATAGCGAGTTATTATTTGTTTTTTAGAAACCTATCAAAACTTTTTGGTTGAAATAGTGCACTAAATGAATCAATTGTCCGAATATTTATTTCAAAATTTGATAATATAAATTTTATATAATATAATTCGACAATAAAAATACATCTTATAATTAATCCTGTACTGTAAGTAACAATCTAACTTACAAAAGCGAAAGTGCTGTTTAGGTAGCCATGCTGCCTATCGATAACAGCCATAATGAACAACTACAACACACTCACCAACACCAGCAATAATTCCCAAATAATCCACCCGCGAATAACTCACAAATAAATTACACAAGTATGACGCCACAAAATTCCAACTTTGCAAACCAAGTGATGCTACAACAACCTGTTAACCCACAATTTCCATTCCCACAGTACCAAACAATCCGGCAGGTTCAGTACCGCCCAATGCCACAGTCACTTCTAACTTCCCCATTTCAATCATCGCAGCACCAGTCTCAAACAAAAAACCAACAAGACCAACCTATTGATCTAGACGAATCTGAAAGTGACAAAGCCAGCAAAATCACCAACTCCAACAGCTGGAAAATAGTCAGAGGTCACAAACGCAAAAGAATAAGGATCAGCCCATGCACAACTGAACCTGCTCAACAAAGCTCGTCAAGTAATAAATACTCGATACTAGCAGAAACTTCAAGTACTTCAGATGCAATTAATGCAGCTACAAATAAAGAACAAACAAGCCACCTCCCATCTTTGTACAAGGCGTAGTCAATTACGACAAAATGGTAAAAAGCCTGACAGCAGTGACTGAAATAAAACAATACTCAACAAAAAGTTACACTAACAATGTAGTGAAAATAAATGCTAAAACTCCTGACACCTACAGGAAATTAATCAAACACATGTGTAAGAATAATATCTACCACTCCTATTAGATGAAACAGGACAGACCGAACAAAGTAGTACTAAAACATGTCAATCATTCAACCCAGATTGAAAAAATAAAATCAGCCCTCGATGAATTAGGCTACAATGTACGGAACATAATGAATATAAAAAGCAAATGTACTCAAGATATTCTTCATCGACCTGGAACCAGCCCAAAACAATAAAGATATTTTCAAAATTCATTCCTTAAAAAACGTAGTCGTCAGTTTTGAACCCACACGGAAAAATGTAGATAGAGTCCAATGCACAAGATGTTATGGACACACCAGAGCGTCTTGTAACCGACTATTCGCATGCGTCAAATGCGAAGGACCACACGACACAAGAACTTGTAATAAATCCAGAGACAGTCAAGCAACATGTGTACTATGCGAAGGGCCACACCCCGCCAACTGCAAAGGATGTTTAGTTTACCAAGAACTACAAAACAAATACCACTCTACCATCCAAGCAACATCCGAACTCCCCCCTCAATTAACCGATCAAAACTTTCCATTGTTACATTGTCAACAACCCAGTAACTAGCCCTTTCATCTACATCCATACAATTTAACCTATGCACAAAAAGTAACAAATCAAACCAACCAGAACACTTCGACAATTTCTAGGCGAATTTAAAGCTCTATTTAATCAAATACTACAACAAAACAACATAATACTAAACATGCTAAGCAACGTCATAAACAAAATAGCGCAATAATGGCTAACTTTCTTAGACTAGCACTATGGAACGCCAACGGAATGCAATACAAAAACTAGAAATTGAGAACTTCTTGCAAGTAAACTACGTAGATATGCTTATCTCAGAGACTCACTACAGATAAACCCACCTAAAGATACTCCACTATTCTATTTATCACACAAAACACCCTGACGTCATGGCGCATGGAGGATCAGCAATAATAATATGCAGCTCTATTTCCCACCACGAACAACTAGAATACAAGACAAACTTCTTACAAGCCACAACAATTCAAGTTGATAAACTCACAATCCCATTAAATGTCTCATCTACCTACTGTCTATCAAAGCACAAACTATCCCAACGAATCTTACAACCGTTTTTCGAAACTCTAGGACCGAAATTTATGGCAGGCGGTGACTTTAATTGCAAGCACTACTAGAAGAAGAGCACTATACATACAAATTACTAACAATAACTACAGTTTGCTGTCTACTGGTAGTCCAACCTATTGGCCCTCCGACCCGGACAAGATTCCTGACCGACTGGACTTTTTTTATTTCAAACGGACGTTCTTCAAACTACATAGACGTTACCCCCAATTTTGACCATTATCCGCTAATAGCCACAATTAGCTCAACCATAATTTACAAAACATCTAAACCTTCTCTCAGTAATAGGAAAACAAACTGGGACACCTTCCAAGACCACATCGAGCTACACCTCGACACGAACATAAGCCTAAAAACTACAAAAGAAGTAGAACTCGCTACAAACCACTTCATAACTACGGTTTAGAAAGCAGGGTGGAACTCTATTCCATAAGTAACCCACACAAAAATCAACAGTCCAATATACCAAACAAAATCATGGAGATTGTGAAAGAAAAAAGCGGACAAGAGCAAAATGGCAACATACACTACAACTACTACAACGTACAATAAACTCAGAAACAAACTAAAGTCTGTCCGTAACGAATCCTTCCAAACATAGCCACAATCATTAACAGTTCATAACAACTCCTTATGGACTGCCTCCAAGGGAATCAAGAGACCCCAAATACAAAACCCACCTAACCGTGATCAAAATAATTCATAGCTGAGATAGGACAAAGAAAATGCAGAAGCATTCGCAGATTATCTGGCAGATGTGTTCCAACCAAATTCTAACAAAGTAGACGAGGGAATAGAGGAAGATCTATAGTCACCCCTACAGATGTCTCTACCAATACGTAAGATTACCACCAAAGAAATGAAAGACGAGATTAGATGGCTGAAAAACAAAAAAGCTCCAGGTCTAGATCTAATAACCACATCAATTCTCAAACGATTAGCTGACCACGGAATCAAATTCCTACAAATCCTTTTTAACGCAATCCTGAGATTTATATACTGGTCATTACAACTCAAATTTGCACAAATAATTCTTATTCGCAAACCTGGGAAACCCCCCGATGAAATTATTTGTTACCGCCCAACCAGCTTACTCCCGGTAGTGTCCAAGTTGCTGGAGAAATTGATGCTAAAACATGTAATGAAGACTCGGTACAAGAAACATGGCTGCCCAATCACCAGCAACACTTGACAATCCAACAGTGTCACCGCTTGGCAAACACAATCCAAACCGCTTTACAAAACAAAGCCTTCTGCTCCGCCGTCTTTCTAGGCGTGAGTCAAGTTTTCGACCGAGTGTGGTACAGAGGAGTACTATATAAAATCAAGAAACTTCTTCCCCATAAATACTACCCATTACTAAAATCGTACCTTACATGCAGAAACTTTTAAACCACAATTGGCAACAAAGTATCCAAAATCAAAGAAATAGGAGTAGCAGTTCCCCAGGGAAGTGTCTTGGGACATGTGCTATGCCTATTATTTAACTCGGATATACCCATAACAGATCATACTGAAATAGGTACATTCGTCGATTCTGGTATGCCCCAAAAATTCTACGATCGCTTTAGCAGTAATACAAACTCATCTAAACCAAATCGAAAAATGGCTGTCTAAATGGAGGATCAAGCTAAACAAGAACAAATCTACCCACGTCACCTTCGCTACTAAACACCAAGAATGCCCACAGTCACTCGCAACAATAAGCGCATTCCCCAGTCAAAGAAAGTCAAATACCTTGGACTTTACATTGACAGAAGATTGACTTGGAAAACCCATGTCACTAAGAAACAAAAGAAAATTGAAATCAGACTAAAGAAAATCAACGGGAAAACCCCTTTGCTATCACTACACCTAACAAACTCCTATTATACAAGACTATTATTCGACCAATCTGGACCTATGAGTGTCAACTGTAGGGTTGCACAAGTAAATCAAACGTCCAAATTATTCAACATTTTTAGTCCAAAATAATTCGCAACATGGCAACCGTCTCATGGTTTGTGACCAACCAAACACTCCACTCAGATCTTAACATCCCATATGTGAGTGAGGTAATCAAAGAGTACGCTACTAAACACTAATCAGCATTAGAACTCCACCCAATCGAAACCATCCCCCCACTAAACGAAGATCCTCCCCTTAGACGTCTTAAAAACAAATGGCCAAAAGACAACTAAATAATAATGGTATGACTCCACTGGGAGTCACTCACTCCCGCCTAGTTAATAGATACCGTTAGCTTATAGAATGTACTAATATTTTGATTGTTAATCAAATAAAGATATTAATAAAAAAAATGATAAGAGGAGATCGGTAATATACAAAACTTCGTAAATATTAGCGTCAGGTAAGGTTTTTAAAGAATATTATCATAGTTAATAAAAATATCATTGCCAATCCACAAACATTGACTGGGTATTGTACACAACAATTGGACATTTAAAATATTCACTAAAAATTTGCATATTTATGTATACCACATTCAAGGGATACAAAGATTTAAGTTTGCTTATTTTTCTCACCGTCGAAAATTCTGACTTCCTTTTTGTGTGATTATCTGAAATCTAAGGTCTACTCAAAAACAATAGACGAGGTCAAGGGCGAAGTCTGACCTATTATCGAGTAAATTGATCAAATCATATGCGAAACTGTAATCGAAAATTTTATGAAAAGAACCAAGATTTGCGCCCCGGGCCAAAATGGCATAATACATAATTATCCATATTTAATCGGAGATTGTGTACTTTAATGCTCAACAAAAATATAATCATAAAGTCAATTAAAAAATGGTTCTATTTAAAATTTAATTTTAGCGTTCAAAATGGGACACCCTTTATAAGCATTTATAAGTTTTTCCATTTATGTAACAACCAGTGATTTAACATTATTTAAAAGTGCGGACGACTATATAATCTGAAAGTAGTAGCTAAGTTTCTGTAACAGTAGCATGTATTTATAAGTTGCCCAGTAGATGGCAGGAGGTTTTGTTAACTATGGAAAATCACTGATTTTTCGGATCAAAATAAATTCATACATTTTGAAAAGTAAAACAAATAAAAATAATTTTAAAGTAACTATGTGTCACTTTAAATTTTTTTTTCAATGCTTACAAAGCTCACTGGAGAGGAATTTTAATTTCTCTCGAAAAGTACGTCGTTTTCTTGCCTGTTGCTTGCAAATGTACGTCATGCGATGAAATTTAATACGGTGATCGTGGTTAAGCCGATGGCTTGTAAATAATTAAAACTAGTTATTGGAAGCAATTTTTATTGAAGTGGTGGAAAGAGCAAGCATTAGGAAAATAATATCTTTCAATTTCAGTTCGTGTTTTAAAGGAGCAACCGAGATGCAACAGATTCTAGAATTGCATTCGATTAACAGCATTTCACTTCAATTTTGACTTTTTTGCGAAAAATTAGAACTGTTACTTTCACAAATCAATTAGTGCGGAATCTATTACGGCTCATTACATGGTCCTAAATTTGGTTATTTGGGGCGGAGTTTGCTGTGTGGAAGATGAGATTGTGAATAGTAATAGTCTTTTTCGTCTATTTATTTTCAATTTTGAATACATTCTTGCAGAAATAACCCATATTCTATTTGAAAATTAGTTAGCCAAATAAATTGTTGATTTTTTACGGACACTCATGAACAATAAAGAGTCGATTTAACAGCTTTGGGAGATGGTGGTGCTAAAGTAAATTAAAAATTTATCGACCAAATGGCCGCCGCGGCTTTACTGGGTCCAATTTCCGATTACTCGACCGCATAAATCGGGCTCGATAGCATTGATGGCATTGGTTGACTTTTAAAGCATCAATCGTCTACGCGTTATTCGCATAGACTCGTGATTTAACGTAGCCACACAAGAAAAAGTCTAATGACGTTAAATTACACGGTTTCGGTGGCCAGTCGACGTCGCCGAACGCGCGATAATTATGCCGTCGAATTTGTCGTACAGAAGATCCCTTGTTGCATGCATTGTGTGGCACGTAGCGTCGTCTTCTTCCAATTTAGACCCAAAAAAATGGTTACCAGCGACTTATACCTCTTGCCGGTGACAGTTATAGCGGTACCAGCTTCATTTTGGAAGAAGTATGGGCTAATGACCCCGCTAGACCAAAACTTACACCAAACAGTGACTTTTTCTGAATGGATTTGCAACAATCTCATGTGGATTGCTATCTCTTCAAATACGATAATTTTGCTTGTCGACATAGCCATTTATAGAAAAATAGGCCTCGTTGCTGAAGATGATTTTCCGCCCGAAATCGGAGTCCACTTTCAACTGTTCCAGAGCCCAGACAGTTAATGCTCGACGCTGCCTATGGTCGTTTACCTTCAGTTCCTGAGTTAATTGATTTTGTACGGGTGCAGGCCAAAGTCCCGGCGCAAAATTCGCCAAATCGAAGTCTGCAGAAAGCCAAGAATTGACTGCACACACTCGTTCACTGTAGCAATGTTTTCTGCAGATCTCATGTTTCGCCGACGTACGGGTGTTGTTTGATTATTTACTGAACCAGTTGATTCAAATTTGTCCACCAAACGACAAATAGTCAATTCAACAGGACGATTGTGTGCACCGTAAAAATCACCGTAGCGCACGGAACGTAGCTTAAACTGAGCACTCATTTTGATAGTAAAGTTTAATTATTTGCACGAGTTGCTCAACACTTTCCATGACGATTTGCCCAACATTAATTACTATAACCTCCAAATTTGACAGCTGTATCTTCACTAGTATGGCTGCTATAAACTGTTAAAGTTCGAGCGCCCTGTTGGAAAACCCTTTATATCCAAAGCTTGATTATACTTCTACGACTCTTGATTCGCCATCTTCATAGACGTATGAATTCCAGTTTTACAAAAACCCATATGTTAATTATCTGATTTAGGCGAGGCTTCAGTCACCTATATCATTAGTAAACAGTTCTTTTTTGACTTGGGTGATAATTTGATTGCTTATGAAGGTGTCGGTTCATATGTATGGGTTTTCTGTATACAGTATGGTGTAAATATCCATTTTCTGATCTTACTACCTGTACGTCCAAGAAAGCAATACTATTGTTCAATTCCAGTTCCATGGTAAGCTGTATGCTCGGATATACCGAATTTAGGTGTTTAAGAAATTTCGGTAGTGTCTCCATATTACAAACGTGTTATTAACTTATCTTAGCCATATTCTGGGTTTTAATGATGCCGTACCGATGGCAATATCTTCAAATTTCTCGAAGTAGTAGTTGGCTAAGAGAGCTACTCATTGCTACTCCGTCTTTTTGTTTGTAATATGCGCACTGCTAGACAAAGTAACTGGACGTAAGCCACTCTCGAAATAGCTGTAAGATATCGTTAGGAAAAATTTGCTTTGGGTGATCCAGGGCATCTCGAATTAGTACTTTGGTAAATAGGGATGTTTTATCAAAACTGACTATTACATTTTCCTCTTACAGTTAGATGTCTTGAAGGTAATTAACAAAGTGTGTGGAATCGTTGATATAACTGTTAGTAGTCAATGTATGGTTGTAAGCGACTGGATAAATATTTGGCCAGCTTGTAGGTAGGGCCACCGATGGCACTGACAATGGGCCGTAGTAGTACATTGTTCTTGTGTATTTTGGGTATCTCATATATTCTTGGCGACAGCGCTTTGATGTTATTATTCTTTTCTTGATGGTGTTATCAGTTTGCATGTGTCATGTAGTATCCGTGCTGTGTGATCATGCTGGAGCACGGTGTAAGTATTTGTATCGAGAAGTTCGGTCATCTTCTTTGTGTAGTCTTTCTGTGATAGTACTACTGTAGCATTATCTTTATCTGCTGGTAAGACGATGATGGCGTCGTCATTCTTGAATTCACGTAGAGCATTTAAGTTCGCTCTGAGTAGGTTCTTCTTAGGCAGCTTAGTACGACGCAAGATGCGTAAAATCGCGACTAGAACTTTCTTTGCTTCATCTGCTGAAAGGTTTTGTATGGCTGCTTTTACGTTAATTATGATGTCCTCAACCGGAATGGATTTAGGTGCTATCGCAAACTTTTCATCTTTGATGAGAGCTCTGATGGCTTCCTGGCTAAGCTTATGGTTGGAAAAGTTTATTCCAGTTTGTTTATAATATAACTGTGTAGGAGTGTTTTTCTTCCGTAAGAGCTAATTTTTTTTAGAAGCAGCTCCGTGTTTTTTCTTTAGAATGGAAAGTGATATGGTCTACAGTATCCCAGTCGTCTTTATAAATTCTGCTAGACATGTATTTGCACCAGTTGTAATGAACATAGTTCGTTCTACTTATTTATGCAATTTGTTTTGTTATAATTGTTTGTTATTGGTGTGTTTTAGGTTGTCTAAATAAAGGAAAGAAAGCAAATTCGAGCAATTTTATTGTACAAGTTCAAATTGAGACCTAAAGCAGCAGTAAGTGCTCGTAATATTAACCAAGCATTTGACCAGGGGACTATCAGTGAACGTACAGCTCAACATTGGTTTCAAAAGTTTCTTCAAGGAAACGAGAGCCTTGAAGATGAGAAGGGTCGTACACGTCCCTCTGCGATTAAAGATAATGATTTGAGGGTTATTATTCAAGCAGATCCATGCAAAACAATGCGAGAGATTGCAAAAGAACTTAACGTTGACCATTCAACAGTTGTTCATTATTTAAACCAAATTGGAAAATCAAAAAAGCTCGACAAATGGGTTCCTCACGATCTGAGCGAAAACCAAAAACTTTGACAATACGAAGTCTTCTCTGCGTTTCTTCTTCGCAAAAAAATGATTTATTTCTTGATCGCATACGACGAGAAATGGGCCGTATACGACAACCGACGGCGTTCAGCGCAGTGCCTGGACAGAGATGAAGCACCAAAGCACTTTTCCAAGTCAAATTTTAACAATTGCCAAAATAAATACTGACTTTGTTGAATGGTACATAAGAGTATGTTTACCAAACGTTATTCAAAGTATTTGTTTATGGCACTTTAAAAGTGATACCGTTATGCATCACGATAATGTTTTAATTCAAACCGCCCATTAAACAAAAGATTTTGGAGGCTGTAACGATATAGTCTTGATACAATCTTCTATCATACTGTCCGAAGCGACCATCTTGTTTTATTTGCTCGGTTAAGGGATAAAATGCGTGATGTACGATTTGCTGTACTTAAACGTAAAAAAAATGTTGAAACGTACTAGACCCGTCTTTTAGTCTTTTGAGATCGTTTTCTTTTTGACTTGTGTAAAAAGAACCAAAAATATTTATTTGCATGTATAAATAGTCAACTCGCTAATTTATATAGAGGGTGATCAATAACAGCTGTCGGTAAGTATTTAAATTCAAAATAATGAGGGAAGATAGATCAGTGCTAGCTATCATACATAATAATTAGCTAATTGGAGTTTTGTAGCAAACCATTGATCATGTGACTATCTAATTGTAAACATGGAATTCTTAATATTCGAAGAAAGCCTGTTTATTGTATAGAAATTTTACGAATTTGAAAGAAGTTGTGTGATCCGACGGGCCTTTAAGTAGTCTTTCTTAGACAAGGACAAAAATTTTAAAAGGACGACAAGCAGGTGAGAAAGAATAAATGAAATTTTGGAGTAAAAAGGTGCAACAGTCTGTATAAAATTTTTCTTGTTACTTTTAAGTTTATTCAGAGATTTGAGACAACTGTCAGTGTGTGGGACGCCCAACCCGCAAAATCTGACCACCCATCTACCGCTATGATGTCACAAAATGTCTAAAAGGTTGGAGATATTTTCGAAAATCAGCCAGGTTTTTCGATTCACAGAGCAGCTCAACAAGCGAGGATTAGCTATGGGAGCGTCCAAACTGTCCTGACTAAACATTTAAAACTGTTCTCGTAGAAGATCTAAGTCCATCAGCCGCTGAAGCCGCACGATATCGAAAAAAGATTCCAATTTGGCCAATTGATGATTGAAAACGTGGAAGATGGTTTAATTGATGTTTTAAAAATTTGGTTTATTGAGGAGGCTCATTTTTATTTGCAAGGTTTTGTTCTACAAAAATGACCGCCTGATGGGCAATTTTAGGGGAAACATTTTTTGAACCATATTTTCTTGACAGCATTGTAAACTCTCAAAGTTGCCGCTAGATGCTCGAAGATGAGTTTCTACGAGGAGCAAAGAGACCCAAAATACTCAACGATTATTGGTTTATACAGGACGGTACGAGGCGTCATCGTTCTCCGGAATTTTCTTTCACACTTCTGAATAATTTTGAAACACGTGTCATAGGCCTAGATTTTCTCTGATGATATAATTAATTCCTCTGATATTAATCTATTTGATTTTTTCTGGAGGAATACACAAAGATGTTCAAAATATTACCGATGATCTAATATTGAAAATGTTCAAAATGTCTTCCATTGGTAGAAATATATTGTCTGCAACGCTAGGGAACCTATCGACAAACATACGATATGGTTTCTATAAGAATGGATTCACAGGCAGTCACAGTCGCCATTCTCATGCCATTTAGTGGTTTTGTGGCGTAAACAGTATTCTTCAGAGTTCCCCACAAAAAAGTCTAACGGCGTTAAACCTAGAGATCTAGGCGGTTGTTCGATAATTCATCGTGGACCTATCCACCTTTTAACAAATGTTTCACCCAAAAATTGCCGCACATCTCGATAATGTGACGGTGCGCCCTCTTGTTGAAAAAAAAATCTTTACCTGGGTAGGGTTGGTGAACACCAGTCACTGTTCTTTCAAAAAAGAACGCCCCTGCAAGTACTCTGACAGACATACTACCTCACACTGATAACCTAGGAAGATTAACAGCTCGTTCTTGGGCAATACACACAGTTGCGGCGATTGATGATTCCATTCAATTTAAAAGTCGCAAATCCATTCACAAAATTGGAGGCACCTATCCGGATCTTCCTCATTATCAAATGAAGCAACTTGAAAATGTCGAGTTTCCACTTTGCTTGCTTTAAAATGCGGTGGACACTTGATTTGTTTACACCTGACTTACGCGAAGCTTGCCGTATGGCCTTTTTGGGGGATCTTGTAAAAGTTTGTACCACTGCTTTCATCGCTCTTTCGCCCGATACTGATTTCTTCCTGCCACACCGTTCCCTTCCTTACATTATATACAGTTTCTTCTCTCTCAAAATTATCACATAATTTCGTAAACATGTGATGGTGGCGCACTATCAAATTCTGCCCGCTATCGTCTCTGCACTTCTTTCATGTTCTCACATTTCCAAAAACACTTCAAAATCCACTTTCGTTGCTTAATGAAAAGCGTTCCAGCTATCTTGTCAATTATTTGTTATTACTGGTAATTGAACTGAAAACAAATGGATCGCAATAAGCATTAATTATTACAGATCCGTCAGGTTATCTGTAATACTTTCTTTGTTATTAACATTCAAATAGTGTAACCCCCCATTTTCTAAGTCACTGTATAAATACCTAACAACTGTTGAATTTTATACAGGGTCAACTAACAATGAACCTTCAAATGTCACAAATGCAAGTGCTTTTACATGTCACAAAACGTAATTTCTTATAACAAAGTACAATTATAAAAAATGTATCCGCAGTAGAATCTTTAATAAAGTCGCCCACGATCATATAACACTTCGCAGATTGTAAGGATGCTTGAAAACAGTGAAGGCGAAATAAGAATGAAGAATAACAACAAAGAAAATCCATGACAGGCAGTGAAAAGTGTAAAAAAATAAATGGAGACGAAATTCCCTTAAATAACAGATGTAGTTCTGTGTGAACAGCTAATGCAGGCAACTTAAATAATATCGTCGAAACAGATGAAAAATTCCTGAAACTTTTGCCATTATTCGTTTTTTGATTTGAAAGTATGGTTAAAAAATAAGAGACGTTCTAGAATCTTAACAATATACTACTAAGGCAATAGCAGGTAATGTGATAAAAATTAACATCAAAATACCAAATTCATACAGAATTCTAGAAAAAGAGAGTCTATAGATTTGCTATAGAATCTGTAGAGATCAACGACATTAAAAGAAAACTATAACATGAACATTAAGTTAAAAAAAAAATCAACGTTGAGCATAGACAAACTAGAGGACTATTAAGTATGTTTTCTATAGACCTAGAATCGCCAGGCAAGATTATGTGATTAATGTCACACAAAACAAATTAACTCAAATTTGAACCACCTAGAAAAGATAAAAACATAGTTTCGGGTACGCGACGTCAAATGTACGGCCACATAAATCGTAATGTAATAGACCCTAACATCCATACATCAACCATAATTAACTTAACTAATAACAAATATATAACCTCTAATGCACCATATGAATGTGTACACGACAGCCATGCAGATGCAGTAAAAGGTTAAGATAGTACGCAATAAATCTGGTTGAAACAACTACTTACCAAATTTGGTAATTCTGGCAAAAACCTGGGCTTCAATTTTTTATTTTCAGTCTTAGTTTAAACAACTTTTACTTTAAATTCATGTTTAAAATCTCGTGAATAACAAATCATTTATTCTCATGAATTTTAACTTCAACCCGTTTAGATTCGCGACCGCTTTGGGACCGATTTTGCGACCTTACGACCAAACTCGACACGCACACTTTACACCACCACCAGCACAATTTCAGTCACACGTCGACCTACCACAAGACACACCAATCAACACACACTACACTACACACACACACACACACACAACACACACACACACACCACACACACACACACACACACACCCACACACACACACACACCACTACACAACATACACAAACTTTAAATTATGTCTATCTTAATTCCATAATGGAATAACGACAATTACATTACATACTTTTCTATGTAATAAAAAGTAAGATAAAATCAAATTTCTAGACAAATTGTAAAATAACTTTAGATTGCAAATGATGCACAATTTATAACCAAATGAAGCAATATGTAACGTTTTTCGATAATACTTCAAAATGATTAATCTTATTTTCTAAGGTCAGAATTACTTAAGACAATTTATGAATAATCACGGGTTGCAGTGCTGACAGACCAAGGTTCGTTCCTGAGTCTTGCCCGGGCCTAGAGGTTAAGCGTGGCTGACCAGGCAGCACGCTGGGCGAACAATGGAGCCTCAATTTTCTCAGTTTACAGGCCGTGCTCCTACACAGGGCGTTAGAGCCTTACCATTACCATTGATTATGAATACAACACATACATAGATAACGTAAAATAACACACTACTTATGTTGCACCCGTGCTTGAACTCGTCGCCACTCCAATTCTTCCTCATACCCGTCGATATTTATGCCTGTTTTGGATTTACTAGAAGGCTCGCGAAACATCTGGAACAGCGCACTGGAAACATCTGGAACTTCTACCTTGTTTGAATAATCGACACGTGTGCAGTAGCTAGATTCTTAGAAGGTATTATATCCGCAGCGCGGCAGTTGCTATGGCGGCGGAGGGGGAGAATTTTAAAATTTAAAAAATCATTTTATAACTTATTTTACTGATAAATCGTATCTTAAAGTACATAATTGCACACTTTACTATACAAGTACTCCTGGTAATACCGCACATGCTCATTGAACAATCCAAATCCAATAATTATCAATCGACCATTATAACTACCTAAATTTGAAAAGAATAATCCGGGCTTTCCTATGTTAATACACCTTACAGACCCTGAACTGTACCGCTCGCCTCGTTATAATCTAAAAAAAGAAAATTATAAAGATTGTTTCCAAACCATACCAAAAAATAATGCAGGAGATTACAATAGTAAAAATACTTTGTGGGGCTTCAGGTTAATTGTAATTAAAGCAAAATAACTGTTAAAACGCATACATTAAAAACGATCTATTTCTTTCATCTCGTACTCTGCTGACGTAATGGTCAAGCGATTCTAATAAATTGCTAGATATTCTCGACTTTGTCGTAACTCATCCCATCTCTTTTTCATATACTGATCATATCTACCATAAATATAACTTATCCTCAGATCATACATCAATAATAACTACTATTAATACATCAGTGATGTATATCAAAAGAACTACAAAAATTATAATTCAAAAACAAATTGGGACATATTAGGAGTAAAATTAATTCTCAAATATATTTAAAAATAAGACGAGCCAGCGTGGTCCCGCTGTTGAGGGGTGGGCTGTGATTCTGACGGACCCGGATTCATTCTTCGGTGCTCTGTGATGCTTGGCGAGTGGCCTACTCAGTCACTAAAAATAAGGCGCGGTGCTTGCTACACCACTACGCACTAGAGATGGTGCGCGGTGACCGGGCAGAGAGAGCGAACATATGCGAGCCTTAACCTATCAGTTCGCAGGCCGTGCTCACATGCGGAGGGTTAGCGCCCCCTACCATTTAAAAATAAGTCTGAATAGTTCTAATATAATTGAAGACGCTACAAAGTTATAAAAATTATATATGATGTTAAAAAAAAACTACTAACCTAGAAATCTACAAGCAGAAAATAAACATACTGTTAGAAATTAAAAGACTTATTGTACATAAAAGGAAAGCTAAAATAAAGTGGCAGCGCACTCATAATCCAGATGGTGTAAAGCCGTATACAATCAACTAAGCAATAAACTTTACAATTGAAATGAATGCGCGATACGAGTTTTTCAGAGTATGTGCAGTTAAACTCTGAATAGCTGCGATAATTTAATTTGGCAATCAATTAAATCCCCTAAATATATAAAATACTATAATAATATTCCCTTTAGGTATAAAATCACCAACTATAAGTGTAACCAATCTTTGTTTCACCCCCATTACTTATATTCCAGATCCAAGTCTTTTTAGACAAAATAAATAGTAAATAATCTGAATACTATACCAGCAATAGATATAAAACTAAGACATAAAGAAATCAAAAGATATATAATAATAAGAAGGCACCAGAAATAGATCATCTAATTTTAAAAATGTTGAAAAACTATTGAAAACGGTGGGGTCTGAATGGACGCCTAGAACAGTTAGCCTACGCCGACGACATATGATTATTTCCCTATTCCCTGGCAGAAATGGTAGATCGATTGCAGTGGAAAATTCAGGAAATCGGTCTTAAAATAAATATAAACAAGAACGGTGTAATACCGTAAAGGAAACTTTCTGCAGCGGTGCGATGAAATTAGGATAAAAACTTTTAAAAGGAATTAAGATGTTGATTAATGTATCCATAATGATCAGCGTCAAAAATGCTGTCTAATGATATTCTACATGTGAGTATAATGAATTTTCGAAATCGTAACGGTCACTTCCGGTTCCCGTCGACCGATTTCGCTGAAAATCAATCCCATCAAAGGTACTGACCTAAGATGTGTGTATACCAAGTTTGAAGTGAATCCGTTGAATAGAACGGAAATTATCTGGTCTCCAGACATACAGACAGACAGACAGGATGATAATCTCGTTAACTTTCTATAAGCTCCGCTGTAGAAAGTTAATGAAACAAAACATATCCGATTCAATACACAGAACATCGAATCTATTCACATAGACAACCAGCCAATGGAAACCGTTACGAAATTTGTCTACCTACACTGCATCCTAGATAATGCCGGAGGCACTGAACGCGACGCTGAAGTGAGAATGCTAAAAAACATTTAGAAATCAAGAATGTACTCCAATAAAATTAAATCTGTATCTACAATTCCAACGTCAAATCTGTGCTCCTATATGGCTGCGAATTTTGTCACCAGAGCAATTGCTAGGAAATTCTAGATCTTTATAAACAAATGCCTACAGAGAACACTATGCGTCTTCTGGCCCGAACAGATCTAGACAAAAGCCAGTAGACAAAGAAAATCAAAGAAAAAAATTGCGATGGGTGGGATATGTCGTCCAGAAGCCAGCATATGACATCGCACGGCAAGCCGTCGACTGGAACCCCGTCAAGGGTATCCAAAAATCACCTGAAAGAAAGCAATCCTTGAAGAGAAAAATCCTGGAAACAACCCTTGACCTACAATTTTTTGTTTCGTTGTTTTGCGTATGTGTAGTTTTTCATTATTAAAAAAGTTTCGCAACTCATTGCTGATTTTTTTAAAGTGAATGTATAAATTATTTCAAGCAACTGATGAATACTTTCACGTTCAAACCACGCGTACGGTTTTGGATCGAAAGTGGATTTAGAAAAGAAATATGTAGATCATTTTAATTGCTTATTAGCGTTAAAATATGGGTTGCAATTTTAGAAACTTCCCTTAATATTGACTGCTGGCACAATAGAAACTCCGTTTATGCAAATCCGGCCATTTCACTTCTTACTTTGAGTCGCCGTCGCATCGCAGCGCTGCGGTGCCAACTGTCGGTGCCGGCCACCCCAACCGCGCGCTCGATTCATTTTGAAGTGTGCCGGTGTCACTCTCGTACCTGCTAATTTTTTTTCACGTGAACCGTGCCGGTACCGAGCAGTCGTCTCCAGCCCGACACCCTTGCGATCGCCGATCGCAGTTCGATACAACTCATCTTCCGAGTGCCCGCGCCCCAGAGCGGCTTCGTCATGTCTTTGGACGGAATGGAAGGCAGCGAGTACGACCAGATCGTCCAAAACGGCCCCAAGAAGGTAGGTTTTGCCTTCCACTTCGCGGTTCATCCCGTTATCGCATCCATTTCGATTACGTGAGTCATGGGTTTTTTGGCGCGTTTGCAAGGCTCCTTATCTGCCCAACTATAAGCCCATGAAACGCTTAATGTCAAAGTTAATTGTGGTTTGATTTAGAGAATTTAGATTTTTTCTTTCATGAAGGTTTTACCACTTTCCTAGATGGTCTCCTTACAACTTATGTTGTTTCAATTATTTAAAAAAGATTTGTGTGTCGTATGAGCGATAGCGTGCGTACCTGAAATTAGTAACAAAAATTTTAGATAAGCTTTATGCTCGCTTTATTTGCTACTTATCTCGGTATGTATAACTAGTACTTGTTCTTTACGAGTCGTTTTGTAAAGGCGCGCGTCTCGTTCTTCTAGTGGGCTTTCAGGTGACTCGCCGAGTTCTGTTATCTCCCCAAAGGAATTTCTTAAAGTCTGCCTTGCGCAACACCCAGTCGCCTTGTGTGTAGCACTCGATGTCCTCAAACCGCCATACGACCATATGGCAGGCGGCCGTTTGAGTCACTCACCCAGCAATCGCAAGTTTCGAATCTCGCCGTCTTAGAACAAGCAACATCCATCTCTATCGGCGCAGACAAGGCGTGGGCCGCATTAAAAGCGAATTTTATTCAGCGGCATCCTCCTTGCTCGCATTACCATAAGCCGCCGGGGCTCCCAGCAACCGGCGAGCGCAGCCCAAGCCCTATCTGCTCAAGCGGCTCGGCCGTCACCCATAGCGATCTCCAACGGCCTTGGCGGCGCTTGGCCGATTAGTTATTCCGCCGATGCCTTCGATTTCCGCCAATTTGTCATCGCGGCACCTTGGCGGTGTCTTCCGATGAATGGAGCAGACATCCGGCTCGGAATCGAACGGTTTATTTCTGGCGCGGGATGGTCGATTAAAGGGCAGAGCAGGAGATGCTTGCCCAAGGGTCGATGACGTTCCGAGTTTGTTGCTAATCGAATTGTGTCGCGATGTTGCTTCTCCGAATCTGATAATCGTCCTATCAGATGATGTCGCGAATTATTACACGCCTTTGTTTATCGGGCGGCTCCAATTAACAAATACACCGCCAGATACCATATGTTACGAAATAATCGCTTCTATTAATGTTGCATCGCGCGCAATTCTTTTGGGATGTAATTAAATAATAATCGCATTCTCAATAAGTTTCCAATATTGCCACATTGCCATGATAACATCATGATTGATGGTTTGGTTTTGTAATTTTCCATCGTTACCATCTAATATATGCATCTCAATTAAAGCATAAAATGATTAGATTGATTAGAAGCTTGTTACTCTGTTTAAAGAATAAGGTTATATATTGTGTTGACTAATCCAAATACCACACAGGACGTTGTACCAGTACAATTTGATTATCTTCATATGGCGTTTGCAGCAGATGCAATATATGTAACAGTAAAAACTAAACTAAATTATAGCAAAAGAACAGAGATTAGCGATTCGCTGAAAACTGTAAGAAATACATAGTACGACCATAAATACTATTACAGACTGATTAGAACGACAAAATAAAACGAACTGTTTTTGCATTATATTTTCATCATTAATTAAATGACTATTATTAAGTACGATTACTACGAATTTATTCAAAATGACCACCCCTAGCCTCTATACAAGTTTTTAAAACGTACGGATCACTCATCCATGGCAGCATGCACTACATCTATTGGAAAAGTATTGAATCAAAATTTTTTTGAGCAAACTCTATACTCTCTAAAACTGTCCATAATTTATAATCTAATAGATTGACTACCAAAAAGCTAATCATCTGCTGTTAGAAAATGAGGCACATTGTTGCTCAGTTAAGTTTGATTTGACCGAACTTTGTGGGCGGGTATGGAGTCTTGTTGAAAGATCCAAGGCTCGCCTTGAAAAAGCGTGTAAGTTAGAGGTATTCCTGGACCTTGCAAAACATTCTGTTGATACACAATGGCCGAAGTTTTGACTCCCTTTCCACAAAAAAGAATATCGGTTGCTTCATCGTAATAAAATCCCTATAAAACTATTATAGCTTCTGGATGATAGCCTCTCTAAACTTGGCAGAGTTTTGCTAGTCACCCCACTCCAATGGTAAATAACGAAACTTGACAAGAAATACAATATAACTTACAACTTTAAGACCTGACAATGACAACTATATGCCAACGTCATAAATATCCTGATGCTGTGTAAAGCAAGAGTAGGTTTGATTTTGTAACAGTATTTATGAGAATACTAGGCACAAACAAATAAAACTAAAAATTGGAAAACAAATAAATATATTGTGGTAAATTTAAAAATTTAATTATAACCATTTGCACATTCTCACAGAAATTTCTGGGAGTTTGTCAAACTTTATAAAATTCGCCATACTCCTGAGTTGAACTAAAAAAATGCTGCAAAATTTTTGGTAAGAATCTCCATTAAATGATCTTTGATGTAATGTTTCTTTACACTTTCTTTACAATTTGTGGTTAATTGAGAACGTCCGACATACGTTAAAATTCCGGTGTTGATCTTGTTTCGACATCCGGTGCAGTTTTTATCATGGTTTGTGATTAAACCTATTTTTACTTTCCTTATCCTATAATAAGGAAAGTAATGTAATCGGCGGAAATTTGACCTACCCAGTTTTTCACATTTCTGGACGAAATATAGCCTCAGGACACTAAAAAAGTTGGTTTGGGCCATTGGTTCGTGTGTGTGTGTCTGTCGGTCTGTCAGTAAACAGGATATCTCGAGAACCGTAAGAGCTAGAGACTTGAAATTTGGTATGCAAATTACTTGTAGGTAGGGGACGTAGTGCGAAGCTTTTGGTAAAAATCGGCCAAGCAGTTTGGTCGCAAAGCGGTCACGAATCGAAATGGTTGAAGATACAAAAAATTCATGAGAATAAAAATGATTTGTTCTCGTGAGATAAACATGAATTTAAAATAAAAGTTGGTAAAATAGAAACTGGAAAAAAATTGAAGCTCAGGATTTTTGATATACCGGGTGTTCATAAAATGTTTCGGGAAATTTATATTACCGGATAGATCAAACCGAGACAAACAAAAATTTACAATGAAATTTTTTGATCCGAGGTCAAATAAATAAGTTATAGCCGATTAAAAATTAATTATACGGACCAATCACAGCGCGCTCGGTGAGCTACCGGGCCGACTGCGGGAGGAGGGGGGGGAGCGCTTGGCCGCTAGGAGGGAGTACGCAGGCGATAATGTCGAAGGCCGTGTGGCCGAGCTCGCACGGTTGCCTTCAGTGACGTAGCAAAATTTTAAGTACGAGATTCTGTTACTGTTGCCAACATGAATATAGAAAAATATTAAAAATTACTGCAAATGAACGTAAAACGTAAAAATTACGGGAGTGCATTATGAACGAGCGCATAAGCTTTGCATTAATTTAACTTTACGTATTACGTATTTCCTATGGGCGGCTTATGCTTACGTCCAGCATGAATGGGCGTTAAACTGTTCCATGTTTCTGATCCAGAGAAAAAGCCGGTCTAATTAAAAATGTATACGTTCGCACCTTGCAAAAATTTGAGGGAAGACGGATGAAAAATTGTCAGTCTAGGACGCCAAAAATATCTTTTGGCTGGCAACTCCTAGTAATATATAATAATAGGATAAGGAAAGTCGAGTGATGTTTACACCAGATTTTTATTTTTATCATAAAAGATTAAATTTTACTTTCCTTATCCTATAAGGAAAGTAATGTAATCAGCGGAAATTTGACCTATCCAGTTTTTCATATTTCTGGACGAAATATAGCCTCAGGACACCAAAAAAGTTGGTTTGAGCCATTGGTTCGTGTGTGTGTCTGTCTGTCTGTCTGTCTGTCTGTCGGTCTGTCAATAAACAGGATATCTCGAGAACCGTAAGAGCTAGAGACTTGAAATTTGGTATGCAAGTTACTTGTAGGTAGGGGACGTAGTGCGAAGCTTTTGGTAAAATCGGCCGAGCCGTTTGGTCGCAAGGTCGCAAAATCGGTCGCAAAGCGGTCGCGAATCTAAACGGTTGAAGATACAAAAATCCATGAGAATAAAAATGATTTGTTATCACGAGATAAACATGAATTTAAAGTAAAAGTTGGTAAAATAGGAATTCAAAAAAAATTGAAGCTCAGGATTTTTAATATACCGAGTGTTCATAAAATGTTTCGAGAAATTTATATTACCGGATAGATGAGACCGAGACGAACAAAAAATTACAATGAAAATTTTTGATTCGAGGCCAAGAAATAAGTTATAGCCGATTAAAAATTAATTAAACGGACCAATCACAGCGCGCTCGGAGAGCTTCCGAGCCGACTGTGGGAGGACGGGGGGAGCGCTTGGCCGCTAGGAGGGAGCACGCAGGCGATAATGGGGAAGGCCGTGCGGCCGAGCTCGCACGGTTACCTTCAGTGACGTAGCAAAATTTTAAGTAGGAGTCAATTATTGTCTTATACTGTTTATTTTAATCAGCTTTCGAGTGTTGGACTCGCGCCTCGTCCTTTTTTAAAATAACAAGTTCCGGGACGAGAGCAGTGCAGGGTCGAGACGATGGATCCGGTATAATATATAATAATAGCATAAGGAAAGTCGTGTGATGTTCACACCAGATTTTATTTTTTTTTGTTATTGTGAGGTACTTGATAACTGGTGTAATTCCCTTCTCAGTTACGTGGAAATTGTGAGAGTACTTCCCAAAAAATCCATATATGAAGCCGTTAATAGATAATAATGTACTTATTACTTGTTAATGTCGTTCTTTTTCTTCTTCTGTTGCCGGAGAATTTTATTTTGCTCGATGCAGTTGACAGCGATCAACATTTCTTATTAAATCATTATTAAATTCAAGTACAAGTCAATACCCACTTTTAATTATCGTAATATAAGTTTGTCTCATTTTTTAGCATGACATTTCTTAAGGATTTTACGAAAAGTTGTTGTACTTTATCAATAGTTAAAACGTATTTTCCTTCTCTAAATAAGTTTCTAGTTTTTTATTTATATTGATTACTCACTGGTTGGTTCTTTAAAATTTTTTCATGACAAGCACTATAGGGCAAGCATAATTTGATCATTTGGACTGGCAGTGCGATAATTAATGCTGCAAGGAATATCACTATTTATTTGGTTACTTGAATCATTGCCAGATTAGCTAATTTCTTTGCTTTCCTTAATTTTGTGCAATGATCCTTATAAGTCATATAGCCCCAAACTGGAGCAAAGGACGAAATAAATAGTGTTTCATTAGCATGTATACATGTCCGTGACACTGTCTTGAGTCCGTTCAGTTTTGTTGATTTGTATCTTTCCTTCTTTTTTGTTTTTTCATTTTTTTTGCTTTTTCCCAAGTTAATTTGACTTGTTGTAGTTCTTCAAGAATTGTTCTTTTCTACGTGTTGTTTGGCTGGTTTATTTTTCTTTTCTCTATTTTGTTATAATAGAAAGCTATAATTCTACGTTGCTAATTGTTTCGGGCCAAAAAAATCTGCATGTAATTTGAAGTCATCTGTTTATAAATATAATGTACTTTTTACGGTGCTGTGAAACTGCTGGAGCTTGTTGTCCTACTAATATATGTTAACGTCAAAATTTTGTGTAGTGTATAAAAATATTCTCTGCTAATCGTATGGTTCTGTTTATATCTCTCTATGTACCACCCGTGATACTTATAGAGCAAAATTCTTGAATTTACTCGACGTCTCTTCCCTCTATTTAAACTTTTCCTTATGTTTTGCCTTTAATTAGTAGTGTATTTTTTGTGTTTATTTGTAGGAATTATCTTTTTCGCATTGTTACTTAATCTTGTTGTTTTCCCCTGCATTTGTTTTTTGTTAGTTGAAACTAAGCAAATATCATCAGCGAATCTGGAGTCTTCTAATTTATCGAACACGCATCAGTTGATAACTTTTGTTTTTCTCATGACCCGTCTCTTACGATTAGAAATAATAATAGAAAAAGGATGTACCCTTGTCTCGCTCCTTTTTGTATTGCAATTTTTAGAGTGAGTGATCAATCACACTCTATACGTGCTGTAGAGTTATTATTATTTTTACGTATTTGTTTGATACACCATATTGTTTTAATGTGTTCCACATTGTTGCTATTTCAAGAGAATCGAAGGCCCTTTGCAAGTCCATAAAATTAACAAAGATTTCTTCATTCATTTTTGCTGTTTGCTCTAATATTATTATCAAACTGGATATACATGGACTACTAGATATCTATTGCGAAAAGCAATATTGTAAGCCTTTTTATTGTTTTTCACCCTGACAGTCAATACATTGTTCCATAGGCTGAAACCAATTTTTATAGCATTGTTCTATAGGTATCTCCAAATCATGGATTTTGAACGCATTAACCGCCTTTTCCGGCGTCGAAAATCGTTGTCCAAGCAGTTTGGTCTTCACATGTAGGAATAAAAGAAAATCGTTAGTGGCCAAATTAGGACTGTACGGCACATGACTCATTAATTCGACATTTTGAGTACCCAAAAAGCCAGTTGTTTGCGTCAATGTGTGTGAGCTTGCGTTGGAATGTTTTTTTTAATTTCCTAGAAGACTTCATGGTTGCAACATGTCCAGTTTACCCCCCCCCCAAAAAAAAACAGGCGACCATTTTCCTCGAAATGCTTCGAGCACGAACGACTTTGTTGGGTTTGACTCATCTTAAAAGACGTATACAGTCAACTGCTGTTTAAATTTGGTCTCATAGCATAAATCCAAGATTCGTTGCCGGTGTAGATACTGTAAGCGATTTTTGAAGCACCACGATCGTGTTTCTTGAGCATTTCTTTCGACCAATCGACACGAGTCTGTTTTTGAGTGATTTTTAACGTATGCGGGGTCTAACGCGTATACAGTTTTTTCACGGTTAAATGTTCATGTAACATCGATTATATGTTAGTCCTACTAATGCCTGAGAATGTCTGAATTGCATGATAAGTCACATGACGATCTTGCTTTATCATTTCGCGCATGGAATCAATGTTTACTGGCACCAAAACCGATTTTGGATGGTCTTTAAATTCGTCCGCCAGAAAACTACGACCACGATTAAATTCATTGAACAATATATACAGTGACTCTTTGTGGAGTTTTATCACCAAAAGTCGAAGTGAGTTGATCGACGCACTGTTGTTGACGAAAATGTTTACGAGTTAATTCCATTTTTTTGTCGAGAAGAAGTTTTCAATTTAATGAAAACAAAACAAATAGCGTCCAGATGATAAAACTCTCGAGTACTTAGGTCGATTTAGTCGTCATAAATGTCAAATTGTATGACGGAAACGTCAGATCGCATCTAGCACACGCAGGGTTGTCAGTTCGTAATAGATATCGAGCAGCCCACGTATAATCGACACAAGCTCTGTTGGATCTAAATCTTGCATGATTTTTTCTTTGATAGGTTTTTTTTTAGTTTATATAGTATAATTCTGGCCATTATTTAGCTAGCTACACAAAGTAAAGTGATTGATCGCCAGCTCTCGCATATAGCTTAGTTTCCATTTTTTGGTATCATCAAATATCTTTAAAGCACAATGCGGAGGTCTTCCCCGGTGCCTGGCCTTGTGAGAAGCATTGGTTGCCAGAGTAACGCGGAAATATATGAACGATCGTTGCTATATATTTTGTAACATAACGTCACCGCCCATTACTGCGATGCACCAGAGTGACTGGCACAATCGTTGGAGGGCAGCAATAGTAATGATTGCTACAGAAAGTTCGTAACACTTGCGTTCTCTATAGTAGCCAAGCGTAGCTGGCTGGATTTTCTAGTTTTGATTATTATGCCTTCTATCCAATCGTTGGGATTTCTTCTTGTATTCAGATCTTATTAAATAATATATAAAGGATCTCTACTGAATAAACTATGTAAGCCTTTTATTACTTCTGCTTGCATCTATTCTTGTTACTTTATTTTTCTTTGGATATTTTTCCTTTTGTAATATTTAATGTTTCTTCTGGGTTTACCATTTATTTATTTATTTATATGGTCTTGTATTCTGTTTATACACTTCATAGAAATATTCTACCCACCAGGGGGTAGAGAGTGTTTTGCCTTTTTTTCTTTTAGTTTTGTTAATTGCATTGTTTGATCCTACTAATTTTTTTGTTGTCCTGCATAAAGTTTTTGAATTATGTATTTTTGTTTTCTTCTGTAATTTGCTCTATGCATATCTTTTTATCATCCCTGGTAGTTTGTAAATTCTATATTTTCTTGAGCATATTTTTCTTGTCATTTATTTTTTGATTTTAATTTCTTTCGACTAGATATATTGCTTTTATTGATTTTTTCTTTCAATTATTTTTTTTTGGTGTTGCTGATATCCAGGGTTTATCGTTTCTTCTCTTATAGCTTATCGTTTCTATTGCAGATTAAGATATGTTTTTCTGTATTCCCCAAATCGTCTTGATATATCACCGGTAGTATGTTTCCTTTTCTAATATATCTTTATATTTCTTTATCGTTTCTAAATTTTTCAAGTTATTTATATTATATTTATTTTTCTTGATACCTAGTTTGTAATTAGCCTTTATTCTAATTTTTATTTTTGGTCATACTAGTGTATGAACGAATTCATAGTCCGCTCCTCTCATAGCTTGTACATTTTGTAAATAATTGTTTTATTTTCTTTTTACAAGAATATAATCAATTTGATTTTTGGTTACTTCAATGATAATAGAATTTATAAAATTCATTAGTTTTTTCGTTTGGAGGATTACAATCGATGACTTCAAATATATAAAATGCACTTTTAATGATTCGTTTAAGACTTATGGTTAAATATATTCAAATAAAGACCCTATCCTACCGCCACCGTGGTCACGCAGTTAGGCGCGGGCTGCGATGCGAGCGGACCGGGTTTATTTCTGGAGCTCTCTGATGGCTAAAATAATTGAGTACCTGCGTTCACTTTGAACAAGGGGTAATAATAGCGGTCGTCTAAGGCGCGATACTTGACACATCGCCCCGCACCAGAGATGGTGCGCAACGATCGGGCACGGTGAGCGAACATACGAGAGCTCCAACCTTTTCAATTCGCAGACCGTGCTCCCACGCGGGGCGTTAAAGCCTTAACATTATTATTATTATTATTATTATTAAAGGTCTTATTCACAGTTCATACAAGGGTTTCGCTCAATTACATTTGGTTCCTTGTTTGTTAAGCGTGCAAATAGCAAAGTTTCCTCCTTAGGAACCTTTTAAAATATTAGGACTGCAAACTCAAGTCAGATTTTAATTTCTTCGGATAACGTTAAAACATATAATTTTTTGTTTGCATTTTTAAGAAGTAGACAATTACATATTTGCTAAAATTATTTTTGAACATAAAAAGTTTTTTGTTGGAAAATAAATTGATATGTTTACGAACTCTTCAGTACCTTCACTAAGTGATGTATCTAACTTTCAAGTAGATATTTCTTATATGTTGTTATCCAGTTTTATATTTCTTTGAAAGACCCTTAATAAAGTTATTATACGTTACCAGGTGATTTGATTATCTCTTTTCAATTCTTGGCTACTGTTGCACTTTTCAGACCTTATCCTTGTCAAGACTAAAATTGTGAACGGTTCCCTTCACTTCTAAGTATTTTTTTACTAAGAATGCTTACAGGTGTTTTGTCTTTTCTAGAGCGGACTTCAAGAATCACCCTATTGACATCTAAGGGTATAAATTAAATTTTGATTGGATTTCACTAATTACGTTTGCATCTGTAATAGACCCTTCCTTTGGCTTACATTTTTTCCTAATGATAAAAAACACTTGTGTTTGCAGTCCCTTCTTATTTAAAAGCCTGCGTTTAGTTGCTATTTTTGCTCATTCATCTGCTTTACAATTTTTTTTCATTTGTGAATAATCTGAGTTACAACTACAACCGTTAATTAATTGAGTATTTGAGGACATGGTTTATGTGCAAATGCATAATTGAGGAGAAATTTAAAAATTGAAAATTATTGACTGTCTATTTAATTTGAGTGAGTTTGAAAATTGCAGAATTATAAGTAAGGTAGTAAATCGAGAGGAAATACACAATTAAAAAAGATCGAAAACGATCTGTTATGATCTGTTACAATTAAGCTGCCTTCTCTATAGGAATCTTATGCAACAATAATGTTTTGGTTTTCTGGTTAATATAATTACCAACACTCTGTTGTAACAACTCTATCTTTCATGATGATCTTGGGTTTTATTTATTAGTTACTGATAAAACAATTACTGAATTATACCAAGAATTTGCTCATTTTATGTTTTGCAAAACTAATTAAGCATGCAGTCATATTTTGCAAATATTATCGGTCGAAAGAATTTCCTATATTTTGTCTGTTTTTGTTCACAACTTATTTGGAATCAAAAAACTGGTATCAAAATTTGATCGCGTGGGTACTCACATTTTAATAAAGTTGTGACGTTCGACTTCAGGAATGCTGCTACTCTCAGTAGATGTTTACAGAAACTTGGTAAATACTGCATCAACGTGATAATGAAAGTGGTCTAAATGGAACGGAAGTGCGATCCTAAACTGCCTGCGACCGATAGATTATCAGGCTGGTGTTAATATTTGTCTTATCGTGTGTTAATGTGTTGCTCTGAGGAAAAATTCCCTACTGGACAAATAAACATAATAAAGTAGGAGTGAGAAGCCGTTGTTAAAAATGTCATACATAGACAATACTTTTTTAAGAAAAGCTGTTGAAATAAAAGACACTACAATAAAAAATGTTTAAGATCAGGATTAAACCAATAATTACTTCTGTTGATACAAATAATGAATTGAATGTGCTTAATATATATTACTGTATTTAATAGCAGTGACCTCATAATGAAATTAAATGGATAGAAGATTGATTAAATGATACAGAATATCGTAATAAACAATTTATCTCTTTAAAATCATTTCTTATATATATTTTTTGTAATTTATCTTTGTGATACTTTTTTCTAAAAGGTAGTCCAAGTGGAACGTCGGATTTATACTTCGCACTTTTTCTATGGTGTGATATCTATAACATTAATATTTTGGCAGATGTAATCTACTATTTTTTCAACTAGTGAGTATAAAATGTTACACAAAAGAACACCGCTTTGTTATAGTTAAAACCCTTTACAATTTCACTAAAAATTTCTCGTAGGCGGTGAGTAAACTCAATGGAATTTGTGGTCGAAATAGTGCACGAAATCTGTCCGCAGATTAGTTTTAAAATTTGGTGAAAATGGATCAGTAGTTGATCAAGACCTCGTGAGTATCGGTGTAGAGTAAGGTGATGTGAAAATATTGCCATAGTTGGTTAAGTGCTGTTGAAAATACCGACTAGCTATCGTGTATAATAAATAGAAACTTTGAGAAGCTCCCTTTAGCAAAAACTCATCAAAGACATGCACTTTTATGCGTACAAAATTGAACTGATACAAGAGATTAAGGTTCCAATAATCCTCAGGTAACTTTTGAAAGGCATATGCATACCCGACTCATTGTTTGATGTGGATTTTGGACAGGTTATGCTGAAAATACTATAACTGTTAATGACGATCATCACCATTATATGAATCTAGTTTTTTTGTGACCAACTGGGCAACATGGATCTAGAATGAATGTGGTTCCCGCTCGCCGGCGCCATACTACATAGCATGACCAACAGTCGATAAACTAAACCAATTTCTGGACGTGTAATTTTACGAAATGCTGACATCAACTGACAAGCAAGATGTGATTTAATACTGTGCGTCTTCGTTTGTGAGATTAAATCAAATTCAAAGTTTACGCCAACACAGTTGACGACCTTAAAATCGAAATTCGACGTTATGGTCGAAATTGATCAGAACATGTGCGAAATTGTAATCGAGAAATTTGTGAATAGAACTAAGATTTGCAGCCGAAGCTGCGATGGTCATTTGTTAGATATTGTAACGTTTCTGCTCTTGGCAGCGGTGAATAAAATGTGCCAATTTACTTAAGACTACTTATCTATTGTACTTACAATTATACAAATTTATAACACTATTTATGGATACTCGATACAATTAACTGCGCATTATTTATATGAACACAGTTCCCGCTTGGATTTGCCCGCTTACTCCACTTAAAACCGAAATCGGAATCTCCCCTAGCGGCCTGCCGCGCGTTTTTATTTCTATTTCCCCGATATGCCCAAATAGTCTCGAACCTTCGGGAAACGAGGCACTCAAACCTTGTGGATGGTTCGCGAACCCGGGTGCGCCAGCTGCATTCCTAGAAGGGTCAAGGGGATTGAGCGTGATGCAATGCAGATGCAGATTTTCCATTTTAATCAAAGATTGTGTATCTCAATATTGAATAAAAATACACTCATAAGAGGAATTAAAGTCATTATTTAGCACCTCGCGAGGAAACAAATCGTATTAGTTTGATCCAAGTGCTTGTTATACATATTTTAAAGGCACAAACCCAATGCTGCGGTTACGGTCTTTCTATTATTTTATCAAATCTTTTGATTGCAATTTTTGGCATAGAAAATTAAAAAAGTAACAGAAATATGTTCTTTGTGTATTGAATTTAAAGCAAAATATATTAAGAGATGCATGAAATAGAGTGTACAAAGCATTCAAAATTAACATTACTTTCTTGCATTAGCTTGTGAGCTATCTATGGTTGCACTACCAAGTGGAACAACTTAAAGTGCACTTCATAGTCCAGTAATGTTTTTTCAATTGAAAATGATTAAGTTCCTTTTCTATTTAATTTTTCAGCCAACTAGTCGAGCAACTAAATATAAATTTCCACGCACACACGTCGAAACGGCGCTTATAAATCGGTTACTTCAAAGAAGCAGCGCCATTTCATAGCCGTACCATCCTAGTTACCCGGCGAATCGGACGAAGGAGCCATTTGATGATTTTTACTTTGGCGGCAACTGCGCGCTGTGAAATTATGCACGCGTCCTTAAGCTAACGGAGAAGTCCCCGTTATTAGCTGCACCATATACTTGCGAGAGGCGAAAATAATTTTGGTGCTATTTGTCAGACAGCATGTACTCGGTTCGTACAAATTTAATGAGCTTTGTTTACTCAACCGACCGTTGCTGACTAATCGTTTGGCTTGCCAAGCATCCCCAAAAAAGAAATTTATGGTTTAGCGGCGTTTAATTCCGCGAAATGCCAATGTAAAACCCGTGTTTGAGAAAGCCGCCGGTTAGTAGTTAATTAAATGTTTGAAGAAATAGGCCGAATTTAATTAGCACAAAGTAAGCCACTGGAATGACCATAAAAAGGAGGCGAATGTGTGGCTAAATGCTGCGTTGGGTGGAATGTTTATTTGCGTATAAAATGTGCAAAACTAAATTTATTAGGGAGTGGTGGATAGTTCTGAATTGTAAAAATTTGCGTGAACTTGATATGAATGAAATATTATTTATTATTATCTTCTATACTTTTAATAGATTAAAGAAAATGAGTAATCTAGAGTGGAGGGTAAACAGAAAAATTTTGTTTTTTAAAGTTATAAAGTACTCCTTATGGTTGTACAGGGTGTCCAGAAAGGGTAGGGGGTATTTGTAAATTCAATAAAAAAAACTATAAGTCAGAAAAATATTTTTTTTAATCTTTAGACAGTTTTGGAAAATTAAGTGCCAAAGATTATGTTGTCCAAATGTTGACCCCGCGCTTCTGGCACTCCTCTAACAGAATACTGAAATTAGCCACCACGCGTCTACACATCTCTCTGGAAACGGCGGCCATTTCAGTGCGGATATTGTGCTTCAATTGCAGTAGAGTTCCTGGTTTGTTTGCATACACTTTCTCTTTAAGGTATCCCCCAAAAAAATAGGGTGTAAGATTGGGGCTTCTCGGGGGCCAGTTGATGATGCCTCGACGAGAGATACCTTTTTCCTGGAAAAGTTAATTGATAACCTCAAATGATTGAAGTGTGGCAAGTGGCTCCATCTTGTTGAAACCATATTTCCACATTAAAACCTTCAAACTCTTGCAGTTGTGGAACCAAAAAGTTTCTTAACATGTCAATGTTTACCGTAAGTACTCGCCCTCGGCGGTTTTCAAAAAAATAAGGCTTCATGGTAGTCCACACAATAACTTTTAGACTATGTAATGATCGTTCATGCATCTGTCTTGGATTTTCGTGGGCCCAGTAGCGGCAGTTGTGTTTGTTTACGTGACCATTTAAGTGAAAGTTTGCTTCGTCACTAAACAAAATGTTTTTGAACGTTGGGAAACGTTGAAGCATTTAATTTGTTAAATTCAGCCGGAAAGGATAGTCGGTAACGTTCGGGTTTTAAACAAAGTGAATCTTGTAGGCTGTAAGTTGTAAATCTTGCTTCAGATCTTGTGTAACGACGATTTTTTAATGCTAAGTTCTTGACTGCGTTTGCGAACCGATTGAGACGCACTGGAACTCTCACTTCTTCAATCGTTTATTGGCTTCGAACGCGGGCGCGGGCGACCTTGATTGAGAATTTTTACAGTCGAACCGGTATTTTCAAACATTCGAATCAATTTTCTGATGGTATCATCCTTTGGTGCATTCCGTACGTTAAATTCTGTACGATACAAACGTTGAGCTGTGACTATTAAATCACTACTATATCTCCAAAGAACAGTGCAACAACCTATCCTTACCGCGCCGTTACATAGGCGGTGCAGATACAAATACCCCCTACCATTTCTGGACACACTGTATAATATTTTAAGTTTTTAGCTCATCCATTATATGAGAAATGAATTTTTGTAATTGACTGTTTTTACTTATTTACAAACAATTTATAACAAACAGTTATGACAACAGCTTGCGTTACTTGTGAATCGCAGTTTAAAATTTTACTTACTGCTGTATGATTACACTTTCGGTTTATTCAATCTTTGATAAAAAATTCTAATATTTTTCTTTATACTTTTTATACATTAGGACCTCTAATTTAACATTATATTTTACTCAAAACTTTAAAAGTTTTTTTCTCATAAATACCGTTACAAAATCAACTATCCTTCCTTTATATAGTATCGATATATCTACGACTTTAACATACGATTGCAATTTTCAAGTCTTAAATTTGTAAGTTACATTGTGTTTCTTGTCAAGTTTGGTTATTTATTAGTGGAGTTGGGTGACAAAGGAAGCCGCATTGCATAAGTGTGGAACTGAAAAAAGTGTAAGATTTAAGACCACGCATTAGCCGTATAAAATTGTTTAATGAGGCTAGAGGTGTTGAACATCTTCCAAGATCTGGAAGACCACGTTTAGTTTGGAATGTTCAGGGAGTCAAAGCTGTAAGTGTTCGAATTAAAGGAAATAATCTTTATAGGCAGAATATTATGTCTCGGGAGGTTTCCAAACTTCCATGTCTTGTATTATTAAGCAAGACTTGAGACCAGCTGCTTATAAAAGATATACGGGATATTTGCTGGCAGATGCTTTAAAAAAGGTAGGAGGGAAAAAGCAAAGAGGTTGTCGACTGAGTACGTGCATGAAGGACACTGAGAGACTGTTTATCGATGAAAACATTTTTACAATAGAGAAATCTTTTAACAAAGAATGACTACTACTAAGTTAGCCAAAGAAGCGTCTTAGTTAGTGCCAAAGATTCAAACGGGCCATTAATTAGCAGTTCTAATGCATTTTTGTGAAGAATGAGTCAAAATTTTGGCCTCTGTGTATCAACGGAATGTTTTGGAAGGTGTAGTAAAACTTATGAATCATACGCTTTTTCGATGTCAGGATTGGATCTTTTAGCAAACTTTCGCATCCGCCCACAAACCACGGTCAACTTAGACTTAGCTGAGGAATAATGTGCCTTAATTTCTTTCAGTGGAAGATTGGTCTTCGGGTAGCCCATATCTCAGTCCATTAGTTTTGATTTTTTGAAGCGAGACCTGACGGCTGCAGTCAATACTTTTCCCATGGATATAGTGCATGCTGCAATAGGCGAGTGTAGAGTGTAGAGTCTAAGCGTGGCTATTTTGAATGAATCCGTTGTAATTATACTGAGCAATAAACATTTAATACATTCGGAAAATATTATCCAAAACCAATTAATCGTTTTACTTTCTGTGTAACAGCATTTATAGGCATACTATATATTTTAGACAATTTTTTGAGTAAATATCTCCGCTAAGTTTGTTAGCAGATAAAATTGGTCAGAGGAGTTGGGTGAAAACGACCTTCAAATGTTTTTAACTTTTTTGTCATTTTTACAGTTTTGGTTAAATTTGGAACTTATTGTAACTGTAATTGTATTTATAACTAAAATTAGTTTTCTTACAACAATTTAATAATATTTATGTTTACTGCACAGACATTTACTAATATAAAATCAGACTCTATAAGTCTATTTATGTACAATACAATTTATTTCGCACTAGAACAGTTTGTTTCTAGCAAGTCGATTTTCCTTGCTGCTCCTCTGCTTGCTAGTTATAGCCCTAGAACCTACTCTAGAGCTTTCTTGTACCGCTAAAATCATCTGGTACAATCTGGAAATTTATGTATTGTTGTAGTCCTCGCATGTGCGCAAGCACCACGGGGGTCTTAAGGGTAGTTGCCCGCAGATGGAAGGCATTATACTCGACGCTAGACCGTGACGCCTCGGCGGCAACCCCGATATTAGCCGCGAACTTTGTAAGGTGGCGGCGTCTCCATGGCGGCATTCGAAAAATCATTATATATGATTGAATTTTGGTTTGATTTATATTAAAACGAAATTCATCTGCTTCTTGGTATATATTCATTTTATTTTGGTTCTCACTTTATAAGTGTTTTACTACATACATTTTTGTTAACAATTTGCTATAGTGATTGCTTTTAATACTTCTATTGTTAACTATTTGCGCTATTTTATTGACTTTCATTTTTTTTCGTTTTCGCAACTTTCTTCCCTAAATTTTTCTGATGTGTATGTGTATTTTTTTATCTACTTATAGTTTTAGTTTTATATCAAGTATGGTATAATATGTTTATTAAAAAATCTGTTTGAATTTTACTTGGATCATAAAATAATTAGCTAAAAATTAATTTGCTCGAAAATTTTTAAAATTGTAGTTGTAACGAATAATAAAATTCTTTTCTTTTATCCTTCGTTGGGCATAGACTAATTAAAATAATATTTGGGTAAATACTTAAGTAACTCAGGATGAATACGCATCTAAAAACCAATAGTTATATTTTGATTGTACACTGTACGTGTTATGGTTTAATCCCAACTCGTAATTGTCATATTTTAGATAAATAGCTTCACATTCAAGTACTGTTTTTGTAATGTTAGCTAATCGATATGTTAAGTCTTAAGGAGTCAGAATATTGGTTCAAATATATTATTATTTGATGGAGTTATGAAACGTGAATATGTAAAATAAATTTTTGCTAGCAACAAATTATTTCTGCCATTCACGATACAAAATTATACATAAAATAGGAAAATGTAAAAGTTCAGACAGTTTTTGATTATTTATAATTTGGGATTACTTTGGTATCGCTACATGTTTTATAAACTAAAATTTTGGTAACTGTGAAAAACTTGTATGTTTAATTATAGTAATCGTCAACTCTTGAGGACGAACAAAGATCTCCCTTAGCTGCAATATTAGCTTAAATCATTAATTTGACCTTAAAAAAATTAAGTTGTTATAGACTTTGAAACAGATAAAAGACCAACTCGGTCACATAAAATTCAAGATATAAGTAATTATTTACTAGTATTTTAAGCGGTTTCTAAATAAAAGATTATTTCTCGTTCATGTCTTTCACTCAGCATTATTGTGGCAAAAATCCTAACATTTAAAATTGTTCTATTTTGAACCATGGAATGAAAATAGCATACATTTTTTCGCAGCCGACTTTTCAGTCCTAAAAAACCATAAATATCGTTTTTAGGGAAACTTTGTCAAAAACTACTTAGAACGTGAAAAATTCAATATTATTGATATTTTTTTATTTTCCTAAAGTTAATCAGTATTTGCTGATTTTTTTCCTTGAATTTTTGAGCGAAAACTATATCTAATAAAATTTTATGATGGCTTCAATTACGTGATCCGGCTTTCAGATTGCTCTGATTAATTTTAGGGTTGTTTTATTTCTGATGGACCGTTTGTGTTATGATTTTGTTAATGATGGCAATTTATATAAACATGTTGTAGTAGTCTCTTATTTTCTACCAGAATTGTGTTAGAATTATATTTAGAACTCATATCAAAGAAAGATATTCATGTTTTCATACTTACATAATTATAAAGTAAAACAGAGTACACAACTTAAATTACAGCTCTACTATATATGGAATTAACGATTATTGTAGTTTAGTTATTTTGGTTAAGTTACGCCTAACATTTAAAGAGCACGTTATGATTCTTTTTCTCCCCTCCCTCTTCCCCTCTTTCTAAAAGTTTCACATGATTACTCTGCTCCAACTCTTTTCACATGTATTTAAATAAGTCAAGTATAGGTAACTTATTCTTTGGACTTACCTGCATCCTTCGATTATACATATATATTATATCTGTACGAGCATATATTATATGTTATATAATATACATTATATAACACACAACTTAGGTAAATACGTTGCCAAAACTCTTCAATTTCTCACAGAGGAGGCACCATTCTACATCCGAAACTTCTATTATTTTCTAGAAATTCTCAAAACCTTCCGATATGCAAAGATGATATAGTGGTCAGCTTTGAAGCTGTCTCTTTGCTTACCAATATCCCAATTTCTGATACCCTACAGTTATTGAAGTCAACTTATAATATAAATCGCATTATCCTCTTATTAATTAATTATTGCCTATCCAACACTTACATTATATTAAATCCTCTGAGTGTGATAGCTAGCTGCTCCTTGTTTGTTCATTGTTGTGAGGATTTTTGTCTTTCTCCTATTTGTTATTTTGGCCAACTTTTTCCGTTTCAGAGTTTAGTTTATCAAGTTTTTTGTATTAATTTTTCATTAGATGTGAACAAACAGATATCGTCTGCGAATTCTAGGTCTTCTATTTTGTTAAATGTGACCCAGTTTATTCTAGATTTTTTTTGTCTACTAATAAGAAAGATTGTGTGCTGATTTTCTGCGTTAATTTTCCGTGGTGTTCAATTCTGGCGCAGAAGTTAACACACAGTAGTTTAATTATTCTTATGTATTTGTCACGTAGTTCGTAATACTTTAGTATCTTCCACATAATCTCTTTTAGTGTGATCAATGTATGATCGTCTCTCTCTCTCTCTGAACTTAACTTGTTTCTCTTTTATAGTATCTATAAATTTTATTCTTTTTGATATTATCATTTTACTTGTTGTTGATAAGAGCATAATATGTCTGAACTTTTCATATGGATTGAGCACACTTTTTTGACGCCTTTATTAATACTCCGTATTAGCAATCGTTTGGGATTTTCTTGTAGGACTAGATTTTGTTTATTAAAATATGTGTTATTTCAATTTTATTTCATTTTTCCTACCTCTCTGATCAATTTTGTCCAATCCGAGATATTGGCCCAATAAATTTATGTAATTTTATCTATTTTTATCTATCTAGAAGGTAGGAATCAGTTTTCAACATAAGAAAAATGTTCCAAAAATTAATATCGATAAAAAAAGAAAAAATGTGAGCAAACCAAGAAAATCAATTGGAGCAGAAAATAAGAGACATTGGAAGAAGTCGTCGATTTTGAGCAAATATCAATATGAATGATTTTAGATAACATCATAAAACATTCTACAGATCCTCTACTTTGAGGTCACTATCATTACTAACAATGTTAACTGACATAGAAAAGTGTACTAATAATAGCATAAAGAAGAATGCGCTTCCAAGAGTTCCTAAAACTTTATAGATTCAAACATTACTTAGTCTATACCTTTATTAAGTTTCCAATTTCAATTACGCCACCAGAATTTAGAGAAGATTGAAGATGGCGTTGCTAAGGAAAATTCGGTTAGCTTTACTATTTTATTTATGAATTTTCTATACAAATCTTTACCTAATATGGAAAGTGTAACGTATGATTGTTAGAAAAGATTCCAAAACATAGGTAAAAAAGTTTATCATAAATATTTAAAAAATGATAGTAGAAAAATTATTGTGCCAGGTAATCATGGTAGAGTAATTTTTTCATGGAACGGCGTGATAAATAGAAAAATTATTGATTTGTGTTTTACTCATTTTGCTATCAAGGAATTTTAGTTCTTGTTTATATATAAGTTGGATGCGTTTGGTTTCTTCCTTGATTTATTGTTGTATTTGATTTAATGATTTAGCTTTGATCGCTCATTAAAACCATTTAAATTCTAAACAAAATTGATTACTAGTGATTATTATACAATGTCGTTATGTCAATTTATGTTAATAGTGTTTATGATAATCAAAACATCCGATTCACTTTATCCTAAACTCATTTTCAATAATTATTTGCTTAAAAATGGTTTTTAATGTAAAGGTCTGTTAACACTGATTTAAATTTTCCAGAGCTAATTATCATAACCTCAATCAAGATATTATTGATTTCAAGATGGTAAAATTTATAGGAGAAAAAATTGAAAAGCAACCCTGTACCGGTTGATGAAGTAAACCGGTTGATGGTTTGTGATGAGAAATTTATCTTATATATTAGAAACCAGTAGCTCAGTAATATCAGAAAGTTGTTTTTACTTTAATTAAGACACCCCTGCATTTAAAATTTTTAAACTTCCATTCAAATTTTATTGGAAAATACAGAAACTTTTAAGGAAGAAATCCTTAGATTATTATGCTTTTAGCAAATGGTCTATTTGCTTCTTTTTAAACATTGTATTTAAATACTAAATATTTACAGACAACAGGCGGTGTTCATTACAGATTTTTATACTGGCATTCAAATTTGAAGGTTGCTGTCTTTTTCAATATATGTATAAGCTTTATTAAATTTTTTTTTGTAGCAATGCTTCATATTTATGCTTTTTTGAATGTCTACTCTTTTTACTTTTTGCTACGTTATATTATGTTATTCCAAAAGGTATATATGCTGAATATATTGGATGCAGCTCGTATGCTGTTTTTTTGAATAAAATATAGGCGTAACTTAAGATTACAGTGAATCTTGCAGCCTTGCTCGTTTGGGCCGATGGCTAGCAAGTCACTAACAGATGTGGAGTGTTTCAAGCGGTTTTAGATTGACGACTTCACCACTTTTACAGGTGGATGCCGCATTACAATCGAACAAGGTTTGTCAGTTACTACATAAACCTACCCGTTAGTTACACTCACTGAGTGGATTGTTTTAATTATGCAATTGTGTAGGAAAGGCTCAGAAGAAACAGCCGTATTTTATGATTGTATTCAGTCGAAGGAAAATTAATGTTGCGTATATTTTTGTTTAAATACTTCTTTACTTTAAAGTTTTCTCCTTAGTAAGTATGAGAATTATGATAATTATCGCTTGAATTCTTCTACTATTCATTGCATATTGTTTTATTTTTTATTGAACTACCTACGGGGTACTCATCTTTTAAATTTATAACCCTCAAATTTTTTATATTTAAGAGGATTCAGACACCCCAGCTTAATGACGAGCTGCACTTCCAATGCGCCTAAATGTCGGTCATGTCGACTTGCGCGATATGTTTGCAAAGCGGCTGACATTTGAGGCTGCAGCAAATAAAGCGGAGCGTCCTTAAAAACTGCTATAGAAGGTCAATGATTTTAGCTCGCTTTGCTCGGATTAACGAATTGACACGGCTTTCTATAAAAGGAGCGGTTCGACGTAGCGCTGCCGCCGACTGGGCTTACAATTAGCACAGGAAATTTTGGCGAAGCTTTTTGGGAGCGCCTTTTTGTTTCTTCATAGTTATACTAAACTTGGATAGGTTTGTTTCAATGGATCTCGCGTATTGTGACTCGTCCTCGTATAAAACATGCGTGTTAGTCTCTTGATTTATAGCGGCTGCTAATGGCTTGGGTTTCTCCAAATGTTAATAATATATTTGCATGTGAAGTCTGTTAACTTTAAACTTGTAATACATCCAGTGTAATGAAGGCTAATAGTTTTTACATGCTTGTACAAACGTTAAATGTTTGCGCCTGTAATTTACGTTTACTTTTGAAGTGTTTTAGTCACATTAGTCATTGTTTTTCTTTTTAAAAGTGTACAGCTTATTTGCATAACAGGTTGATGGACCTTAGAAGCATTTCCTAGAAAATTTCTTTTTTTTTGAATTATTTAAATATAAATATCACAAAGTATTTTTATACAAATTGATAGAACATTCAACAGAGAGGGCTTAGCATGTACGTAAGCTTCTGTAAAAAAAAAACACTTTGTTGCTGAGACGACCTGATGAACTTCAAAATTTTCGAAAGCGAGATATCTTGGAAAAAAGAGATCAACTACATCGGAGGAATTTTGGACAAAAAGTTGATTTGAAGTGTACACATCGATAGGGCGGTAAGCAAGGCGAAGGCGGCAAGATCAGTACTCGGAGCTGAGCTCAGCTGAAACAAGTTGATCATCTACATGAGAATTATCTATCCTACCATGAAATATGCGACTTCATTCTAGAGCTGGACAAAGTCTCACATCACAAAGCTTCAGGTCATCCAGGATCGGCAATTAAGATTTATCTTTGACACCCCGTGGTTCGCGGAGAACCACGACCTTCATCGTGATGCTCATAGATTTTCATAATCCAGGGACTTATCTCCCAAAGGGTTTCAAACCTTTATGAGATTATACAGGGCTATCTATACAACTATGACAATGATGGAGACATCCATTACAAACCTTTGAAGATCTTGATTTCTTCGTGAGGCGCCCTATGAGGCCTACCACCATCTATGGTAGATCATACCATAAAAAGACCCAGGAAACTCAAATCTCGCCAATGAAGACAACGTAATTAACATACAAAAAATGTCTAATTAGAACTAAAGGCAAACGTACAATAGTTCTGCTAATATAGTGTTATGCGTTGGGATTTGTTTTAGATATACTTACAGTGCACGCGCCTGCATTAATATTTCAAAATTAATTCATAGAAAGAATTTGCCGTAATCTTGAGCTTGATCTGCAGCAAAGTAAATTAAGGGATTGGTAACTCAGGAGCGTTACTAATGCAAAATGCACTTTTACTAAACGAAAATTTATTACAGAGCGGCAGGTTGCATCGTTACGCGTTCTTGCATATTGTTATTAACTAGAAAACTGCTTGTTGTATAGATTAGAAAGTAAAATCGTAGATTTAATCTGCTTGTATGAGTTACAAACGGATAATTAAAAAAGAAAACTGGAAGTGCTTAATTTCGTTGCAGTAATGAAAAATTTATTTATTGCTTTCATAAAGAAATGACTAATTTGTAATTGTGTTATTTATGTTATGATATCTGTGCAATTATAATTGGTCACTATTGGAGTTTTATATGTTAGTAGTACTTCCGAACAATGGCAGTTGGTAACTTTTCAAAAGTGGTGAATATATAGAGAAATTAATGTGGTCTTTATATTAGGCAAAAATTACAACGTTTGACACTACATAAAATATTAGTAGTAAATGTAAGAGATACAGAAGCAATTGAGAGAATGCCAAGAACATTGGTTTTATTTGTTACGCAAGTTCTTTCCATAAAGTGTTACTTATTTTGTTATTCAATTGGTTTTAGCTTATTTATGTTTTTTTCATTATTAAAAAATCTCTTAACTGAATACAGTTATCAGCAAACGAAACTACCAAAAATGGGAAATAGATATTTAAAAAAATGTGTCTAAGAAAATGTTGTTCTTCGGTCGGTATTATTAAACGAATATTTTTAATGGTGCTTTAAAAGTATTAGAAGAGTAATTTTAATAAGCATCTGTTTGAATATGCAAGCTATTCCTTATAAGAATTAAGGCTTTAAAAATGATATAACAAATAGATGTTTTAATTTTTCCTTTTAAAATAAAATAACAAAGGATTTCTACTAAGGAAAAATTAGGGCTGTCGCATTGGCTCCGTTTGCACGAGCATTGCTTCTCTGTCCGTGGCTGGCGCAAGCAAGTTCGAGTCTCGCTCAAACCAAGGGCGATAAGCCTTTTAGATTACAATGAGTGCACCCCAACGACAAAGTAAAATTAATCTTTATCGTGTCATCTATATATAAAAAAACTCATTATATTATAAAAAAGGGTACATAAAAGTACAAAAGAGTTCTAGATTTAACTACATTAAGAAGAAAAAAGTAAAGATATTTGAGGACATGCGAAGCGAAAATAAACAGTAGAATGGGAAAAAACTGAAAAAAACAAGGTCAAAATGCTTTGTTTCTATTAATTCAGTTAAAGATTTTTTGTGATTTAGCCCTTTAGATGTTGTAAGATGTGCTCCTTATACCTGCAGCAGTGATCACTGTTCGGTTAAGGTTGGTTATATTTATTGCTTATTTCCGAGTTCCTACTTGCGTGTAGTGATGTGGAGACGTGTTCGGTACTTTGAATCCCGCAAAACATCCAGTGTTGCCTTTGAGTATTAGTGAGAGAAGTGGTGCAGATTAAGTTTTTCTCATGAAACTAACCTGTGCAGTTGTTGTAATATCCTGGAGCGCCATATTATAACTAAAAATACACCGGTGCAGCACGTAACACAAATGTCTACACAAATTATTTCATCATCGCAAGTGCAACCAAATTTCGGATACATATCACAGCATTTGGTGGAAATCTAATAGTCTCAATCTTAAAGAAATATGAGATTTTATCTGATGATGAAATTGATATGAATGCATCCAATGAAAAGTATGCAACAGACAAACTCTCCAAATCATATCAATATTCCTAGCTAATGTAAAATGTATTATGTCATTTACACAATTGCTAAGTTAAATAGCCAGAAACGATTAGAAACGAAATTTTTTTAAAAAATATTCATCAAAGATTTATGAAAAAACTCGCATAATATAATCTATGATAATGAAAATATTAATGGAAAGGAAAACAGAATTTTACGCCTATAAACACAAACAAGACCGTAATTTAATTATGTAGTATTACGAGAATACATTATTTAACTGACGCAGAAGATATAAAGAAAATCATCGATAAACATAGATGCGAAGTATAAAAAAATATAAGATAATGTAAGATAAAGAGACACCAAGAAGCAGCTATTTATTATTCTTCGCTTAAATTGCACTGAGTAACGTCACTAATAAAAAAAATTATAACACTTAATGAATACAAAGAACAACTGAACATCCACATTCTAAAATAAAACGATAACAATGCACAAAACGTTAAAAGTACGGTCATATAAAATGTCTGCAGGTAATTATTTAGCTGTTGACAATAGAAGAAAAGAAGTAAGGATATAAAATGTGCAATATGTGAAGAAACTCACCCAGTCATATCATATACATGTTGTCTTGTCCATAAACAAGTGCAAAGTAATAGGTACTCTAGGTAAAAAGAAAACAAACAGATCAAATAATGGCAGTCCCATATAATCGACCAGAAGTAAGAGTATCGTAGGCCCAAATGGGCCGAGGAAATAACCAATCGGCCGATAATGTACAGATGCTTCAACAAGGTGCATCTGCACATCAAAAAGATAATGTTTTCACGACTTATCGAGCAGATGAGTACTATGCTCTATCTTTTAACCAAAGGCGTTCCGAATATTGGATTATGACTCATTATACATTAAAATCGCCGAATGTATTGCCAATGGACTTTGCTAACGTAGATAGGAACTAAAAGAATTTACATTAAACAACAGTTTAGACATTATATTGATATTCGGAGCCCATTTCATTAAAACTTCCTACATGAACATTCATAATTATTCCATCCATAGTGGACATCATTTCATTTCGGCAGTTCTGTTTGTGGACGAACTCACTCAAGTGAAAGTAACGTTTGTCACTGAAAATTATTTTTCTTGCATAATTTGTATTCACTATCATTTGGCACTTTCACCGCTTTGGTAAAATGTTTTAACATAAAACAAGAACACGTTACTCTGTTGTAAAATAGATGACGAAAAAGAACCAAAACAAACTGATGTACTGGAAAAACAACCAATGTTAAATCAATCGGACTGATGATAGGCAACAAAAATAATAAGAACTAGCCTGCCAACTTCAAAACAAAAAAATCTCAGCGTAAAAAACTGAACTTTGATTTAATTTTAACGTATGATTAAAACAATTATTGCTGATAATGTTTATGGTTAACTAAAACAAGTTGAGAAGTTAGCAACAGGCGTTATTGTGAAATAGGAAAAAATGTGACAAACATAACTTATGTCCATATATTGTGAAACTTAGATAGATTAGACCCCATCTACTATAATAGTGATGTGGAAGAGAATTGTTAAGATTTTTGCTTAGTGGCAGTGTTTCTCGTCATTTGCATTTTGTTTTTTTGACATACAAAAAATAAAAATTTTGATACCTCAAAAGATTTATAAGGCTTAAAATTAACGAATTCAAGTGATAGTCACCTTAAATTCATTAACACATCGGCCATGTGTGAAGTTCTAGCATGAATTGTACATTTCATTGAATGTAATGACTTCATCATTGTTACCGATGCCTGCACAGCATAAGGCAATTGGCCATGTCGCTGATTTAAGCTGAACCTGTTTTCGAACGTCGGGCGCCTTTTCCCTCTTCTATTGACCTACTGAGTAGAGAAGAGGTTTCTTTTTGGAAGAAGCGGGCCGCCGCAGCCAGTTGCTGATCTGTGGTTGTCACAGCATCTCGGCGACCTCCTTTCGAAAAACACTGTAACGGGGTTAGTTTAATCGATTAATCGTTCTACAAGAGCGTCTTAATTACCCGGAGCTGCCCATCATGCCACCTGCTGTCATTAACGTAAGTCCGATCCTACTTACAGAACGCCCCTGGGGTTTCGCTGGAGATTGCTGTCTTTAATGCCGATTAGGGAATTGCCATTTACTATTTTATTGCAGTTAAGTTACTATCAGTTGTGTTGCATCGCTTAAGACAAGTATAAATCAACTAATGTGAAAGCACGTATTAAAAACATCAGATTTGGATAATTTTGAAACTATTAGTAATATTAATAAAATGGAGCAAGACCAATCCAACAATTATACATCAATAGTTCGTTTATCTTTTAAAGACTTAATTATAATTTTTTTCTTTCAGTTATGGTTATTTATGATTTTGTGACAAATCAGTTATATTAAATGGCAAGAGTTTAAAGAACACTTAGAGTGTTATTTTTTCAAATATTATGTTGCCTAAAGTTACGCTATATCATCTTAAATTTTTGTTGTTACAAGGTTAAAATTCACATTTTTCAACTTAATGAATTTTAGAAAGAGTTCTACGGTGGACAAAAGCAGTAATACAAAATTTGCAAATTTTTGAGAAGTGGGTTTCCTACAAATTTTCCAATAGAGAGAGTTAAAGGAATCATGTAATATATTTTTGATGTATTAAACATGAATGAAAGGCTCGACGTACTAATAAAATTTTTAACCTAGGTTTGCACTTGTTTTGTTGTTTTTAAATTTTTTTTCTATTGCACTATGAAGGCAAATTAATTTTGATTTTTATTTACATAAATTTAAATTTTTTGTATATCTATTTATCAGTAGAAATTAAGTTTCAAACAAAAATGAGTCACATAAGTTACAAAATATTCCAGTTTTTGTAAACTCTGTAAACTTTGGTTAATCACAAAGTTGTTATGAATAATAAAGAAATTAATAGAGTTATGTTTAAGAATGATTTGGGACCTTTATTTATTTATCCACAGTGTATTCTTAGTATGTGGGTGAATCAAATATAACAAGAATTATTTTTTGCATTTGATGAAGCATCATAAAAATACATAATCATCTGATTTAAAATTTGTTTTCAAACGGATGTGTAGTTTTAAAATAAAGGTGATTGTGACACTAGCCAATCGCGTTCAAATGTTTTGCCAGCAACATCATGGTCACATTCTAGATGCTTCTTTTAGTGGTCCAAACAAAGGATAATCGCAGAATGATAAGCCCGGATTATAGAAAAGATAGTTGATTGAGCATTGCCTTATTCCGACCTCGGAAGAATTTTCAGCAACTGTTTATCTGTGGAAAACAATGTGAATATTCCCCTCAGTCACGATAATAAATCCTCAATTTTTGTTGATTTGGAGCAACTGTATGGGACCGGGTGTAGTCGTACAGAAGAATGTCGTCTTGAATTGTCCGAGTACTACTACAACTTATTTCAACCTCAGAGGCAATTTTACCAACTGTTTCTTCTAACTCATACTAATCATCAGGAGACGTTGGTGAGCATCAGCTCTCGTTTATCCACCTAAAAATCCTTTATACCACACGTGCGCGTGAGTTTTAAGGATATTATTCCCGAGCTGTGTATTGATTTTTTATTTAAAGTTTAGACAAAGATTAGAAACTATTCGATGGATCACTGAAAAAGCAAGCTCAAAGAGACGAAGATGAAAGACCACTCTCATTTAAAGGGTTAAGATCGAAAACAGATGGAAACGTTCCTGTTAATAATAATCCGTTACTTGCAATGCTTAGAAGCTGCCCTCTTTTCGGTTCACTAGAAAACGCCATAAAAGATTTTTAGTTTACATGTGATTCAATCATGTATGTAATTTACTTTTTTCCCCGTTATTTATGTAGTCATATAAATACGAATTTCCTCGTTATAATCTTTGTTTTCTGTTACTCATTTTTGTTTTGGCGTGCTTTTTTGATATAAATTCTTTTTTTATTTTTCTAGTCTATCGTTTCTGCTTTTCTGATAACATATTATTATATTCTATGGTTTACTTTGTATGCAATACTTGAAAGGTTTTGTTATGAAAATCATTAGGATTGGTTTATTGCTTTGAGTAAAGTTTTTATATTTTTGTACTAGTTAGCATATTGTAATACTCAAGATTTAATATTATCGGTGTTCTTTACCTTGTAATATTAACAACAATTAGAACATTCTATAAATTGCCGTTGTTTTCTTTTTTTGGTTTTTTATTGCTTGAATTTTTTAGAATTTACTAGGATTCCGACTCTCCCAAAATGTTATGTAAATTAAAACTCCATGTTCATGGAAATTCTATTTTTGTGGTTAGTTTACGACGCCTTCTTCTGATCCTAACATTATTAAAGTTATTTTTTGTTAGTAGATAGTATTTTTTATTTTCAAAGTGTATTACTTTTTGCAATCTGTTCATACAACAAATAGAAAAGTTTAAATTAGTAATTAAAATGACATGAAAATTGAAACCTAACGGTTTACAATACAGAAGTTACTTAAAAATAAGATTTGTATAATTATAACTTAATTAGTTAAATCGGTTTGAGCCTATGTAGCCTTCGAATGTTAGCACTATTGCCTAGTAGATTCAGAGCTAACGCGTTAGAATAATGTTTTAGGTTGCTTAGGTATTTTTCACTGAACTTGCTTATCACGTCTTTAACCGTGTCAATTTTTAAGTCACGTAAAATGTTTGCGTTTCGTACAAAGTATGGCGCACTACACATAGCACGTAGCGCTTTACACTGAAATTTTTCTAACATTTGGTTGTTTGAGTTGGCTGTTGTACCCCACAGCTGGATGACGTAAGTCCAGATAGGTTTGAGGACTGTGTTATATACGAGGAACTTGTTGGTTAACGATAATTTGGATTTTCAACCAAGAAGCCAGTAGCGTTTATGATATTTCACAATGCATGCCCTTTTTCTAAATATGGTACTTCCAGGTCAAACCCTTGTCGAAGTGCAGGCCTAGATATTTAACCTCTGGCAGTTGAGTTAGTGAAAAATTGTTTACAAAAACTGCTGGAGATGTTCATTTGCATTTTACTTTCCTTATCTTATAATAAGGAAAGTAATGTAATCGGCGGAAATTTGACCTACCAAGTTTTTCATATTTCTGGACGAAATAAAGCCTCAGGACACTAAAAAAGTTGGTTTGGGCCATTGGTTCGTGTATGTGTGTGTCTGTCGGTCTGTCAGTAAACAGGATATCTCGAGAACCGTAAGAGCTAGAGACTTGAAATTTGGTATGCAAGTTACTTGTAGATAGGGAACGCAGTGCGAAACTTTTGGTAAAAATCTGCCTAGCCGTTTGGTCGTAAGGTCGCAACATCGGTCGCAAGGTCGCAAAATCGGCCGCAAAGCGGTCGCGAATCTAAACGGTTGAAGATACAAAAAATTCATGAGAATAAAAATGATTTGTTATCACGAGATAAACATGAATTTGAAGTAAAAGTTGGTAAAATAGGAACTCGAAAAAAAAATTGAATTTTTGCCAGAATTACCCAAATAATAGGATAAGGAAAGTCGTGTGATGTTCACACCAGATTTTTTTAAATGCTATGTGAAAGATTTTACTTTGTTTAGTTCAAAACTTAGTTCGTTTAGCCTCTGTTTCGCCATAGTTACCTTGTCATCAGCAAAAGTAGCAGAGAGTGAAATTAGTTGGCAAATCTGATGTGAAAATGAGGTACAAGATGGGCTTAAGTACACTGACCTGTGGCGCGCCTGATTTGATTTGGTGTAGTTTTGTTTGGTCTTTTTGTCTGAATTATTTTTTGAACAATTTTATACTTGTACTACTAATTATTGCTTTGCTATAATAGATATACTACTCTGTTAAAAAATAAGGTGATTTTTTAAATTTCGATCTAGTGCGAAAGTCGTAGTTTAAAAAACTTTTCTTCTTTATTTTGGCATTACTTTTAGTAACATTTGCTCTTAATTTTAGTGTGATATATTAAATAGTTTATAAGTGACAGCAACTTATTTACCTTTTTGCCTTTTTTTGATTTTTAAGATGTTTAATATACAGCCAGCACGGTTCCGTAATTGAGGGGCTGACTAGGGTAGGGACAGACCCGGGGTTTATTTTCCGGGGCTCTCTGATGCCTGTTGGGTGCCCTACTCAGTCACTAAAAATAATTGATTACCTACGTTCGCTTCGAACAAGGCTAATAATGGCGGTCATCTAAGGCGCGGTGCTTGCCACATCATCCCACATCAGAGATGGCGCGCGACGATCGGATATAGTGGCGAGCATATGAGAGTCTTTACCTCTCTATTTGTAGGCCGTGCTCCCACGCGGGACGTTAGAACCTTACCAATAAGATGTCTAATATTGTTGAACAAAGAAGTTGCATTAAGTTTTATGCTAAAAATGAAATTAATGCTATTGAAACGTTTAAAATGGCCTATAAAACATTCGGTCATCAATCGTTATCAAGAATAACTGTAGTTCAGTAGCATAAGCTGCTCAGAAAAGATCGTGAATCCGTAGAAGAGGAGCTTTGTTCTTGTCTTCCATCAACATCAATAACCGAAAAAAATTAGAAACAAAGTTATGGGAAATCGTCCTTTGACTGCATTAGTAAATAGAATTTTAAGTCACTTTTTGGGTTTGAAACGTTTTTCAGCACAACTCAGCAATCATTATTGGCGAGTTTTCGCCAAAAATTCAAAAAACCTATTATTACACAAGCATCGTATTCTCTAGATATGTCACTATGTGACTTTTTCCCGTTTAGTGGATTAAAAAACCCACTTTAAGATACCCGATTTGACTTAATTGAATCGGCAAAACAAAAATCGGAGGGCGCGCTGATGGTAATTCCGAAAAAGTGAATATGAAATGTTCCCATGATTGGATTAGACGTTGGCGTATAAATATATCATAACGGGAGGGAATTACTTTGAAGGAAACAAAAGAATAAATTAGACGAATAAAATAAATAGCATGTTTTATTCAAACAGACATTTTTCTTTTTGGACAGTGTGATATCATAAATAATTATTTGTAAAATGTGGACTTAGACATAATTTCAAATTTGGTTAGTGCATTGGATTCTTTCGTATTCCAGTTTTTTAATAGCTTAAGATTATTTACTTCATGAGAAAATCACAGGTTCTTCCTAGCTTGACTTAATTGTGGTCGCCATTCAAAAATATATATTCAAGTCTAATATATAGTGCGTTTATTCAACTACTAGATTTTTAGCATAATGTTAAATTTATTGATTATAAAAAGCGGCCAGGTTCACGTTTAAAATTTTGTAAATTGCCGAGAGAGTTTTTGGCCAGACACTGTTACGAACATATCACGCAAATTAAATGATTAAAATAAAAATACGCTCTGTAAAAACACAGAAAAGCAAAACGCAAGTGATGAACTCAGGGAAGTCGAAAAACGACGACAGCAAGATTTTACAAAAACAGAAGAAAATGGCATTATTTCATGAAGGAGCTATTTTCTAATCGGAGATAAATGATAAAACTTGAATCGTACGTAAAAATCCAGGTATTGAGATGAAAAAAAAACATTGTCATAAAAGTGTTTGTAAAACTTATCGTTGATAACGGTTTCAAAGAATTAATCAATGTTATTTTAGCAATAAATACGTGCCTATTCTTTGAAGTTTATTGCATGTGATAAAAGCCGCATGTGCGTTATGCTTCTTTAAATCAAGAAATAATGAAAGATGACTCGACAGGAAATAAACGTTTGCTATCTGTCATATTCAGATATATTTCAGGCCACATTAGTTCTGGTTCTACTAAAGTTGTGAGCGTTTTCAATTAATAGATATGGTGTGCTTTAAAAAATTGTTTAAGCGTTATAAAAAGTGTAATAAAAACAAACATTGCACTTATTCCAAACTTCACTGTACAGTTTTGGTATAGGCCAAAATTTAATCTTTCTAGATTTTTTTTATTTGAGAATATGAGATTTTAAAAGTATGTGTGTGTGTATCGCATTCCTTACTCAACTCACCTCATACAATAGAAATTCTTGTTTCCATGCAAACAGTTTATTTATTGAAAAGTTGTTTCGAAGAAATGATAAAATTATAAAATACATTATTCTAATTGAATTACTAGAATACTGAAGCAGCCGGCCTTTTGTAGCAACTTTAATCTGAAATTAAACAGATAACGCGAACTCAGCGAAAAACACACTTAGGCGATTAAATATTTGCGATGTCTGCATAAATTTGCAATTAACGGCATTCGGCGTATTTTTATGCAGCCGCAATTTACTACGAGCGCTGTAGTTTTGTAAGTTGAACCTGATGAATACGTTGTTTTTAACAGAATTGTGTTTGTAGGTCGCGATGGCAACTAGTTTAGACGTCGACGCGATTAGAGAAGCCTACGAAGATGTAAGAGCTGACAGCTCTGAAACACAGTGGTGAGTAGTACTGGGCGATCTTTAACTAACGCATTGGTTGACGAATGAGTCATGAATGTGATGTACGTGAGCGTGTTTGTCATTTTCTTGTAAAACAGGATGCGCCCGGGTTTCCGCCGTTTGTTACTCGTTTATATTACAATTATTGAAGTGGAATCAGTACAAAACTTAAGATAATACGCTCGTAAAATAATTTAATCATCTATGTCGCAGAAAAAAAAAGTTGCAATTATTTAACGTTGTTGTTATAAAATCAACAAAGTTTTATTACCAAGGGATTGAATTAAAAATATTTGAAGCAGGTGTGTCAACAACTTTTCTCATATATTAACGAAAATACCAAATAAAACTATGACAGTGTAGTTTTAGTAAGTGTTCAAGTCTGAGAAGCTTGTATTTTCAGTTGTGGGTGAAATCGAGTGGAAAGAAGCAAAAATCAAAATTATGCTAGGCATTTAGGCGGTGAAAATCAAGCGTGGCGGCAAACAAAAATTATGGAAGTTCTCTCGAATCCACTATCACGCCAAAAATTGTTGTTGGAATCCCTATAAATGTAGTATTCCTTCAGAAAGCTTCAGGGATGCTATTTTTAATTCCTTTGATTGAATGTCCAGAGACACAAAAATCTATATCTGACTAATACCATACGATTTTTTTCAATAACCTGAAAACAGTAATCGACAAAAATTGTCCGAGAGTAATAAAGAAAAATAAAAATGGACCACTAATTCTTAAAATTTAAAAAATACCGCCTAGAAAATATTGAATTCTATTGATGAAGCAACTAAAAATATGAATGAAAAAAACTTAAAATAAAGGAATTTTATTTTATTTTCAATTACATTCTAAACTCCAATGCATTTGTATGGCTAGCTGATGAAATAACAAGAAAGGAGATTTAAGGAAAATGAAATACTATACATATATAATTAACTCAAACTAATGCATATGTATTGAATAGAGTAAATAAGCTCAGTAACAAATAAAAAACAAAAATAAATTAAAACCCACAAATTGTTTACACTTAAAATATTTCTAAATTAATTAATTTAAATGTTGAATTAGTTTTCTATAATCGTGTCTTACGTAGTATGTTTAAATAAATTTATCTAAAGAGGATAAACACATATACTTTAAATAATTTTACCGTTTTGTGTACAACAAATATTTTAATAATAAATAGGAAGGCCTGCTCCTAGATAGATTCTGTTTTATATACAATTCTAAATTCTCCCTTGAAAGGAAAAAAACTTGACTTCCTCTAGCCGTAGAGTAACTCCAATTGAAAAACTGTGGAATATGACCAATGGTACTTATCTAATTTGTAGTACATACATGAGGTCTGCCCCGAAAATATGTTTGCGCGACAGCCGATGGGAATAGATTGTAATGTGAATGTCTGATTAAAGACATTTTCACTGGTCTGGTCAGTCGGGTATTAGACGCTTGTGAATGATCGCATTTAATGTGTGATTGTGCCACTTGCAATTATTGAGCAAGTAGAGAACCAAATCTGCATCAAACTTTTATGAAATTGTAACATTTACCAGCAGAAACTATTCGAATGATTCAAAAGGCTTTTGAGAACGATGTGATGAATGTAGCGCAAATATAGGCAATTCATCATGACAACGTCACCACCCAGGAAAGAGATTCCAGACTGCTGACGAGATTAATTCCAATACCATATTTGTTTTTTATTCCTTCCTTATGTAATTCAATATCTTTATTATTATTTTTTATTTTTTGAAGTCTTTAATAATGTCTCGGATTAATTCTTTAAAAGTGAGGCCTTTTTTTAGTTAAAATTGCCTTAAATTTGCTTTAAAATAGAATATATAAAATAAAGCAGCTAAATCATATAGAATTGCCCACAAATTATTGCAATGAGTAGGCCAAAGATTGAATGAATGTGAGGAGAGAAAGCAAAATATCTTAAATGATTTTATAATCACTACACACTTATCTTTTTTATATTTTAATAATCGATATTCGTCTGGTTGGGTTAATTGAGAGTTAGATACCGGTAATAGAACACATCTGGTGTGTAATCGTCGCGTTTGCTAGTAAAACAGTGAGCAACTTAAAATGTTGTACGAAGCAGGTACATTCATCCGTAAAAATTGTTTTGATGATTTAAAAGGCTCTCCAGGTCGAGCCGGTCAGTGGATTGCGAATAAAAGCATTGTACAAACAATTCACAGCTTCAGGTTAAAAGTAGCTCATCACGACAACGTGCCCGCCTATTTATTAGATTGATTCAGCCATTGTACTGTCCATATTTGTCGCTTTGGAACTTTTAACTATTCCCAAAACTGAAAGGGAAGAGATTCCAAACCCTCGACGAGATTTTTTTCTTGGCTCTAATATAAATTTGAGAAAATTTTGAGGTCTTAAGGTGTTTATCTTAAAGGGGTCTGAGTTACGTACAACGTTTCTTGTACCTTAAACTATTTTTACTAAATTTATAAATTTTTTATTATTCTAATTGTAATTTTGAATTGAGTATTGGATGACTCGATATTGTCGGTATAGATTATGTATATAAATGCTTTACAGCTTGCATTAAGATTATAACAAATTTCCATTAAAATTGCCGTTCAAACAAACATTAACATCGGCGGATATATATTGTGTTTATTGCCGCAATATACACAAAGTTAAGTAAATGCTCAAAGAACTAATTGGTACCACAAAAATTAGCATTAATACATACAAATAAATATAAACAAAAATGCAAAGGGGTAAACGAAATAATGGAAAAAACGACAACCATGAGCCGATCGAAAATAGAGGAACTTCTAACACTTTGGGGATAAGAGCACCTCAAGACCTCATGGCCTAAAAATACTTAAACAATAAGAACTGCTGAGTAAAGAAGAATATGAAGAAGAAAAATTGATCTTTAAGGATAAACATTAGCCACTAGATTATGGGTTTAGGAAAGAGGGGCTAATATCTAGACACTTATATATCCCTTCAAAATCCATATATAATTTGCCGTTATTCTTTACACAAATTTTCTTTTTTAGAGCCACATTCTCCAATTCAAGGTCACTTTGTTGATAACTTGATAAAATTTATATTCTATTGAAAATTATCAGGTTTTAGTTCACTATGCTTAAATCAATTGTGAAGTTGACAAATAATGCATTTGACCATTCTAAATAGTTAAATTGTTTATGTGAACACAACCGTTTTGGTTTATGACGGCAAAAACTATTTTTCTCATAAGACTAGACTAGAACACCTTTCACAGTACTAAACTTGTTGCTGCATTTACATTACAAAAGAAATAGATAAAAGAAGTGGAGGATTTAAATTTGATTTTCTCTACGGGCTAAAATTTATTTTGTACTAATTAAATAATGTGTGCTGGAGTGGAGTCTAATAAGTACAGAGATTAGGAATCGAATTTTAAATAATGCAACTTCAGTGACATATACCAAATTTAAAAAAATATGAAAATACTGTGCCACTTATAGTTTAGAATGAAAAGAAACTATGCCAAACATAAACTGTACCAAAGAGCTGAAAGAAATAAAGAATAACTAAACTATATAATTGAAAACAGATGCTTTAATAATGATAAAACAAATAAACAAATTAATAAAAATTAAACATTAAAAATTTATTTAAAAAAATCAAAATATTGATTGCTTATATGTAGAAATAAAAATAATTATAACTAATTGAAATAAATGTTGATTTATTTAAAAAAAAGATGATAAGGTTATAATGACCTTTTATAAATAAAATATATAAACTATTTCACAACTCATAGAAACAGTATTTTCTCTATGGAGTTTCGAAAGAGTGTTATTAAAATCAGAAGAATTATCTTTTATCATATTAAACAATGATAAAATAGATGTTGATTGTTAAAAATGTCAGAGTGTAAACTTCAAAGCTATTAATAGTTATAATTAAGCATACTAAAAATGAGGACTATTACTGAATTAACGGAATGTACAAATTTTTCTGTGATACTAGTGTACTAAATATTTGCTTGCAGTTGAACCCCTTCCACAATCTATCTCGTGACTGTATTTAAAAAAAAAATGGAATAATCCTTCCTCAAGAGAAGAGATGAAATTCTTGTAGACAGTTAATTGTACCACTTTGGCTCTATTAACCTTGTGTAGTTATTCTTTCCTATACTTTTTCTGTGTATTTCTAAACATGTAGCTTATTTTTTTTTATTTTACACTTCCGTTTTTATTATCTATATTGGCCTATTAACAATATTTATTTTAAATTCTTTTAAAAATTGCCTATTTTTGTGTCTGTATTTTAGCCTTTATAATTCTTAATACTTCCACATTTTGCTTTTTAAATTCATATATTATTTTGGCTCTCATAAACTAATAATATTTTATATTTCAATTTTTTAGCATTTTCAGTATTTTTAATTATTTTGATAATTGATTTACCTTCTTATTTTTTTTCTTGGTTTATTATACGTTTCTAATAACCAAATTTATTTTGTTTTTCTCCTTCTGTTCTTTACTTGACATTTTTTTCACTTTTTCTGTACAGTCATCGCTTACAAAAATATTTTGCTCAGTATATTTAGCGTTATAATCTTTTTTTATGCTGTTTATTTTTGTTACTTTTTACTTATTCGTAAAAAACATTTACTATATGCTATATTAAGTTATGAGAAAAAATTACCTAAGAAGATAGAGAACATACTAACAACAAGTAGAGAAGAATTATACATACAAATGTATCTATAAAACTTTACGTTCTTTAAGCGTAAGCAAGTGGAATGACACAAGACAGTACAGGTTCATAAATTACGTTTTAATTTATTCAGAACAGGTGCTAAAATTTTCCACATTAGATAGAGACAATCAGAAATGAGCGTAGGTGTTGCTAAATATAACTTGCTAATAAGTTGAAATGTATGTGTAATCATTAAGCTCTCATTAAACTATTTTCAAGTTATTGTTCAATCGACTAGTTTTATTGAGCTGATGTGGGTAATGATCTGATGTTGCAATGTGATTGCACCATATAAGTCGTTATCAGTGCCTGCTTTACTATTGTGTAATGTAGTTTTTAGATAATTTAATTTCACTTTTTAACATGAAAAAATATATGAACAGTTGCATGAAATATGCAATATATTTAAATACAAAGTAACCAACAAAGTTCTTGCCGTTTTTGCTTTGACATTGTATGAAGGGAGAATAGGTATGTAATTAGTGTATCAAGTGGTTTAAAAACCGGTCGGTCGAAAGTAAGCATATCAGTCGTTATAAAAGCAGGTCCACCGCGCACTTTCACCATTCGTAACTCGTACAGTAGCGAAGACAAATGGAAGTGTCCAAGGATCTCGTTCGGTGTTGTTTGCTTCACGACTTCAAAGTGGGCTTATCAGCAGCTGCATCAAGTCACCGAATATGTCAAGCGTTTGGGGATAATACTGTGAATGAACGTAATGCAAGGCATTGGTTTCAAAAATTTAGGTCGGAAGATTTGTCCTTCTGTGATTAACCTCGCAGTGGACGACCGCAGGCCTTGGATGACACAGCCCTGTAGGTGGCCATTGAGGAGGACAGTAGTCTAACGTGTGGTGAACTTGCAAAACAGTTTAACTTTTCTGTTGAAACAGTTAGACTTCATCTGCACCGCTTAGGTAAGACGTACAGGCTGAGCAAGTGGGATCTGCACGCGCTGTTGAAAGTCCGCAAGAGACAACGAGTGGCATCTTGTATGTCGTTGCTTTCTCGCCACCGTATCGCATCCATATTCAATCGAGTGCTTACCAGTGGCGAAAAGTGGATTCTGTATGACACTCTCAAGCGTTCCAAACATTGATTGTCACCCCAGGATGTTGTCCCTTACAGCGCAAGATTATGCTTTATGTCTGGTGGATAGATCGTCAAGTGGTTCACTATGAACTGTAACCAACAGACCAAACGGTCACTGCGGACCTGTACTCACAGCAATTGGAACGTGCGCAACAAGCACTGCAACGGAAGGAGCCAGCACTAGTGAATCGCAAAGGTGTACTCTTCGTTCAAGACAACGTCAGACTGCATGTCGCACGGGTGGTCAGGAATACCATACAGCTACTTGGTTCGAAGACTTTGTGCCATTCTCCTTACTCACCTAACCTTACGCCACCCTATTACCACCTCTTCCACTCCCTGGACAATCATCTTCGTGGAAAATCCTTCACAAATGAAACATATTTGCGCCAAGCACCCATGGACTTCTTTGCGTCTAAAACACCCGAGTTTTACCTCAAGAAGATTGCATAGCTGGAGACACGTTGACAGAAGTTGCCGAATGCCGATGGCGATTACTTCAAACACTAATAATAAGCTACACTTTCTGCAAATCGTTTTCTTTTTGGCTATTAAAAACGACAAGAAGTTTACTGATTACCTTGTATATATTATATACAGTGATGGCCAAAATAATTAACCCAAAACGTCTTATTCTTTACAGTCAGACTTGCTGTAATCGTCAATTTTAGTCACAGAAAAACGTTTGATGATATTTTATAATGAACTTATTATTATTATTAAGGATTTACTAAAGAGCGTGAGGTTTTCTAGTAAACACTACTCGATAGAGGAACGATTGTTAAAATTTATTTTAAGCATGGATAATGTTTCTCCGAGACTGTGCGAAACCACATGGCACTTTCGGAAAGAGAAAAGTACTAAATGAAACAACTGTGAAAAGACGAATTAAGAAAATTTCAACAAACAGAATCAGCTGAAAACATTGCCTTTAGAACGATAGTGTGACGGAGCGTCCAGAAATCTCCGTGCGCCGTCGGTCACTGCAACTGAGCATTTCAAAAAGCACAATGCAGCGGATTTTAACAAAAGATCTGCATGTGCACCCATTGAAGGTTCAGCTAACTCAGGAACTAAAGCCAATTGTTGGAGCAAAAATTTAATGGGCGACTGATCTCCCAAAACAGCAAATTCATCTGGTCCCCAAAATCTTGCGAATTTACCCCATGCGAATTTACCCCATTTTTACCTCTGGGTCAAAGTTTATGTTGCAAAAATAAGAACGATTCCTGAGCTAAAAGCAAAAATTTGAAGAGTTTCCTACGAAATTCAACCACAGTTTTTATAAAAATAATATCAGAAGAATTTTAGTGCGTCAAATGAGTCGTGGAGGACATTTGTAAAATATCCTATTCTATATTTAATGGCAATATTTACTCTTTAAAATGTTATAACTTTTACCAACTAATTAATAACTAAAATTAAATCTTGCGTTTGTTTTGGAACACCATTTCTATGTAAAAAAGAGTACAAATAACTCTCCGCCGTTTTTTATCAAAAATTGGGCATTTATTGTGAAAGAACGAAACCTTATGTTTCCATGATTTCCTCTTCTTTTGGTTATCGTAGTGGATCCATTTTTCATCACCAGTAACTATACGATGCAAAAAACCCTTTCGTTTATGCTTGGCAAGCAGCATTTCATATGTGCAAAATCGGCGATTAACGTTTCTCGGCTTCAGTTCATATGGAACCCAATTTCCTTGCTTTTAAACCATGTGAAATTGCTTGTTTAGTCACTCCCTAATGTAAGTGCAAGTTTTTCTTGCGTTTGGCAGGAATCTTCTTCCAATAATGCTTCCAATTTCGCGTCTTCGTACACTTTCGGCCTTCCGCTACGGTCTTCGTCTTCGACATCAAACTCACCATTCTTAAACTTATGAAACCACTCACGACAACTTCTCTCACTTAAAGCAGCCTCGCCATATGCATCTTCAAATTAAATAAGCAAATCAAAAGTTCCTGCAAATGACGCTTATTCGGCCCGATACTCAAAATTTTCGCACGATAAGAATTATGTGATGCTGATGCAAAATCGTTAATATTTTATGGTTATGGTGTTGCCAGATGTCCAACTTTACGATATAACGTTTTACATATGACAATTTCAACCATCTTTTGTCGAACGGGGGAGACTTATTTGTACACCCTTTATAACTGACACACTCTTTGCGAGATTGTGGTATGGGAAACTGTCTGTTATGAAAGGCAATTTGTAGAACTGATACCCAATATGCTGCTGCAGTAAACCAATAAAAAGTGCTTTTGTTGTACAAAGTGTTTCTAATGGAATTTTTTAACAAGACGACGCCCGTCTGTATATTGTTGCAGCTATAGGCTATTTTCAAGAGCAGAATTTATTGATTCTTCTATAACCCGTTCGATATCTGTATACATTCCCTAGCGAATACGTTTGAGATATGATAAGATCGTCTCTATAACAATATCGCAGTATTTTGAATGAAAACAATTTGTGGATTACGGTAAATATTTTTTTCAAGTTGAATGCAAGGCTTTATCTTTATTCTTTCTGGATAATGCAATTTTGAGCCCCTGGTATACATCGATTAAGGATAAAAGCTACATGGAACCTATCCACGTCCTATTAGTTATACAGTAGCGGCTTTCATTACATCAATATGCACATTTATCTTTGCTAATTTATTGTGTACAACGCTTACATCGGAAGAACTACTAATTAACTTTCAGTAAAGTTTTGTTTGTAAAATAGCAATGCACTTTCCAAATTAAATTGGTTACGGCCGCAATTGCGTGACAGCAGTTTATGAGTTCTGCAGGAGTAACAACCGACCTTTTAACCAGGAATTTGCATGTCATTTAGTAAATTTCAAGCAAACGATTCCAATTTGGAAGGTGAATCATGGAGAAAGGCGAGTGGTGGCAGCGCGCAACTTGTACGGGGAGGCGTCGCTAGCAGTTCGTTAATTTTGCTGTAATTTAACATTCCTACGTGGTGTAGATTTATCATCATGTCAATGCATAAACGGTTGTCTGTTCATTCTGAAGATAAATGTAGGCTAGCGCACCTGAAATTTTACATCGAACATCATTTTTCAATTAAAGAGAGAGCTCTATTTTTATTGCGTTATTTGCTGATGGAATCGGGGTTATGGAGTGAGAGAAACCAAATTTCAAGTGTATCTCTCTATTTGACGAGTCGATATACCAGGCTAATCATTTTCTTCTTTTTTATTGTGTATTTCAAACTATAGTTTGCAATTTGCTTATTGCTGCTTAATCGTCACTGTGACATATTTGATAGTAAATGTCTTGTCTCTCCAAACGTTTCTGATTTGTTAACTAAGCAAAAAATTAATTATTTTATAGGAGGTCACATATTTGGACTCTTTTAAAGCTATTATTTTGTCTCCCAATTTTGGCGCCTTTTCTTCTTTTTTCTTTTCTAATCTTAGTCTGAAGCTTTTATCTTTGTTGATCGTTATATTTACAATTTAATAGATAAAGTTTGTTTTAAAATAAACTAATACCTCGCCACTATGATTCACGGTAATTTTATACATACATATGTCTGAGCCTTTTTATAATATGGTGTAAGGCTAGAAGTTGGTAGATTGTCACCTTTCATTTGGTTACCTTTCTTATACCTCTTTTCTTAGCCTTTTCTGCCTTGTACTTTTTGTTTCACTAAATTTCACTCTAAACTTCTTTGTTGCCTTTCTCATCTTTTCTGTCCATTTCTTTCTTGGTCTTCGAAGTCGATTATTTTTTCTTTGATCTTGCTACAAGTATTTGTTTTACTATTTTGTTATTCTGCATTCTGTATATATGTCCCAGACGTTCTAATTACATTTCCTGTACCAGTTCTTTCACTGCCTTTACTTCTAACTTATTTCCGTATGTAATGTTGCTGATCTCGCCTTTTCTTATTTTCTCTTCAATTTCTCCCCAAAATCTTATTTTTGCACTTGTCAACTTGCTTTGTTTGTGGTCGTCCCCGATTTACTTTCGTGATGCATCATCTGGTACACTACTTCTTTCGTAACTCCCACTTTCATTTCTTTTAGAGTTTTCGCTTTTCATAGAAAGATGTTTTTTATTGCGTTAAAATTTCTTCCTGTTAGGCTGTACGTTCCTTTATTTGATGGTCTTCTCATTGCTACAAATATGTTCCCAAATATTTAAATTTGTTCACTTGATTTACTTCTTTTCCTTCTATTGTGATATGCCTTGTTTCACCTGTTTAATTTTCTCATCGTTAGTAGAACGTCTACCTACTAGAAAATAATCTATGATTGTTTTGTCTCAATTGCGCTTCTCTTGTGGATTTATAATCCTTGCGTTGAAATTTAGATTTTGCCGTTGCTAAGTCATCTGCCACCATTACATTTATTTAAGCTTTAGTCTACTCAATGAGATAATAAAAAATATATTTTATATATAGCCTAATTGGGCTACAGGTAATTTTAGCCAACTGCAAAGGATTTCACAGAAAAATTTCCTCCCTTCCGAACATTTTAAACTGAGAGGTTGGTGAATTTAATCTTAATTGAAGAAGACATTTAAAGAACGGCTAATAAAAGTATTGACTAAACCAGAGTAGAAATAAAAAACGAATAAAGTCAAGCTACAAATAAAATCTTCCGGGAATAGGTTAATCTGGTCGGCAAAATATCGAATTTTGCCACAAAATCAGCTTTCAACAAAACTGCCACGTGCAAATGAAAATTTATGCCGCCAATGAAACACGCCAGCGAACTCTCGGCCACAGAAAATTAAAGCGAAAGAGCTAAGAGCCAGGCACGCGCGAGAGCAGAGGCGATAGCCCCGTGGCCCAAACCGCTTTATATATCCGCGCACGCGGGAAAATCAGCTGCCGCTATTTCAAAAGAAAACTAAAGCGTGTATACAGGAGGGAGCCAAAAGACGGCCGGCCTTAATTTAAAATCCAAATAAAGCAATTGGAGAGATTGGCGCGAACAGACATATTGTATGAATATCGATATGTTAAAATCGAAGTGGAAAGGTAAACTATTTAGCTATAAGGAAAAATAAAAAATAATTAATATTTAAAACGAAATACCAAAAAAAAAAAATTATCAATAATTTTACTCTTTCTTAATAACCAACAGAGATAAACGTAAATAAATTTGTAGTAGAAAAAAAACGGAACCATCAATAGTGCAACAATTTTAAATAGAGAATGCATTAAATTGCTTGCAAAATATGATCATTGTTATGTTTAAGAAGAGACGAATATGTCAGTATGAATCTCAGTTAAAGTTTGTTTTTACATTGTCCACTAAATTAGCATAAATATTTATTCGAGGCGGATGGTTTTTTGCGACAAAGCTAGACATTCGATTTGTATATATTTTTTTTATAATTTAAATCAGGGGAGAATTAAGTATTAAAATTTACTTGGAGGCTTTATGAAGGACATAAACTAATCTTTAAAGATGGAATTGCAAGTTGTTTGGAAATTTGCAAGACGTTTAGAAGATCCGTACTTATTGATCTATGCGAGGTTATAGTAAACATAAATCGAATTTATGTAAGACCTACGTTATGATGAATTGATGGCAGTCGAAGGCGTTTTACATTTAGTATGTAGTTTATTGACTCTTTTTACATCTGTATTAAACAATAAGTAATAGCCCAATAACGATTTATTATCAACGTTATAATAAAAAAAGCTGGCAAATTATTGTTATACGTGATGAAATAATAAGAGTGTGTATCAATACTATATTCGTGTAAATTGATGTAGTAGCACAAATATTTTAGTGTAAATATACAGTTTTTTCTGTTAAGAGCCAATTGACATTAATTATATAATTCTAGATGTATTTAAATTATTTAGTGATCATAAAACACGCTTTTTTAAATTTTATTATAATTTCTGTGATTTTAAAGATGGTCATGAAGACAAAAGGCAAATTTTCGTATAGACAGCATATATACATCACGATGTGCTTTTTACTAACCAAAGTATTAAAAATAGAATTTAGGGTTTGATTTTGGTTTATTTAAAAATTTATAACATAACGCCACCTACATTATCACGGGGTATGTAATTTATCTTTGTACTTTAAAACGGTCTACTTATTCGACAGTAGAATGTAAAATTTAATGTGTATCTGACTACTTATTTATTACGTAAGATCATCACCTATTTATTTGTTACTCCAAAGTAACGTATCTTTTGTCTCCAAGCGATCTTCTCAGATCTTTGTGCTATAAAATTCTATTTCTGATAAAGAATAGGATTTCTGTGCTCTTTTTTGGGTTGATTTTTATTGTCTATTGCTTACGCAGGTCTTTTAGAAATAGAAAGTGTCCACCAGTTCCCAATGATAAGGTCGGTGGCATATTTTGCATATAATATGTTAAATAACTACAATAAAAATATATAGCTTTAGAAATCTCCTTGATAACTTTATGTCGCCAAACTTTACAAGCAGAAAAAATTGGATATGTAACCATTGGGTGCAGCAAGAAAATGGGCAATTCTTAAAACGTAGCTTTTTCGTTTTATGTATCGAAAATGAGATTGATGAAATTGTTGAGATGATGAGCACTTTGCAGCTCGGGAATATTCTGTACATTTGCAAAAACCTTAATCACATGTGCTCAAATTTGGTTACTCCAGTAGTTAAGATATGTCCCCGTAATTAGATGATATCATCATGACATATAATGTTCATAGAGACTGACAGTATGTGATGTTGCTCCTTTTTGTTGGAAGCACGTGTCACAGTTAACATCAAGAATTGTCGTTAGTTGCTGTGTTCAGAAAGTTTGGTTCATATCGGCATACCACACTAAAGTCACCGTCATTGTACGTCTGTTTTTATTTTTGAAGAAGTATAGGCCATACAGATCAAATGGTGAGGTTGCACACAGGTCATTGTGTAGTAATTTCTAGTGTTTTATTCTAGAGATGCCAGATGCCCCGTTACAACAGTTATGTTTGTTCTCCAACCTATTTTGATAAAAATCAGCTTTGTCTGACACAAGCAAGTTGTAAATTATATTGTCCTGTTGAAAGAATTAAAATAACTTTTTAAATAAATTAAATTTTACATGAGTAGAAATTAAAATTATTACGAAGCAATGTCTCAAATAAACTAGTCGGTTTTGGTGATGGTAATGACCGCATCTAATTGAACTTTAAGCAGCGCCTCTATACATATATCTATCACGTGTTTACTTATTTATTATTCTGCTTATTAACGTAAGATAATACCTTAACTGAAATCCTTAGTTACCTTTTAAAGAATCAAGGCTTTGTATATTTAAATATGAGATAACATAGTTTTCGTGTTTCTTAATTTATTAAATTACTTATTCAGTAGAAAAGAATATTCTTTAACTGAATTCGTATGATTCTTTAATAACGTTCACTAAGGAAATTCGTAATTTATTTGCAGCAGTATTTTCTAATTCAAAAAAAGTGTAATTATCATGGTGAATGATAAGAACGAGGTAAACTGAATAAGTTAAACATGACAATTATTTTGATAATAAATTTAACGTTTTTTTTCTAGAATAGAAACGAGAATTCCCCAAAATCATGTTACTTATATGGATTAATTTACCAGCAAAATTAATTTTACTTGTTTAACCTCATTTAGTCACCGTAGTCTAGGGATTACTCATTATTCGAGGTTCTTGTAAAGGCAATAAATTTACATATGGTCGTAATTCCTCTTTAGTATCTAGGGCGACTTCAATGTGACTCAACTTTTCCGAACCTCTTGCCCGTAAGGACAAAAGAACGTATCTTTGCGGCCTTGTGTGTGTACGTTTACCTTTTTCGTCGAATTTGTGTTGCAAAAGTTTTAGTAATTACGATAAAATAATTTGTCTTTGGCTTTGCGGTTATACGAGGTGTCGCTATTAAATAATTGTACGATCATTTCAGTTTAACTTAAATAAATAAATATTTCTTGCTCGCTTATTTTATCTTCATTTTAACAATAAGACTACACAAAAAGTCAATATTTTTTTAAATTATAGATAATATCGTAATGTTAAGATCTATTGGTGGTTTTCAAAACGTTATCTAACTGCTTGCAAATTTCATAATAACGGTTTAATTTAAATAAAAATTTAGAACTCATATTGATTAAAGAAGAGCTAATAACATAATATGATAAGAATTTATAGAATTTGTTTATGGTTCTTGAAGATCAGCGTCGCTCATTCAGTATTGCTTTACTTGTTTTAATTCAATTTACACAAGTCCAGTTTCGTTATTTATTAAGCATACCTTGTACTAAATGCAATTTGTTAAAATACAAGGTGGTTCAAATATGACCGGGACTGATCTGTGTGTAAACAAACCGCAGTGCGCAGTCCTGTTTGGTAGTTTTTAAAGTAATGAGTGAACAAAAGATACTGCAGAGCGTGGAACAACGCATTGTAATCAAATTCCTCGTTGAAGAAAACGTCCCGTCCTATGAAACTCGCCACAGACTCCAACAACAGTATGGGGAAGAGTGTTTCTCACGGACCCGTGTGTTTGTTTCAATGGTGTAAGTCCTTCAGAGTAGACAGAAAACGCGTCGAGAATGAACCGCATGATTGTCGGCCGCGAACATCCGTCACCGAGCCAAACATTGATCATGCAAACGCACTTATTTGTGAGAATAGGTGCAGCGCTATCAAGGAACTTAGAGCAATGCTGTTCATCAGTGTTGGTAGTGTAGAAGACATCGTGAAAACCTACCTGCACCATCGCAAGGTAAATGCACGGTGAGTACCACCCACTTTAAAGCATGCGAACAAAATGGTGCGCATGCAAGCTGCCAGTCGTCTCCTACAGCAGTTTGAAGAGGAAAGTGATGCATTTTTGAAGTCTATACGATGAAATGTGGGTGCACTACTTCATTCCCGAGTACCAGCAGTCATCACGCGAGTGGCGGTATATCAGTTTTCCTAAACCTAAGAAAGCGCGGAAGACCCATTTGACAGGAAAAGTGAGGGAAACGTTCTTCTGGGACTGGCAGAGGGTTATCCATGTAGATTTTCTGTCGCATGTCAGAACAGGCAATGCAGCTTATTACTCCTGGCAACAGACATGAAAGAACATATCTGATCTAAGAAGAATAGGTGGAAAGCGGGTAGCCTTCTTTCAAGACATTGTGGGCCCCATACGGCCAAAACAATAATGGAAACCCTCCGAAAATTAAAATGTAACCTTCCACATCCGAAGTACAGTCCCGACTTGCAAGGCATGCGGTTTGCGAACAACGACGCCGTCATCCAGACTGTTCCGGAATGGATACGCCGTCAACCAAAAGCTTTTTTTATAAAAGGCATCAAGATGCTTCCAGAACGTTGGAAAAATATGTTGACTTTGGAGGGAAATACGTTGAATACTGTGGAAGTAAATGTTTGGCAATTTTTTTTTTGTAAAAAAATTAATCCTGGTTATATTTGTACCACCTTGTAGTACAAGTAATACAACATGACAGTGAGTTACACTAGAGCTTGCGCCTGGAATATACGAGATTTTAGTGAGCAAACAAAGCAATATTGTCGTAACAACCTCCCATTGGCTTTTTCCATTAATTTAACTTATCTAATAATACCGCCGTAACATCATGTTTTTCTTTAATTTAGTTTCTTTAACCCAATAGACTCAATATAATTAAGATTTACTATAGAATGTGGTGAAATATATGGAAAGAACTGCACCTTGTCTGAAATTTTAGGAAAGATAAATTTAATAGAAAAATTGAGAAGATTTAGAGGAACTGGACTTTGTATTTTTCCAGAAAAAAGAAAATTAAATTGATAAATTTGTAATGAATAATGAGGCATCAGTTCAGTTTGGTGGATACTTATTCTCTAATTAAGCTAAAACCGTGTAATGAAATAATAAAGAAATTTTCTTGATTGAATTCACATGATTTGGGATAAGCATCAAAGAAACATATTGCAAAATTTTTAAACTTCAGAATTGTTGAATTACGTATAGTCTCTCTACGACAACGTTTATTCTCGTAACACAATATGGACGCAACTTTAGAATTAACTAAAGACAAGAGTTACTTAATTACCCACTTTGTAGTCTTGAATGATTACCATTTGTTCATTTATGCTACAAACTTTTATAAGCAAGATACAAAATATGCTCCGGTTAAATTACCCCCTGGTGTCTGTAGCGCAAAAACGTTTAAAAATGGATATGACATTATTTCAGATTCTAAAGAAATGACTAACTGTATGTGATGTTTTTTCTAATCTATTCCAAAAATATAAGTTTTAATTATGGAAAAAAAGAATCAAAACTTATACTAGATATATAAAAGTAGCACCAATAAATACGTATGATATTTTTAATTACGGTTTTATGGAACATTTTCCATTCAACCAACATTTCAATATAAAAATTTAAAAAATACTGTCAATCGTATGATTACATAGAGTTGATATTAAAGTTTCGTGCAATTTTCAAGATTTGTAGTTTTTTTCGTTATTTACTGGATTTTAATTCCAAAAAGTGCTTTAAGGGTTCGTTAGCTTCTAAAATTTTACAATTTTTAATTTGATGTTTCTGCACAGAAATGAAAATATCACTTATGTCGAAGTAAAAAGTAAAAGCAGTTGATATATACATATAACATATTTAATTTTTTTAGGAATGTATATTAGATTTGTTTAATAACTTGATGTTCTCCCTCCTTCAAGTTAATTTTAAAAATTAAAAAAACTACTGGTAATTATTGTTTGGTAGAAATGAACAGGGTGATTTTTATTGTTGTACAAATCAGCAGTAAAAGTATTTTCTAAATATTATACCTTTATTACAACACAATTATGATAGTACATAATCCTCCTTATTTATCATCTCGATTTTAAAATGGAAAATTATAGTAATTATTATTTTAAATGCTTGCGATTATGCTACTTTTAAAATAATGATAAATTTGATTTGAATCATTATTTCTCTAAAAAGATCGTTCTAGTTTTATATAAAACTATACGCATTTGGCGGTCTAATTTTTGACAAAAAAAAGCTTACCCAGATAATTTAGCACTAGATGTTATATGCGTATCAGTTAACTGATATGTGTTTTGAATAGATATGGCTTTGAAAGTGTTTCCATGTAAATTCACTAGGTGTTAGGTATGTGCTTAGCAACCTACTGTTCGGTTTGTTAAAGCAATATATTGGAAGTTACACGAGTGATGTAATGGGCGTGGATTCCGAGTAGAGAGTTAACATTAAGCTGTGCGTTAAACTACGGAAAATCCTAATAAAAAATGAACTATGATACAATAAGTATGTGATGACAAGACATTATCGAGAACCAATGTCTTTGAATAACACAAGGGTTTTTGAGAGTGCAGAGATTCATTACAAAACGGTTCCAGAATCGGCCAATCGTTAATATCGCATACTGTTGCAAATGTGGAGTATGTGAGATAGCTACTCAAGAAAACTGTCGTATTACTGTGTGTACAATATTAGAAGATTTTAAATTGAGTAAGGATGTCTGTCACCAAATTTTATGCAACAATTTGAAGAAACGGTAACTTAATGTAAAAATTCCAACGGTTGTGACAGATGTGCTGGGAAACGTCCCGGATGAAGCTTTCTCTGCTTGCTTCCATGACCTCTGGAAACGGTGGCAGTTGTGCTTAGAACTATTGGTTGATAACTTGAGGGCAGAAATTGAAAAAAAGCAATTGTAAAATATTGACAAATGGCTATAACCAATAATACTTGCTTTTATGCTATTATGGCATTGCAAATTATATGTTGGTGACATAAATAATACCTTCAAGTACCAACCGAAATAGCCAAATAATGCATTTAAAACCCCGCTACGTCACAATTAAACCAAAATTATATCCTCATTGGTTCTTTTAAATTTTTTCGGTGACTTCTTGCAAACTTTAAGTTTACACTATAATAGGTTAAGTATTGACCACTTCTTTACTTTAGTACACTTTGGCGCTTTAAATCTTATGTAATGAAGTAACGTTTACATCGTTTCAGTTTCAAGTCACTTTGTAATATGAAGCATCACTGAAATTTTTGTGCATACGGGCGTCCATTGTTTTTCATATCATTGAATAAACTATTTGCAGTTCTATTATCATTGCTTAAAAATGTTAGGTGCTCGGCAACTTTTTAGTTTTAAAAAGCCCGTTAGTTATTTTCACTATTTTATAAAGATGTATAATAATAATAATGGTGAGATTCTACGCCCCGCGTGGGGTAAGGCTTGCGAACTGAGAGGTTAAACCTTTCATACGTTTGCCCTCACTGTTCGGTGGTCGCTCGTTATCTCTGGTACGAGGCGATGTGGCAATCACCGCGCCTTAGACTATCACATTATTACCTCTTGTTAGAAGTGAATGCAGGTACTCAATTATTTTTAATGATTGAGTAGGACACCCTAATGGAGAAATATGGGAGAGGCTTATATCCGTAAATGGATAGAGGAAAGCTAATGATGATGATGAGTAGGCCACCCGCTAGTCCAAGATTGAACTCGGTCCATCCGCACCGCAGTCCACACTGGAACTATAAAGGCGTATAATATCCATATAATTTTTCTAATTGTCTATTTTTATCAAGGAAACTAAGCATCTTTCCAAAAAACCTTTCTCTACCACACACTTTTTTTTTATTTTTTTGAGAGACGTTCATCGATAATTAACTGTAGTTGATGTACTTGGTAATTTTTCTTATAAGTTTAAGTGAAATTTAATGCAAAAACTAATTATATTTATTATTGCCATTTAATATTTGTATGGGTAATTTAGCATTACTTAATAACTATAATATAAGGGTCATTCGAAAACTACATAGTTAGGTAATGTGGAAAATAAAGACAAGAAACGAATACCACGAATATTGCATGTAGGATTTGATGTTTCGCTAAAGATCTGTATGAGTTGTGATTTATGGGGGTTCTTATCGTCATATATGAGCTCTCAACTGACAAACAATATTGAAGTAGTATTTTTTAATCATTTAGCCCCAAAAGTGTACTTATGACGAACAACACCTTTCCAATTAATAAGTATAGTTATCGTGGCCTTAAATTTGCTGTGAATTTGAGTGTGCAAAACAAAACGATTAATATGGGTCGAGCGGATCTTTATTCCGATTAACACACGTTTTTGTTTTAATGCCTTTTTAGAATATTTACTTTATTGGTGGCGATTGGAAGCAAGTCATTAACTGCCGCAAAATTATTCTTCTGGTCTAGTAGGGCAAGTTTTGGAATGAACTTTGCCACAGCACCCGTTATCTTAAGGTTTTTCATCAAAATTTAGGACATAACAATTCTTTAAATCCCAAAATAAGGTCCTAATTTTCATATTGTCAGTTGCCGACCTTAAATTAATTTTTTTAATTTGAAGTGCTTTTCCCTACTGCACATAAATTTTGAATAATGAATATTAAACTCTGAGCAATAAACATTGATTCAGCCTACCCGACATCAAACCTTATAGTCACATCTGAAGATTAAGATAAAGACATTTTAAAACTGTAACATTAAAAGGTACTACAAAAGCGCGCAAGTTTTTCACTAGCACTGGTTTTGATTATTTCTAAATTGAAAAACCAATTTAGTAGCAGCAAATCAAACAAAATTACATATCTTTCAGACTAGAACACTATGGTTCAACGATGGACCCATAATAGTAACTATTAGTTTGAATACAGTTGAAAAACGTAAACAATATTTCAATAAAACAAATTAAAAATGTTGAAGAAGTATTCCATTACAGCAAAGAGTGATGTATGATATTTTACAAAACTTCTTTATGAGTTGTAACGTCTCGTCGAAAAATCATAAATAATTTCATTTTCTTGATAAAACCTATTCAGTTGTAATGAAATAAAAAAATTATGAAATACATTCTATGAGCTCTGCTTTTATAAAATTGTATCAAAAACCACAAACTTCAACGGCGCAATTTCATATTCTGCTCGCAAGTACCGTCAGTATTATAATTAATTTTGGATTTATATCAAGGGTTATTGAAGGAAATCTGGAATATTGAAGGAAATCTGGAATCTTGAAAGTTAAACTTGGCTTCACATAATCAACAACCTACGATTGTCAACAAAATGAGCTGACAACACAACATTATTATGTGCTTGGCTACAAGAACACCCAAGTTTATGACATAGCATGACTGATCTGGCAAAAGAAATGGGTGTGGTAAGGTTGACGGTCAGTCTAGCAGTGTAGCAGAACTTGCACTACAAGTCTTTCGCACTAAGGAACCGCCAACTATTGACTGAGAAAAACAAAACGGACAGGAAGTTAAAGGTCCAAACACTGCTGAACTACCTCAAGCACGATTCTTATTGGACAAATAGAACTTGCAGGACAGAAAGATGAATCGCCAAAATCACGAAGTGCCTACCTTCATGCATACAATGTTTCCACCTCTATAATTGCGCTGGGGCTCATGAACAGTTAAAGAAATGTTATAAGTGCCCTACTTCTTTTAAAAAAGCCTAAAGGTGATCACCGACCGCTATATCAAAGAGCGTGAGTGAGTTATCAAGCTCTGGATGGAGAAGCTGGTTGCTGGGCAGGAGCACGTGAGATCCAGGCATAACTGAACAACAATTTGAATTACCACGGGTCGCCCGACTTGTGGCCACTCTCCAGCCCCAACTGCAATCTTCTTGATTACTACTTGTGAGGCGTGGTCGGCGCAAAGATCAATGAGAGGCATCACAACACCAAGATCGGCCTAAGCGCCTTCATCATGGAGATAATGACACATGTACAAGAAGAACGTTCTGTTGGTCTACAGTAGATTTAGGTCCCAGTTTGATGGTGGCTACATTGAATAATATGATTCTCAATACTATTATTCACTTTAATTGAGCTAAGTTTCAAGTAAATAAATTTAATTTTTCTTGTTTTAAATGTTCTTTTCATTGCTTATTCATTTCCTGGATTTACCTCCATGACCCTATACATAAAGAATGGTCCCATATACATATCACATTTAAACAAAAATGTTCATTACGTGAAGTTTGCAAAAAATTAAATTATCAATCAAATACAAAAATATGTCCCACAAAAAGAGTAAAAAATCAGGATGAGCTGATTCATAACGAGATTAACTCAATCTTTTGAAATATTAATGCAGGTAATAGATTTACGTGAAAATTGGGACTTTCTGTTCTTAATACTTAATCCAATCAAAGATGACTAAAGCCGCACCGAGATAAGGTTAAAACGAAATAATCGTCAAATAATAGAGCTTAAACTAAATTACGAACTTCTATACCAAAATAAAGAGTCAATTATTTAAATTAACTAAAAATAAACTTGGTCTACGATTGTTTCCCCAAATAACTGATTATTTATTTAAATGTTTTGTTTCATTAGCAAAGATTATAGAAATATAAATAAAGCCATTTTCTACAAGTTATTATTGAATACGATAACTGTCCACAAAGTTATTCCGGGCCATTCGGATAATATAAGTTCCACGGTGCTTTATTATGTAAACGAGCAAATTGTAAATATGGAAGTGTAAGTAATAATGGCATAGGACTAAGGTCGCTTCAAAATCAATACGCCCTAAGGCAACCGCCTAGTATTTTCTTACAATAATTGTAAACCTGATACACTTACCACACAATTTTTAGCAACACAATGAATATAGTTGATTGATTTATTTATTACGCGTTATCTGTAGAGTATATTTTTAAAAATTAAAGCAACAAAGTAATTAACGATGGTACCATACGTAATATTCTAATAATCAGCTTTCTCTAAAATAATTTGCCGCTAGAAATTACAGACTTACCGCAACTGCCATAACAAGCTGCGCCAAATCCAATTATGTAGTTAAATCAATTACAATACGAAACAGTTTTGCTTTAATAACATATAAAAATTCACTTCTTTCTTAGAAAGCATCTGCATGAAAAACGGTGATTCCTCTTAAGGAAAGTGAAATAATTAACACGTCCTTAATTAGTTTTGAATATAAATTGGATGCTAAATAGTTGGCACGAAGCGTACAAGAGTGTGTTAAAATGAAATAAAAAGTTACTCCAAATTTGAATAAAGAAAGTTTTGGACTCTTCAGAAGGTCAATAGCTTCTAGTTTTGGAATTGCTATCGGAAGTGAGCATAGAAGGAAACTATTTATATATTATTTTAAAACCACAAAAGCGAATGAAAATATGAATTTTTACAACGAACCTTAATATTAATATGGGTCGCGTACATAATCAGTATAACTACTGTTTTTTTAAATTAAATAAAAGTATCCCCTACGCTTGGTTTAATTTTTTTTTATAAAAGGTTTAGGAATTATCGCGTTCAAAATAATGCAGTAGGAATGAAAATCAATTTCAAAATTTATTGAGCATAGCTCAAATTGCTATTGCTTCTTTTAAAGTAGTTTCTGTCGAATTACATGCACTTGGAGCAACGCGTGTGTCTTTCTGAAAGACGTGCTAAAACCCGTCTTTGGAACTATCTCTCCTTCTTTAGAACTGCCCTTGATGAGTCGCAATCCTTGAACTGAAACTCTGATTTCAGACCAGGGAGGCAAACTAGTCACACTGGAATGTATGGAAAGTGTGATACACCTTCAGTCATTTCTCGAACCAATTATTAAGCGATAATATCGAAAATATGAAAACTTGATGAAGCAATTTGGAAGCTTTTCTGTTTTTAATTTGGTAGATGATTCTATGGCAATCGAAGAAAAAATCAATCATTATCTTTGTTGCTGACAAAATAATCTTGTCTTTCTTCAGCACTAGATTTCGGAGCCATTTCTTAGTTCTGATAATCTTCGCCATGCTTCACTAGCCAATGTTGAAGCTCTTGACGCACTTAGCACTTGACCATTAGCATTTGCTTATTTTGGTGTTAGTAACCTTGGCACATATTTGCATAGTGATGCTTTTGAACAATGATGGCAGCTGATCTTGTTGACCATAGTGACCGGCACACTTGAAACGCTCTCGTTATTGGTTTAAATATGACCTTTATAACCAGTTTTCATTAAAAGGCACATAATAGTTATATTTTCGCAATATTTTTTATAATTCCGTAGCAGTTTTTGCACAGGAAACCTAAATGCAATACTATGAACATTTTCGTTCGATGTGTTTTCAACATCCCTCTTCATTTTGAAATAAAGCATTTGAATTATTTATTAAAGAAAGGCTAACAAACTCAATATTACATATGTGTTGGTTACCTTCTAGTGTAAAATTGATTGACACAACCTTTAAAATAGAATGGTACAAGATAATACTTCAATTTTACATAGAACTAAAAAAATAGTCAAAATTTTGAAATTAAATGAAGAAATGTTGTTAATCAGAGGAAATGCAAACTTGTTGTAGTTTTTGCTATAATACTTTCTTGTAAATTTGAAGTCAAGAACTACTCCTCCAAAAAAACTACCAAAATTTTACCAGTATTTTGTTGCCGATCTTATAATGATTTGTGGCTTCTTTTTGAGTTAAACTCTTTCTGCTCTTCCAGAGCGTTCTTTATTAAAGCATCGATTAGGATTTCAAAGGTTCTTCACCTATAATTAACCTTTCGTTTTATTTTTTTCCGAAGAGTTTAGGAATAGAAAACTGTTTTATTCATCCATGTCTTCCTAAGTTATAGAACGTGTGCGCAAGATTTTCTTCATATAATAGTAGCCTTATCTGATTTGAATGTTTTAAAGGTTTAGAATAACCAATAAACCCACAAGGGATGTGCTTGTTGCCAGTCTATAAACTTCTTTATTTATATCATTTGCAAAACCTAAAAAGAATTCACCTGTTGTATTAACGTTTTCATTTTAATGGTTCACTCCTGATATTAATATGTGTTGTAGCTAATGGCGAAACTGTACTTAGAATGCCTAAATTATAATTATGAATCCAAGGTAGTTTGCCATCCAACTATCACATGCGGTGTTGACCTATTTTTTTTAACTGATTGTAAACACGTGTGTCTAAGATTATGCTTATGACTGCAATGCATGGGAAACCATAAAATGCAACCGCAATTATCTTTCAAAGGATTCAGATTCGACCGACATATAAAATTATAATTATTAAAAAATCAGTAAAGCAAACTCTTCTCAGGTAGCAGGCAGAGAATCTTTTTACAAAACTGTTATTAAACGCAACTATAGGAGTCACGAAAAACGGGGGTTTATTTTTCGTTTTCGCATAATCGTAAAGTATACCTAGATATTATTAAAAAACTGAAATCTTCTCTAGAATTAGTCTTTTGTGTCTTGATGAACAAAAATTTCTTTTTCTTTGAAATTATTCCAAATAAATATCCACAGCTTTTTTATACATTGGGCAAGTTTTTTCCTTATTGCTTATTCATATTTGTTAACAAAAGCTAAACACCATGCAAGATCAATTGTAGAGGCCTCTTAAATATTGCGTTTTCTAAAAATGACTTTAGGGAATTGTTTTTGTATAAAACCCAAACTTTACGGAATATGTTAAGTTTCTTTATGTTAAATAAAAGTAGCATTGATTAAAACTGGAAACGTAAAAGATTATATTGTTTAAATTGAAATTTTGTAGGATATTTTCAAGCATGGGAGTTTCAATCTCTCTTATGACGACTCGGGTGTTATTTTTTAGGGTTAGAATGTTTGGTGGCTTATTAGCCTAAACTCTACTTTTAAAATAACCCCAAAGCCTAAAGGTATCAGGCCGCAGAATCTTGGCGGCCAATTCACATTACCACACCATGAAATAACATGTCCAGGGAGTCCCGTGCGCAATAACGCGATATTTTCTCGTGTTGTGTGGCATGCAGGTAAACATCATCGGTGTCAATTCCACTTAGTTGAGGCCATAAAAAATCTGTTAACATCACATAATAACGCTCTGCTTTCACCGTAACAGCATTTCTGTGATTGTTCTCAAAAAAATGGGTCGATGATTCCTCCGGACCATAAACCGCACCAAACCGTACATGTGTGCTCATAAAATGGTCGTTCGGGTATCATTCGAGGGTTTCTTCCCCACAAATGCGACAGTGTATTAACTGTACCGTTTAACATAAAACCAGTCTCATCGCTAAAGATGATTTTATGCGCAAAATGGGGACCTGTTGCTCTTTTAACATCTAAGTAACAAAATTTCTGCGTTGCCGATGGCCCGTCTTCTTCGATTCTTTGGTCAGTTAAATTTTGTTTGCATGTGAATGCAAGTCTTTGTGTAGAATTCTCCATAAACTAGTTTGAGTAATGCATAATTCTTGAGATCGCCGTAGAATACTTTTTTCTCTTATGTCCATGTCTCAATTTTCCAGTTGGCCAGTTTTTAACTTTATACACTACTTAGCAAGGGAACAAAACATTTTTCACTTTATCTGGTCGTAAATTGAATTAATTTTTTATTTTCTAGATCTCTTTCATTGCTTTCAGAATAATATATTTAGATATGAGATATCCTGTCGGTTTGCCTTTTTAGGTTTAGCCTTTACTTTAATGGGAAGAAAAAAGTAGTCAGATCTACAATTTTTATGCCAATATATTCCAAGTACATTTTTTCCAAAGCACTGCAGATCTGTAATGAATAATAAATACAAAACTACAGTGATGATTACAAAATTTGCTTGGTTAAAGTTGATGCAATTGGAAATATTTTGAAAATGACATAAAAATGGCAGGTTTATACACCACGTAATAAGCAAGTGTATATTGTTACTGAATTAACTATAATAAATTACTAAAGAAATCCTTATCAAGTAAATAAACATACTTGGGCTACTTTCTATTAATAATTTCAGGAAACACGGCATGTGTGCAAACTCATCTTTCTAGCCAACCACATGGTTTTCCCTATTGTTTATCATAAACCGATTCCATTTTCCTTATGCGACTATCGACTAGTCTTACTTTATTAATATAATTTTCCCCTTGATTCCACGAAACCCCTTTTACTACCGCATGACCATTAAGTGAAACAAAAAAATTATTTGTTTGAGTAGATGTACTTCACTATAGAAGCAGACCCGATTCATTATTGTTACATTTCAAATTTGCTTGCAGGGCAGTGTTCAAATTTGACGGCCAGAAGATAGTGTGCGCGGCGAAAGGCGACGCCTTCGATAAATTCAAGGAGCATTTCTCTGAAAACGAGAGAGCTTTCGGCTACATCCGGCTGCAAGCTGGAGATGAAATGTCGAAGAGACAGAAATTCCTGTTCGTGACTTGGGTCGGGCCCTCCGTCAGCGTCATACAGCGCGCGAAAATGTCTACCGACAAGTCCATGATTAAGGATATCATAAAGGTGCGTACCGTTTTTTGCTTCCACTGACCGCACTGAGCGTGACCTGCTTTCCAGAACTTCGCCGTGGAACTCCAGCTGGAAACGCTGGCAGACATCGACTTGGTGAACTTCACGGAAGCCTTGAACAAGGCCAGCGGCGCCAACTACGGCACCGGCGTTCGGGACCTTTAATCGTAACATTTTGTATTAGTATTGTAAATTGAGGAGTTCTGCGGAACGATATTGTAAATTAATATATTTATATCCAATAACAGCTACGTATGAAGATGATGGCCTTACAAATGTAATACCTGTAATTGTATTTTAACGTGTGCTACTCGATATAAGAATTACTATCGTATTCACAGATGTACCATGTAAATGTGCAATTTAATATTATAATAAACGATACAATCATTTGTAGTACATAGTTATGGTGTTTTAATATAAAAAATCTTAATCATCTCTATTATTTTCAATCTTCTCCATTTAATATCTAATATTTGTCTTTAAAAAAACAAATGCAAACATCATAACATAAATTCGACCAATTTTGGTAAACGATCCCCAAGATTTCCCGATTTATGGGCGCGTCAGGTGATATAAGATGATCAGATATACAACGAGTTACCAAAGAGTTTATTACTAGAAAATCCAGCCAGTTACGCTTGGTTACTAGAGAGAATGCAAGTGTTACGAACTTTCTGTAGTAATCGTTACTATTACTGCCCTCCAACGATTGTGCCAGTCAGAAATTCCGTTTCACTCTGGTGCATCGCCGTAATGGGCGTTGATGTTATGTTGACATTACGAAATATATAGCCTCTGGCAACCAATGCTTCTCACGCGGCTGGGGACCGGGGACCTCCGCATTGTGCTTTAAAGATATTTGATTGTTATTTCGTAAATAAATAACAAAAAGAAACCTATCATACTCGAATACACCACTTTAGTTTTGGAAGTACAATTTATGTATTAAGATCTAACAAAGGTTAAAATTATATCAAATTTTTAGAAGTTTTCAAAATGGCCTCGCGCAGACAAATAATAACACTTCATTGGAATTGGCGCATCAAGAATATTTTAAGCTTAAATACAAAGACAAATATAGCTATGGGTATACATTTTATGAAGACTTGGACTACAAACTTCGTTAAAGATAATGTTTCAGGTATTGGTAATGGAACCGGCGTACACCTGCCAGAAAAAAATATTCACAAAACAATGTTTTTGTTTGTAAACATTTTAGCATGAGATATAGTTTGCACATTGTCCAACAGAACTCTCTTTTTTGAAACGGCAATAAAAATAATATAAATTATATTCAATGTTTTATTTTAGCATCACACAAAACAATGCTTGTCACTTAGTCATTAACCAGTTTGGAAAATTATATCGTTCAAATGTTTGGTCGCACGAGAGATACGTTCTTCCAGCCTCATTTTAAAGTTCCGGATTACTTGCCTAGTTATTCCACAGGTACTGCTGCGATGGCACTGCGAATAGCATCTTTTAATTCTTCAACAGTCGGTGGCCTATGTCGAAAGACTTCAGTCTTCAGGTATCTTCACAGCAAAAATCTCAAGGGAGCAGATCTAATGACCTAACCGGCCATCGGGTGTCACCATGTTATGATATAAGAGGCGGTCTAGAATAATCTGTTTAGAACCTCTGGAGAAATTCTTGCCGTGTGTGCGGTAGTGCCATCTTGTTTGAACCACAGTTGTGCATTTCCATGTTTATTGAGTCTGGGCTCCAGAAAATTGCGTAACATCGCAACATATCGGATAAATGTAACAGGCCTGCTTCCTCAAAAAAAAACCCTATGATGCCAAATTCCGTAATAGCACACCAAACAATTGCACACTGACTGTGGAGAGGTCACTCGTGGAGTTGTCGAGGATTTTGTGGGGTCTAATACCGAATATTCTGCTTATTGGCATAGCTCGATAAATGAAAATGAGTTTCGTCGCTACTGAGTACGACATCTTCAAATGGATCATGTGTCAGCGTGTCCTTGCAAGTAGCCGGACGGGCGTACCAGTCACATTTTTTAAGTTTATAAACCACCATCATTTTGTATGGATGGAACATGAGATCGCAATGTATAAATTCCCCACATGCTCCGGTCAGATATTCCTAAGGCGAGAGCTTGCTTAGCGGCAGAACGTTGTGGTGATGTGACAACAGCCTGCCTTATTACTACGATATTTACTAGATCTACCGAGTGATTTCCGTTTAAATGCTGAACCAGTCTGTCGGAAATTATGTATCCACATCATTATGGTTTTCTTGGTCTTCTATGAAGACCTACCCTGAAATGCCTGCGATATCGCCGCTGAGTCGCAATCACAAAATAAAATTAAAAGAAGCGTTCAAAACAAACGCACGGTTCACCACTCCACGTTATGCTGGGCACTAACATGGCATGTCTTGTGTTGTTCAAAAATATACCACTCAAGCGTCGCTTACCAATGACATAAGTCTGCGATGGTTGCGTTTTTAGTTTTTGCAATTGATTCTTATGTACTTTTTAGCGCTTATTCCAAAATAATCTTCATTTTTTACCGTCACGTCAAGATTTTTGGAAAATCGCAAGTTTCAAAATTACTAAAAAGTCGAAAAATTGCAATTATTCCAAAATAATTGCAATAAACTGATACTATAAAATAGACATAAAATGTTTTTTTTATAATAAATAAATATAATATATTCACTCTTTTGGCTTATATACATTTTTATAGCAAAACAGTTGAGGGGTCGGGTGAGGGTCAAAGGGACGGGAGGAGTTTATTGACCTCTGATGTTTTCTAATGAAAAATAATTTTCTGTTCGATTACATTTTTCATTTATTTATTTTTACGAGGGGAACCCCCTTTAGATATCTCTACCTACAATTCTTAGAAGCCGCAATCTTCTCGGTATACCACATGGTGCGTAATCAACAAATTTCGGATTATATATGATGTGTCTTTATAGGCAGAATAATTTTTTTTAGTATTAATGACTCATTTGTTTATTTTATTAGCCCTTCCCTCAAATCACTACATCATTGACAGCAATAGTATAGTTAGAGTTGAACTTTGACCTGTGTGACAGCAGCAGCAGCAGCACTCATAATTTTTTTTAGATATATAATTATTTCTTTTAATTCTTAAGAGATACATAGAGCCCTTGAACCCCCCCCCCTTCCCTCTAAATGTCCCTTAGGAAATATACAAAGTTGTTTTGGTTAAAGATAACGAGATGGTGGGAGAGTTGGCTCTTCATTGTTCAGTGAATGCGTGGGGTCGCTAGCGTGGCCGAAAGTATGAGTAAGTGAGATTGATAGGTTGTGACAAGACTTAACAAGATGTAACGTGTTTATTGGTAACTATGCACGCCACTCATGCACCATGCAACTCTCAGTGCTGTTCCAACCATCTTCGTGCGCAAGTCGAGTTTTCTTCCCTCCTCCTTGATCAAACGTATTGTTATCTGCACAAAATTTATTTTCAGGTCATAAATTAAACTTTCCGTTTTCTAAATGGCTTCAAAGCTGTAAAAATTCTGCAGATTCTTTTTGTTATATTTGTAGTGAGTTAATGGTAGAAAGGCAAAAAAGAAATATAACAAAATTCGTTCGACAAGTGTAACTCGCGTATTTCGGAGTGAAAATAGGAGATCAAGACAAAACTTGGGCGCTCCACTACGTTAGCTACACATGTATTAAAGGACTTAGATGGTGGTCGAAGTGTGAACCAGAAGAGTTCAGATTTAGACTCCCAATGATTGTTTGACTGGTGTTCACGGTTTCAATTTGAAAAATAAAAAAAGAATAGTCTACCCAAACATGCCATCCGTTTTACGTTCAGTTCCTTATGGTTCAGACGTACGAATACCAATTCCACCAGAAAATTTACCTGAAATAGACAAATAATTCAAATAACAATAACATTTAGAAGTACGGACCTGGAGATAATTGTGCACCAGAGCTTTTTTCAGTCAGAACTAAACGATTTGGTTCTAGGTTTATACAGGGTGGTATTCAAAAGTAGTAGGACTGATTTTAAAAAAAATTTATTGAACATTTTGGTACATCGACTTAATACTCTTCAAAATAGGCCCCTTGGGCATCCACACACTTCTGGTAGCGAGCCTTCAAGGTCGCGAAGGACTTCTGGAAGTTGTCCTCCGGGATGCTGTTCAGCGCCCTCGTCGTTGTCGCTTGGACTGTTTCCACCGAGTCGAAACGATGCCCCTTGAGCTACCTCTTGATCCGGGGGAACAGGAAGAAGTGCGGCGGTGCCACATCAGAGCTGTAGGGGGGGGGGGCAACGTGGAAACACCGAATTTGACCAGGAGATTCCTCGCAATCCACGCGCCGTGGCACTTTTCGCATCGATAAATCCTCTGTGATGATGCGTTGGGCTGTCCCGTACGAAATATTCAGCTCATCACTAATTAATTTAATGCCCAACCGTCGGTCAGAGTTCAAAAGTTGCTTAACTTTCAGCACATTGGTCGTCCTCAACGAGCTCCCTCCCCTCCCGAAACAACTTGTGCCACTCAAATATCGAGGAACGGCTCATGGTATCCTTGTAGGCCTGGGTAAGCATGTTCTTGGTTTTGGTCTCTGAATTTCCAAGTTTGTAGCAAAACTTGATGGCGTACCGCTGCTCCAAATTTCGCTCCATCGCAACTGACAGGAGGTCACTAAAACAGTTGTCCACACTCAACTAACGCACGCAGGTGACTGCCGCAGGTCGAAACCTGTTCCCAAGGCTCCCCTCCATAACATCCGGCCTTGCAGACCCCCCTCCATCGCTCCGCGCGCGCGGGAAAAAAACAGTCCTACTACTTCTGGATACAACCCTGTATCTCACCAAAGAAAATTCAGAATTGATTGGTTCGAGGTTTAAAGACAAGAACCTGCTAGGAGATGGCATTTTATTTTTCTGATTTTCAGGTACAGATAAAAGAATTTTGTGGTAATATTTATTAAAAATTAAGGGGTCAATGATCCTCCGCTGTCCTCTTCAGGCTCTTCAACTAATTAGCTATAAGAATGCATAGCATAAGACAAAAAATAAATAAATTATAAGAAAAAAACGTTTTAAAGCCTCACATTTTCGCAATTTTTCGACTTTTTACAAAATTTTGAATGTTACGATTTGCTAAAAATCCTGAAGTGAAAGAAGAAAACGAAGAATGTTTTCGGATTCAGTGCTAAAAATACGTAGGAATCAATTATTAAAAGTTAAAAAACATGACACAGAATAAAGATTGAGACGAGTCAAAGAGAACAGACGAGTGGCGACAAATATTTTCGTAAATCGAAAATTATCACGGAACACGCGCCGCGATAAATAAATATTGAGATAAGAGAGTTTAAGTGTAATTAAAAAGGAATGATTTAACTTTGGAGACATAAAGAAAGTAATTATTTTTATAAAACGCGAAATACTACACAACATTCGACACACACGGCATAAATAAGGTTTGCAAACGCAAAAATTGTACGGTAGATGAAAAGATACTAAACAGCTGCAAGATAACCGGCGGTATCACAAATAAATAAATAACACCAAATAAATAAAAAACCGGACGTTTTCATTAAATAAAGAATCGTAAATTAAAGAACATGGAAGAAATTTTACAGGATATCAATAATAAACTTGAAAATATGATTACGCATACAATTAAAGATGCATTTCAAGTTTAATTACAGAAAATAAAACTAGAGAATGATAACATAAAATGAGAAATAGTGGTCGAGAAAAGGTAATAATAATGGGAGACCTAAATATCCGAGTTGGGAATAAGAATAGGGGAATAGAAAAACATATGGGGAAAAACGGAGAAGAAACATTAAACAATAGCAGAAAAAGAATAATAGAAATATAAGTAGAAAATAATATAAATATAAAAAAAGATATACGAGAGTGTGCGAAACCAGGAATGAAAAATCAATCATCGATTATTTTTTGTTGAGTAAGAATGTATAGAAAAAAGTAAAAGATGTAAAATTCAAAAGAGAAGCAATGGTAGGGAGCGATCATTATCTAATAATAATGAAACTAAACAGAAAAAAAATGGAGAACAAAATCGATGAAAGGTGGAGAAAAACTAATAAATAAATAAGTTTTAAACTAAGAGAAAAAAGTTCTAAAAAGAATATAAAAGATACTAAAGAATAAACTAAAAAATAAAGAAAAAAGCAAAAGCATAGAGGAAAAATGAGAACATCCTAAGCACAGCATAATGACTGCAGCAGAAGAGAGTTGTGGAAAAACAAAATATCTAATAATAACATGAGAAAAACTGACTGATGACATACGACCAAAAATAAAGAACAAAAAAGACAAATGGAAAAAATATCTATATACAAGAAAGTAGAAGATTACGAGGAACATAAAGAAAAAAAAAAGAAGTTATATTAGCAGTTAAAAAGACTAAGGAAAATTCGTGGAAGAAATTTGGATATAAAATGACAGAAAACTATAGACGGAATCAAAAATTGTTCTATGGTGCAATAAAACAACTTAGGAAGAAAAAGAAGTACGGCATGCTAAATATAAAAGATGAAGAAAACATAGTAACTAAAGAAGGCAAAATAATGGATAAATGGAGAGAGTACTTCAAAGAGTTAACACACACGGACATACAATACCGAGAGGACGGAAATGAATAAGGCAGAGATCAAGAGATAAAAATAGAAATTATAACAGAAGAAGAAATAGAAGAAGCAATAAAGACGTTAAAAGTAGGCAAAGCAACTGGTAAAGACAACATCATCCCAGTAATGATAAAATACATGGGACAAGAAGGAATAATCAAATTAAATGAAATAATAAATAATATATTAAAGACTGCAAGAATACAGAAGGTTTGGAAAATATATATATACCCATATATAGGAAAGAAACTGTAATAATTAAAGAGGAATAACGTTACCAAATGTCCCAGGAAAACTATTTGCAAAAATAATAAGAAAAAGAATAAGAAACAAAATCGACACAACACTGGAAGAGCCGCTATGTGGATTCAGAAAAAATAAAAGTACTCAAAATCTTATTTTCATAATTCGACAAGTAAGCAAAAAATAATTAATAAAAGTAAAGACATACACATATGTTTTATCGACCTGGAAAGAGCGTTTAAGAGAATACGAAGAGAAGATATTTGGAAAGTGTTGCAGAAAAGAAGAGTAAATAGAAACACCACAGAAGTAATAAAGGACATGTACAAAGGAAATTTTAGAAGGTTAAAAATAAATAATAAATAAATTACCATGTATCAAATATAGCAACCATTCCTTTATTCAATAAAAATTGCGGTGTAATAAGCTAACTACAGAAAGAGCTATGGACCCAAAAATTGTGTTTTTAAAATGAACACAGAGTTCTGTTCGAATTAAAGAATAATCGAGCCTAGTAAATAACATCTTTCAAAACTATTTTTAGGTAGAAAATCTTTACTACAACTAAAGATTCTAGCCAAAAGATATAAAATTCATTGTATCTTCACACTAATCAATAAGTTTGCATCAAAAACTAAATTAAATGGATTTTAACTGCTTCAAAATTAGCGAAAAATAAAGTCAATACAAAATGACAATGGAGTGTTATAAAATCCAAAAACATTTTTACTAAAAAAATTCTTTTTTTAAAATTTATTAACAATTGTCAGATCAACATTATAGATGTTATACATGACATTTGTAACAGTCAGTTACTAATGACTTTATACACTTGACATTTGTATTGTATTAACATTCGAGACTATTATTAGCGCCCCTATTATCATAGAACACAATGTTAATTTAGTTACTGTCTTCATCAGATGTTATTATATCATGGGAAAGTTTTCGTTTAAGTCTTACATGGGTATTGCTTTCACCTAGGTTATAGTACACTGCTCCATCACACGCACTTATATTACAGAGAAACTTTTTGGCACTTTCTTTAATATAATCTTGGACATGCGATAACCCTAGCTTATAATTCAGTTGGTTGTTGCGAATGTACCACGACACATTTATTGACATTTGCAAGACTTTATTTTAAAACTTCTGTAGTTTCTGAATGTTGGTTTTGTTTGTACATGAGAATGGCACATTCGACCTTTAGCGTAGATTTCTGGTTTATCAGTGGATATAGTTGTCGTAATCCATTATTGCTTTGAATTAGTCTCTAATTTACGTGAAAGTTTCAGCTTTTGTTAGTCTGGCATCCAAGTAGACCATTGGGTATTTAATTGCAGAATTTTTGGGATTCCAGGGAATAACTTCTCGGTTAACTTCCATGTTGGGTAGGTTGATTATTCCTCTTAATGTGAAGATCTTGCACTGGCATTTAGAGGGGTTTATCTAGATGTTCTAACTTTTAAATCATCTACAGATTTTATTTGTTGCTTGTGGTAGTTGCTGCACTGCTTCTGTCAAGTCTGTACTTTGAGTTATAATTGCTGTGTCATGAGCATAGGGTGCCAATGACGCTGATGTTTGTGGTGCATTTGACATGTAGATATTAAAGAGTAGGGGACCCGAAATATTACCCTATGGTACTTTTGTCTGGATGTATTTGGTTCTTAAAATTGCTGAGTCTACTTTCACTGAAAATGTTCTTTCTTCAAAAAAGGAGAAGGTAATTGATAAAGATAGCTGGGTATGCTAATATCTAGGATCATCTTCTTAAAACCTTCAATCCAGACTTTGTCGAAAGCCTGGGCTATGTCTAAGAAAACCGCTGTAGTGTAGCACCTATTTCCGTAACCATTTTCAAATATTTCGCTAATTCCTTGTAACTGGTGACAAGTAGAGTGTCTTCTTTTGAAGCAAAATTGAAAGTTGGAAATAATTTGGAGTGTATGTATTTCTTTGGTCAGTTGTGTACAGATGGCGTTTTCTAACAGTTTTGAAAGAGTAGCCAATTGACTTATCGGATTATAGTTTTTGATAGTATTTTTGTTTTTTCCAGGTTTGGCAAACATGAGAACGTGGGAATGTTTCCATGTCCGAGGAAAGTAACCTGTTCGTAAACATGCATTAATTATTGTTGCTATATATGCTAAGCTTTTCTTGATTAGATCTCAGGACCGAGTTAGGTATTAGGTCATGGCCGGGTAATTTTCGCTTTTGCAGTATTGCTATAATTGTGCCAATTTCATTTGGAGGTGTGGGTTTAATATCGCCTGCAATTACTGGATAATTCCTTTCTATATAATTGATTACTTGCGGTACCTTTGTGAAGGTGCAGGTGATTGCGGGTGTAAAAATCTGTTCTAGATGCTTAGCAAAAGTTTCTGCTTTTTCATTACCCGTAGTGAGGATATCATTGCCAGATGTAAGCGTAGGTAATTCTTCATGTTTCTTTAAGATTCTTCTGGTGTTTCTGCACATTCCCAGATCTCCAGGGGCGATGTTTTCAATATGCTTTTTATAGGATTGGATTCTGTAGTCATCCATTTATCTTTTTAGTCGGTGCGTTAAGTTATTCAGAAGCCTTTTTGTCTCAGATTTATTAGTCTTTTGCCATTGTCGTTTCGTCTGGCTACATTTTTTTAATTAAGTCTATTATGTAATTCGGAGGATAATTATTGTTATAACTGCTGCTCTGATGCCTTGCTGAGGCTGTAGCAGCAGTATTCGCCGCATTGGTAATTGATGCAGGGATTTTAGAGACAGTTGTATCAATGTCTTCCTTATTATTTAATGCATGTAATCTGGCGAGGTTGTAGTCTAGCGCAACTTGGAAATTGTCCCATTTGATTGGTCCATTAGTTAAAGTGGGGGATTTTTAGTTTTTGGTTCACAAAGAAAGTTTATTTATGCAGGCAGGTGGTCAGAATTTAGTTCCATGATTACACTTTGATTTATTTACTTGGAGAAGTTTTTCTTCAAGATAATAACCAAGATGTCGAGTTAGTGGTCAGTTCTGTATGGAAAATACGTGCATTCATTCGGCGCCATCACTTGGAAGGTATGCTGTTGAGTAATGTTCAAGTTTAATTCTCTTAGGGGTATTTACTCTGCAACACCATGTTATGTGTTTACTGTTAAGATCTCCAATTACCAATGTTAGCTCAGGTGTGTTAGATATAATTTTGAGTTCATTATCGTCTAGTCTTTTGTTTAGTCGCTTTTATATGATTAAGGTTATAACTTCGCTATTGTCATTAGTTTTACTTTTATTCCGGTGACTTCTAATTTAAGGTTGGGAAGGTCAGGGATATGACTGTGTTGGAGTTTTTGTTTGATCATAATTGCTACTCTTCCAGAGGCTATTCTGGCATTTTGGTCTTTACAATATACTTTGTACCCGGGTATTTTTAGAATGTCATTTTCAGTTAAATGGGTTTTAGAGATGCACGCAATATCAACTATATGTCTGGCTAAAAAGGCTATAAAGACTGAGCGTCGATTTATAATGCCATTTGCGTTCCAGTTTAGTATTTTTATATTTTCTAGGAGTTTTAGCGGATTATGGTCCACTGAAAAGTAGAGGGACTATAGTATTCACGACGAACGTTTTAATTTGAGGCAGATAAGATGTTATTAGAACCATTAGGACATTGATAAAGGTATTTGATGTGAGAGGTGTTGTTGACGGGTTTGACGTGTCAGTTTCAGAGAAACGACCGGTGTTACAGAGATTTTTAACTCTGTTGACAAAGGTCTGTTTCACTGATATATGCATTATATGACCTTGTTCTGTTTACATTTTTGTTGATGTTTAGATTGTTGTTTGCGTGTTTTTGTTGTAGTTCCTTATATTAGCTACATACTCGGTAGCTTGCTGCATGATCACCCCCATTGTTAACACATGTAGGTTTGTCTTCAGATTTTTTGGACATTTCATATGATTGTGAGCTCCTGCACATTTCACGCATTTTCGGGTAAGAGTGTAGTACTTTTTCGTGTGCTCATAGCGCTGGCATCTATGACACTGTGGTGAGTTTACAGACTTTTTTATAATTTCTAACGTTACCAAGGAGTGGCCTAGTGCTTTTTTATTTAAATATTTGTTTTGCTTTATCATTATTGGTTAATTCAATTGCGCACACTGGTAGTGGCTTTTTATTTTTCTTAGTGGTGATCTTACATTAAGAATGGGTAATTTCACCAATGCTTCGCTTATTTCCTCCTTAGTTAGTGATGGAGGTACATTTTTAATAAGGGTTTGGTGTTTGCGTTTTAAAGGTGTGATATGGAATTTTATTTTCAGTATAAAACTTTGTGAGAGTACGGTAGTCGTCTCCTTGAGTTAGATTTATTTGCATGGTGTCTATATTACACATTGTTGTGAACTTGCCTTTTGTCATCTTTTCGATATCCGTCACCAGGACTTTATGATTTACTGCACTATGCAGGTAGATAGGTGGTATTTTTACTTTAACCGGGATCGTAGCGGTAGGCTGTGATGACGCGTTTTTTATTTTGCTTTGATTAGTATCATCCGTCTCTTGCTGGGATAGTTGATTAAATTTATTTTGTTTTAACAAGTCTTCTGTTGTCCATAGATATCTTTTTTGCACCTAGTTTATAGGTGGTGATAGGTAATCAGCAATGCGCTTAAGATGAGCTTGATTAAAAATAGTTAGCACGTGTTTTATTAAAAACCCGTTGCAGTAAATGATATTACCTAAAAGAAAAACAATTTAAAAATTTTTGTCGAAAATGTGAGGTTGAATCATAACTGAATAATTCTAAAATACATAAACAAAATTTTCCGCTAATAGTCCAGGAGCCCTATCTGAAAAAGTAGGTGTTTCATCAAATAATTGTTGAATTAGGTTTTTGTTGATAATAAATAAAAAAATACGTACTTTCGAATGAACAAAAAAGTAACCACGGATTTTGGTCGAGTATTTTTTAAAAATGAGAAAACAAGTTGGAAAACACGGTTATTCGCATTTATCTCGATAATCACGCTTTGTAAAACCAACCGTATGACCTATGAAGTATTAAAAAAGATGTGTTGCTACATAACAAATTAATTTTTACAATTAATATTCGATCAAGCCAGAGTAGCGGACGCGAGAGAGCGGAATGGCGCCTGCTCAGCGACTCGCTGTTGCCAACTGCGCGCGTGAATTCAAAAGTGCTAAGCGTGCGACGTTCGACTGCTCTGTATGATTTAGTTTTGATACCTTGTTTATTACAATTTATGAACTTATTCTCTTAAGTATAATGTTTTACTGTACGTGCGTACGCTTAATGCAGTGGATTATTTATGGTCTATATGGATTATATAGTGTTAATTACCGTCACTTTATGTGACATATTGTGTATTACTTACAATTTCGTGCATTGTTTGTTATAAAGGAAGAGGTATAATGGATAAGTATTGGAAATACTTTATTAAAAACTTTATTAAAAAATTTTGTTACAAAGTATTTTTCACATTATAAAAAAGTAAAATAGTTTTAAACATATTTACCAAACAACTAAATAGCATGAACTGAAACAAACTGTAAAATCTATATAAGACTGTTTTCACAAGAAAAAAGTTTTCACGCAATATGCAATTTTTTTACAACCGGCTCTTCTCCATCACTTCTGTCATCGTTGTCATCATCAATATTATCATCATCATCATCATTATATAAACAAGTAATGTCAATATTACTTTCGCTATAACAGTCTTCGAAATCTTGTGGCAAGTATTGAAGAAGACAATCATTGGATGATTCGTTAATATCTAGCACGTCCATATCATTATTATTTACGGTATTTTCAAATGGTTCGCCATTCAAACAAGTTTGCCCTTGACATCTAGTGCACAAACGGGTACAATATAAGCTGTTCTTTCTACATGTACACGCCTTATTTTTGCATCCGGACTCACAGCCACACGCGAATGTATTTAGTAACTGGTCTGATATTAACTTTCCAGACGTTAGAATTGGTTTCAGTCCGTACTGGGACATTGTCCAACCCCATTGTAACGCGTCCATACTGTTGCCAAGCCACTTTTGTAACAGTAAAAATACTTGAAAGCAGTGTTGCTTAGGAGCATCCTCGGATTGGTGGCAAAACTTCCAGCTCAAATTTAACACGATTGGTGCATTTTTCAAACATTTGAAAACGCAGTTCGTTTAATCTACGGTTCTTGTTTTTGAGATTATACATTGCCTTTATCAAAGTTTTACTTGCTTTTGCTAAATTTCTTCTGCTTGCATTAATATCATAAAAAATTAAGGCCAGATTGTGCAAGCTCCTGTCGCTGTTTAGAATTTTCATTAACTTATGTTTCCCAATGTTGTAGAAGGCCGAGGTCATATCTGAGCCAGAAAAAAGCTGTATAAACGTTATCATCGATTTTAATTTTGGGTATTTCAAACTATTGCAATTAAAAACGCATTCGTAGACTTTTCCTCTACTTGGCTTGATAAAATAAATATTAGCGTTGCTGGGTGTGAGTTGAAACAATAAAACGAGAAGATCAACATCCTCTCCGGCGATGGCTACAGTATTACATTGATCGTTTTTACAATGATATCGTCAGCATCATTACTCGCCACAATAGTGCGAAAACCGGACGTTTGCAACTTCGTACAAAGTAATTCAATCAAGTTTTTCTTATTTTTATCGTTAGCTAAAAAGATCTCCTGATTAAAATTAATTGATGCTGTTGCGTCGAAATTTATTTCTCGGCTCTAATATTTGCCTTTTCTTTTTTTACGATCTGAAGATTTAATACAAGTACTATCATTGGCATCTGGATAGCCGTGAAAGACTATAAAAGAATTTTGTGAAAAGTGTGCAGAAACATACGAAGTATACACAGATAATATGTAATCTATGGTGTCATTTGCGTAGCACTTGATGTAGCAGGTAGCCTCCATCGATTATGTATGTCATATTAGAACGACGAATAGAATCGCTAACAGTATTGAAATTTAAATAAAATGTAGATTTATTAGATTTTCTTAATCCAGCTGCGTCGAAAAGTGAGCACGGGTATGGCGAGAGTTCAAACTTTAACAGATCACGCATATCATTTTTACACTTAATAAGCAAACAAGCTCTTAGAATATGTTGTTCATCTACTTTACGGTTTCATTATTTACTGTTATTGACGAGTAACCGTTGAGAGACAGTACTTTTCGTTGAATTTGACGTTTCCAAATTTTTTTCCGATGATTGAATCCATGATATTGTTTCCTACTTCAAGCGCTTTATGGCAGTTTATTTTGTTCATCCCCGATTATACCTGATGTAATACTCATAATTTTGTCAGTTTTGGGAAACGGGTTATGCGCTTCGAATAAAGCGACGAGTTTACGCAAATCGAGACAGTGTCTCGAGATACGGCTTTCGGATTCATCAACATGCTGCTCAGAAGATATATATTGCGTGTTACAAAACTGTTCGACTGCGTCTGAGACATCTAAAATCACGATTGACGACAATATCCACTTGGCTAACACACTGTCCGTTATCCCTCGTTTGCACACTTCATGTCACGCATAAGTGATTGTTCGATTACTTGATCGGAGAAATTTCCAGCACGGCGTTTTAATTTGCGTTTGATAGTAAAGTATCCTTGATTAGTGAACATGTCAAACTCAAAGGGATCCATAATCTTTTCAAGTTCACTCATTTCTTGAAAATATAACTGCGCTGACCTCGCATAATTAATGCGACCGATAGAGTGCAAATACGGCAACATGTGTTGTATACAAAGTAGATGAAATTTCCAATCACCCGTTTTTTTCCGCGTGAATGAAATCCTTAACAATTTGAACCATAGAAAAGTATTGAATTCAAAGTTGACTGGTTGGGCCGTTTTGTTTTAGCGCTTCTAGAAAATTCGCAAACTTATTTTTAATCCTTATCAAATCATCGTTGTTCGCGTCAAATTTTTCGCTAGTCACATCATCTAAAATTGATTTTAATAAACCTTTGTCATTCTCCGATAAATTTAGTAAAAAGAAAACATGATGTGGCAAAGCGCATTGTACAAGAAGGTGACCCCTTAGAGCCCTTGCAAACGCATGTTCTGTCAAGGCTTTCTCATCGTAATTAGCGGCAAAAAGGTTAAGAACGCATCGAGTAATCCGGAGCCTTCCATCACATTTCCCAATGCACCGAAAAACTTAATAAAGTATGAAAACCTCCCAATCGAATTATTACGCAATTTAATTCTTTCTAGTACATTGTATCTTTTGAGCACGCAACGATTTCCCTGGCTTTTTGGTATAGCGGTTGGTCAAAGGTGACGAATGTATGCTTTTCACCATTGGCTATGCACTCTTGACCAGCCTCAAAGAGCACAGTTAATATCCTGTTGTATTTGCTAGGAGGATTATTAATAAAAGGCAAAGGTATAATTTTCGTTGCGATGCAAGTATTTACGCCAGTGTAATTTTCTGACAACCCATTTCAACCCGATACCTTATCACATCTCTCGTATTTGCCGAGTAACCATAAGATATCGGAGGAAGATAATTCCAGTTTACATGCTTTTTGTTTTACATTGATAACATTAATATCGGACAAACTACTCGAACTTCTTGTAAAGTATTTTAAAGGAATGTGGCCAAAATTACCGATAGTATTTACCCTTGGTAAATTATTTAATCTTTTTACTGTTTTTTGTGATTGTACGGCAGTCGATGGCGTTATACACATAATTCGTCCCACGGCATCAAAACTTTGTCTGCCGTCAATCGTGCAAGCATTAAAGTCAGCATTATCAAACACGAACTGCATATAAGCTTTTTCAAGGTCGTATTTTTGAGAATCAACAACCACGCTGCCTCAAATCTGAGAGTCTCTTTATATGACTCGCATAGTCCAATATGCGCTAATGAATCTATTAAATTTTTTGCAGCGTATTTCTTGTGTATCATACACGATAGACCCAGCAAAATTGTAGAAAGAAAAGATCGCGGACGAACAGCAGATATCAAGCTATGTGCTGATGTTATAGATGTATTTTCCCATTTTGACATATTTTGTTTCGATTTATTTGTTTTAATAAGAATGTCAAGAAATAACTTTAAATTATATGGAATAACCGTAGTGACATTATCGAGAAAGTGATTCGGCGCGGGGTATTCATCAGTTTCATACACCATACTCCGTATGTCCTGTAAAATGATATGAGCTGCTGACTCTACTATTCTCCGTTTTTCTTCTTTCTCATCTTCTTTTCTATTATTATACCAATCATTACTCAAGATTTTATCACGGGCATCGACAAAGCATATTACATAGCCTTGTTTTACTGGATAAATTAATATGTCGTTGTCAAAATATTTAATTAACTTTTCTTTAATATAAAATATACCAAGATTGTCCGAGCCCTTATAAAGTTGTAAAATATTTTTTAGAGAGAATTGGCATTCCTCTCTGTTCTCAAATATATAATTGATAATAAAATCAATTACATCCGACACTCGCTCAGTGTTAGGCCTATGATAACGAGCACCTGCTTGTACAAAATCAATTTTATGTGTTAATCGTAGTTTAATCAGTTTATAACGACTATTGTCACCTCTTTGCTTTATACATTCGACAATATTGTCAATTGTACTATTATTAACAACGCATGAGACTTTCTTAAGCTTTCCTGAACTTTTTAGCGCTTTTTTCTTATAATCGTCGAAGGCATCGTCGCCACAAAAAAACAACAACATAACATAATGAAATCAAATACTTCGCAATCTACCACGGCTCGAACTGCGGCACTCGTTGCTGGTTTCTTTTTACTGTTTAAGTATGCTTGGATACTTCGTTCTCGTGTATATGTAACAAAGCAATTGGAATGTACGTCACCAGACTGCAAACCTGCGAAACTGAGATGTTTATTAATGTCTCTCTGCTCGCTGGTTCTTATCAACGTCAGTATCGCACGTTTTTTGAAGGTCTTTTTCCCATTGGGATCCAACTGTTTGTCGCATAAGACACATATCGGAAAATTCTCCATTCTTCCACCACGCTTGATCCAAAAATTATCTGCAAAAATTATATTCGAATTTATTTTTAGAACAATAAAGACTTTATGAGATACAAGAAAGTACGTCTGAAAAAAGAATGTCGTTTGATTTTTCAAAAAATAATGTGTTTTACGTACAAATAATTGCAAATGTTTATAGGTTATGTTAAAATCATTGGACCTTGGCATAACCTATGAAAACTTGGAAATATTTTGAGAAATATATTTCTATATAAAAAACTTACGTCGACAGTACGGTGAAACACATAGAAAAAAAACTCAACAATTTAAAAGAACGATGATAAAAACATTACATTATATGTCAATAATATAATCATAAATTGTAATAAACAAGATACCAAAACTAAAACATGGGGCCGGCGAAGAAATTGCTCTGTAAGCAATCCCAGAACGAACTTAAAACTTAAAAATTCGAAATCGAATATCTCGAAAATTATTCGACATAGAATTTTTCGACTTCATTTTCGAATTCAGCGTAAAATTTCCTATAAGAATCCATTTTCAAATTTAAAAAAATCTCAAATTTTGTTTCGGACCGACAGAGCGACAGACATATAGAATTCAGTAATGAACTCTTTAAGGGGGTTAGTACCTTTAAAATCTTAAAATTTTCGTGTTTTTTTTTATTGTTCTATTTGAAAGAGCTACGCTTTACGAATACTTTGCCGCAAACCCGAACGCGCTACGTTCAAATTTGGCGCTGCGAGAGCTTGTGACGTGGCGCAAGGTGGGGGAAGACACTCCGAGCGAAGCGGACGACAGCTGCCAGCTGACTTCGTTCCCCCTGCCTTGCGTATGCGCTCTGCGCGCTCTCGATGCGCGCTTTCCTCTTGTTTTCTTACGCGGTGTGTTGGTGCTCTTTTACTCTATGGGATTGAGCGAGGCCTTTTCGATATAGTTTCTCAGTGGTTTTCGTGGTACGCATGAGCTCAGCGAGAAAACAAAAGCACAACGTCAGATTGTTTATGCTTTGTTTTTCTCACCGGTGAACGATATAACCTCGACTCTGACTTGTTTATTGTTGTTATATCTTTGGAAGTATTTATTACAATGACTGGCCGGGTCTATATCGGTCAAAAGGACATGGGGAATATAAGGGAAGACCTTCCGAAGAAAAACGTGTGCCTCCGAGCAAACGAAGAAATCAAACGCCCGAAGACAACGCGGACCTTTCTACGTCGGCGAAAAACTGCGAACTAGTACTGGCTCCGAGGGTGTCGAGATTACAGACTTTCAAGGATACCGAATTCTTGATTTGTGGACTTTTGTCATTCCTAACTTCTCTCATCAAGTGTCGCGAGTGTGATGGTGAAATGAAGTTTTCTGAATCAGCTGTTCGCGGGCTTGGCTTCAAAATAAACATTTTGTGTGAATGTCCTGGAAGATCACATCCCTCCTGCCGTTACATTGGAAAATCCTACGAAATCAATAGGAGATTCCAATTTGCTATGCGGGTGATAGGAATTGGATATAGCGGACTACAAACATTCTGTGGGCTTATGGACTTGCCGGTGTTTTTAGCGAGAAATCATTACGGGGACTTAGTGAAAATGATCCGTGATGCGTGCAAGACTGTTGCAGAGTATTTTATGAAGAAGGCAGCTTCCAGGAACTCCAAATTACGACTGAGACATCACCATTGTCAGATCATGCCGGCATTTCGGTATCAGGCGATGGTACGTGGAGGACTAGAGGCCACACTTCACTGATGGGTATGGCGTCGATCATCGGATTCTACACGAAAAGGTGATTGATGTGGTTATAAAGTCACTGTTTTGCAAGATGTGTCTTTCCTGGGATGATGGGAAACCACAAGAAGAACATGAAGATTGGCTACAAGAGCACAAAGAAGTGTGTGAGATTAATCACAGTGGATCGAGTGGCAAGATGGAAGTAGACGCTGTAGTCGAAATGTTTCAACGATCAGTCGCTTTCTCTGGTGTGAAATATCTAAATTACATTGGGGACGGAGATTCCAAAACCCATAAAGGTGTCACAGCAAGCAAACCATATGGAGATCAGCTAGTGACGAAGAAAGAAGATATTGGTCATGTGCAGAAACGACTAGGAACCAGACTACGAAACATTAGAAAAGAGAAGAAATTAGGAGGAAAGGAAAACTAACTTTAGCTACAATAACCCAATTATGTAGCTATTTTGGAAAGGCTATAAGAGACAACTGCCAAGATGCCCAAGCCATGCACAATGCTGTATGGGCCACTTTCTATCACATGTCTTCTACAGACGAAGATCCCCAGCATTTCTACTGCTCTGAATCTTGGTGCAAATACATGAAAGCAGCCGCTGAAAACAAGCTCCAAAATTTCAAGCATCCGTCTCGATTTCCTGTAGAAGTACAAGAGGCCATCAAACCAGTCTACACTGAGCTCACAAAAGAAAGTCTTTTGACCAGGTGTGTAGGAGGTTTTTCTCAGAACCCGAATGAGTCATTTAATAATATTGTGTGGAAGATAGCTCCAAAGCTCTACTTCAGTGGCCTCCCGACTGTGGAAATTGCCACTTATGTGGCAGTTTGCCTTTTTAACGAAGGCAACAGCTCCCTTCTGAAGATATTGCAAGAACTTGGTATCCAGATTGGCTCCAAAGCAAATGACTACACCAAACAAGCTGACAAAATGCGCTGGGACAGATCTTTGACTAGGCAAGAGGAAAGGACGAAAGAGGCCAGGAAGAAGGCCAGGAGGCCAGGACCGCAAAGGATAAGTCCCACACTGATAAGGAAGGTCCCAGTATGGAGCTGGAATTGATTCAGACTGGCAAGTGCACTTTCATTGACATGATCTCACGTATGACCTTGTAGTTTGATAAAAACACGATTATCTCAGTTTCACTTTTTGGACCTTCCGTACATCATAATGTAAAACCGTCCCTCAGAATTTGATGAAATTTTCAGGGCAGGTTAATAATATGATTATTTCCATTGTGACACTAAAATATTTTGTTAGAATCATAATAGAAAAAAATTTACAATTTTTATTCTTATAAAAGGGCGTTTTGTCTAATACTTCATGTTTAACTAGTGAAAAAATATTTTTTCCAAAATTAAAGAAATTAACAGTGTCACAATGAAACTACAACTATAAATCAACTAATCTTTCTTTGTGCAATTGTTTCAGATCCCCATAAGGTCAGCACAGTGTACGAACTGCCAAGTTGTTCTTAAATCTCTCCAACGTTGATTGTCCTCCCATAAGAGGTTTTAAGTCAAAATTTTTAAAATAATTTTAAAATGTATTTTAAAGTATGATTAAATTCTTCTGTTAATTTCAATCTACTTGAGTTGTTTTTTCTAACATTTTTTTTTTTCAAAAATACCGTATTTTTAGGGATTTAAAGGTACTAACCCCCTTAAGTTCGTTGAAAATCATACAGAGCAATCGAACGTCGCACGCTTAGCACTTTTCAATTCACGCGTGCAGTTGGCAACAGCGAGTCACTGAGCAGGCGCCATTCCGCTCTCTCGCGTCCGCTACTCTGGCTTGATCAAATATTAATTAAAAAATTAATTACTGCACAGATTGACATCGGATAAGGACCAACACATTCCTTTTTTTATTAACTACATTTAATGTTAAGGTCATACGGTTGTACAAAGCGTAATTATCGAGATAAATGCGAATAACCGTGTTTTCCAACTTATTTTCTCATTTTTAAAAAATACGCGACCAAAATCCGTGGTTACTTTTTTGTTCATTCGAAAGTACGTATTTTTTTCTTATTTATCATCAACAAAAACCTAATTCAACAATTATTTGATGAAAAAAATATAGGGCTCCTGGACTAAAACCCATGTTTGGGAGATACCTGATTCGCCATAAAAAAATGCCGTAAGATTAATTCCACTATATGCAACAATGTATTGACCGTCAGGGAGAATATTTTGAAAAACAATAAAAAATTTCCAACATTAAGCATTTGCTTTTATTAGTGTTTTTGCTCTAGATATGGTACAGCCCACGTATTATAACAATAAGATTGAACTACTTTCCGGCTAAAATAGTACTCACACCTAAACCATGGAAAAGCTTAAAAAACATCATCTTACCGTCTGATTAATCTACTATCAATAGTATCTAAAGTTTTCAACAAACCCTCAATCCTTGTTCTTGTAAAAGTACATAATTTCGAGTTTATAGGAAAACACGCCACTATCGAGCAACTTCCATTAAGAATGATTCCTATTGGGTTTCTATAAAATCGGTGCAGAAGTCTATCTGTCCGTCCGTCTGTCCGTCTGTCTGTCAGTCGCGACTTTCAACTCGAGAACTACCGGGTTCACATTCGCAAGTTGGCATAGGTGGAATGTCCTACAACAATGCAATAAAGGTTTTTAGTGCACTCAGCTTCCAATATGTCATTCCTTATAACTTTTGATCAAGGTAGCTTCCAAGCTAGAGATTATTTTTTGTTTCTGACAGCCTGATCGGAATATCTCGACACCGATTTGATCGGAAGTGGCCGCAAATTTTTTGGGGCTTCTATACACTAGAAGCCCCGGAAATTTGTGGAACCGGGCTTCCACGTCCGTACTTGTATTTTTTAAATATAATTAATTATGTATATATTTCTACTCAAGTTAATCATATTTTAGCGTAAAGGATCCTAGTTTTAAAAATTTAGTTTAAAAATCAAGTATATAACAAAAAGTAATGTAAAAATTGGATAGTAAGAAAAAAGGCCAGTTCCTAAATGCATTATTTTATTTTTAACAGATTAATATGTAAGATTGTGTGTACTTTCTCGGCGATAATGTAAAAGAAGTGTTTTTACATAAATTAATACTAACAATAATTTTAATGAAACAGCTGAAGATGCTAAGAAATGTTTTAGTATCACAAAAACAATTTAAGAGAACCGCTTACTGTTCCAAATTGCTATTTATGATTTCTTATCATCTTTACATTGTACGCTCTTTCTATAAATAAACCAATCAGGCTTTTATAAAAAAAACACGCGAACTTGCAAATAATTTGTATCTTATCTTTGCTGTGCAGATTGGAATTTTAATTGCCAGATACGTAATCAGATGGAAAAGTCAGACCAGGTTGTTATATATCAAATAACCGTCGATTGATTTATCTCTTACGAAACGACGATTGAACACATTATAAAGAAAGTAATAAAAACTCTTAAATTTAAAATGTATTTAAAGAAATTAATATCAAAATTATTATTATTTTTATTAACCTGTAAACAAAATTTATTATTTATTAATCCTGACATTAAATTGTTAAAATTTTATTTATTTTTTTGCTGTAGTATATTTATATTTCCGTTTTCTTATCTTTCCACTAGTGCTACTGCTACTGGGATCACGTTGGTAATAACATCCTTTCATTCCTTAATAGCCAGCGGCCTCCGTTCAAAAACTTTAGCTTTTAGGTATCCCCACAGAAAAAATTTGCAAATGGACAGATTTGGTGACCTAGCCGGTCATGGCATGTCACCATATAATGAAATGAGGCAACCTGAAACATTTGTCCCACAACTTCTCGAGAAATTCTTTCTGTATGTGAGGTAGTGCCATATTGTTAGAACTATAGCGGTATATTTATATGTTAGATGTCACCGCGTATTCTGCTTCCCCAAAAAAGATACGGCCAAAAATCGCTCGTGGAGTTGTCGAAAATTTTCTAGAGTCTAGCCAGATAAATGAACATGAGCTCACTACTAATACAACAGCATTATTTGGAATATTTTCCAACATATCCTCGAAAGCAGCCTCCGGACGCACCAGTCACATTCTTTAAGTTCCTGAATTACCATCAGTTTGTACAGATGGAACATGAGATTGCAGTGTAGAATTCTCTATTGTGGCGATGTGATGACAGCTTCACTGCTGTAATATTCTCGGATGTTTGAACGTTACAAGATTTCCCTTTTAGTGCTGAACTAGTCTGTTGACATTTGTGTACTCACAATATTAAGGTTTTCTTGGTCTAAACTTTTATGACGACCTACCCAATACTAATGAACTGCAGTTCTCCAAGTTTGTTGATAGTGCTGCACCTATTCTTGCAAATAAGCGCGTCTGCACGATCAATGTTTGGCTTGATGACGGGTGTTCGCGGCCGACGATCATACGCTTTATTCTTCGCGCGCTCTCTCTCTTCTCTGAAACATTCGCACCACTCAAAAACAAGGCTGCGAGACACTCTTTCACATACTGTTGTTAAAATCTGTGGTAAATTTCAGTGAACGGGACGTTTTTCCAAAGAGATTTAATCACGATACGTTGCTCCCCGCTCCATATTATTTTATATTCGCTCATCGTTCTAGCAATTCTCAAACAGGACTAAACAGGTTCTAACCGAAGCACGAGGAAGAGTGGAAGTTGTGGCTCCACTCTCTCGCGGTCGCTCAGTGCGGCTTATTTACACACAAATTAGTCCCGGTCATATTTGAGCCACCTTGTACATAAAGCAAATAAAGTTGGAAAACAAAAATCTAAGTATAATAAATATACAAGCATCATTAGAGGGCAAAAAAGACAGATTCTACAAAGAGTTGAAAGACACCTACAATGTTACATCACCACGAAACATTAAAATAATTGTAGAGGATTGTAACCTATGAGTAGGAAGAGAAAAAATATATATTCCAATAACAGGAAACCACAGCAAATATAGTCTGAGCAAGAATAAGTTTTGCAGCACAATCCAACCTATATATATATTGTTAGTACCAACTTGAGTATAAAGAAATACACATAAGTACGTGCCCCAAACGAAAAATACAACAAATCAAATCAACCATGTCCTAATTCAAAAGGAAAGCATAAAAAATTAAACAATATGCGCAGTTACAGAGGAATGGACGCAAGCAATGACCAATTTCTGGTAATTACAATAAGGCAAAAATACGAAATTGAAAGAAATGTATGTACTATACGTTATCTTTAAGCAGTACGGCATCTTCATATCGTGCCGCTTCTTTATTTTTAATATTTTGTGTAACATATGTTTTGTTTCTTGTCGGTATTATAGGGAATGTATTTCATTTTAAATTTTGATAATCAATTACTGTACTTTTGTTGTCCTGCTCTCGTTTTTTAACCATATCGTATAATTTTCTTATTTTTTCACTACTGTATTACACGTAAAACTGTTTCTAATAAATCACGTGTCTCTAAATGTCCATATAACATTCCTATTAATTTATATCTGAATGTTTAGCGCGGTTGTAAACAATTACTGAGTTTTTGGGTTACTTATCAATAATCTTTCTTTAGAATCTATGATAGTTCTGATTATTTCGGAAATCTTTCTATGTGATATTTCAATAGGTCCATTATTATTCAGGTGCAAAAGTCTAATTATATAGTGTTCTATATGGTGGATTCTAAAGAATTCTTTTAAAAATATTAGGTTACATATATTGTCATTTCTAATTATTCAAATATTTTGTAATATGAATATAATTTTATGCATGCGTCTAAAATGTTCGATAGATTTTGGGATTCTAATTCTTGATATAGGAAATATTTAAAAAAATCATCTATAGCTTCTTCTTCTTCTTTCTCATTTCCCATTTATGCCTCACGGGGTTGGGCCCCTTATCCATTCCCTATAGGGTTTCCTCTCTCTTGCCATTCTTTTTACCTTCTCCATATTTTTCCTCTTTTCCTAGCCAATAGCCTTACATTGTCTTCCCATTGTATTCGGGATCTGCCTTTAGTTTTTCTTCCCTCCATTCTTGTCTCCATTATCAGTTTCGGGTATCTTTCGATGTCCATGCGGTGCACGTGTCCGTATCACTGTAATTGTTTGTTCTCAATTTCGTGGACAATTGGGTATTGGTTCGGTTCCTCCCTTATGCTGTTGTTTCTTATCCTGTCCCTTCTAGTCTTTCCCAGAACTCTTCTGAGGTATTTCATCTCTGATGCAGTTATTTTTGACCTATGTTTATCGGTTATTGCCCATGTTTCTGCTCCGTATATCAGAGTCGGGGTGAATATTGTTTTAAATAGGTGCATTTTTGCCTTGGTGCTTATTTCTTCCTTTCCTATGATGGTGTTGTTTATCTGGTAATAAATGTTATTTGCTTTGTTTATTCTATTGTTTATTTCGTCATCTATTCTTCCATCATTTTTTATATATGCTCCTAAATATTCATATTTTTCAACATATTGTAGCTGAGTTCCATCCAGGAAAATGGGTTCTTCTATTTCTTCTCTGTTGTTTTTCTTGATATATAGTATTTTAATTTTTTTGTGTGTTTATTTCCATTCCTTTTTCCTCGAGGTTTCGTTTCCATATATTTATGTTGTGTTGTAGCTGTCTTGTGTTTGTTGCTATTACCAGGATGTCGTCCGCATAAATTAGGTCTTGTGTGTTTGTAGGATTCATATTGTAATACCCTAATCTTGATTTTCTAGTTTTATGTTTCGTTTTCCTTATTATACTGTTCATGTATACTATGAACAGTAAGGGCTTAGGCTATCCCCTTGTTTTATACCTTTCCCCATGTTAAATTCCTTTGACTTTTCCCCATTTATTCTGACTATTCCTATTGTTCTTTTATACACGCTCTTTATTATACTTGTCAATTTGGGACTTGCTTGTAATTCTTCCAGGGCTTTCCATATTTATTTTCTCGGTACCTAGTCGAAAGTGGCTTTTAGATCCAGAAATGCTAGAAACAGGTCTCTGTTCTTGTCTATCATTTTGCTGATGATTAGCCTAATAGTGTGTATGTGGTCTTGCGTCTGTTTCCCTGGGCGAAAAGCGGCTTATTCGTCTTCTAGTTTTTCTTCTATTTCGGCTCTCAGTCTATTTTCTATTATTTTTGAGTATATCTTTAAACTCATCTATGACAGGCACATAGCCCGGTAGTTTTCACAGTTTGTGGTGGCTCCTTTCTTATGTATGGGTATTATTATATTTTTTGCCAATCCGATGGGATCGTTTCCGTTTTCCATGCTTGTTGAAGGATTGTTTTCAGTCACTTCATTATTATATCTCCTCCCTTTTTTATTAATTCTGGGGCGATATTATCTTCCCCTGCTGCTTTCCCATTTCTCATTGTTTTTACCGCCATCCTGATTCCTTCCTCTCTTATATTTTCTTTTTCTTCTACCTGATCTTCCTGTTCTAGCGTTGTTTGCTGTTCTTCTTGTATTTCTCTATCTGCTTCTTGATCATTGGCCTCCAGGTTATTGTGGAATTTGTTTTCGTAATGTCTTTGCCAGACTTCTAGGACTTCTTTGGTAGTTGTTGCTATATCTCCGTTTTGGTTTGTTATATTTCGTGTTGGTTTTGCTTGGTTTCCTTTTAGCCTTTTTATTACGGTCCAGAATTGTTTTTGGTTCTCTACATAGTTTTCTTCTATTTTTCTTCCAAACTTCTCCCATGTAGTTCTCTTTGCTACTTTTACTGCTTCTTTGGCTTAATTTCGTTTCTGATAGTAATGTATTTTGCTTTCTTCTGTGTTAGTTCTTTTGAAGATTTACCATGCCTCTTTTTTCTCTTTAATCTTTTGTTTTACGTCTTGGTTCCACCACTTAGTCTTCTTTTGTTTGTTGTGCTTGATTTTTATTCCGCATATTTCTTGGACCGTTTGGAGTAGGGTTCTCTTAAATAGGTTCCATCTTTCCTCTATGCTCCATTGTTCTTGTTGGTTCTCTTCTAGTTCTAGTGCGTTTAGTTTCCTCGTTAATGTTTGTTCGTATCTTTCTTTCGTCTGGGGGTTTTCCAACTCTGTTATTTTTATGCCTATATAACTTTTCTCGATTACTCTTGTAGGTTTTGTGATTAGGGTGTCTGCTACTAGGAGTCTGTGATTTGTAGATAGTTTTGCTCCTCTTATTACTTTTACGTCCTGTAGTGCGTATCTCATTCCTTTGGTTATTAGGATGTAATCGATTGCCGATTTGTGTCCTAGTGCTTCGTTCTCATATGTGATTTTATGGATGTTTTTATGGTTATACCATGTGTTTCCAATTAACAGCTGATTTGTTACGCAGAAGTCTATCATACGTCTGCCGTTGTTATTTAGTTTGACGTTTATTCCATAGCTACCCATTGTTCCATATCCTATTTCTTTGTTATTCCTTATGTGGGCATTCTAGTCCCCCATGAGTATTACGTGTCGGTTCTTGGTCTGCATGTTTTCTAGAGTCCTTTGTAGCTGTTCGTAAAAGTGTTCTTTATCATTTACAATGGCATTTTCTGTTGGGGAATCGACCTGGATGACCCCTATTTTTTCCTGTAGTTGTATATCCATTGTAATTATCCTCGAGGTTACTGCTTCCCAGTTAATGACTCTTGCTTCCAGTTCACAACTAGTAATTATCCCTACTCCCTCTGTTGCTCTTCGTCCTACATGGGATCCTGCGTATCTTAGGGTATATCCTTTGTCCAGCATCTTCTTGCCGTTCCCCTTTTTCTTTATTTCTGCTAGTCCTAGAATATGAATTTTGTACTTTTGCATTTCTTCTGTCACTTCTATTTCTTTTCCTGTCAGCGTGGTAATGTTCCATGTTCCAAGTCTTATTCCGTTTCTAGCTTTTGGTCGTCTTTGTTGGTTCCATCCTATTCCGAGGCTTCTCTTATTTGTATTATCCATTTTATTAGTTTGTGAGGTAAATCTTCGCGTCTAATGCATCCATATCCATCTCGTATTTCTTAGTCCCCCATGTCGAATTTCTCTGAATCTTATTAGCAAGTTATATAGAGTGTGTGATTGGTCCAACGTCTCGCTTAGGGTCCCTTCGGACCGACCTTTATCCGTATCCCTGAACGGGGCCCTTACAGGGTGCTATCAGCCAGGCCAGCTGAACCCTGGTTTTTTCTAGGAGGTGTTACTCCTCCATCACTCCCCATTCATCCTGGCTTGTGACAGGCAGAGCCTGAGTCCATTCTTGGATCCAGGTTGGCTGAGTTTCATCTATAGCTAAAGATATTTTTTTGTTGAACGTGTACAATTTCACATAGTTCATTAGGAGTCTAGGTTAACTGTATCGAATATTGCTTAGGTCATTCATGCGTTGATTGGTTTGTTGGTACTTGACGTATTGCTGCATTATTACGATGAATCGAATTTTATAATTTTGATTGCAGTATGTCGTTTATTGTAAAGTTTGATGTTTGCTGGTATATACTGATAATTTGGAATAAATTGCATTTGAAGATTTTGATCTGTCTGCATCGGCATGGATTATTGCGCTTTTTGTACAGGTATGATTTGGTCACTAGAATAAGCCATAATAATATTTCTGCTTTGCTTTCTAAAACGATAAGTAATCACACCCGATATCAAGGGCACTTGACCCGCAGGTCACACGACAATTCGTTTTCACTATCTGCGTTAGTACGTCATGTCTTTTTATATAATCTCAGATAGTAGTTTTTAATACTGAACGCAGGATAAAAAATTGTTATCCTAGTTCTGCTGCAACAGCGAGGAAGCCGCTGCAATTCTTCTTCTTAAAAACCACTTGCAGGAACGGCAAAAGCGGCGAGGAGCTGCAGGCCGGCCGGCCTAGGTCATATCGACGACAGGTGTAGGGCTCCACTAACACCCCGGCAGGTCGCAAGTCCCGCTCGCGAAAATTGTTTACAGTTTTCAGAGCACAGGCGGTACACTCTGACAAAGTAATAAAAAATAACGGCTAAATTTCTGTCAAAGTAATGATCTGCTTCATATGAAATACTTACTTCTACTAATCTACAGAAGAGTGGTATACTTTTGAAGCGAGGGGATGGAAGACAAGAAGCATAATCTACTTGGGAAAATGTAAAAAAGCGAAGAAAATCTGGAAACATGGCTAGAATATTATAGAGAAAAATTCAACACAAACACAGAAAATCAGGAGGGTAAAGGTATAAAAGGGACGGAATATTCAGAACAGTTAAGGAAAAAGAAGATAAAAATATAACCAGGGAGAAAATCTACGAAGCAACCAGTAGATAAAATATAAGAAAAGCCTGCGGCTAAGACAAAGTAGGAGCTGGAATTATAAAGTAAGGGGTGATAAGGCCACTACATGGTTGTGGAGAATATTCAGCAAAGCTTGAAAGAAACAACAAATAATAAAGTATTGACAAAGGAACATTATAGCCCCATTATTATAAAAAGGAAAACAGGCAGATTTTAATAACTAGAGACCCATATGCCTCTCTACACTGTGTTTTAAAGTATATGCAAAAATAATAGAAAGACGACTTAGAAACGAAGTAAAAAAATAAAAGACCAACAGGCAGCTTTTAGATAACACAGACAAACTAGTGATAATATAAATATACTTATAAACCTAATAGCAAGAGCAAAAAGCTGGCAAACAACTGCATATGATTTTTATAAACCTAAAACAGTCTTTCACAATACAGAGAGGAACATATTTTAGAATTTTCTAATGAAATTAAAAGTTACAGATAACAGAAGACGAAAAAATAGATACGGAGATAACAAACAGGAGAAATAAAACAAGCAAGTTATACTATGCCTTAGATAGAACGATATATAACCAGAGCTTAAAACGAAAACAAAACTACATGTATACAATACATTTGTAACCCCAACTTTATTATATGTGAATGAATGTTGACCGATTCAAAAGAAACACGAAGAAAAGCTAATGGCAAAGGAAATGAAGCACCTTAGAGGAATAGCAGAAAAGACGAAACCGGACAGCATCAGGAATAAAAAAATTAGGAAAGAATTAGAGCAAAATGCAATAACAAATGCAGCAGGCATAAAGCAATTGAAATGATTTGGATATATTTACAGAATGGACGAAGACAGACTTCTGAAGAAAATAGTACAAGCAAGAGGTAGAAAAAAGAAAGGCAGGAAAATTTAAAAAGCTGGTGCGATAGAAATGAAGAACGGGGACAGAGAAAGGTAAGGTCATAAAAGAAATGAGAGAAAAATGAGGAAGAAACGGGTGGAGTCGACATCTGGCCTCCAATACAAGTGCAAAGAGATTAAGAAGAAAGAAATAAAGAATGAAATTGGGTTTTAATTATTATTCGTCTTTTGCAAATTTGAGTGCTAATAGTACAGGGTGGTCCACAAGTCACTTACAACTTTAAATCACGATGGCTCCGTCATCTCTTAATATATTTAAAATCTTCTTGCTGCGTCTTTTAAGTTTTGTGATATTGTTTTAGGCATGTTTCTGAGATATTTTTTTTGTCAAAATGTCTAAATATTCAGTGCAAAAACGTATTTTTCTTGTTTAACTCTATTATAAATATAGAAACCACGAAACTGAAGCTTTTAGAAAATATAACACCTAGTTCAACTCAATAAATAAATCAGCAAATTTATTACTGGATAAGTACCGTTTCTTCACTATGCTTTCTTGCCAACTTTTTGCTTTTTATACTCGTTGAAAAATTTGAAAGGATCGGCAGCGTTCTTATCGATAATGAAGCGAGAACTGGAAGAGCAAAATCTGCACGATCCATCGAAAATATCGATAATATTCCTGGTTTATGCAAGACTATTAAATTGTACTGGCCCAGTCCTAAACCTCCTCAAAAACACTTTCAAAGATCGAGTTATCAGTCTAGAATTCCCTAAGAGATTTAGAGTTGGGATAACGCGGCCTGCTCTCTCACCGGACCTTAGTCAAATAGATTTTAAGGTCTACAAAAATCAAAAATACACGATAGAAATTATTTGTCAAGACATTACAGATGTTCTAAATGCTATACCGGAAGAAATGATTGCTAGAGTGTACCAAAATTCTGTCAATAAAGTGGGCTGTATTGTTGTTTCTGTAGGAAAAAATTTAATCTATTGCTGTAACTGAATGATCTTGAACATTTATCACCTAATTATCATTTATAATAAACTTAGTTTCACAAGTATGCTTCTTGTTATTCTAAAGTTATTGACTTTTAAATTTGTAGGTGACCTTTGGACCACCGGTTATTTTATAGTTTATGTACAAATTATATGTTGCTGTTTAATTTCGTTGACCGCTTTTTAATTATTTCAACACGTAGTTATACGCAGATCAATTGCATTTCTTCTTCTAGTGCCAATCCTTAACGGATGCTGGCTATCAATAAAGCTACTTGCACCTTGGAAACTGCAGCTTGAAATAATAATGTCGATTTGTTATACCATTTTCGTAGATTCTTCAGCCATGAGGTGCGTCTACGACCAGGACTTCGTTTTTCTTTTATATAACCTTGTAGTATTAATTGTAACAATTGATACCTTTCACTCCTCATTATATGTCCCAGATATTATAATTTTCGTTGCTTTATAGTAGTCACATTTTTCAAGGAGCAATTCATTCTTTCAATTTTTTTGTGCATTTGTTACTCAGTTCGTCCATGAAACTCTTAGCATACGTCTATACGCCCACATTTCAAATGCATCGATTTTGTTACACAGGTCCTGTGTCATCGTCCAGGCCTCCGCCCTGTACAGCAATGCCGGAAACACAACACTTAAGAAATCATTTCCTTAGTTGTAATTTTAAACTACCATTACATAGCAAAGATTTTATGTTGCTAAGCGCGCATCTGGCTTGTCCGATTCGGCTTCTAATTTCCTTTTGCTGTCTTCCTTTGTCATTTATTATTTTGCCAAAATATTTGTAGTCAGATATTCGTTCGATGGCTTTATTGTTTACTACAATTCCTGTTTTGTTGGTTTTTTTTTTTTTATTATCACCATATACTTAGTCTTCTTTAGATTCATGTCTATATGTCCGTATGCTGCACTACTTTCGTATAAATAGTTGAACAGATTTTGAAGCTCCTGCTCCGTTTATGCTATAAGCACAGAGTCGTCAGCATATCTTATATTATTTATAGCTATTCCGTTAATTTTAATACACTCTGTACTTTCGTTCAATGCTATTTTGAATTTTTGTGTATACGTTGAATAAAAGTGGTGACAGAATGCAACCTTGTCTCACTCCATGCCTTATATTTATTTCCACAGTAACGCCTTCTTTTGTTCGAACGCATGCCGTCTGTCTCCTGTATAAGTTTATTATAAGGCGTAGATCTTGATAATCTAAGTTCAACTGTTCTAGTATTTCGAGTAATTTATTGTGTTTTATTTCGTCGAACGCTTTGGTATACTCTATGAATCTAATATATGCATACATCTGTGTTTACATCTAAACATCGTTCGATTAAAATGTTTAAAGCAAATAGTGATTTGCGTGTCCCATGGCCATTTCTAAATCCCAGTTATGTATTTGACATAATAATTTCACATTTATTATATATTCGCGCGTGTACTATTTTTAGGAAGATTTTTAGAACGCGACTCATTAACGATATTCTTCACATTTTCGTGGATGATTTGTTTTAGGCAGGGTTACAAATGTAGATTTTAGCCAGTTTTTTGGAATATATTCCGATAGGTCCAAAAGTATTACAATCTTGTTCTTGTCTATTAGTTTCATTAGTTCTGTAGGAATTTCGTCAGGTCCTACTGCTTTATTATCCTTTCAACTTTTTAGTAGATGTATAATTTCCTCTTTTGTTATTTCTGGTGCCATTTTCGTGTTCCTTATGTACGTAATCTCTGTTCTATTGTCATAATAAAGTTCTTCTATATATTCCTTTCAGAGAGCAAGTTTCTTTTCTACAGTGGCAATTACCTTTCCTTCTTTGTCTGTGAGAAGTCCATAGTTATTACTTTTTTTTGTTACTACATACTTCTTTGATCTTTTTGTGAATATTTCTAGTCAAATTTTTCTAAATTTTTTATTTATTTACATTTTTTGGTTATCCATTCTTCTTTTGCTTTATAATTTTTTTTTTATAATATTATTAATATCTCGGTATTTGGTATTATTTGTATCTTCCTTCTTTCATTCATTAATTCTAAGATTTCTATTGTCATCCATTCTTTCTTTCGTTAGTGTTGTTGGGTTTGTAATCTTAAGGTATTTATAGTTGCGCCATGAATTTTGTCTTTTATTTTTGTACATGTGTTTTCTATTTCTTCTTCGGAAACCGCGATTTGTAGCAAACCTCCTATTTCTTTGTTAATAATAACCCTTAATTTATTTTTGATATCAGGATCTGATATTTGTCTAGTATCTATTTTATTTGTGACTGTATTTTTAGTTGTCTCTTTTAGCCGCAAATAGAATGATGCTACGACTGGATTGTGGTCAGACCTTATATCAGCCCCTAGGTACGCCTTAACATTTTTTTTAATGTTGTTTATGTATCTTTTGTTTACTAAGACGTGATTTATCTGATTCCGGTTTGTTGGTATATCTTCTTTTTCCGGTTTGGTCCATGTATATAATCTTCTAGGGTGATGTTGAAACATGGTGTTAGTGATAACATATTTATTTTTTTCGCAGAAATTTATCAGTCTATCACCTCTGTTGTTGCGTTGACCCAATCCAAATTTACCCACTACCACTCCTTGTTCAGTCTTACCATCCATAGTATTTAAATTACTCATTATAATGTTAATTTCCTGTAAACGAGAGTTTTTCATTAAATAATAAGTTTTCTCATAAAACCTTTTTACTTCCTGGTCTTCTTTTTTCGTTGTCGGTGTATACACCTGTATAATATTAATGTTAACTGGGTTATTTTGTATCTGCACCATAAGTGTTTTATCCGAGTAAGGAACAAAATTGGTAATTGCTTTATCAATTTCCTTCGTGGCAATTATTCATATTCCATATTGATGTTCTGGATCGTTTCCACCAGAGTAATACGTGTCTTGTAACTATTCTTCCGCTTCCTGACCACCTCATTTCGCTGATTACGTGCCCCAGACTTAAAATTTGTTGATGGTGGCCCGTTATAAATGATTGGAGTTGTGCTGGTAGTTGAATCTGCCAGTAGATGTTATGGTCGTTGCGTGCCCTGATCTGAGAATTCGTTGAGATTGCTCTTGTTACTCTGATACAGCAGATTTGGCTGCTGCTGTTGCACCGCCGTTATAGCGAACGACGGCTGTAGCGAATGCTGTTCCCTTATGAACCTTCGGCTCTCAAAGCTGTTCTTTTTTAAAAAGACACTCACCCAGATTACGGGTTAGCTTCTTCTTGTTATTTATTTTCATTTATTTATTAAAATAATTTACAGAAAATTATAATGTTTTATTTGCACAAACTCAATTTAATATGAGCTAAAGTAGAAGAAAATGACATCAAATTAACTTCCCGTAGAAATTCAAAGAAAAGTTGTAAAGTACATAAAAATACATAAAAAGCTAAACGTGGCTTTCCAGACTTAAATTGCTGAATTGTTAAATTACAAGGAACTTGTCTTCCGTTAGAACAATATATAACCTCTTGGCAAAAATTGACAAAGCTCGACTAAGATATTATTCGTTATCAATTATTACTAGAGAGCGGATTTTATGCAATAAAAAATGACAAAATATATGTATAAGTATACACTAAAATGTAATCAAAATATACAAGAATATAAATTATTAAAAAATCTTTATTATTATTTTTTTAAAATCGAAACAATTGAAGCCTATTATAACCAGGTATAAATTTATTAAATAAACCATACAATAAATTTTACAAAACATTAAAACCAAACTTAAATACAAATTATTTACATCTACGAGCAAAACAATATACAATTAGGTGTTTCTGGTAAGAAATTTTGACGCTTGCCAGGTAATATATGTTTGTAGGCAAAAAAACTTCTTTCTACATCTACAGATGTTATAGGGGTATAGGTATAGGGGTAAACACATTTTTTATGCTACTTATTAATGAATTTTCTAAGGAAAATTTATTTTGAATTGCTTCAGCTACTCTATTTAAACCATAAGCCAGGCATGTAACATGAATTAAATTTTTGTATAAAACCTGAGTCGTTGCCCAGCTTTTGTCATGTATGGTGCTGCGTGGGACAGCATTGAAATAATTTTTTTTTTGTGTGTACAACATCGGGAAAGAAGAATTGCATTAAAGATTCATTAATAAATCTGACTATTGTTAATTGATGGGTTTTATCGAGACCCTTACAAACAATTGAATAAGACCTACTAAATACGTCTTTTTTCAAAAAACCGATTAAAGGTTAGCAACATATCTTCCGTAAATATCTGTGGTTTCAAGATACAGTTCGTTGACGTATCTTTTCCTCAGTGTACTTTCGTCCGATAGTTTTTTTGTAAATGACTTAAAACTATTGTCTTGAAGTTTTTTAAGGAGAATATTGAACTTAATGAGAGCACTACATAATTCTAAATTAAATTCTTTTCGATCGCTCCGTTTGGATGTTTTCATTCTATCCACGTTTCTTTTATACCCAGCCGTATTAATGTGTTGGATGATTTAAAACTTTCTGTCACATGTAATCTATATTGGAAATTTATAGAACTTGTGAAAAATGCGTATTTTTTGACACAAGTCGCCGATTTTTTAACAAGGCTTGCCAAATGTAACAGTTATGACGAGTGAAAAACAATTTTACACGTGCATTTTTTTGGACAAAACTAAATAATCAAACATTTGACTTACGATTTTTCTGCAGACTTTTCAAAATACTCTATCACCTTTATCGCCAATCATAACAAATTCGGGCAATTTTTTTATCTAAGTGGACGTTACGTTATTTTTTACTTTCGGCATCTTCAAAATTTAATATATTCACGTTCTTTTTACAAGCAAATGTATTGTAACTAACTATTTATCTGTTTAGTAATGCCGTTGTTTGTATCGTGGCTAGTTTGTCGCGATAGTTTAATAGGGGAAAAATTGCAATAATAAATTCCTTTATTTCCGACGATGTTTTCATCAATCAAACATTACGATTTCTAAACTACGATTTATTGTTGACTGAAGTTCGAACAAAATACAAATTGCAAATGCTGCTCGAGTACATTAGTCGGGGCTACCGGAGAGGTTGTTTGTTAAAGAATCACTAAAATTACAAAAATGTGTCGACAAGTGAGTGACATCTAATTCAAGGGGTGGGTTCTTGAAATCCGGGCCAGTAAATTATTTTCAAAAAGGCAGACGGCGCAGTTGTCCAGCTAAGTGGCGAGAGGGCCCGAATTAACTTATTTAACCGAACGATACCAATAAAAATAAATTTATTATTAGATTATAGACCTTTACAGCTTGAAACTTAACTATGGTGTTCTAGCTTTACAATTTATACTTTTATTTTAGACAATGGTCGACAAGTTTTGGTAAATATTTATATGTAAGTATAACTAATGACTAATCTATCATTATTAGGAATAAACATGGTAATGCATTATGTCAATAATGAAAATATTCCTACTTACATAATTCCCGCCGACAAGTCACTTAAACTCATATATATATGAATAGGCTCATAAAACTTGTATTCAACAGAAAGGGGCCCACCGACTACTTAGACTCATAAAGCTGTCACTCAAGTTGCCTGGAGAATCTGAATTCTTAAATTAAGATAATCCTTACAATTATTCTTAATAATAAGTTAATAAATATTCCATACTAAATATACTCCCCTGTTGAACAAAGTGTTCAACAAACAACACTGTAGTAAACAAGCTAATGGGATCACTCATTAGATAGAGCAAACAATTGTCTAACACACCGGCGAAATTCACCAGCGGGAGTTTTCACCCAAAATACGCGCACTGCACCATCTTCGCCGGGATGAATAGCAACAAAGCGACCAAGATACCATTGCAGAGGGGGAAGATTATCTTCTTTAATCAACACAAGATTATTGATATTGACGCTCTGGGAGTTGCGTTGCCACTTGAACCGAGTGATGAGGTGGTTTAAATACTCCTTTTGCCATCTGTTCCAAAAATGCTGCTTCATCCTTTGAGCATGTTGTCACGCAGACAATCGATTGGTAGCTTCATTGCTTAAATCGGTTTCGGCTAAGCTAGTCAATGTACCACCTATTAGGAAATAGCCAGGGGTCAAAGGGAGAAGGTCGTTGGGATCCGAAGAAAGAGGAGATATAAAACGAGAATTAAAAATTGCTTCAGTCTCAGTGGTGTGGATTTTTAATTTCTCAAAGGTTAAAAGCGTGTCCCCAACGGTGGGCACAAAATGATGTTTAAATGATTTAACGGCAGCCTCCTACAACCCGCCAAACTGGGGGGCTCTTGGTGGTGAAAAATACCAACTAATGTTTTCAATTGCTAAATAGCGACGTACACTTTCGTTGTGTGCGGATGACCTAAGCAAATTTTGAATTTATATTATTTCATTGTGAGTGCCAACAAAATTTATAGTATTATCAGAGTAAATAGCTTTAGATTTTTCCCTCCTAGAAAAGAACCGCTTAAAATTAGCAATAAACGCCTCCGTTGTTAAATCGCTGACCACTTCAATGTGGACATCCTTTGTAGACATGCAAACATAGATGGCCGCATATACCTTTACGCGGCTTCGATTGGGAAACCGTTTTTCTTTAATGAACAAGAGCCCGCAATAATCTACTCCTACATTTATGAAAAGACAGAACATTCATGGGGCAAATTTCTCATAAGGAATTCAGAAAAACGGGGGCGCGAATGACGTTTATAACAGCGGTGTGGGCATCAATGACCCAATAATTTTCCAGAATTAAATATAATGTGGTTTGGGCACCGGCATGCAGTAATCGTTCGTGAGAATCTCCAATTATTAGTTGCGTGATATAAAGTTTAGACGTCAATAGTATAGGGTGTATTTGATTAGCATGCTGAAGACGACCACCAACTCTGAAAACTCCTTGATCATCAAGAAAAGGAGACAAAGGAATTAAGCGACTATTAGGTTTAAGTACTCTATTGTTTTTTAGCGCCTGTATCTCTTTAGAGAAGGCAGAGGCCTGAGATAATTTAATAATTAACAAGTTAACCTTATGAACTTCATCCGGGACAGATTTTTAGTTAATTTAGGCATGTTTTTGAAATTACATTGAAGGTAAATTGACGTATATATATATATATATATATATATATATATATATATATATATATATATATATATATATATATATATATATATATATATATATATATATATATATATATATATATATATATATAACCTGTCTACCCATAAGGGTGTAAGGTTACACTTAAATTTTTTCAAAATAGCATTTCACAATCTTATATTTGACTAAACATTGCTGTGACATAAACACAATAACTCCTTCAGTTCGATATACATTTTTTCCACTTGTTTCTATCTGATACTAACCTTTTGGCCTCTGTCCACGATTTTCCCTTCTTCTTCAGTATTTTTCAATTGCATCATTCCAAGTTTGTTTTGGTCTTCCTCTCTTTCTTGTACCTATTGCTTTGGATTCCCAGATCATCCGTGTCTGCTCTTTTTCCTCTATCCTTTGTAGGTGTCCCCACCATCCCAGTTGTCTTTTTTCAATAAAGTCTTCTACAGGTTCAATCTTTAGTTTTTCTCTAATTGCTTCATTTCTAATTCTATCACGCTTAGTTATACCTTTTACTCTTTTCAGATATTTTATCTCAACTGCCCTTATCTTACTTCTATCTTGGTGCGCTAGCACCCATGACTCGCATCCGAAGGTAATAATTGGTTTGAATACTGTCTTGTACACCTTCATCTTTGTTTCTCTTAATATTTCTTTTTTATTGATAAGGTCTTTACTCAGTGCATGATACACTTTGTTGCCCAACTCTATTCTTCTATTCACTTCCATATTTTGTTCTCCTGTTTCTTCTATAGTTACTCCCAGGTACTGGAAGTTGTTATTACCGTTATTTTAGTTTTCGACTTATTCATCTTCATTCGGCTTTGGCTTAATACTTCGTTCCACACCTACAAATTTTCTTTAAGATCCTTCTCATTTCCTGCTATTAACGCTACAACGTCTGCAAATGCACATTCGGATATACCAACCTTCTCCATCTTTCTATATCCCACATCCAAGGGTTCTGTTCTTATAATAATGTACGATACTACAAGAAAATCAAGAGATTTTTGATAATTACTAAAGCAAAATTTCATCACAGCTGACACTTGATGTTCGATGGTTGTTGCAGTGCCGAAAAATATAAAACTTTGATAAATGTTATATCTGTCTTCAATTTTTTTAATTTTTTAGACCGTCTAGATCGAAAGATCAGACATTTTTACACACACACGCACGCACATACACACACATGCAAACACACACACCCACACACACAAAGTTCGGAGTCGCTGCGTTGATGCAGTTGACGCGTTTCGCCCCATAAGCAAAATTATGCATTTTGTATAAAATCCGCTCTCTAGTCATAACATTCATCGATTACCCTTCTGACTTCTTTTTAGAACCCTTGAATGCTTCAAATTTTAAAACTTATTTTAGCAAATTGTCGTATATCGAAATAAGTTCTGAAATGTACGACTTCAAGTATGTAAAAGAAGGAGTAGCATTCGTTTGCTTTAATTTATGACATTAATCGATAAAGTGTAATAGTAGACCGCGAATACTTTTAAACTGCGTCGTTGCAGCGCTCACCTGCACAATCTTAATGTTAAAATATTTTTAATATGCACACTTGCTGTGAGTATTCCGAAATCATAAATATTTGCACTTATATTTTTGAATATTGTTTTTACTCTTAAGCAAGATATAGGATGATTGTAAAAGTTTGTGCCCGATTTTATAGATGACGTTACTTATAGAAAATAGCGCATTTGTTTTGATGTGTATGAGTGTCATTCGATTTGTAAATGATATACAAAGAATCGTGCCCGTTTCTTCCAAAAAAACACTTTAAAAAGTTTACGTGCTCGTGCAGTAGGTCCATGGAAATGGGAGACGAACAAGTGTTGATGCGACATGTGATACTGTATGAATTCAGAAAGGGCCTGAGTGTTGGAACGGCTCAAAAAAAATATTCAAACAGTTTATTTAGACCGTGCTCCTGCTCTTAGAACTGTCAAAAACTGGTTCGGCGGTTTCGGCAAGGCAATTTTTCAATGGAAGATAAACCTGGCTCTGGTCGACCTTCTGGCCTTGATGACAACGTTATGCGTACTCTAGTAAAGACACATCCAAGAATTACGACTGCGGAGATAGCTGAGAGGCTAAACATTGACAAGTCCACCGCGTTTCGCCATTTAAAAAAACTTGGCTATATCTCCAAGCTTAATACCTGGGTATAGCACTGTTTAACGGAAAGGAACAAATTAGACCGGATCAGACACGGAACGAAAATGAGCCGTTTTTGGATCGACTGGTAACAGGCGATGGAAAGTGGGTCCTTTACAACAATGTACAACGAAAACGAACATGGAAACAAACCGGTGAAAGTGCAGATGCTGTCGCAAAACGCTGGTCTGCATCGAATGAAGGTTTTGCTGTGTGTTTGGTAGGACTGCAGGGGGACAATCATTTTGAGCTTTTGAGGCGCGGAGAAACAATAACAGCAAACATATACTGTCAACAATTAGCCAGACTTGATGCTGCTATTCGTAAAAAACGTCCTGTTTTAGCCAACAGAAAGGGTGTCATCTTTCACCATGACAATGCTATTTCTCATGTGGTTTAACAGACGCTGCAAAAATTGCGGGAGTTGAAATGGAAAGTCCTGCAGCAACATCCATACTCGCCTGATATTGCACCTTTAGACTTACATTTGTTCCGCTCCTTACAAAACAGTTTAAATGGAAAACGACTTAGTTCTGTACAAGCTGTCGAAAACCACCTTACAGACTTTTTGACAAAAAATCGACCTCGCTCTATAAGAATGACATAGAAAAACTTGTAAATCGTGGAAAAGAATGGCGATTACATAATTAATTGATAAAACCCTTTTATTTAAAATTAAAAAAGTCGTAATAATTTATAAAATCGGGCATGAATTTTTTGCAATCATCCTATATTATTCTTTATCACGTTTATCATATTGAAAGAATCCCAAATGATAGGATTAATATGGGTAGAGCTGGGGCTATCAAAAACGCCATACAGTTTAAAATTGGTTTGATTAAGGTTTCTTTAAAACGAGTATTTTTGGGGGACACAAAAGATAGAAAATGATTTTTGGCGGTATTCTGGTCGTAATTCTACTGGAGTAACTTGTTTGTTTCTGTAGAATTCAAACATATTTTCTGTCAAACTGTCAAAATCAATCATATATTACTGTTTCGTTACTACCTATCTTCGACTATTCTTTAAATAAACTGCCAAGTTTTCAAAAAAGGTAGTAAGTTGTGTGCCACTTAAAATATATTAAAAAAAACTCATATCAAGAAAAATCTTCTAAAAGTACACAAGAAAAATACTCTCTTTAGTGCTTTGGATTCCTTAAACACAACTTAACCAAAATTCTTTAAACTCTTGCAGAACAAACGTAACCATACCTCCAAAACTCCTACCACTTCTTAGGCATATTCAAATCCTTTCCCATACGCAAATGTAACATGATAATTAGTTTTGATGTTTTGCTAAACAGACAGGTAAACACCAACACTTTTATTTCCGAAACTTTGCAAGTCCTAAAACCTGCCCGTGATCTAGATGAAATTAAAATTTTCCAATTCTTTTCCCACCTAAATAAACTACCCACAAATTTCAAGATTACAATAACAGTCAAACAAAGAATCCCCACAACAGCAGTTTTTACCACGTAGTCTATAAAAAACCTACCTATTCAAATAATACTTAAATGCTGAATCCCATCATCATCCCATTTAAATCCACTCCGTTGCAAAATCTTTTATTACCAAATTCCTCAAACTTTCCAATGTTAAGAAGCGACAAACTGAAATTGAAACCATTACTCAAACCCTCACATAAAACGTACATTTTAAAAAATTCCTGACTCGTATATTGTATCAACAATATTAAGAAAAACACAAATTCCAAGTAAAAACGTTCTTACCTTCAATTAGAATTATCACTAGCAGAATAGGTCACATTCTAAATTAACAAAATATACAAATGATTTTATCCGCTTAGCTAAAAGAAGCCACAGCAAAATTAATTTAATTTTTACAAACAAAACTATCATTTATCTTACTACCAAATGAAGACCTACAAAATTATCACAACTATATTTTTAGAGATCAAAGGAACTTATAGCTGTAAAGAGGATAGCTAACTTACAATAGCACCCAAGTCATACACCAGTAGACAACTATTTACAATCAGCTACCGAACAAAGTTAAGTCCAAGTTGAAGAAAGTTTATTTCAAGATTACATCTCTAATTTCAACAGATACGATAACTTTATTTGGTGTCCGGTCAAAGCAAAGTTAAAATTAATATAAACTCCTACACTTGCTCTATGGTTACGCAGCAATAAAGGAAAGACTGGCCTCATTTCCGAACTTTTTATTCAAGTTTTTACTCCAAACGATGCCGTACCAAACTAAAAAATATTTGAATATCTGAACAACGCTCTAGTTACTACTGATCCTATAAAACTAGTAAGTCCTAAAGAAATCAAAGGTAAACTCAATAGCATAAACGTCAATAAATCGCCTGAGACTGACCAAATAATACCAAAAAATGCTCCATTACTTTCCTCATCAATTAATGACTGAGGAAGTAATAATGGTAGTTAAACTTGGAAAAAATTAGTCTGTAGATATTTTAGTTAACATTTCTAAACTGATGAAATTAATGATCTAACGTATCAGCCCCATCCTGAATACAATTCTTGGCCACCAGTTTGGATTCCGTCAACACAATTTAACGGTCCAAGAGTCTCATCACGTCATCCACGCGATAAATAATTCTTTCGGAAACAGAACCTTCTGTACTTCTGTATTTTTAGACATCAGTATTGAATTTAATAATGAATGGCATTGAGGTCTGCGCTATAAAATTAAACTAATAGTTTCGTCAACCTCTATAAAACGTAATTCAGCGACCGAAAACAATTTAAAACCAAGGTTAGTGGCGAATACCAGAACATCTTTATAATTAAAGCTAGAGTTCTTTAGACTACTGTATTAGGCTCAACGCTTTGCAAACTGTATACATCTGATCTACCAACCACAACTAATACTCTAACTAGTACCTTCGACTACGACACAGTTATCCCTCAAATCCACGCAAGCCCTACAGATGTATCTTTATACGTAAAAGACCAACTAAACCTCTTACAAACTCGGGCTAATTAATGGAAAATTGAGATTAACGAAACTAAGTCAATGTAGATCATCTTTCCACTAAGGAAAGGTTTTTGCTCTCTACTTTGTATCAACAACACAATCATTACTATATCGTCAACAGTATGTTGTGTAGTATTACACCTAAATAAATAACTTAATTGAAAAAAACACATATCTAAAGAAAGACCTTAGATTCAACGAATTATACTACTATTATGTTACTTGGAAGAAGACTCAAAAATGAAACCATAATCTACTAGGCAGTTTTAAAACCCATGTAAATCTATGGCATTGAATTATGGGGTTGTGCAAGCATGTAGTGCACAAACGGGTACAATATAAGCCGTTCTTTCTACAATGGCACGCCTTATTTTTGCATCCGGACTCACAGCCACACGCGAATGTATTTAGTAACTGGTCTGGTATTAACTTTCCAGACGTTAGAATTGGTTTCAGTCCGTGCTGGGACATTGTCCAAACCCATTGTAACGCGTCTATACTGTTGCCAAGCCACTTTTGTAACTGTAAAAATACTCGAAAGCAGTGTTGCTTAGCAGCATCCTCGGTTGGTGGCAAAACTTCCAGCTCAAATTTAGCACGTTTGGTGCATTTTTCAAACATTTGAAAACGCAGTTCGTTTAAACTACGGTTCTTGTTTTTGAGATTATACATTGCCTTTATCAAAGTTTTACCTGCTTTGGTTAAATTGTTTCTGCTTCCATTAATATCATAAAAAATTAAGGCCAGATTGTGCAAGCTCCTGTCGCTGTTTAGAATTTTCATTAACTTATGTTTCCCAATGTTGTAGAAGGCCGAGGTCGTATCTGAGCCAGAGAAAAGGTGTATAAACGCTATCATCGATTTTAATTTTGAGTATTTCAAACTATTGCAAATAAAAACGCATTCGTAAACTTTTCCTCTACTTGGCTTGATAAAATAAATATTAGCGTTGCTGGGTGCGAGTTGACACAATAAAACGAGAAAATCAACATCCTCTCCGACGATGGCTACAGTATTACATTGATCGTTCAAAGCTATTGCCGTTTTTACAGTGATATCGTCAGCATCATTACTCGCCACAATAGTGCGAAAACCGGGCGTTTGCAACTTCGTGCAAAGTAATTCAATCAAGTTTTTCTTATTTTTATCGTTAGCTAAAAAAGGTCTCCTGATTAAAAGTAATTGATGTTGCGTCTAAATTTATTTCTCTGCTCAAATATCTGCCTTTTCTTTTTTTACTCTCTGAAGATTTAATACAAGTACTATAATTGGCATCTGGATAGCCGTGAAAGACTATAAAAGAATTTTGTGAAAAGTGTGCAGAAACATACGAAGTATACACAGATAATATGTAATCTATGGTGTCATTTGCGTGCCATACCACTTTATGTAGCAGGTAGCCTCCATCGATTATGTATGTCATATTAGAACGAGGAATAGAATCGCTAACGGTACTGAAATTTAAATAAAATGTAGATTTATTAGATTTTCTTAATCCAGCTTCGTCGAAAAGTGAGCACGGGTATGGCGAGAGTTCAAACTTTAACAGATCACGCATATCATTTTTACACTTAATAAGCAAACAAGCTCTTGAGAATATTGTTGTCGCATCTACTATTACGGTTTCATTATTTACTGTTATTGACGAGGTAACCGCCTTAAGAGACAGTACTTTTTTTTCTCGTTTTGAATTTGACGTTTCCAAAATTTTTTCCGGTGATTGAATCCATGATATTGTTTCCTACTTCTAACGCTTTATGGCAGTTTATTTTGTTCATCCCTGATTATGCCTGATGTAATACTCATAATTTTGTCAGTTTTGGGAAACGGGTTATGCGCTTCGAATAAAGCGACGAGTTTACGCAAATCCAGACAGTGTCTCGAGATACGGCTTTCGGATTCATCAACATGCTGCTCAGAAGATATATATTGCGTGTTACGAAACTGTTCGACTGCGTCCGAGACATCTAACATTACGATTGACGACAATATCCACTTGGCTAACACACTGTCCGTTATCCCTCGTCCGCAAGTTAGTCCTCCCGCACACTTCATGGCACGCATAAGTGATTGTTCGATTACTTGATCGGAGAAATTTCCAGCACGGCGTTTTAATTTGCGTTTGATAGTAAAGTATCCTTGATTAGTGAACATGTAAAACTCAAAGGGATCCATAATCTTTTCAAGTTCACTCATTTCTTGAAAATATAACTGCGCTGACCTCGCATAATTAATGCGACCGATAGAGTGCAAATATGGCAACATGTGTTGTATGCAAAGTAGATGAGATTTCCAATCACCCGTTTTTTCCGCGTGAATGAAATCCTTAACAATTTGAACCATAGAAAAGTATTGAATTCAAAGTTGACTGGTTGGGCCGTTTTGTTTTAGCACTTCTAGAAAATTCGCAAACTTATTTTTAATCCTTATCAAATCATCGTTGTTCGCGTCAAATTTTTCGCTAGTCACATCATCTAAAATTGATTTTAATAAAACTTTGTCATTCTCCGATAAATTTAGTAAAAAGAAAACATGATGTGCCAAAGCGCATTGTACAAGAAGGTGACCCCTTAGAGCCCTTGCAAACGCATGTTCTGTCAAGGCTTTCTCATCGTAATTAGCGGCAAAAAGGATTAAGAACGCATCGAGTAATCCGGAGCCTTCCATCACATTTCCCAATGCACGAAAAACTTAATAAAGTATGAAAACCTCCCAATCGAATTATTACGCAATTTAATTCTTTCTCGTACATTGTATCTTTTGAGCGCGCAACGATTTCCTGGTTTTTTGGTATAGCGGTTGGTCAAAGGTGCCGAATGTATGCTTTTGACCATTGGCTATGCACTTTTGATCGGCCTCAAAGAGCACAGTTAATATCGTGTTGTATTTGCTAGGAGGATTATTAATAAAAGGCAAAGGTATAATTTTCGTTGCGATGCAAGTATTTACGCCAGTGTAATTTTCTGACAACCATTCCTACCCGATACCTTATCACATCTCTCGTATTTGCCGAGTAACCATAAGATATCGGAGGAAGATAATTCCAGTTTACATGCTTTTTGTTTTACATTGATAACATTAATATCGGACAAACTACTCGAACTTCTTATAAAGTATTTTAAAGGAATGTGGCCGAAATTACCGATAGTATTTACCCTTGGTAAATTATTTAATCTTTTTACTGTTTGTTGTGAATGTACGGCAATCGATGGCGTTATACACATAATTCGTCCCACGGCATCAAAACTTTGTCTGCCGTCAATCGTGCAAGCATTAAAGTCGGCATTATCAAACACGAACTGCATATAAGCTTTTTCAAGGTCGTATTTTTGAGGATCAACATCAAATCTGAGAGTCTCTTTATATGACTCGCATATTCCAATATGCGCTAATGAATCTATTAATTTTTTGTAGCGTATTTCTTGTGTATCATACACGATAGACCCAGCAAAATTGTGGAAAGAAAAGATCGCGGACGAACAGCAGATATCAAGCTATGTGCTAATATTATAGATGTATTTTCCCATTTTGACATATTTTGTTTCGATTTATTTGTTTTAATAAGAATGTCAAGAAATAACTTTAAATTATATGGAATAACTGTAGTGACATTATCGAGAAAGTGATTCGGCGCGGAGTATTCATCAGTTTCATACACCATACTCCGTATGTCCTGTAAAATGATATGAGCTGCTGACTCTACTATTCTCCGTTTTTCTTCTTTTCTATTATTATATCAATCATTACTCAAGATTTTATCACGGGCATTGACATAGCATATGTCGTTGTCAAAATATTCAATTAACTTTTCTTTAATATAAATTATACCAACATTGTCCGAGCCCTTATAAAGTTGTAAAATATTTTTGAAAGAGAATTCGCATTCTCTCTGTTCTCAAATATATAATTGATAATAAAATCAATGACATCCGACACTCGCTCAGTGGTAGGCCGGCCGACCGTGCTTGAACAGTAATTTCTCATGAATGCGTTATAGCATAACCTATGATAACGAGCACCTGATTGTACAAAATCAATTTTATGTGTTAATCGTAGTTTAATCAGTTTATAACGACTATTGTCACCTCTTTGCTTTATACATTCGACAATATTGTCAATTGTACTATTATTAACAACGAATGAGACTTTCTTAAGCTTTTCTGGACTTTTTAGCGCTCTTTTTTTATAATCGTCGAAGGCATCGTCGCCACAAAAAAACAACAACATAACATAATGAAATCAAATACTTCGCAATCTACCACGGCTCGAACTGCGGCACTCGTTGCTGGTTTCTTTTTACTGTTTAAGTATGCTTGGATACTTCGTTCTCGTGTGTATGTAACAAAGCCATTGGAATGTACGTCACCAGACTGCAAACCTTGCAGAATGAGATGTTTATTATCCTCTCTCTGCTCCCTGGCACTTATCAACGTCAGTATCGCACGTTTTTTGAGGGTCTTTTCCCATTGGGATCCAACTGTTTGTCGCATAAGACACATATCGGAAAATTCGCCATTCTTCCACCACGCTTGATCCAACCATTATCTGCAAAAATTATATTCGAATTTATTTTTAGAACAATAAAGACTTTATAATAAATAGGAAAGTACGTCTGAAAAAAGAATGGCGTTTGATTTTTCAAAAAATAATCTGGTTTCCGTACAAATAATTGCAAATTTTTGTAGGTTATGTTAAAGTCATTGGATCTTGACATAATCTATGAAAATTTGCAAATATGTTGAGAAATATATTTCTATATAAAAAACTTACGTCGACAGTACGGTGAAATACAAAGAAAAAAACACAACAATTTAAAAGCACTACATTATAAGTCAATAATATAATCATAAATTATAATAAACAATATACCAAAACTAAATCATACAGAGCAGTCGAACGTCGCACGCTTAGCACTTTTGAATTCACGCGCGCAGTTGGCAACAGCGAGTCACTGAGCAGGCGCCATTCCGCTCTCCCGCGGACGCTACTCTGGCTTGATCGAATATTAATTGTAAAAAATTAATTACTGCACAGATTGACATCGGAAAAGGACCAACACATTCTTTTTTTTATTAACTACATTTAATATTCAGGTCATACGGTTGTAAAAAGCGTAATTATCGAGATAAATGCGAGTAACCGTGTTTTCCAACTTATTTACTCATTTTTAAAATATACGCTACAAAAATCCGTGGTTACTTTTTTGTTTATTCGAAAGTACGTATTTTTTTCTTATTTATCATCAACAAAAACCTAATTCAACAATTATTTGATGAAAAAAATATAGGGCTTCTGGACTATAAGAAAAATGGCGCTATCAGGTTTTACGCCAGTTATGTCAAATCAAAGTAAGCAAAGAAAATTGGGGTTACAAATAATGGACCTCAGAATTATTAATAGCATATAATGTATTCCTGTTTAGATTACATAATGCAGCAGCTATACTTGATTAGTGTTTATAGGTATACATTAAAACGTCAGTCTCATATATTTTAAAATATTAAGGAAGTGTTCCAGAAGGTGCAAAGTTCAACAAAAAAAGAAATCTGAAAAACCCAATCAAAAAACTCAAATATATTTACGTCGTGTAACTGTATCGAAAAATGTACAAATCTATTAATTATTGTCGATTTATAAACTGTTTCAGTAACATCACTAGATTATTGTATAAATGAGCTCTAACAAGGTGCTCTGAATATAAACAATAAACTGTTAAAATAAGTTTTACACTTTTATCAACGAAGGAATAGATTTATTGTCCATACGAAATTGAGTACGCTTTTCTAATCAAAATGAATCGTACTTTTGGTAAGATGGAACAAAACTATTGTGTAACTACTAGGCAGTGCATTTCATGATCTTCATAACAGAATAATTTAAAAGGAATTTGGGATAAAAATCTACGTGTTTTAAATACAACTTACGTGGGCAGTCTAAAAATGTTTGAGACTAACATAGAAACAAGTATTTTTTCTGTCAAATTCAATGTTATTTTCCAACATAGTCCCCTTTTAAGTTGATACATGTTTTTCAGCAATGCTCCAACCTCCTTAGCCTGTACAAATAGCGGTTGGCGTTTTTCTCTACAAAATTAGGATGGGCTACCTGTTTGACGAAAATTTCTGTCCTCCAAGCCAAGCTTTTTGCTTAGAAAATAAAATATAATCGATGGGGGGGGGGGTGCGGTAGAGGGAAGATCTGATATATATATATATATATGTATATATATATATGATAACCGCCGTAGTGTAAGCCGGTACGTTCTCTTGATGGAAGAGCACTTTCTTCCGTTCCAAATGAAGCCGTTTTTCCTTTTTTTAAATAATCGATGAACAGAATCCCTGACTATCCCAAAAAAACAGTCGCTATCACCTTCCCAGTCGATAAAACCGTCTTCATGTTTTTAAAGTAGGTTTATCCTTTGCAGTTCACTGTTTTGACTGTTCCTTCCTTTCAAGTGCCGAATTCTAACCTTCTAACCTAGATTCGATGGTTTTCCAGTACCATTTGATGAACTTTTTTGATGTTATTGGTAGAGGTCGCAATTGTTGGCCATCCAGAACGCTTATAATAAACCAAGCTGATACGACTACGTTTAAATTCAGCTACCCATCTTTTCACAGTGGCAAATGATAAGGCAGAGTCCTCATAAACGGGGTTTAACTCGACTTTAATTTTCGTAGGCGTATTGCCTTTTATAAATGCAAATTTTAATTACGGCACGATATTCGATTTTTCCCTTTTTACTAAAGCATTGACATCCCTTGATACTAAGCGGGTAAAATGGCTAAAATTTTTACAGATATCTTTCAAAGCATGTACGATTGTAGTAGCAAAATGGTTTCATGTTGCGGTTCAAAACTTTTCAGACTACTCACACATCTCTACTATTCTCATGACAGACGTTTTAAAAAAATACAAAGAGCTACCTTTAATGCCGTTACAAAATAGATTAACAAGATATAGAAACTTTTGAAAGAGGATAAACATAGTATTTTAGCGAAATGATACACCCCCGATTTAAATATAAGCAACCTAATAATTTCGATAAAATTATAGGTGCAATGCTAAAAATTGATTCCACCCCGAAAAAAATATAGAACTAGAAATCCAAGACATCAATTTATATCTGGAAAAAGTTAATTTAATAAAGAGTAAGATATTGCATCTACTTCAGTAAGGCATATCTAGTAGTAAGTGGGAAATGTTGGTGTAAGGTAAAACGCTAATGGAAAAGATATAAATTGCTGATCTACATTCTGTAGATAAACATCCGTACCATGTGTTCGAATCGAATAAAAAAGCAAGAAACATTGTTGTTAAATTTTTGATGATCGAAGAAGACCACGATCTAGGAGTTAAACAATCTTTGATCCATTATTTTGGTCAATCTCGCCAATGCACATCCAACAAGATGGTTATTTCAAATTTGTATAATCAGGATTTCTAGACAAAACTGCTAAAAATAGCTCTGCGAAAGATAAGGCTAGAAATGCTTATGGAATTCTCCAAAAAAGGAAATTAAAGAGAAGAACAAATATCATTAACCCCTTCTGAATTCCTGATTCAAGCTGAAGGTAAGAAGAAAGAGTAAAAGAAAGAAATATTTGTTTTTAAATAAGGCAAAAAACACCATTTATTGAAGAGATTTGGTAGTGTACTGCTGAGAGCTTTGTTTTTTGATCTCCGGATTTTACTCAAATACCCACGTTCCATCACCAGTTATCACTTTCTTCAAAAAATCAGGGTCACTACTCACACGGTCCAAAGGCTGGCAAGAAATCCCCCACAGTTTTTCTTCTGTTCGTTGGTCAACACTAGCAAATCTAACACTCAAACGTCGGTCAGAGTGCAAAATTGTTTTCACCTTAATCACATTGTTCGAGGTGTAAGACATTGATGTCCGCCTTTCGCTTCCTCCTCTAAACACTTTGTTATATTTAAATACTTTAATAAAGCACTCTTTTCGTATTCTTTAAAGTTTAACGCAAATGTTTATCTCGTATTGTAGATCAACACTGCGGTAAATTTTGACACAGGACGTGACATTCAAACAGATGTACACTTTACAAGCAATTAGCACTCTGTTATCGCTCAAAGGCAAATAAAATGTTTTATGTTTAAAAGTTTTAATTTTGTGCATTAGGGTAAGTCGATTATTTTTAATGCAGCATAATCCCTAGCACAACAAATTATTATAATGTAACGAATTTCTGAACGCCCACCGTAACACGGCTGTTCGACATCTGTATTGTGTCACGCTCGGCGCTCGACACTTCTAGCAATGTAGTTGTTCGTTCCGAATGAACCAAGGAGCATTCACTGCTATGCGGAGAATTTTGTTCTGTAGTCTTTGGACTTTTTCTATGTTTGACTTTGCAGTGTTGCTCCAGATTGTTGATGCGTATAGCACCAACGGTCGTATTAGAGATTTGTATATCATAATAGTGCATTTGGGCTTAAGAGATGACTTTCTATTAATGAGAGGGTAAAGTTGTGCCAATCGCGCGTATCCTTGGTTTAACTTGTAGTTAATATGAAGTTTCCAGGTAAGTCGAGTGTCAAGGACCATTCCCAGATACTTGATGGCGGCATCGGCGGGATTCCAGGCAATAGTGTTGTTGTTGATTGTTAAGCTGGAAGGGTTTCTAATTCTCCTGAGGGAAAATATTTTTGCCTGACATTTGGTGTGGTTGATGTGCAAATTCCATTGTTTGAACCACGAGCATATTTGGTTCAGTGCAGTCTGCTGCTTTTCAATAGCTAAGGTAAGGTCAGTGTGTTGGGTCAAAATTGCGGTGTCGTCCGCGAAGGTCGCTAGGGTTGCCTCTATGTTAGGGATATCTGAAGTAAAAATATTGAATAATAGGGGTCCCAGTACGCTTCCTTGAGGTACGCCTGCATGGATGGACTTTGTTTCAGAAGATGCGGAGTTTATGCGCACCGCAAAAGTGCGATTTTCTAGGAGGGAGAAGACTATGGCTTTAAGGTAGCTGGGAATTTTTATCTTGATGATCTTGCTTTTTAGGCCTTCGATCCAGACTTTGTCGAAGGCCTGGGCTATATCGAGGAGAACTACAACTGTATAACCTTTGTTTTCGTAGCCCTCTTCTATTTTTTCAGTTATGCGTTGGAGTTGGTGCTGCGTAGAGTGTGATTTCCTAAAGCCGAATTGGAATGCTGGTAGGATGTTGAGTGATGTTAATTCATTCATTAGCCAGGAGTGGATGATCTTCTCGAAAACTTTGGAAAGTGATGTCAGTAAGCTTATTGGCCTGTAGCTACTAATCAACTTTTTGTCTTTACCTGGTTTAGGAATCACCAGCATGTGTGCATGCTTCCATGTTTGTGGAAATAACCTTGCTGAAGACATGCATTAAAAGTTGTTGCTAGATAGGCTAAGGTTTTGGTGGTGAGTAAATCTAAGAAGCGATCTCTTGGCATAAGTTTCTTTATAAGACCGCTGAAGATAATTCTTTGTGTGACCAATGAAATATTATATCTAATACATTAATAATTTATGTTACCAATAGAATACCTAAAAAAATGTTTTCGTCTTATCCGTTGGTTTCCAATAAGCCTTTATACGTTTTTGGGCTTGTTTAGTATATATATATATATATATATATATATATATATATATATATATAGTGTGTGTGTGTGTGTGTGTGTGTGTGTGTGTGTGTGTGTGTGTGTGTGTGTGTGTGTGTGTGTGCTGTGTGTGTGTGTGTGTGTGTGTGTGACGGACAGTGTCTGAATACTACAACAAGCCCAAAAATGTATAAAGGCTTATTGAAAACCAACGTATTCTATTGGTATATATATATATATATATATATATATATATATATATATATATATATATATATATATATATCGGAAGAACGCTTCATATTTTGAGGCTTTCCATTAATCGACCCAATTTTTGATATCTTCATAGGATGTGAAGTACTACTCAGACAGGCCATGTGCCATCGATCGGAACAAGTGATAATCGGAAGGGACAATACCTGGTGAATACGGCGGGTTTGGTAGTACTTCCCAATTAAGTGTTTCCAAATAGGTTTTGACCGGCGCCGCAACATGTGGACAAGCAATGTCATTCAGGAGAATAATTTCGTTGTGTCTGGAGAAGTAGTTTTTTCTTGAGTGCTCGACCCAATCTCATCAATTGTGTTGAGAGCCCCAGTAATGGTTTCGTTCGGTTCGAGCAACTCATAATACATGACACCAAGCTGATCCCACCAAATACACAACATGAGTTTTTTTTCCTTGAATATTCGGCTTGGCTGTCGATGTTGAAGCATGACCATGTGGTCCCTGTGATTTCCTCATCACCAGTGGCTATACGATGCAAAAAATTTTCGTTTATGCTTGGAAAGCAGCATTTCACATGTGCAAAATTAGCGTTCAACGTTTCTTAGCTTCAGTTCATATGGAACCCATATAATTTTCTTGCTTTTGAATAATTCTCAACGATTTTAAACGATGTGAAATTGCTTGTTGAGTCACTCCTAATGTAAGTTCTACTTGCATTTTTTTCCTCCAATAATGCTTCCAGTTCCGCGTCTTCGTATACTTTCGACCTTCCGCTACGTTCTTTGTCTTCGGCGTCAAACTCATGGTTCCTTAAATTTATGAAACAACTCACGACAACTTCTTTCACTTAAAGCAGCCTCACCATATACTTCTACAAGCAATCGATGCGCCTCAGCTGCAGATTTCTTCAAATTAAAGAAGTAAATCAAAAGTTCCCGCAAATGACGCTTATTCGGCTCAAAAGTCGACATTTTCGCACAAAAAAATTATGTGATGCTGATACAAAATCGCTAATATTTTAAGGTTATGGTGTTGCCAGAAATCCAACCTTACGATATGACGTTTTACATCTGACAATTTCAAGCATAACTTACTGGTGGGACCATATTTTGTCAAACTAATATTGCATTATAAATATACAAACCGCCGGTTGAAATATATAAAAATCTGTGTCTACCGGCAGATAGTAGGTGTATAAATAAGTTCTTAGCTTTAGATTTCACAGGACGCAAATCACCGTTTACATGTAACGCATTAGTCCGTCCTCTTGCGGTTTTAAAGCAATGGCATTTGGTCTTTCCAAACATCATGCAATTTGGCGTTTGATGCACATAAGCTCAATAATCAGCTGTGTTTACGATGGCAATCACAAAAGAGCATATTCGATTTTCTATCCACTTTGCGTTTCATATTAAGAAAAACGCTGCTGAAGCCACCGAAATGATTTGTGCTGCATATGGTGAAAATGCTGTAAGTCATGCAACGTGCAAAAAGTGGTACCAAAGATTTCGCGGAGGAGAGTTTAATCTTGAAGATCAACCACGCGCTGGACGCCCTCAAGCATTTGACACGGATGAGCTGCAGACATTGCTGGATCAAAACAATGCGCAGAACAGCTTGGCGTCACTCAGCCAGCCATTTGCATACGTTTGCATGCAATAGCTAAGATACAAAAGGAAGGCAGATGGGTTCCGCGTAAACTGCCCGAAGACAACAAAAATCGACGGCGTGACACTGCACTCAATTTGCTTTCAAGGAACCGAAAAAAGGATTTTCTGCATAAAATTATTACGGGCGATGAAAAATGGATCTTGTACGACAATCCCAAGCGCAAAAAATCATGGGTAGACCCTGGCAAACCTTCGACATCAACTCCAAAGCCCAATATCCACGCCAAAAAGAATTTGCTATGTATCTGGTGCGATTGGAAAGGTGTGCTGTACTATGAACTCTTGAAACCAGGTGAAACAGTTACGGCGGATCGCTACCAACAGCGACTTATTAATTTGAGCGATGCAATCGAAGAAAAGAGGCCATTTACTGGATAAGGAAGTCGCAAAGTCATCCTACTCAATGATAATGCCCGACCATGTTGCGAAGTCGACGCAAGAACACATCTTCGCGTTAGGCTGGGAACTTCTCCCACATGCGGCGTATAGCCCAGACATGGCCCCTTCCGATTATCATTTATTCCGGTCGTTACAGCATCACTTGGCTGATACGCACTTCAAAACAGAAGAAGAAGTCCGAAAATGCATCGATAACTTTATCGTCTCGAAGCCAGTGAGCTTCTATCACCAGGGAATTCGCAAGCTACCCGAAATATGGCAAAAGGTCACCGATGCCAACGGAGAATACTTTGATACTTAAGCTTTTTTGTTTGTTTATAAATAAAACTAATTTGGCAGAAAAAAGCTGAGAACTTATTTATACATCTACTACATACAGGTCAAAATAGATGATGTGCTCTACTCGGCAGTTACTTGCAAAAATACAAACTCCTTCTATTATACATAGGTATAGAAAAGATTTAATGTTATTATTATATTCAATAAACAAAAGAACATAGCCCAACAAGGTGGTAATTAACATTGTGACTTCGATTGACTTGGTATTCGACTTAAAAGTAGCCCTTGATGACTCGCTACTAGTATAATATACTATAAAATTTGATGCGTACAATTTTTTACAATAGGCAAAAAAGTCACATTTCTTAACATAGCGCCTAAGGTGAAAATATGTCTTTTGAGCCTGTAGTTAACTCCTGCCCCACTCATATTTTTGAGCCAAACTTTAAGTGTAGCAAGAAGGTAAGGTAAGGTCAATTTTGGATAAGTGTAACGTTCCGTCAGCTTCTAGTATGGCCGCCAGTCGAACTTACTGCTTTTAGTTCTCACAAAAGTACCTGCTTTTCATTTTCAGTAAAATCGCAAAGTATTCGTAGTAAAAAAGCACTGCCATATCGTAAATTGCAAGCAACGCATGCACGTGCGTAAATTGAAAATGGAAATTATCGCGGAAAAAGTAAAGCACATGACCCTTTTTTGTGTTTCCTTGCCCCATCTTTATTGTTGGATGAAGCAACCGACATGTGGACCAAATTTCAGTTTGCTTTCAAAGAAAAATTATTAACGCGATAAAACTCTACAAACACTTTGTTCAAAATTATGAAATTATTGGTATTCGAAAAAAGAAAAATTTTGTTACATAAGATTAAACGACAATGTTAATTATTGCTAAATTCCATTGGAAATAGGACATGCACGCGCACAATTGATCAGTTGCCCGCGAGATACTGGATAGAGTAGACTTGACGTACCGCCTCAAGTGTAATATGTATGTAAATGGTTTTGATGCGATAGTCTTCAAAGGCAATGGAAGTTGAAAAAGGATCTCTACCATCCACACCGTAAGAATTTCCTTCCCGGTTTATTATTTTTTACTAATGGACCTGTAAAACGTGTCGTTGTTTGATTCAATTTTTTTTACTAAAATTACTAACAATCTTTTCAAACTCACAGATTAAAAACAAAAAATTCCAATATTTGTTAATCAAGTGCAATGGGTATTTAATCCACCAGAAGCAACACAGCGGAATAGATTGTGGAAGTGCTTCTTTCAAAGTGTGAAAAATACGATGTAGAGAATGCTTTGAAGAGTCAAATTTTAATAAAGTAAGGATTTTTTCGGCGATAACTTTAATAATAAACGACTGGATTCTAACTATGTGATTGAGAACTCAAAGAACTATTATCCTCTATCTCTAGTGGTGTTTCTTCAAGAAACATAAGAGATTTCGTTTCCAGACATGAGCACAGTAAGGAGCTTTAATTCAAACTGCAGAAAATTTGTTATCTCTTGCTATGTTAAAAGGAACAAATGACTTTGGAATAACCTTTAAAAATGGGGAACGTTATTTTGGTTGGAGATAGTAACAGCAAGAGATATGAGTAGCCAGTGAGACATTTTTTACTTTCCTTATCCTATAATAAGGAAAGTAATGTAATCGCCGGAAATTTGACCTACCCAGTTTTTCACATTTCTGGACGAATTATAGCCTCAGGACACCAAAAAAGTTGGTTTGAGCCATTGGTTCGTGTGTGTCTGTCGGCCTGCCAGTAAACAAGATATCTTGAGAACCGTAAGCGCTAGAGACTTGAAATTTGGTATGCAAGTTACTTGTAGGTAGTGGACACAGTGCGAAGCTTTTGGTAAAAATCGGAAGAGCCGTTTGGTCACAAGGTCGCAAAATATGTCGCAAAGCGGTCGCGAATCGAAACGGTTGAAGATACAAAAAATTTATGAGGGTAAAAATGATTTATTACAATGAGATAAACATGAATTTAAAATAAAAGTTGGTAAAATAGGAACTCGAAAAAAAAGCTTAGGATTTTTAATATACCGGGTGTTCAGAAAATGTTTCGGGAAATTTATATTACCGGCTAGATCAAACCGAGATGAACAAAAAATTAGAATGAAATTTTTTGATCCGAGGTGAAATAAATAAGTTATAGCCGATTAAAAATTAATTAAACGGACCAATCACAGCGCAATGGCGAAGGGTGTGCGACAGAGCTCGCACGGTTACCTTCAGTGACGTAGCAAACTTTTAAGTACGAGACAATTATTGTCTTGTACTGTTTATTTTAATCAGCTTTCGAGTGTTGGACTTGGGCCTCGTCCTTTTTTAAAATAACAAGTTCCGGGACGAGAGCAGCGCAGGGCCGATATATATATATATATATATATATATATATATATATATATAATAATAATAATAATAATAATAGGATAAGGAAAGTCGTGTGATGTTCACACCAGATTTTTCAAGATTATACCTAGAGCAGATGAAAATACTCGTGCGGTGGAAATGTAAGCAACCATAGGTAATCTGACATGACTAGTACAACGCTTTTGCTTATTGGAATTAAGCGCCACAGATACGACGGAGATCATAAAAAAGAATTCGAAAATCGGAAGTAAAAGTTATAATATCTGAAGGACATTTGTGGTCACCAAAACGTTACACCCAACTATAGAGTTAAGTTTAATTAAGAACTAAGATAGATTTACCAAATTATTAATGCATCCCTCTTTTGAAAATGTTTTCATTTTATTTTGTAATTCTGATGAAAAAGTAAGAGACTTCATTGCACGTGCAACCTGCAAACGTAAGATAATTCCATTGATTGTAATAAATAAATAGTGTAATCCATTAGATTGCAAATAGTCATTTTTCAATTAAAATTTGTAATATTCTAGTTTTAAAGAAAAGAATGAATACTAGGCAGTAAATTTCACAACTAAGTGAAGTCAGTTTAGTGAAATTAGTATGTAACTTTTCTTGTGATAGAAACATTGACATACTTTCATAAACGTCTTTATAAATTATTTTCAAACTTAGATACTTTTAATATGCTTATTGCAGTTCAAGAACTCAAGAGATCAAATAGCTAATCAGAGAGGCCTTATAATACAACAAAGTTAATTTATTGAGTTAAACGTTTTGGGTTCACTTTCTTACTAGCAAGATAGTAAAGATAGCAAATTTAAATTAACTACATCCATAAATACCTGCATAAACAAATATTTCTTCTACATACAGACCATGTATCTTTGAAATGGCTACTACAGCTATGGAACTTAAAGTCAAACTGTTCAATACTTAAAATGCTCCAAGAATACAACTTTGATATAAAACACTACTATGATCGACAATACCATTAACGAAGGCAGTATTTGGTAAAATGCAAATATTATACTTATGATAAAAATACAGGCAAACTACAATCTAAGAACATAAAACCAAAAATATATTAATTGAAACAATTTAAACACATTTGATGTAATGAGATATGCCAAAAAAACAATGAATATCATATGAAAATTGTAAAACAAAAATGACAACAAAATGTTATCAACAACTTTGGCAACTCATTAGTAAAGCACTCACATGGATGACAACTAACAGACACGCTGCACAGTTGCCAAACCAGCAAACGATTGTGCTCATCCACGGATTTGAAATTGCATGAATTTTAACGTTAATCACTATCTATGGAACAGTGTATTGTTGAATTATCATCCTAAAACATTGACTTGAAACCAATAAATAAATTTAGTTAACATCTCTTTGGTATCCAAGAACATGATAAACTTTATAATTGATTAAAAAAGCAATTTTAAAATCTGCACTTATTCAACCCAGACTGCATCTGAATTTTCAAGTGACCTAAATTATTTCATCAAGTTATGAATAACTGATTACAATATATACATAAATAAGCCATTTATTTGGGCAAAATGTACAGTTGAAAAGTATCCTTTAGTATATTGTTGCATGGCTATATGCATCAACAGGGTCTGGCATGGAATCATATGCATTTAAGGTTATTCTGTAGAAGATTAAACTCATAATTATTACAACTACAATTCTAAATACTGCATTATTCTTAATGGCTAAAGCTACCATTCCGACTGATTTCTTGATCTATAGGTCAAACAAGCTAAGAAATGATATCGAAAATTGTTAATAAAACCACATCATAAAGAGAAAACATTGTATAACTTCTTAAACGCATCTTTGTGTCATTAATGTTTCTCTGATTACTGTTGGAGAAGACCAAGAATTATAGAAAATTACACCTGACAGCATAATGCCACAAATTCTGATAAGGTATAGATCAACAAAAAAGTTTAAATTTGTGCGTTATTCAATGCCTCTGCATACTCTGAAAGAGTCATTATCCATGACCAAATAAAATCTGGATTAGTCAATGTAGATGATGCATTACCATTTCGCAGTCGTCCATTTCACCTATTTATGGTAAAACTATAAACAGTGGTGAATACCGAAATGTCAGTGGAATATCAAGAATGCAAGTTATCTACTGCAAGTCGTCTCATAATAATACAGGGGGAAACAGAGAGCACTGCTATAGTCGCTGTATGTCTATATAGTAAACACTTACGAAATAATAACATAATCTTTTTTCCTGGTGATCATTCTAGGTCACTTTCCAAACACATATATGTTCTCATATTTTCTTACTTCCAACAGTATCTCATAATTCAGTCACAACTGTACAAGTGCGAGTTTTTTCGACAAAATGATTACCTCACAATCCGCCTTCTTTCAAACATTAAATTGTTTTCATCCATATGGAATACTCGATGACATAGGCAAGTATACCTATTATATCAGATACAGAGCTGCATTCCACAACCATTCGTGTTGGCTCCATAATCACTTTCTGGCATACTATACAAATTTATCCTACCAACATAGAAAGTACTTGAAAGTGCCTCAATAACATATAAACAAAAATCAACACAACTATTGTTTTTATAACTAATTGTGAGATGATAATATTAAGGCATAACTAACAAAAACTATACTTTGCTCTTTTAAAAGATTTCATACCATGTCAAGATGTTCTTGCATATTCAGAATTTATATCACTACATATAAAAATTTGGAAAGTTTAAGTGGAAAGAAAACCTATGGGAGCTATTATAATATCTAATTATTATTATAATTACTAATGTGTCACACATTGATCAATCAAATACTGATTCAATGATGTAAACACATTAAACTAAATCTTCATTGATGCTATACACACTGATAATACTATTACCCTAATTCAAAACAAATTCCATTTGTTTGTTGTTTCAAAGACATTGTTGAAAATAGTTTTAGCAATCATCAACTTGGGGAAATTTGTCCATGATGAGAGATGCAGTTTTAGAAGATATATTTCAATAGTTTTCTATTGTAGAACAGAATTAAAAAGGAAATAGTGCTATAAAACAAGTTCGAACAACATATCAAGCCACATATTATAATTAATAGCAGGTCAAAGGCCTAATCCATTAAATAAATTACGATATTTCATGCCACACAAAAGATAGTTAAAATAAACATGTACATAAAACATTTATTCAAGACTTGTACATTTATATAAAACTGTTAGAATATTCAATGCCAAACTTTAAGACACAGCTAAGTACACATGACAAAATGTAGGTTTCTATAAACCACAGATTTAAAAAATGCATCAATTTTTCCTAGGCTTCTTGGCAAGTACTTCACTCTTCGATTCCACTTCAGGTGCAATGGCATTCAGCAATGGTTGCTTGCAGTAACTACCAAACAAGGTACACAGCAGTGCTACTCCATACCCAGTTGCTCTTTCTCCCTAAAAGAACAGTAGTTGTTAAATTCATAATACGCAAATTTATGACCATCATTACATTATGAACTGGTGAAGCCATGTCAACATGAATCCACACTCCAGGAAAGTCAAAACCTAGGTGAGCGCCGATAAAAAGACCAGCACAACTCGACTGTGCGTTGCTTCGATCGGCTACAGAGTTCTTCATATCAGCAACGGCCGAGGCAAATTCTGAGAAGTGTAGCTCTGGGCAATAAGGAATGGGGAAAAGAAGATCCCCAGAGATTTGACCTGCTTGCATACAGAAGTCCTCCCATTCTCCATTATTGCTTAAGATGGCAGCATGGTATTTGCCAGTGGCTACTCCCTACAATTAATTTCTTATTATACTTGTATGCCCTGCAGCAAAAAAAAAGACCTGAGCTCCAGTTAATGTGGCCATATCAAGGATGATATTGGCTTTCAAGTCACGATGAGCATACACCACACCGTCTGATAGTACCAGGCGCCCCTCAGCATCTGTGTTATTTATCTCCACAGTACGTCCAGAATAAAGAGTGTGTATGTCATCTGGTCTAAAATATACAATGTTTCATTGTTTACAAAATATGTAAAATTACAAATAAACAAACACATACTGTTATGAATATAATATATCGCAAGTGATTTAAAAAATTGCGTATTTTTTAAATGAAGAATAATTTATGGACTATTTAAAACGTATTCGTTACTATAAAAAGTTGCTTAAAAACAAGAAAAATAACTTTTAAATAATAGCTAGTTAAATAAAATTTTCAAGCTGTCATTGGAAGTTATTTGTAAATTTTTCCAATGTATCTAGGTTCATTCTTCTAATTTCATAAAAAATGACGTTTTTGAACTATATTAATGTTGAAACTTGTTTACATGACAGAAAATTCTAAAGAAAAAAATCACACAAATAAATCATGTACAATATCAATATGTACAAGAACCTACATTTGTAGACATAACCCGAAAAATTTAAAAATTGAACCCAACAAGTTAATATCATAGACATAAAAATGTAGATTGTATTTTATGGAGGCTGAATATTTCCATTATATATCGTCGTCTCCTAGAGTGTACTCTAAACAAAAAACATCAACATCAGATTCTCAATGTTTACAAGAGTAACCTTAACATGCACTTTATGGTATAAGAAGACTTAATCACATTGTGTTGTCTAGTGAATAAGGTGATCAAGAGAGAAGTTTCTATCAACCTGCGTTAAATCTTATCATTATAATAAGTAGTGGTTTAATGACCTTCTATTAAGATGTAAACGAAACATGGCGCCATATTATTGTATATAAAATCAGTTCTTTTCTCAGTTAATTGTAAAATACTATTCAGTAAACATTCTCAATTAAATTAGTCCTATTACTATGATAAAAAAAGCATAGTCTATTTTTAAAACAATACAAAAAAATTGTGAAGTTTAAAACGTTTTCCATTCATGGTGGTCATTAGGCATTAATGTTATAAAATAAAGCTTTGTTTTTAATTGCTTCCATAACATACACTAAAGCTTGGGTTAAATATGATGAGAGTGTCCCTCCTGTTTCTTCACTTCTTCATTTCCAAAATTATGAAATGCCTATTGACTGCCTTTGATGATATTTTAAAGTGCACAATGTTGCTATTCTATCAGTACTACCATGTTGTAAAAACTAACTTCTGACGATTAAATATAAAACTAATAAATGGCAAATGATGCAGAATAAACTTAGGAAGTTTCTCTACCCATCAGTGTACCAATAATAATAATCCATAATGCATCATCTTACAAGTCCTAATAACTTTACTAAATATACTTGTATATGAAAGCCGCTTGCTGCGCCATTATAAATCTTTTGAGATGTATATGAAAAACTCGGGTGCAATCGTTTTGCATGCACTGTAATAACTAAACACTATCTGATCTGTTTGGAATTTTCTAACTAAAATCCATTCAGGGAATACTTATAGTAATAAAACTGTTAAAAATTTTTGGCTCATTTTAAATAACTGTCCGTTATCGGCAGATTTGAAAAAGTGCGGGTATTTCAGTAGTCAGGTACACACCGACTCATTTTTGGGCATTTGTATATTAGCGCAGCGGTTAACTTGTTGTGGTTAGGAGTGGCGATTTCATTTACATCCGACTATTTAAATATATAATTAAAAAAATTGCTTCTTATATGTAATCAAAATTCAATTCTAACAAACAAAATGATACATTGTAAACCTGGACTTCGGCACACATCTTTCTGAGTTTCAGGCGCGGTTCAGGGGTGTGTCATGATGATTTATTACTATATGTATTCGCTGAACGGATATTAATGGTACCACCTTGTATGTAAAGCTCAAATTTCAAAAAGATCAAAATTATCACTATATTATAGGTGTATATAAAATTACCTGTTTTAATTTTAATTTATTTAAGACCTATTTGAGTTTTTCTGCCGTTCTTTTAGCAACTAAAGCTAGTATCAAATTCAAGTACTGTATGTTTACAAAAATTTTTAAACTTTCCAAGGAGTAGTCTTTGTTCACACAACAAGCATCAAAGTTCATAACATTTTTTTCAAGCCTTTGAAAAGCCTCTGCGAGAGAGCATAGGACTGGTCCAGAAAAATACATCCAGAAGTCACAAGTTAGAAACTACTGGAAATAAACCATTGTGGACTAACCGCAGCAAATGTACAATTAACTGTTTAATCTAATTAAAATGCAATCATTTCGATTTGTTAAATTTAATTAGCCATTTCTGAGGCTAATGGTTGATTCTATCAGTAACAGTTTGTAAAATACGATCTAATGCAGTCGATTATGAAATATTAGTTAACATTTCTATTTATTTCAAAATAACTGTATTCATATTTTACTGAAAAATGTAGTTTCTTCTATTGTGCTGTGAATTTTTATTTTATAATAATGATAATAATAATAATAGGGCTCAACACCCCACATGGGAGCTCGGCGTGTGAACTAAGAGGTTGAGGCTCTCGTAGGTTCGCTTTCTTTTCCCAGTCATCGCGCACCATCTCTGATGTGGGATGATGTGGCAAGCACCACGCCTTAGACGACCACTATTACTAGTCCTTCGAGTGAATGCAGGTACTCAATTATTTTTAGTGACTAAGTAGGCCATGCGCCAGGCGTCAGAGAGCTCCAGGAAGGAACACGGGTACGTACGCACCATAGCCTACACCTTAACTGCGGGACCAAGCTGGCTGTCTTATTTTATAACACATTTCTAAAATGCGAGCTACTGTTACTCACTTAAAATATAGGAAAGAATAATTTTTTTAAAATAAAATTAAATATCCCCCACTGCTCTTGAAGGCAACATATAGGCAACGCATAAATTTTCTGTAATTTCTAAGATAAACATTGTTAACTGCAGTGTTACAGAATGGATGGGTAATAGGGATTGCGTTCATATCATAATTTATTAATTTAATTCTCTAAGTGTTGAGAAACAATTCTCACTAGAAGAATAGAAATGTTATAACAGATATAACAAAAAAGGGATATTAAGTACTTTTATGCAGACAAACTTTGGCCGCCAGAAGCTCTCATAAACAATTCTGTTTTAAACCATAATTTATGAGTATTTTTTTTGTTCGCAAATGCTACCTTTTATGTTCACTTCTATCCAAACTAAAATCAAACTAAATTTTTGGTTCATAAAGTCATATATATCTCTTATCAATTATAAGGATATGGTCTTTAAGTATTTTATATGAAGAGAACATGTTGCCCGAAAAAACGTTCATTCGAAAACTATCCATGTCCCTCGCACAAACGCGCGCATTCTGTCTTAGATAAGCTATATGTACACGTTATACACTACATTTAGAAGAAATAAGTATTAAAAAAAATCTACACAACAATGCCTATTACTAGTTTTTTTAATAAAGAAAATAACAAACTTCGTAAAATAAATTGCAGAAACGCAATGTCCATTCAACTATGACCACGCGACACCCGCTGACTACATGCGCGCGAAGATAAGAGAGAAATAAGGCGTGCGAGAAAGAAATGGAATTTTCGTTTGGATCAAGTATATATACTATACGATGAGTATACAAACTATTTCTTCCATATAAGATACTCAAAGGATATGGCCCAACAGCTTTTCTTTTTAGGCTTCTATACCTGAAATGAAAGCCTAATGAAATAAGTGCGGTCTGTCCGTCGCGACTTTCAACTTGAGAACTACTGAACCTAAAGACATAAGGGGGTATCATTTGATAGCACATGGCCTACCGAGTTCACATCCGTGAGCTGGCATAGGTGGGATGTCCTACAACAATGCAATAAGGGTTTTTAGCGAACCCAGTTTCCAATATGTCATTCCTTATAACTTTTTATCAAGGGAGCTTCTAAGCTGGAAACCAGCTTCTATTTTTGTCATTTCTGACATATGTCAAGCCTTATAATTTTTGATCCCTGATAGATAGAGACATAACGTTTTCAATATTCAGCTAAGGACCATAAGTCAAGTCCAGACGCCAACAATCAGCCTGATCGGAAAATCTCGAGACCGGTTTGACCGGAAGTGGCTGCAAATTTTTGTTTATGTATAGAAGCCGCCCCAGAAATTGGTAGAAAAAGTGTTCCACGTCCGTACTTGTTAATTTTCAGAGTGCACAACGATACTCATTTTAGATACATCTTTTACAATTTGAACAAATTCCCTAGACGTGAATATTTAGAACCCAATCTATTCTTCATTTTAGCAATTAATAAATTGGACTAACTTTTAATAAATATTATAGAATATTAATCATTCTTTTTTGATACCATATAGTTCTTTCAATATTTACCTTCAAGTTTTGATAGCATTATAAAAATACTTTCTATACCTAACACCATAATGAGGTTACAACACTGGATCTTGGGCCAGTAGCCAAAATTTAATGAAATCATACTACATCTATTAATTCATAATGGAGTTGCAAGGAACTAATTTATTGAAGAACATTAGATACGTTTTGTTACAACTAATCACTTAAATTATGAATAAGAAATTTAAATTAAGATATAAATTAAGAAACAAAGAAAAACAAAAGATGTAAGTTATTTAAAAAAAAGTGCTAATTGGTTTCAATAAACTTTTAAATTATTCATTACAACTATTAGACCAAAATGCCCAAGTTTCTTAAAAATCAAATATAGCAAGTAAAAGAAAAAGATGAAAGCAAAAGAACCCCTGCTAAAGTTCGTTCTACATTATTAGAAGGTTTGTTGTAAAGAAGCAACATAAAATCAGCATCACATTCAATCATAAGAGTATTTCTCAAATAGTAATCTACAATTATTAACTCATTTCTAATATAATGGAAAAACAATAAATAATTTAAAGTGATACTAAAAATATAGGTCAGAGGGGAGCCTGTGATAACAAAAAGGTTTATCAAGAGAATCTTTAGATAGTCATGGGTATAATTTTGTAATACTATATACTATCTTTTATATTAATTATACTGTCTATTAATCTTGCCTGTCTATCAGCCATTAGGATAAAAATATAATTTTAGCAAATAATAAATATAAATACTCCTACACGTAACAACAGAGTGAACCTTGAAAAGAATCACTGAGGTGACCTATTTAGAAATAAAAGAATAAATTGAGCTAGTAAGAAAACAATATGTAAAATTGGAATTTTGACTGTGTGGTTTGTCTAGGGATAGATGACCTAAATTCTGACAAAGAAACTGACTTCATAGGACATTAAACGAGTTTCTTTACTCTCTCATTTAAGAACAGGATGCTGCATAAAAGGATTAACATAACTGTTATCACCGAACACTACTAGGTTTGATTTTTATTATTGACTATGAGAATCCTGGTACATCCCTCTCCCGTCTTCAAAAAATACATTTGTAGTTTCTTTCTCTAAAGATGAAAAAGTTACATTCTTTTAATCTAATTACTTCTTCATTTCACTCTCTTAATAGATGAATATATTAATATAAAATTAATAATTTTTTCCTACTTTAGTTATTCAAGTTCATTTATTTCTATCTTTTTGGTTCTATAAAATACAATTTTCTGGGAGCTATTATTTTCACTTCAATTTTAAGAAGTTTTTAACACATATTTGAGCCAAATCATTTTGCTCCAAATTGAAATATCTAGCAGTATGGAGACCAAACCAGAGACGTCTTACACACGTTTCTGTTTACAATTAGAATAGATTATTACTAACTTATTAAAAAACTACTCATGTCCCAAAATATGGTATAGGTTACAGGGTTTATACTTAACCCAAATGATTGTATGAAAACTTTCAAACTGAATTTATTATGCATCTTCACTGCACATAAGAGATACCACCAATCTTCTCTTTGGCAAAGTTGTTCTTTATTTATATGTGGAATTGCATAATTATTTCTACATTTTGCAATAATGACTGATTCCACACAACTTAATAGTGTTAAAAACACGTTGTCCAATTTATTTATATCTAATTCATTGTCTATTCACATTCAATTAGTTCATCAATTATTTTTTGAGAAGACTAATTTATCATTTGGATTAAATTACAATTAAAAAAAATTTGCTTTACAGGTAAAACAGAGCAAACCCTATGCATGAAACTAATGGCAGTAAATTATATTCAAATGAAAGTGAATAGCGGCAAAAATTTAGCAGTCGGAATCGAAAAATTTAGAGCCACTTCCGGTCAAACCGGTCTCAAGATTTTCCAATCAGGCTGATTTTTGGCATCTGGACTTGGCTTATGGTCCTTAGTTGGATAGTGAAAACGTTATTTCTCTATCTATCACAAATCAAAAATTATAAGGCGTGATAGATGTCAGAAATGACAGAAATAGAAGCTGATCTCCAGCTTGGTCCACTAATAAGTTATATGAAATGCCGCCTATTAATATGCAAAAGATTTAATTTTTATAAATATACATGTACAAAAACTATCATGTTATATAGCTATCCATAGTCAACAAGTCTTTATATAAATATATACCATTTAAAAAAGGAGTATATTTAATATAGATGACCAAGACATTAACGAGAAATCGATATAGATATCAATGTGGTGTCCTGATTAATCTTTCGCTCTAATAAATCTTTGGTTAATAAGGTTATAAAAATTAAATAATGTACTAAGTGAATCGAAAAGAGCAGAACAGATATCAAAAAATATGACGTGGGACACAATCTCCATAGAGAATAAGAATAGAGGTCATAGAATAGTTAAAGAAACATGAAAATTAAAACCTGTTCCAAATCACAATTAAGATATTTACTAGCAGAGAACTACGAAAAATTCAGTTTTATTATCACAAAGTACACAAACGTTGGTCATCAATGAATCTTGAGTGAGTTTGTATATTTAGCGAAAAATATAGCAGGCCAAATTTTGGGTAGCAGAAGAAAACAAGTAGGTAAGTGCAGTATGATAAGTCATTCATGGTGTACATTGTCAGTGGTCATAGATTTCAATACAACCATAGCTTTCTGAGAATTACTTGAGCAGGAACGGCAAATAACTATTAGTTTTTAAATTCCCTGTGTTAAAATATTCTGAATTAGATGGTCAGAAAAAAAATACTTCATACTAAAATTATACCATTGTAACTTTTCCCATCCATTATTATTGAATAAACCAATAATAATTAATAATTTTAATATTTAATACTTTTTATTTTCTAATTCTTCTACTTTTCACTTCATTAACTTGGTTTTCATTTTATAACCTTATTGCTTAATTTATTCATTCCTACAAATTTTACTCAAATTATATCATTGATCCTAATTATACGCACACCCTTATTTTTCTAAAAAATATTAATAAATTGTCCCCACCAGATCACCAATTTTTGTTTTACAAAATACAGGTTACTTTTAGGGAATTTTCCATTATTATAAAATATTTGCTCACCTTGTTGCTGAAGGTCCAACTGCGTTTTCAGCCAGACAGAACACCGCATGAAGATTTTGAGTGAAATTGGACTTTACTGCAGCATAGAATGCGCCAAGGATTGCAGCGGCACCCCCACAATCTCGCTTCATTCCAGGCATAGCGGTCTGGCCATACAAAATTAGCATTATTAAAAAATTCCAACAACCACTACAAACCTCCTTATTACCTTCCCTTTGATGCTAAGGCCACCTGTGTCATAAACAATACCCTTTCCTACCCATGCAACAGTCGTTGTAGCTCCTGGTGGAGTATAGCTCAAAACGGCCAGGGCAGGAGGAACAAGGGCTGCTTTTCCTACCCCATAAATTCCACCAAAGCCCTGCTCCGCTAACTTCTCTCCCCTTATGACAATTGGTGATATATTAAGTGCTGATGCAACATTATGAACTTCCTAAAATTACACAATTAAAACAACTGCTAAAAAAAGACTAAGATGTCAGACCTGCAAAAAGTAATCCACATTCATTTCGTTGCATGGGGTATCAACAATGCGGGCTGTCATTCGAATGCCAAAAGCAGCATATTCTATAGCCTTCAGCTCTTCCTCTGTTATTTCTGTTGTCTCTACTGTACCATCTTCTATATGTACAAAAATAAATCAAAATATTATTTTGACAGTTTTTAAATGAATTCATTCAATATTAACTGTGCTCAAATAAAAATTATCCAATAAACATCTATTAATAAGTAAGCTTCATAGATTGCGTTCTTCTAATTTTCTCAGTTCAACATGAAATGAATGCCTATAAATGTTATTTAACAAAACACCTACAGCACAATTGTTTGAAACATTAAATAAAAAAACAAGGCTATGATAATATATCTCATCTACTATTCCACCTCAACATATACACACACCTCCATGCTCTCTTTCAACATCTATCTGGCTTGCACCCACCAACTAAGTATTTTTTCCCATTTAGATAGCAACATGCAGTATATGTATTAAGAAAATTTAAATTATCCATGGAAGAAAAATTTTTCAAGTAAATTCAGCAGTTTCTGAAATTATACCAATCACACTAGCAAAAAAACTTCAACTTCAATTTTAACCTTCCAGGTTGCATGTCGTATCTGGGTTTAGTCATTCAATTCAACAAATAAAACTAAACTAAATAAATTAACTGATGTTGAAAATAAAATAAAAGGCATATATCGCGATACAAAGCATTTGAAAAAAGAAAATAAAGAATTCAATGATGATGTGGATAAAATGGAAACAACACAGATACAAAAAACAAATAAAATAAATATAGCCATTGCTGAACGTTCATTTAACCAAAAAGAATGAAAAGAAAAATCAAAAATCAAATATTAACTTCAAAAAATAAAAAAAAATCTCAATAAGGCAGCATCATTTCCAACAGGAAAAAAGCGCTGCAGAAGAAAATACATAACAAATCGTACCTATAAAATATGTTACCAATGACGAAATGGACAATCTCTAAGATGTTAACTTTATAAAAAAAAGTAAAGGTCTTTCTAACAAAATACTTATTTAAGAAGAGAAAGGCCATAATCCTCATTTAATTATGATAATCATAAATGTACAAATCAATACCAAGTGATAAAATTAATAATATGCATTTTAAATATGGGAACGTAAGCATCAAACAAAAGACAATTAGAATGAATGAATGGGCTTAGAAACGTTAAATATGATTTTTCGAAGTTCTCTAAAATATGACGCTTAGAGAAAAACAAGGTATGAATATATCTTTTATTGTATTGATTTAAGTAAGGATTATATGATTTTGGCTTCTGAGCGAAAGATGAGAAAAATGGCTCAATTTAAAGATGAATTGGATAGATGTGCAACATTAATAATTCAACTAAGTAAAAGCATTAATATTAACATAATATAAATATATGTTCCATCAACAGCATCGGGGGGAGGGAGGGAGGGGGGATTTGAAAACTTATATGAATAAGTGATACGATAATTAAAAAAAAATTAAAAACTCATAATGCAACTTAATGAGTGATAGAAAGATATGCCTAAATCAGAAAACAATGATGTGATGAGGCCCTACAGATATGGGACAAACTTTAAAATGGGCATAGATATCACAAAATGATCAACATAAAAACAAGATAAATTACATAACAAGTACCAGGAAATGAATAAAAGGTCTGGGAATAATTAAAAGATTAGAGTTTAACACAAGTCATAGAATTTGAGAAAGTATTACTCAAATTGGATCCATGGAAAGTATAAAACATAAGAGAAAAGTAAAATAGTTCTATCCAACTACACCAAAACACTATCAAAGAAAAAAACTAAGACAAAAGGAAACACCTATAATATTAATAGAATTGGTTAAAAGAACTATTAAATAATGCAACATAGGGGCATAAGAAAAAATTATCATTAGAATAATTGAAGAAACGGGATTTACAAAAAAATAACAAAAGAACACTTATCAGGTACCTCACGGATAACTGAATTGAATAAGTTGGAAAACAAAGTAAAAAGAAAATGAGTTAACATTATTAATATAGAAATAACATTACTTGGAATATGATGGACTTACCATTAAGTAGCATAGAATAAAAGAATATTCAGATACAGAATGAAGATCCCAGAATAATAATTGACGAATTAGGAACAGAAAAATAGCATTTAAAGTATAATAGGATGCTAAGATACAATAAAAGGAGAACGTATTAATCTGATTGTTGTTCAATATCATAATACTCAACTTAAAAGATGACTTAGGAAATAACAATTACAGATCTACAAATAATAACAATAACAATAATAATTATGTATTTGAGTTTATCTCACACTATAATTTTATAATTAATAAATTTTGTTTAATTTTTTTTTTGTATACAAGGGGTTAAAGTTATGATATTGGCAGCAATGGTTTGGTAACTTTTGCTTCTGTTATTATGAGTCCTCTCTCTTTCGTTGTTAAAGCTCAGATCCTTAGATATGCATAGTTAGAAAACTAAATATAAAATGACAATCTAAGCAAAATACCTCAGTTAATGACCAACGTTGCAGTGTCATTTTTTGTGATTTCAAAAAGCTGGGGATCAAATATGATTTTGTTTAGAAAACGATAAAAAGAAATGAGGTATTCTCTTTTGAGAACTACTAGAGATCTAGTAGGCTATACTCGCAAAAGACATCATTGAATGGTAAAAACACCGTTTTGTATAAAAATTGGCAGCTGATCAAAATGTTTCTAAAAAATTAGTGTACCGCATTTTGAAAATTAATCTTAAGTGTCGCACTTACAAAAAGCGTAAGATTCATAAGAAGCCTCTAAAAAAAGACTTAAATAAGTACACCAGCACGATGGTTGAGATTGTGTTCTAGTAAGAAACTCTTTGTTCTGAAATATCTGAAAGTGCACAATGTTCAAAACAATCAGTTGTGAGCAATAGCAATAGAAAACATTCCAGAAAGAAATTTTCTTGGGTTTCAAGAGTGTAGCCTCGGTGATGGTTTGAGGAAAAATTTGTAAGTGCGGTCAACATCCCCTGGTGTTCGCTGACAAAGGTGTTAAAATTAATTTAGTATATGTGTATGATTAGTGATGGGTTTAAAAAGCTGATTAGAAATGCTTAAGATGAAATTATTCTGAAATATTTTTGTAATAATTCATTATACATGTACTTATTGACAAACTAAACAATGTCTATATATTTTAATAAATTTTGGAAGTATATCTAAATTTAATGGACGAAATGTAAAAATGCTACTCTAATATGAATAATAAAACGCCAAATTCCTTGCTGATAATTTAGAGATTTGTCAGGATGATAATAAACTCCAAGATAAGAAAAAATGAAAGTCAAGTAAGATATAAAAAAAAACCATACGTAATCTAAGTGGTAAAAGTTTAGTGTAGATATCATAAGACCTTATAAAGGGAGGTGAAAATTCAATTTTCAAAAAAAAAAATGATATTTTAATCAGAAAAATTGAAGTAATGAAATCCTAAAGGCAAATAATAAAGCAGGATTGTTGAATCTGCCATTCTAGACAAGTTTTCAAATAGAACCAAAAATCCTAATTTGTAAATGTAATTTACTCTACATTCAACATTAGGACAGATCTAACCTAAAAGTCCATTTGTTTTAATTTTGATTATTTTATGTCATTTTTCTACTTTCTCTTTTCTTCAATCCTTTAATCACCAATGAAAATTTATCTCCTCTCATATGAAATATAGAAATTGATGACTTCACCTCAGGCGTAAATTAGTTAATACAAATATAAAACAAAATGAAAATAATGTATTGAAAAAATCTTTAATATAAAGACTTGAAAATTTACAATTCCATTTATGAAAAAGAAGAAAGTACATCCATTAAAGCAACTTTCTTCCTATGGTGAAAGGTTAAACAACGATTTTTAGATGCCACGGAAAATTTCTTATGGGCATGACCAAAAATAAAAACTACTTTTAGTTTGACTTAACGTAATGATCTTGTAACTTAAAAAATCTATGGAGTAACAATTTTTTAATATTTCCTTCCAGAGCATTGGTGATGAAAATTTGTTATCTGCAAACAATCCTCAGTAAAAATGCTTATCTCATCTACCTAGCGTGACTTCCAGTATTTCAGATACTGTTAAAATTAGCAACAAAAATAATAAATTAAAAGAACTCATAAAGACTAAGATGGCTTTAATATATTAAAAATTGTTCTTTATATTACACATCGTCATTCTGTTTGTATGCAGGCAAGCCAAATACAAAGAAGTGCTTGTGTAATAACTTCTAAATCTGATATTTAAAGTATATATGCTGTATGACAAGTATTACACTCGTAACAGTACTGTGTTATTTGCAAGTCATGAGACTAGCTTGTTTCCTCAAATTGTCTAACCCATGCTTACCTAATACAGAAAGAATTGATGTCATAAAATTGCTATGACATAACTCAATTTTGGCTTTGATAGTTTAGTTTTCATTAATACTATAACCAATCCATTTGTAGCTGATTAGCACTTTGACAACAAAACGCATATGTGCCATTATAAACAGTTATAATAATACGAGAACTGTTCATAAACGAATACCTTTTTTTAAGGAAGAAATGAGATCTGGATGTTACAGTTTTATTGAATTATATATTGATTTAATAGCTATTGATTGCTACATTCATAGTTCTTGTAATTATGCAACTGTGTCTAAGAAAAAAGTTCTGCTGGCAAATTCTTAGTGGATTATTATTAAATTTTTAGTGATTAAAAACGTTTTATCAGTTTAAATTTATGTGGGACTGCATCATTTAGTTTGGAAATAGAAGTCTCTCGGCTGCACTAATATGTATACATTTAAGAAAGGTCAAGAAAAAATCGAAAATGAGTTGTCGATTAAATTCCAGAAAGAGTACCACTAAGAATAATATTGAACACATCAAAAATGTTCCCTTAGAAACCACGCCAATTACCACTTAAGAAATGGTTGAAGAAATAGACAGTACAAAAACTATAATTTATATCCTTATTATCGCAAGACTACAGCCAAATGAGCACCAACATTGATGACTTTTGACCAAAAATTCAGTTATCAAGTAGTTTGTGAAAAGTTACTGTAACAATTTAAAGAGGAAACGAGATATTTTTAAGGCAAATTTTCACTACATCAATAAGTATGAGAGCATTTAATAAATTCAGAATTAAAGAAAAGGTGTATCAATGAAAGCAAAAGCGATCCCATCTGCAAAAAAGCTTTGTGTGCCACTTTCTGGGAGAATAAAGGATTCTTTGCATGGCCAGAGAACATTTAATGCAAAGTAATCTGTTGCGTACTCAAGTTAAATCTAGTTATAAGTCGAAACTAATGAATATTCCAACCCAAAACACAATTCTTCAAGATAACATCAAACAGCATACAGTGCAGTTAAAGAGGAACATAATATATAATTTGTACTTGGAAATTCTTAATCATGTATCCTCAATAAAGACTTACTACCCTGCAATTTTCATTTGTTTATTCCTTCTAAAAAAATTGAAATACAAGCAAGTGTCTGTACACAATTAGCTAAAGGTTTCTCCAGAATGAGTGTACAAAAATATTTGAAAAGATTGTGGAAATCCATAAATATTTAGAAAAATTTAAGTATTGTCTTTTGCGTGTTTAAATAAAAATGAATTTGCATTTACATCTATGTCAACTTTGAACAAACCACCACCAGTTCACAGTCTCACCAGCAATTTATTTATTTTTCATAAGATAATGCAGACATTACAATTTACAACAGACTGTTGCGGCATTTGATGTACTTGTTTTCATTTTTTGTGACGTAGTAAACTACTTAAAGAAAAAACGAGCTTATTTATTAACCAACAACCTAGTTCTGCGTTGTCTCTTAAGAAAGATGGGTTTTGCAAAAGACAGTTTGTCGAAAAATACATGAGCAACAGTGTCCTGGTAAACCTTGTCAAAAATTTAAATTCTTTTGTGTAATTCAATCTTAACATATTCTCAATATTTATATATCATAATATATTGGGTGTATTAATCTTCCATCTCATCATTATAAATTATTATGATTCTTGTTCTTAATTTTTTCCAATACCTTACTTCCGTAACTTCAATATGTCTCTATTTCATCTCTTTATCTTAACCTTGGTTTGCCTTTGCTTCTCTGTTGCAGTGGTTTCCAGCATGTTATTCTTCTTAGTTTCATTTGATACTATTCTCATTATATGCCCTAGCCATTTGAGTGTTTGTGCCTTTATGTATTTTGCTGATTTCTCCTAATTGATCATTCTTCAATTTCTTAATTCTTTTTGCTCTCCTTTCACCTTCTTTTGTTACTGCTATTTTCCTTTCTAGTATATTCAACTCCCTCCTCCTTTTCTCGCCTCTACCTTGATCCCTATTTTTATCCTTGGAATGTTTTTAACAAATTCTATTAAGAGTATTTTTTTCTTAGAACTTGTTCTTTTTTATTTCATGTAATGTCTGTTTCCTGATCTTGAAATATAGCCACAATTCGTTTTCAAAGTTTTATTGGATTTTCTTGTTATAAAGTCCTACTTTCTTATGTTAGTGAGGTTGTGCCTTTTTGTGCTAGATATTGGTCACTATCTCCAAGTACTTCCCTATACTCTATTACATATTTTCTTGTTTGTTGCTTTCTGACCCACATGTAGTTTAATTGGTTCTCTGTTGCTTTTGCGGGATGTTTCCATGTTGCTTTGTATTTTCTTAGATCTTCATATTTTGTTGCCATTATTAACATGTCCATAATTAGTCTTAATCAACTATATGGCCATTATTGTTTTCTCTCTCTATTTGCAAATTTTTGGTCTTCTATAATACTATTTATCCTCACGTTTTCCATAGCTATTTATAGAAACTACTTTTCTCTTACGTTTTTGGTATATCTGTAGGTGCATATACATTTGGGATGGTAATGTTCTATTTTCTCATTTTTATGACTAATGCTGCTATTCTGTTTTCGTCTTCTCTGTATAAAAATTGTATTTCCCTTTTACAATTTCTCTCATTCCCCCACCTTGTTAAATAGCAATAATTTGCATGTTATATTTTTCAAGTTCCTTTATTACTCTCTCAATTTTCCATCTTAATATTACCTGAAGTTATCTCATATCTCAACCACTTCTATAAGTGGTCTTCAAATAAACAATGTTAAAAACCTTAATCTTCCATTTTAATTGATATTGATACTCCAGAGATGGCTCTGTTCTTAGTATGAGATGCCATCAACATTTATATTAAACTTACATAACAAATTTGCAACAAACTATATCATGCTAGAGACTTGTTACTGTAATAACAGCAGACATCACCGCAAACATCAATCTGACATTCAGAGCTGGTAACATAAGTTTTGGAGCAAAACAGTTGATTTCATAGTTGTCAATTTAAGTAGTAACTGAAATAACTGTCAAACCCAAATTCTGTATTTTGAAAAAATCTAATAATGATTAGTTAGTACAAACAGATTAAACCATGGAGAATCTATAGGGTTCCAGAGACAAATTAAGATGAGTTAGGAGGTCTTGATGTGTGGCAGGGAGGGAGAATAAAACTGATTAAAAATTTTTAATATGCTGAAGGTAAGGAACTGATTGAATTTCAAATTTCTAGCCAGTACTGAAATGTGGAGTTGGATGTACAAAAAGATGAAGCAACATAATCTTCAAAGTCAACCTTCTGTAAAATCCAAGAATTATACCAATAACTTTATCCTCCTCCAGTGATTAATTATAACTAAAATTAACCACATACAAACATTAAAAAGACTTTACAGTCTACTTAACTAAATAAAAAAATTAAAACGTAAATGTAAAATTTACCATTTGCACTAGATACAACTATAAACTCCACAGAGACTGTTACGTTTTCAGTATCGACAGCTGGTGTCTTCTTGCTGTACAACGGAAAGGCTCTTGCCACAGCACAGCCGCTGGCAAAGACATCGGCACGCTCGCAAATAATCTAGAAAATGAGAGTGTTTAATCCAAGAATTGCTAAAAATAAATTTCCCTACGCACCACAATGCTTTCGTTCACTCCCACACTGCAATTCTGGACTAAACGTGTGATGGCATGAGACCGGGAGGGTGTGTTGTGGCGGCTGCACTTGGTGGGCAGTGCAGCAACAGTTGCTAAGTTGAGGTACAGTGAACAAGTGTCTGTCGGTGATGGGTGCAGACTATAGATTGCGGTTTTAAATACCTAAAAGCTCATCCGTTATTTAAGTACTTCATGATCATTTCAACAACGTACCTCTTCTGAAACTCTGGGCTCTAGCTTGCACTTAATATCTTGATACTTCAGGCGCATCAAGTTTGCCAGCCGCCCGATTATGAGTACTGGCGTCTCCTGGGGATCTGCTTTGGTTAAATAACTGCCGAACGTTATTTTCACCATCTTCGTGGGGCTGTTTATGCACTACGAACTACTAGCCCTGAAAATTACAGGAAACAATAGGGCAATAAATTACAGTGGCCACAATAGCAACAATAATAACAGCACGATCTTCGTGTCTTAAACGGTCTATCAATCAACGCCGCCTCGCTACCAACCAACACATTGCAGATTACAATCGAACTCTAACCTTACATGCAAATGTGAAAATGACTAGCTTTCATTTTCGTAATTACTTATCACATCGAGACTGCAACTTACACACAAACGATAGCGTCCCGCAAAATCGCACTGCTGCCTTTTGGCACCGCGTTTAGCACAATTCTCGCTGCGGCGCGGCAGATATTTCCTTTTGGAACGAGAAAAGACGCGCCCGAAAGAGTAGCCGCTACGTCCTCGGGTTTTAAATACCTAATTGGGAGTATGAATGGTTCTCATACCAGTTTTGGACAAGGATGGCCGCGGCGCTCGGATCCGAGCCAGACAAGGACGCGCGATCAGTATTTGGAAGTCTGTTTTGGGGAATAAACCCAGTTCAAATTCCTTGGCAAATGTCTTGTGTTGTGTGTAAAATTGTGCAGGACGCCTGCCCGGAGACAGAAAGCTGAGCCCAAGTTTAACGCGCTTAAATACTCCAAGATTACTCGGCAAACATTCTAATTATAACGGAGCGTGCAAATGAATGTTATCAGCACTTATCAGCCGCAAATGAATGGTACTTAAACAATATACACCGTGCGCTAGAGAGCATAGTTCATTCGAATTGTTCAGGAATGTCACGTTCGTTATCGAAAATGATTTCACTTCATAATGGTTTTATATTCCATTAAATTGCTAAAAGGAAAACATATTTTAGAGCTACAGGGTTATGGATAAATCATTTTTTCTAAGAAAACTTGAAGGCTATAAAAATATAATTCGCTCATAGTTTATTTTCGGTAAACTACGTTTAAAAATTGTCAGTTGCATGACAAAGCTTATTATGCCAAATTTCTTTCAACCTTATAAACTTCTGTCCAAACCTAAAATATGACCAGGATGCCACGCAAGGAAGTAAACAAGAACAGAAATAAAGCAAATGTAGTCCTGAATCCTTTCTATTAATATAACCTTATTAATTTATTTCAAAATAATTATTCCATTATGTCACAAAAACTCTTACTACATTTGGTGCTAGTCACCGTTTTCTGCTCAGTAAATAATTGCCCTGTTAATCTTGAAATTTGTAGAGGGTATATATTATACACGTCAGTTAATAAGTTCGTAAGATGACTGTTAGATGGCGCACTATTGATCCATGTAGGAAGTACTAATCTTCAAATGGTACGTGTCAAAATTTCATGACAATCTGACGTTTAGTTCACAAGTTACAGTGGTTTTAGTGATACTACTTGTGTGATTTTCAAATCTGAATTTCGTGTGTTGATAATGCATTGCTTTTTAATGGGAAAAGATACCGTTCAAGTAAAACAACGGCTTGACAAGTGTTTCGGACTCTGCGCCATCGAGGCAAATGGTAGAGAAGTGGTTTGCTGATTTTAAACGCAACAGTACAAACACCGATGATGCTGAATGCTCTGGACACCCAAATTCGGTAGTTGTTTTGAAAACATAAAAAAGTCTACAAAATAGTTTTGGCCGATCGTAAATTGAAGTTGCGTGAGATAGCTGACACCTTAAAGATATTAGAAGGCAGTGTATTCACCATTTGTCCATGAGAAAGCTCTGTTCGAAGTGAGTACCGCGTTTGCTCACAGTCGATCGAAAACAACAATGCCTCGACGATTCAGAGCGCTATTTGGAGCTGTTTCAGCGCAAAAAAAAGGATTTTTTTCATGCGGTATATGATAATGGATGAAACATGGATCGATCACTACACTTCAAAGTACTCTACAGCAAATGGCGAAAGCCGCCCAAAACGACCAAAAACCCAAATGTCAGCTGATAAGGTTTTGGCTTCCATATTTTGGGATGCGCACGATATTTTATTCAACGATTACCTTGAGAAAGGAAGAACCATCAATAGCGAATATTATATGGCGTTATTGGTACATTTGAAGGAAAAAATTGTGAAAAAACGACCCCAAATAAAGAAGAAAAAAGTACTATTTCACCAAGCCAACGTGTCATAAGTCGATCGTAACAATGGCAAAATTGCGCGAATCGCACTTTGAATTGCTTTCCCATCCACCGTATTTTCCGGATCTGGCTCCCAGCGACTACTACCTGTTTGAAGAATGCTCCAGGGAAAGAGATTTGTTTCCAATGAAGAAGTGATTGCCGAAATTAAAGCCTATTTTGAGGTTACAGATAAATCGTTTTACAAAAAAGGCATCGAAATGTTAGAGAAGCGTTGGAATGAATGTATTACTCTTGAAGGACCATCTTAATAAATAAAGTCGAATTTTGCCTAACAGTTGTTTTTTATTTGTCATCCTACGAACTTATTGAGTGATGTGTTATATTAAAAAGAAGCTTTTGGATAGGCTTCAGCATACTCCTATAAGACCAGAATTTCTTATTATAGGTCTAGTAAAAAGAAATCCATTATTTTTCCAATAGATGGCTTTAATAAATTCTATCTCGCGTTCTAAGAGTCCGATCGGTTTACACTAGATGGCGTTAGAAAGCTGACATTTCGGACTATAAAAACTTATTTGACAGTTTTGTGAATGGTTGACTCAGTTTTGTTTGAGATCACGTCAAACATGGACACCAGCAAAGAGAAAATACGCTACATTTTACAGTTTTTCTTCGATAAAGGTGAAAACGCAACCCAGGCGGCTGAAAATGTGGACAGTGTTTATGGTTCTGATACTGTAACAGCCAATCAAGCGCAGTTTTGGTTTCGTCGATTCCGTTCCGGTAATTTCGATGTCAAATATGCACCACGGTCTGGAAGGCCAATTGTCGAAAATATGGATAAAATTATGGAAATGGCCGAATTCGATCGTCATGTAAGCACTGTTTTTATTGCCCAGGGGCTAAACATTGGGCAAAAAACCGTTTGGAACCATTTTGAAAAGGCTGGATACAAAAAAAACCCGAATGTATGGGTGCCACACGAGTTAACGTAAAAAAAAAATCCTCGTGAACTTAATCTCCATCTGTGAATCGCAACAAAGTCGACCCATTTCTGAAGCGGATGGTGACTGGCGATGAAAAGTGGATTACTTACGACAACGTCAAGCGAAAACGGTCGTGGTCAAAGCGCGGTGAGCCGGCAAACGGTGATCAAGCCAGGATTGACCGCCAGGATGGTTTCGCTATGCGTTTCGTAGAATTGGCAAGGAATCATATACTATAAGCTGCTCCCCTACGGCCAAACTCATAATTCAGACCTGTACTGTGAACAATTGGAGTCTGAAGGAAGCAATCGCCAAGAACTAGCTAACTTTGGCCACTAGGACAGGAATTGTGTTTCATCAAGACGACACCAGGCCACACACATCGATAGCGACTTGCCAGAAGCTCCGAGAGCTCGGTTGGAAGGTTTTTATGCATCCACCTTTAGTCCGGGCCTGGCATCAAGTGATTACCACCTGTTCGTGTCCATGGCGAACTATTTTGCTGGTGAAAAATTCGCCTCAAGAGAGGCTTATGAAAATCGACTGTCCCAGTTTTTGCCAATAGGGACAAGGGCTTGTATGAGAGAGGCATAATGGAATTGGTTCATTGTAAGTATGTTAAATAAAACCTTCAATTTCATGAAAAATAACGGATTTCTTTTTGACTAGACCTATTATATAGAAATCTATCGCTATTTTAAATTTTAAAATAGTTAAATGGCTTACGAAGAGCAGCTTTATAAAGTGTATAAGGTTTTTATTCTCATTTTGCTCCAACTAAAATTTTACGAAGATTATAAAATGATCCCCTGTCACCGTATAAAAATTTACATTTAGGCTGATCAAATAAGAAAAACAAACTATGGGTGACCGCTTGTAATGCATCTTAAATACTCGCTACTTTTGAAGTAACCTGAACAAATTGCAACACCCCATACATAGCCTTATCATAGAACGGTGTGTAACGTCATCTAAGTACGATTAAAAAATGTTAAACATGGCTGTTTGATCCCGCGAACCAGGTAATTCACATAATTAATCAGTACCAGCTTCATGTTGTAAACATCTAGTATATCGCTATGGTAGCACGTCATGGCGACAACCGTTTACATGATGACGAGGAAACGTTAAATGAGACTTTTAAATGATACACACTCATTTTCAGGAATGAAATTTCTAATTTTGATGTTACTAGGGTTGTTAATGTGTCATGTGCCGTTTCTCTGTGGTTTTTTATTTGATACATTCACCCAAAGCTGAACAGACATTAAATAAAAATATAAATAATATTTTATTCCAATTTCACTAAAGAAGATATTAATATTCAGTTTTTCTAATAAAGGCCTAATGCAGTAAGATTTTGCTTAGCTTTTGCCAAAAATATTGTTATGACTTTTGATGTGACTGTTCTATTTTTGATCAAATTCTAACAGAGAAATTAATTGTTGACAAAGTGTGAGGAATAATAAAGTTGCATTTTTAACATTCTTCAAAAAATTTACATAGTACAAGCACAAATTCTCGAAAAGCTACTGTAAACGCTGTGGAGATCCTAAAAACTAGAGTACTTTAACATTTTTGTAAGGTGACAAATATAGTAATTAAGAAGATCAAGAACAACATTTATAATCAGAAATGAAACATTTAGCACGATTTAAACAATATAGTAGTAACTTGAAATAATTATATTTATTCTTTTGAGTGCTCGTCTAGTAAAAAGTCTAGAGTGCAAGTTTTTATATTTCAGTATTTTCACCGTCTATCTACATATTTTTGTTTTCCATTGTTCACTTGTTAGAAACAATGTAATTATCTCCCACTTTTATTGAGTTTTACGGCTCTTCTTTTTAACTTAGGTAAAATATGTCGTTAGCTGTCTTTTTAACTTAATTGATCCAGCATTGAGGTATTTCTATTTTATCTTATATCAGATTGTCAATCTTAATTATTATCCCCCTCTATGATTGTACGACTAAAAAATTTCATAAGCAGAAATATGGAAATAGAATAGACTAATACCAATGCGTTTATTTTTCTAGTTGTTTACAGGATTATAATATTCATATCTGGCACCAAAATTCCAATTTTTTAGCCTTTTTCTTTTCGTATTTTCTGAAAGCTTCTAATCACTTTATGCTTACATTTTATTTTGTGTGTAGTTTCTTTATCATTTGAAATAAGAGTATCTCAACAGGTATTATCTGGTTAATTATTTTGAGTTTTATATGCTTATATTTATTTTTGCACGTTTATAATTAATATTTGCGTTCCATCTTAACAAATTGCAAATAGTGCAAAATAACAAGAAGAATAAATAGGCCAGAATCGAGAGCCACAAGCTCCAAACAAACAATAACAAATGAGTACTGATTAGATGATACTGTTAAAATTAGTATAGATATGATCAACTAATTGAAGTCGACTATATGGAAATCGAAAAAGTAGAAAATAGCAACAAGAGATAAACCTTTCACCAATGTTTATATATCGCGTTAGAAACATCAAACTACTCCCATAAATTCTTGAAAATATAACCAAAGATAATTATACAATTAAAGCCGTTACCAATGAGCAAGTAAATATCTAACCCAAAATTGGAGAAAATTACACCACATTATTAATGCATCGAAAGAATGTAACATTGAGTGTCATACTTATAAGTCCAAACAAGAAAGAAACTACCGAATTGTACTAAAAAACATAAATTCATCGTCAGATATTGACTCTTTGAAAACAGAATTAGAAACTAAAGGACACTAAATGGTCAATGTATGGACTATAAAGCATCATGTTACTAAATAACCCATGTCTTTTCACAGATTTAGAAATTTAGGTAACCAATAAAAATATGTAACATCAAACTACCCAGAATTACGTCGTACAATTTACAGCACCACATGTCAAGAGAAAAATTCCATAGTGTACAAAGTGTTAAAGATTTGGTCACACTAAGAATTGGTGCCATCAGCTCCCCAGATGTATCAATTACGGAAAAGCATCTAACAAAAGAAAGGAAGATGACTTCAAAAGTAAATTATGCAAATTGTAATGGCAATGATTCTGTTAATTATAGGGGGTGTTTGGTACATAAACAAATACAACAAAAGTTCTACCCGACAGTGTGATAGAAAATTAATACAGGGCTTTCATTATGTGACCCATTATGTTTTCAAACTGACTGCTTCAGAGATGGTCATTTCAATCCTTTTCACGAAACTGTTAATTGCGGCTTCTCTGATGTCCGCAGAAATAGACAGAACCTCTTCTGTGATGCGATTCTTAAATTTATCAATAGGTTTGTTCCGATAAACCCTATCCTTAAGATAACCCCATAAGAAGAAATCACATGGTTTTAAATCTGGGAAATTTGGAGACTAATCTATGAAACCAGTATTGGTTGACTTACAATTGGAATAAACTTCTCTGTGATACACTTCTTCATTCACATATTTTGTGACAAACAGTAGGCCGACAATCTCATAGTGGAAAATTGCACATTATACACTAACTTTTCTGAGTGCAATTGACAAACTTCGGATAAATGTGGTTTCTGGTAACTGAATGTCGGTAATTTTGTTTGTTGACATAGAAATCTAGTTGAAAATAGGCTTCATCCGTAAAATGGGCGTGCTTTATGTCCAATTTTTTTGTTTTAACCATCTTCCTGATCACTTTTGCAATATTTTGCCAATAATCTTATACAAAAATAGATTCAATTTCTTAGTGAAGATGGTGTGCTTAGAGTACACACTCACACTAAGTTGAGCTGCGCCTTTAGAGACAGAAGTTGTGGGTTATTGTTTATAAAGCTCACGAGCTTTTCTAAGTCTTTACTGGTCTGCCTATTCTTGACAAATTGTCATTCTGTTTTCTCAAACCTTCCAATCAGCCTATTATAACATAGTAAAATAGGCAATTTAATTATAGAGCAAATTTTATCATGCTATTTTTACATTGTTATTCTAGATACAGACATGGTAGTACGCTTGTCAAACTTGACCTTGAAGGCACTAGCACTTCAATCCCTCTCGTAAAAGGTAGCCACAATGAAGATTTTTTCTTTGGTTGAATAGCTAGTTTTAGTTGACGCCATATTTAGTGTTGACCTAGGATGTAAACAAAACTCCAAACATTGGCCTAGCTGCAACTAACGTGAAACATAAAATTGGCTGAAAAGTTTTAGCGCGGTAATAAAAAACTCATTTTCGTGACAAAATGAAGGCCCTATACAACTCTTACAATAATATAGTACATCCTGGATTTTTTCACTCGTATCACAGAAAAACAATTCCTAAAACCTGCAATCTTGACCAACGCAAGTCAACCCAATGCAATCATCGCACCACATCTAACAAATGAAGTAAATGAACTCAAGGACATGATGAAACAGTTAATGCAACCAATGAGCACTATAATAAACCTATTAATTATCGTCGTCAACAAATTATTAAAATGGGTGAATTACACAAAATAGCAATTTGGAATGGCAACTGTTTATGCCAGCACGCAGAGGAAATCACGCATTTCCCAAAAATAAACAACACAGTTTTCAGTTAAAAGTCATATTAAAATTTTAAGCTGTTGCATTTAACGTACCAATCACTCTGATGAAAAACCATAAGGTGGAACAGCGGTAATTATAAGGCAAAAATGTTAAATACCACGAATTAGCATAGTACTGCCAAGACTATCTTCAAGCCATTATGTAACAGATAGTTTGAGAACATTAACGTTATCCACTGTGTATTGACCATCCAAATACAATAACAAAACAAAGCACTATAGACATTTATTTAAAACACTTGGAAATAAATTTATACCTGGTGGAGATTACAACGCAAAACATTCATAGTGGGGATCGAAACAATAAAAGAAAGACATCTATTTGTCGCAATGCAAATTAACAATCTTTAGTGTTTACCCACAGGGCAGCGGAAAAGAAATGGTTACGCAAACGATCGCAAATAATACGATCGGAGAACAATAAAATAAAGTTTAAAAGATCTGAAAAATCAATTGACAAATGAACATTGCAGAAACCTGTCTACTTCAGAGGCTTCAGACTATTCGTTGTGGAAAGCAACAAATTAAACGTCTTCAACAAACTGCGGTGGCTATTAATAACGAAGATGGTAAATAAGCAAGAAATGATAAAGAAAAAGCAGTTGTTTTTGCCAAATACCTACTAAATATATTCAAACTATTTCGGACACGAGCAACTGAAGAAGAAGATTATGATATATTCCGAATATAATTTACTTTAAAATAGAAGAAACCAGAAAAATAATTCTAAAACAAACTAACACAAAAAACCTCCAGGCTGAGTTTTAATTACCACATGTATAAAAGCATTAACACTTATCTATAATGCCATCTAAAGATTAAAATACTTCCCAAAATTGTAAAAGGTAGGTCATATTATTATTGTTCTAAAAATTATGGGAAGATCGATAAATAACAAGCAACACAAAAGCATTACTGGTTTTCCCCATATTATTATATAGAGTCAAATCGTACACAGTAAAAAAAAACGCAAAAGCCTCTTTATTATAGCGTACAAATTCTAAAATAATACGGCCACATATCGAGACATAACAACAATATTATCGAAAAACTAGTGGTAGAAGAACGCACTGAAGGCACCAAACTACGAGGAAAATCGCCGAAGAGATGGCTAGATCAAGTCAAAATGGCAATAGGAAACCCAATACAACAAATTACCACAAAGCGTAGAACCGACCAAGATAAAAAAACATCGTCAAAAATATAATGAATAATAAATTACGATGATCACGACTCTTCTAATAAGAAGACACGACGAGAAGAAGAAGAAAAATAGGAACAAATTTAAATAATGTATCTAGTATTCCCATAAATACTATTACCAAATCCAACTTATCTTTATTTTACATAGCATCAAAATATTCATGAGTTTAACATATGGTTGCAATTGTCAAACCTTAAAGTTGTAAGTTACATTGTATCGTGTGTTTTTTATAGAGGTATAGAACTTTGAAATGGAATAAAACAAAGATGAATTTTTTAAATTGACATGAAATTTACTTTATTCGAAAGATAATCTTCTGGCATTATAATTTAAATATGACTTCTGGCATATGACCGCCACGGCTGGCTCGGACGTAGTCTAATCTGGAGGTCCAATTTTCGATGACTTTTTCCAACATTTGTGGCCGTATATCGGCCATAACGCGGCGAATGTTGTCCTCCAAGTGGTCAATCGTTTCGGGCTTACCGGCGTAGACTAGCGACTTCACATATCCCCACAGAAAATAGTCTAGCGGCGTTAAATCGCACGATCTTGGAGGCCAATTCACGGGCCCGAAACGTGAAACTATGCGGTTACCAAACGTTTCCTTCAATAAATCAATTGTGGCACGAGCTGTGTGACATGTTGCGCCGTCTTGTTGAAACCGCAGCTCCTGCACATCATGGTTGTTCAATTGATAAACGAAAAAGTCAGTAACTGACTGTAACGTTCTGACCAGCATCGTTTTTAAAGAAGTACGGACCAATGATTCCACCAGCCCATAAAGCACACCAAACAGTCAGTTTTTCTGGATGTAACGGTGTCTCAACATACACTTGAGGATTACCATCACTCCAAATACGGCAGTTTTGTTTATGGACGTATCCATTCAAACAAAAGTGAGCTTCATCGCTAAACAAAATTCGCTTATGAAAATCGGGATCAACGGCAATCTTGTTTTGGACCCATTCACCGAATCTACGCCTTGCTAGGTGATCGCGTGGCTTCAATTCTTGCACGAGTTGGATTTTATAAGCACGCAAACCAAGATCTTTTCACAGAATCTTCCATAAAGTGGATGGACACATATCCAATTCCTGTGCACGATGGCGGATAGACTGATTCGGGTCTTCCTCTACGCTACGCTCTACAGCAGCAATGACTTCTTCTGTACGCACTGTACGACGTCTCTGTGGATGCGTATTATCATTTAGAATAAACATAGTGCGAAAACGTTCCATAGTTAATCGAATTAATTGCTCTGATGGAATTGCTCTCGAACAGAACCATGATTTTCAAAATAAATTTGCACAATTTGGAAGCGTTGTTCAGGCATCAGTCTATTCATGTTGAAATTCCAAACCAAACTAAACATAAATCACTTGACAGCTGACAAAATGGCCGCCAGTTAAAAAAGTGTTGCCAACTTAAAGTTTCATACCTCTATAAAAAACACCCGTTCTTGTCAAGTTTGGTTATTTACCAACCGAGAGAGTATTGGTGTAAAAGCATTATACAAGTGTGGAATTGAAAAAGTTTAATCTTTAAGACAATGCGTTCTTTCGGTATTAGGCGTATGTTTGTGTATAGGGCTATAAAATTGACTGAGGGTAACTAGGGTTGTCTAAGATCTGGAAAATCACGTTTAGTTCGGACTGTCAGTCAAAGCCGTAAGTGCCCGTATTAAACGAAATTCTCTTCCTAAGTTGAATATTTCCAAACTTTGACGCCTCGTATTATTAAGCAAGACCTAGGATTAGCTGCTTATAAAAGGCACAGAAAACATTTGCTGTCAGATACTTTAAATAAAGGCATGAGAGAAAAAGCAAAGAGGTTGTTGAGTGTCTGGAGTAGTAGTGGGCGCTGTCGATGTTGAAGCATGGCCACGTGGTATCCATGATTTTCTATTCTTTGGGTCATCGTAGTGGATCCATTTTACATCACCAATGACTATACGATGCAAAAAACCCTTTCGTTTATGCTTGGCAAGCAGCATTTCACATGTGCAAAATCGGCCTTCAACGTTTCTCGGCTTCAGTTCATATGGAACCTAATTTTATTCCTTTTGAATCATTCCCAACGATTTTAAACGATCTGAAATTGCTTGTTGAATCACTCCTAATATAAGTGCAAGTTTTTCTTGCGTTTGGCAGGAATCTTCCTCCAATAACGCTTCCGGTTCCGCATCTTCGTACACTTTCGGCATTCCGAAACGTCTTCAACGTCAAACTCACCGTTCTTAAACAAATGAAACCACTCACGACAAATTCTCTCACTTAAAGCAGCCTCACCATATGCTTCCACAAGCAATCGATGCGCCTCAGCAGTAAATCAAAAGTTCCCGCAAATGACGCTTATTTGGCTCATAACTTGACATTTTCGCACGAAAAAAATTATGTGATGCTAATACAAAATCGATATGACTTTTTACATCTGACAATTTCAACCATAAGTTACTGGTGGGGCAATCTTTTGTCAAACGGCGGAGACTTATTTGTACTTCCTTTACTATATTAGCTAGCTAGAAAATTACTTACAATTAGTAATTTTACGGAATACATCTCTGTTTAACGCTTTCATCAGTGCCAAAAAGATTTAACATTTGATGTATTGAAGTTGTTATTCATAATAAGTGGCGGCTAGTAATATATTGATTACTTTCTAATTCTATGTAAAGAAAAACAAGTAAATAATATAAAGTAAGGTAAATCTGTAGATATACACGTTGAAAAATAATTTGTTCATTTCATTTATTCTTATTTTAGCTTTTAAGTGGATTTGGTACGTTATTAATTAAGGATTTGATTTTAGTAAAGTATACACTGTTCTAAATTTCTTGAATAATCCTTTTCAGATAATCCAAAACCATTGATTTTACTTTCCTTATCCTATAATAAGGAAAGTAATGTAATCGGCGGAAATTTGACCTACTCAGTTTTTCACATTTCTGGACGAATTATAGCCCCAGGACACCAAAAAAGTTGGTTTAAGCCATTGGTTCGCGCGCGCGCGCGCGCGTGTGTGTGTGTGTGTGTGTGTGTGTGTGTGTGTGTGTGTGTGTGTGTGTGTGTGTGTGTCTGTCTGTCTGTCTGTCTGTCGGTCGGTCTGTCAGTAAACAGGATATCTCGAGAACCGCAAGAGCTAGAGACTTGAAATTTGGCACGCAAGTTACTTATTTTAGGTATTTAGGTAGGGGACGCAGTGCAAAACTTTTGGTAAAAATCGTCCGAGCCATTTGGTCGCAAGATCGTAAGGTCGCAAAATCGGTCGTAAAGCGGTCGCGGATCTAAACGGTTGAGGATACAAAAAAAACATGAGAATAAAAATGATTTGTTATCACGAGATAAACATGAATTTAAAGTAAAAGTTGGTAAAATAAGAACTCGAAAAAAAATTGAAGCCCAGGATTTTTGCCAGAATTACCCAAATAATAGGATAAAGAAAGTCGTGTGATGTTCACACCAGATTTTTTTGAATGTCGTTTTTTGCTAATACCCAATAATGTTTAACTGAGTTTAAGCCTGCTGAACTTGCTGACCTAGACAAACCTTCCATTTGGGTTTACGAAAACATTCAAATTTGAAGGCATATTGGAAGATAATGAATTTTGATTGAATAGTTTTTTAATGAAGGTTCAGTCTTAGACAATATTTTTTATATTTGTTGCTATTGATGGCTCCTCCAATAAAAGTTAACTTTAAACTAATTTGTAGAGCTAATTGCTCCCCAAATCATCAAAAAAGTCCAAATTGTAGGCCTTGAATTGGCCCAACGTTTCGGTTTAAGATCAAAAGTTCAAAATATTATTTCTTAATACCTTCTCTTTTTAGGCTAATTTTATTTCTTAATTTAGCTACGATCCTTTTAACTGTGGTTAAATGTATTCGAGCTGATTTGAATAATTCAGGAAGGTTCCTATGATTATAGTATTTGCATAAAGGTGATATGCTATCTTTTTTTATTATACCAATAAGTGAAGTGTGATTCATTAGTTTTTCTAAACAGCATTATCTCTAACTTCTGTCCAGTTCCTAATGTTACACAGCCAAAAATATTATTTTTTACTTGGTCCTTTTATTTTTTCTTGTAAGATTAATTTGCGTATTTTTCAAAGAATGGTCTAGATATGATAGTTCTTTCTATATTCCGGCTCATTTTAAAACTTTGTAGTTTGGTACATGTACTATCCAAGAGGTGCGAAAAACTCTTTGTAAGGACCACATCTCGGTCGTTTCAATACGAATCAGAGTTTTCATTTTTAAATATAACATTTCCGCAGCTTGTAACAATACGTAAGGCTTTATCACACGCATATGCAAATCGATTAATAAACTTTCTTGACATAGAAAAAGTTTTAGTTTTGTAAAAGTTGCCTTTGCAATTTTGATCCGAACTTTTACCTCCTTGCCAAGATATCTAAAGCAAGACGCATCTTTCTATGATCTGTCAAGTCGGAGAAGGGTCTCGCTTTTTTGTTGTCAACTTATTATTATTTTGGTTTCGGATAAATCTGTATTATCTAATAGTCGCCGTTTTTTGTAAAAAGCTGTTTATACATTTACGATTCAAAATATTGTCCATAGCTGGCCACTACTTTTTCCAATCTTTCGGGTAGCGTAGAAATCCCGCGTTGAAAAAGCTGCTCATCTTTTGAGGCGATTCACGTATCGATCCAATTTTTGACTTCTTCATAAGAACGTAAGTACTGGTCAGTCTAGCCGTGTGCCATGGATCGAAACAAGTGATAGTCAGAGGGAGCAATGTCTGGAGAATACGGCGGGTGGGGTACGATTTTCCATTTCAACGTTTCCAATTATGTTTTGACCGACTTTGCGACATGGAGTTGAGTATTGTCATGCTGCAAAATCACTTTATCGTGTCTCTCGTTGTATTGCGGCCGTTTGCCTTTTAGTGTTCGACTTAAACGCATTAATTGCTTTCGATACAGATGGCCTGTGATTGTTTCAGACAATTTTAGCAGCTCATAATAGACTACGCCGAGCTGGTTCCACCAAATACAGAGCATGACCTTGGAGTGAATATTCGGTTTGGCCGTCGACGTGATGATTTTCTGAGCTTGGGGTTATCGTAATGAGCCCATTTTTTGTCCTCAGTCACAATGCGATGCAGAAATATTTTCCATTTTTTCCTTTCAAGCAGCTGTTTACAAGCAAACAAACGTCGTTCAACATCTTTCGGTTTCAATTCATGTGGCACCCAATTTCCTTGTTTCTGAATCATTCCCATGGCTTTGAGGCATTTTGAACGGCTTGTTGAGCCACTGTTAATGATCCTGCCAATTGTTCTTGTGTTTGATACATGTCTTCATGAAGTATTGCCTCCATTCAGCATCTTTGAAAATCTTCTCTCTTCTACCGCCATGCCGGTTTTTGATGTCAAAATTACCGCTCTTGAAGCGATAAAGCCACTCACGACACGTTCATTCACTAATAACGGTCTTGCCATAAGTAACACATCACCCAACAAGTCCGGGCCTGACCACTAGATGAAATCTCTAGCAAAATATCGGTATAAAATTTCAAAAGATTACAATCAAAATTTCATGACATTTGGCCAATTTGTTACCGAGTTACAGTGCTTTAAGTGACCCTACTTTTGTTTCAAAACAATAGATTCAAAGCAATTTTGTGTGTTGATTTACCATTGCTTTTTAGTGAAAAATATACCGTTTAAGCAAAGCAATTTGGCTTGGCAAATGTTACCCGGACTCTGCTCCATCTAAAACAACGCTCAAACGTTGGTTTGCTAATTTCAAACGCGGTCGTACAGACACAAATAATGCTGAACGCCCTGGACGTCCAAATAAGTTATTCCAGAAAACATTTAAAAAACTCTAAAAATTATTATGGGCAACCGCAAAATAAAGTTGAGAGAGATAGCTGACACTTTGAAGATATCAGAAGCTCCCTGCCCTTCTGCCTAAAATCAGCCCCGAATTTTAAAAAATTTAGTTTTTCGCTTATATTTTCGAAAAGGCAAGAGATTCGTCTATCAAATTATAAAGCCTAAAAGCGGGCGATTTTTTTGTAAATGAATTTTTTGTGCATCTTATACAGAGTGGGCGAAAAAAGTATATTTCCGAAACCTAAAGCGATATAAAATTTCGTTTGCTTCTTAATGGCAAGAAGGTCCAAAAGCACTCGCAAGCAAAAAATCACATGCACATTTCTACGACTATTCCTTCAGTCAGAGTTTTCGTTAAAAGTTTGGCCTCGGTGGGAATCCGTTCGGATGGCAACTGTTCGCCGGCAAATTTCGATCGTGCCTGCGATAATATTGTTTTCCCTCGTATGAGAGGGTTTTTCGGCTACACTTACTTAAAAGGTGCGATAGCCGACAGCTGGGGGGGGGGGGAGGTTTTCACCTAGGTCATGTTGCAGGTTTTTACACCCGCTCAGACACATCACATGCTCTTCACTGTGTTGCGGGTTTTAAACCGCTCAATTCTCTGGGTCCTTGCAGTGAGAGGTTTATTACCTCTCTACCCATGACAGTTGATCAGAAATAGCTGGCCAAATGCCATGGGCGTTCTCTTATCCCCTACCTGGAGACGCGCCCGATATGTACCACACATGGGAAGCTGGGTAGTTTCTGTTATTATTCCGTATTCTCTCTCAATGCTAAATATACAAACATGTGGGATATAGAAGCGAACGAAATGTGTGGATAGAAGTAAGAGTAGCAGATTAGAAAGTAAGATTAAATAAATAAGAGTTGAAACGCTGAAAAGATGGCGCGATATTAAAAACTTGAGAAATAGGAGACTTGATAAATAACTAGAAAGGCCAAAAAAACAAGATAAACTTCCACTTTTTAGTTAAATATTTCAACAGCATTCTAATGCCTTGCAATGTGTACTTTTTAAAACTTTTTAAAACTATTTAAATAGTACTTTTAGCGGTTTATTTTGTATATTTAGTTATTTTTTTAATGCATTATTATCAAGTTTCTGTTATTATTCCGTATTCTCTCTCAATGCTAAATATACAAACATGTGGGATATAGAAGCGAACGAAATGTGTGGATAGAAGTAAGAGTAGCAGATTAGAAAGTAAGATTAAATAAATAAGAGTTGAAACGCTGAAAAGATGGCGCGATATTAAAAACTTGAGAAATAGGAGACTTGATAAATAACTAGAAAGGCCAAAAAAACAAGATAAACTTCCACTTTTTAGTTAAATATTTCAACAGCATTCTAATGCCTTGCAATGTGTACTTTTTAAAACTTTTTAAAACTATTTAAATAGTACTTTTAGCGGTTTATTTTGTATATTTAGTTATTTTTTTAATGCATTATTATCAAGTACAATAAAAAAATTCTTATTCAAAAAATGACAGCCGGGCAAATTATTATTTTTAAATTATTATATTTTTAGAAGACAGATATGATGAAACAATAAAGAGATACATTTTACACCGCAATTAAGCAGGAAAGTGTTCGGCCACATCCTGTTTCCTTTTGTGCATCAAAATAGTTCTATCAAAATGTGTTTACTTACATGTTATTAACATTGTACGACGCATGGATATAATGTTCCTTTTCTTTTTATTTGCCATGTTATAGAGCATGGTCAAAAACTCAATAAATAATAAATGGACTCTTATAGATAGAGCATCAGGAAGAGTCTTATTATAACTGTTGTAGAGATTAGATATAAAACTACTTTGACGGCAGAAGTACTTATAAACCAATGGAAGACAAATAAAAGAAGAGTTTATAAAAACAAATAAGAAAGCAATAGAATTCCTTCGTCTAATCCTTTTAGCTTTTCAGGAGTCGGACTGGGGTTCCAGCTCATCCTACATTCATTTCTTTCAAGCATTTCTCTCTTTTGCTAGAATACTTATCAATTAATGTTTTCTTTCTTCTTGATCTGCATATTTATTTCTTTTTTTTTAATTTTTAGTAAAATTTTTGTTATTTTATCATGTTTCATTCTTACAATATGATTATACAAGTTCACATATTTATTATTAATATTAATATTTATTTAGATATTAATTCTTTCTATTATTTGGTTTCTGTTTCTAACGCCTTCGTTGCTTATTCTGCAGCATTGAATTTTTTCTACTATCCTTCTCAGATGTTTCATCTCTACTGCATTTATTTTACATACATGTTCTTTTTGCATTGTCCATTTTTTATTTGCATGTTATTGATAATGTTATTTTGTTATATATAATTGTTTCTATTTAAATATTTTGTGCTTTCATACCATATTTTTTAACGAACGAATCCCGCTCTCGCCAATTCGATCGCTGGCATTTTTACGGCCCAGCTCGACTCAGGCTGCAATAAATGAGTACCGGGAGGTCAAACTCTGGGGTAATAATAGGCGGTCGGTACGTAGCGCTAGCTACGCTACTACCCTTGTGTGCCGTAGGCTCTAGATTGTAGCAAATCTATCCTGTTACGACCCCAAAGGGCCTTCGAGGCCTGTTACGGGGAACTATTATTATTATAGTAGAATTACGTTAATTTATTTGATCTGTTTGTTATTTCAACACTTATTTTTTCATATATTGTCACAATGCTATCTAAATATTTATGTTGTTATCTTCTCTAACAGTTTTCCTTTACATGTGATCTTTATTATTTTGATAATTCCTGTATTTTTCATTTACAATCATCACCTTAGTTCAATTTTTGAATATACATTTATCTTTATTCATATATTTTACTGGTATTTTTATTTTACCCTTTGTTTTTGCTATCAAAGCAATGTCATTTGTATATAAGAAACTGTTAATTTTAATTGGCTTACAATTTATACGCTTCTAATATCCTTTTATCAAAATGTATCTATCTATAAGGGTTTAAAGCTGTTTGCTCTTCTTCTATTTTTAGTTCTACATATTTTATCAATCTTCATTCTAATATTTTTGTATAAAATTTAAAACTGGTTTGGGATAATCATATTACTTTGTAAATTTAACAGTCTTTTATTCTCCTTTTCTGTATTATTAAGTTATGTTTCTGTTCTTTAGGTATATTCCAAGCTTCTTTGCTTCTTTTTCTGTTTCTTTTAAGTATTTAATCTTATCAGGAGTTATTTTATCTTCTCCATATGTCTTTAATATTTTGATTTTTGAAAAGTGTCTTTATTTCTTCTTTTGATATTCCTTGTAATTATCCTTTTGCATTATCTCTGTTTATTTCTTCGTACGTTAAACTTTTATAAGTAAATTTATTTTCAAGTATTTAAAACTTACTTCGTTTTTATTTTAATTTATTATACATATTTTGGCTATTATTTCTTTTTCTTTGTCTTTTCGTAGTTTTTATGTTCTTGTTCAAAAATTTTTATTATTTATTTTGTTTTATTTATCTCTTTGTTATCTTTTTAAATGTTGTCTTTTCGCTCTTGTACTTTGCTTTTCTTTCTGTGTAATCTTATTTGTTAGTCTATGTTTTACTTTAAAAATTGTAATATTTTCAAACAATTTTTTTATCAGTGCCTATATTTGCTCCATTATTTGTTTTAATTTGTTTCTTCTGAGAGTTTTTAAATGTGTACTATATGGTTGATCAAACTTTTAGTTTTTGGTATCTGAATATCGGGCGTTTGAACGGACACATTTCTGCGTCAATGAGCGCTTAGACGCCGGCCCCGCCACTGCGCATGCAGTTCCCTGCACCATATCGGAACAATGCAAGATTTAAAATATCCCCCACCACCTTCATACACTGTTCTAAACAATGTGAAAACACAAATAAATTCTCTTCCAAAAAAACCAAAGGGTATCTTAAAATTAATACCGAAGTCTCAGAAATTAACGAATCTCGCTTTATAATCAGGGTCACAATTCCATTGAAATGTCCAAATCTGGTCGCCAAAATGTTCCTAGACCCAACATTATTGCGGTATTCAACTTGACGTTATTTTAATGTTTACGACACAGACAAAAGTTTCCTGTAGACAAATTTCATCTCAACCAGACTAATTCAGACAGCAATCGATGTGTGATCGTTTATGAATGTAACCAATCTGGAATCAATCAATGCATATGTATGAAAAAATTTACCGTTCAAAACAAGACGTGATGCTTTAGTTATTCTTTCAAAATCGTCATGTATTAGTATCTTGAGAACTGTAAAATCGCAACTTACTTCTAGGACACAAATTATCATGGAACCATCATATCAACTCCAAACTCAACCAGAGTCACGCAAGATTAATACAATTTATATCCCTTATTAAATCGAAAGTTCAAAGTTTTTGGACGAATGTGCAATATGAAGTATCTAACATTTAGACCTTTTGCACTCTAGGCGTTTCCTATCTGCCAACAACATCAAAACTAATATAACAGCTAAAAGACTACAGAACAAAGTCCTAAGCATCTCAGTGAGCGCCATGGTTTATTAAAATAAACAACTCACGATGAGCTAGGTGTACCAACAATCGAAGACTACATTAAAACAACCACTAAAATTTCTCAAAAATATCACGGCGTGCGAAGGAGCAGTTCACTATAACCTAGGTAAACGAAACATTCACTGGCTAAAACGAAGACTCCTCAAGATCAATTCTTATCCGACGACGATGAATAACCACACAGATTTGTTCGAGGTATCAAGTCACCTCATAAGTTAGAATAATCATTTTAAATATATTAACAATGCCATGTATAATACAATTGTAGTGTTGATCTAGCAAATAAATAATTATAAAGAAAAGAAAACCATTTTCTGTAGTTTTGATCATTATGTACCTGCTGTGAAAATGTTTTTGTCTATGGAAAAAACATTTACCGGTTGATCAACAGCGACGTGATGCTTTAGTTATTATCTTTACAGTCATATACATTTATTAGTATCTTAAGATACTGCCCTTTTCGCAACTTATATGGAATCATCTATTAAAGATCATTCTTTGCTATCAGATGGGAAATTGTTCGGTTAATACCATTTTTTTAAATGTCCCTTATTATAATCCGAAGATTCCGATGAATTCTTTTTTGGACGATGTTACATAACTTACAAGTTCTAACAGTTTGCTTTTTTCCTCTTTCTAGGCGATTTCCGTTTGTCCCAACTACTAAAATCGCTTTATAGTTTTGAAATTGTTGGAATACAAAGAATGTGCTTTCTATTTTTAAAAGGCTTTCTAATAGCATTGCAATTATTTGATGGCTTGCCTATTGTGAATAAGTGATTGAACTATCAAAATATCAACAAATGTTGATTCAAACGTTAGACATAAAATGAAAGGTCATAAGTCAAATCACCTAGGATAATAATACAACTTGCCTCTGTAATTTATTGTTATCCTGTAGATCGGTTAATTGATACTTTTCAACCTTATTACCATAAAAGCATGCGATTTTGCATTATCCCAATTGGAAATATGCAAGTGTTGTCATTTGCTTTAATTATGTACTGTATTTCTATATGGTTAAAAAGTTTTTTTAGTTTAACTTATTTGGAATATAATTAACAAATTTTGTGTAAATAATTTGGATTGTTTGACTTGGATATTTTCAGCAAGTCAGCTGTTTTTCGTGTGGTAATTGTCTTCATTTCATGTCTTCCGAAAAAAATCAAGAAACTTTTTATCTAAACCTTAAGCCATCTCATTTTCTTTGGACAGAGAGTTATTTTATGTTTAATAACTTATTGAAAAATTCTTCAAAGAAATCTATTATACGTTCAGCGAATACATATAGTAATAAATCATTATGACATAGTCCTGAACCGCCCATGAAACACAGAAAGATGTGCGCCGAAGCCAGGTTTACAATGTAGCATTTATAACAATATTTTATATTTACCCCTTTGCTTTAAACAGATGAATAAAAATTGAAAAACTCAGTTTTATAATACACACTATCATTAAGAGCGAGATACAAATGAAATCGCCACTTCTAACCACAACAAGTTAGCCGCAGCATTAATACACAAGTGTCCAAAAATGGGTCAGTGCGTACTTGACTACTGAAATACCCGCACTTTTTAAACCGGCTAATAACCGACAGTTATTTAAAATGAGCGGGAATTTTTGACAGTTTTATTGCTATACGTATTTGGTGAATGACATATATACAAAATTATCAACTATTTGACTGTTACTGGTGTTTTGACAAAGGGCGCCTTACTGAATCTTCGATTGAAACATACAAAGAAGGCTTAATTGTATTGCTCGATAGTATAACAAATGTCTGGTTTATTTTAAGAACATATAAAAGTTTTAAAAAATGTCTGAGTTAAAACAGGTTTTGGTATTGACAGTACGTAGCAGTATCATAAGTTCAGTCTTATGGAGTGTTGTACATAGATATTTGATTTTCTTATCTAGCTACTGATAACATTTTAAAAAAAATATATTTAGATAACGGTTTCAAATATTTTGCCTGATTACTGCTTAGATTTCGATAAGTTTTTGAAGTATTTAGACGCCCATATTTATATACATTTGTGGTAATATAAATTGAAAACAAACAAACCATTATTAATTGATCATATCAGAACTTCATTTGCTACGGTAATTTGAGTAAATAATTATTAAAATTGTCATTTTTTCCTCCTAGCTAGTATAAAGGTAAGGCGATATTTTTACTTTTTCGCAAGCTTAATACTTAATTTTCAAAGTAAATAATTTTCTAAAATCATCAACTTTATTGGATATTACAGCTTTTTTCATGTCAACAATAGGGTAAAAAATTCAACCTACATTTTACTAAACTATTTGGAACACTGATTAAGCTTCTTTACAATGTACGAGGGCAGTTTTATAAGTCAATGACTTTTTGAATAAAACATTTTTTCGGCAAAGAAACATTTTATTTCTCAACATAGTCCCCTTTTAGCTCGATACATTTAGTCCAGCGTTTTTCCATTTTTTTTATCTCTTCATTCGACCCAATTCTCTTACCGCCGAGCCATTTCTTTAGGTTTGGAAACAGGTAATAGTCGCAAGGGGCTAACTTTGAAAAATATGCTGAATGGGGTAGATATTCGTAGCCCAATTTATAGATTTTTGCCATGACGACTACACACGTGTGCACCTGTGCATTGGCTTGGTGGAAGAGCACTTTTTTCTTTTGCTTCAAGTCAATGTAAAATCTGTCCAACAGCTCTGCATAATATTCGCCGGTGATCGCTTTGTCCTTTTCAAGGTAATAGATTTGAATAACACCGCATACATCCCAAAAAACTATCGCCATGACCTTGTGGGTCGACAGACCCACCTTGGCCTTCTTTGGTGCACGTTCACCCGGAGAAGTCTACTGCTTTGAGTGTCCCTTGGTTTCTAGTGTGTTGTGATGGATCCATGTTTCGTCCGCCGTTACGAAACGGCGCAAAAATTCGTTCGGATTGCAGTTGAACATCGCCAAACACTCCTTTGAAGTGGTCACACAGTTGCGCTTATGGTCGATTGTCGGCAATCGCGACACCCATCGCGCGGATAGCTTTTTCATGTGCAAATGTGATGTACCCGCTCGGTTGAGATGCCTACAGCCTCAGCCACCTCGCGCACTTTCATTCTCCGATCGTTCAATATCATTCTATGGATTTTATTGACGTATTCTGGCGTGACGACGTCTTTTGGGTGACCTGAACATTTGGCGTCACTTGTGCTGGTACGACCACAACGGAATTCAGTAAATCACTTCTTAACCTTTGAAATTGATTGTGCAGAGTCCCTATAGTATTTATCAAGCTCTTCCCTGGTCTTAGTGATGGTTTTTAAGCAAAAAATAATGCTTTGTGAGCACACGAAATTCACTTTTTTCCATTTTCGTCGAAATTCACGAGGTTGTCTGCTTTCAATGGCTGTCAAACACGAACTAAATGACGCAGCTTGCTCAAAATTTAACAGTAGTCTATTAACAGAAGCAGTGTTGCATTTAAAGTTACTACGCAGAAAATTCAAAAGTCACTGACTTATCAAACTGCCCTTGTATGCTATTAAAAAGTCATGCAAAGATTGTTTTGTCTATATGGGCTCTTTTTTAAAGAACAGTGGAACGATAAAAGCTTTTTTTAACGATAATAGAAAATATATTGCTAAAGGAACATTGAGAATCCGTTTCCAGGTATATAGTAAAACATATCATCAACTTTGCTACAATGAATATAAGTCGATAATTTATAACTGGAAAACTGGAAACATTTATGATGGAATACTTCATCACGATGACTAAAATGAGTTATTATAGACAAAACTCCTGTATGTCGGTTTACCATTTAGTTAGCCTGTTGTTTATTAGATGATTATTCTTGATAAATAATTTGGTTAAAATAGTCAATGGTTGCAGAAATTAACCGAGAGAGTTTCTGAATATAAATTTAATTAAGAAAGAATCATTTCCTTAAGGATGATAAGCTCGAATACATAGATCTTAAAGGATTTTATGACAACTTAACTTTAAAAACATACAAAGTTGCGTTAAGACAGAACCGACTATTGTGCAAAAACCAACAGTGGTTTTTGATTAAAAAAGGAAGAAGAGTAGTTGGATCAGCAAACTTTGTCAAAGGAGGGAAAATATTTTTTATATTCTACTTCTTTTGCAGATCATGTGAAATGATAAAAATTTTCTATTTTCAAAAACTCACAACTCCAGAAAAATGTCCTTAGTCAATTCCAATAATTGTCGGACAAAAGAATCTGATCTTTACTGTGCAACTGAAGCTGCAATAATTGGGGATATTCTTCTCAGTTTACTATATACTTATCTCTGCATGAGAACTTGAACAAAGATCAAGGTAAAAATGTCCTTCTCGTAACTGATAATTACCAGATCAATTCTAAATTGGCTTGAAAATGTTTGCAAAATTTTATTATCTTTGGAAACTACAAAGGATTTACTCTCATCTGGGTACTAAGGTGTCAGGAAATAAAGAAGCTGATATTAGCAAAAAAAGGAACTATTTTTAATAGACTTGACCAGCGTTTAAACTGAACAAAACAATAGTTTGCAGTTGGGTAAATAATTGGATATGTAGATCTTATCAAAATTGCTGAGATGGTTAGAATTTAATCTAAGAAAATAACAGAATTAGGTTGCTGATCACTATAAAATACTCAAGTATATACACATAATGGAAGAACATACTCATAAAGTTTATAATGAAGAGAATTAAACAGGCTCACGCATTTTATTTGACTGCAGAGCTGTTGACTGATGGAGACATTTACCCCTGAGACAAAATAGGTTTTGAAAGGTTCCAATTATAGAAGGCATGGAGAAAAGGTTGTTTAATCTAATAAGGACTGTGAAATTTTTTGTTAAATAAGTGAATAAATAAGTTGTTCAATCAGCGTAGAGAAAAATCAAACTTAATTTAAAAATATCTACTTTTTTTAAGCCGCACCAAAACTAAAATAATATCATGAATTAGTTAGTAACTAATTTGTAAACAGGTATTCTAATGACGACATCATATTAAATGTAGATAATTTAAAAACCTATTTTTTCATCCAATAACTAACAAAAAGATATGTATTATATTCCATCTTTCTCAAATGTTAAAAAAAGTAACCAAAATATCCTAGGAACCTTTTAAATTACTAATGGAGCTCTTAATATATGGTTCCATAATACCAAAGTATATCATCTCTAGAAGTAAGGAGCAATAGAACATTTATTAAAGGAAATACAAATTTATTCCTACATTGTACGATGCAATTTTTTTCCAATAAATTCAAGAATGTGCTACTGATATAATTGGCTATATTGCAGACTTTATAGTAAACAATCAGGTATAGGACATTCTGCATTTTTTCTATTAGCAGCAACTGAATGTTAACTGAGAGTTCTGATAACCCTCCTGCAAGCTTGAATTCTGTACAGTTTCCTCTGCTTTATTTTCTTCTTCGTCTTTTCTGTTCACCTACATACCTTCTGTAACCCCCCTCTTTTTCCTTTTTCTCTTTTTTATTTACCGTCTTCTCTTTTCCCACTTCTCATTTCTTCCCTCCTTTTCCTTTTCTGTCCTATAATTTCTATATACTTATTCCTCATTTTTTTCTTTCTTACTCACAGCTATATCATAAGCAGTTCATTCTTTTTTACAAAGCTGGTCTTTTCTTTCTGCTATTCAACGTTGCTGAGCTTCCTCTTATATAAAACTTCATAAATGGCATTCAACAATCTACCTCACTTCTTCTTCTTCTCTTCTTCTTTTAGCCTGGTATCGTCCATTTTTGGATATAGGCCTCTCCTAACTCCCTCCGTCTTTGTCTGTTTTGTGCACTTTGCTTCCATCCAAATCCAGCAGTTCTCACAATATCGTCCTTCCATCTCATTTGTGGCTGTCCACGTTGTCTTTTTCCTTCCCATGGTCTCCACTGTTGTATGATAGCATTCCATCTCCCATCTCTTTGTCTGGCGTTGCGTCCCGCAAACGACCATTTCAATTGTGCAATATGTGTTGCTACATCTTTAAGTTTCGTGACTCCTCTTATCCAAGCATTTGTTTTCCTGTCGCTTAATCGTATATTTAGCATACCTCGCTCCATGGCTCTTTGTGTTTTTATCAGTTTGTCCATATTGCTTTAGTCAGTGTCCAGGTTTGTGAACCATATGTCATAATTGGTAAGATACACTGATTAAACACATTGCTTTTTAAGTGTTGCGGTATTTTCTTATTTTTTAGTATGTATGATAGTTTCCCGAAGCCCATCCAGGATAGTCTCACTCTTCTAGCTATTTCAGCAGTTTGGTTTTCTTTGTTCGGTCTTACTACTTGTCCCAGATATACACACACACACACACACACACACACACACACACACACACACACACACACACACACACACACACACACACACACACACACACACACACACACACACACACACACACACACACACACACACACACACACACACACACACACACACACATATATATATATATATATATATATCTGGAACTTGTTCTATCGTCTTCCCATTTTCCAGTGTCAAATGTGAGATAGACAAGCAAGTTGTATTCGCAGGATTTCTCAATTAGGGTTCTGACAGTTAATAGATGGTCACACGTACTAAAGCCTTTGCGAAAGCCCGTCTGCTCTATAGGTTGATAGGCATCAAATTTATTGGCTAGACGGTTGGTTATTATTCTAATCTACCTCACAACTCGTTAAATTTTTATAAAATTTTATAAAATTATGTACCGCATGTATCTGTAATCTGATGTCTCACTTCGATTTCCTCTTCTTTGGAAATATATTTAGTTTTGAAGAATAGATTGAATATCGAAAACAGATTTTTATCCAGTGATATGTCATATACCAAGATTTTAGATTTTCATTCTATTAATCCTAACAATAGATCATAAGATACAAATAGAAATTATATTACAGGTTTCATTATCTATGCAATGATAAAATTCACATGCATTTAGTTTCTGGCGTGCAAGAGTTCTCCCCCCCCCTCTAGTAGATGAATCAAATGAAGGTAGTTTTAACCAGGCAAAACGAACATATTGTTCCATTCTTAGGCATCTCTCTACCCTTACTGCTGCCACCCTAACAATCATAGAAATTAAAAACCCGTTCTGTTTTACTTCAATCATGTGCTGTATCTATAGTTCTAATATCGCACTCCCATTTTTTCCTCTTAAAGGATGATTTGGTAGTTCAATATCTAAAAGTTTAAATCTTAAAATTAATGTTCTATGCCTTATTAGTAAATTAAAAAAAATAGCTTATTAAAATATATAGATTATTATTACACAACTTCTAATAATTAGTTTTAATTATACAATAAATTAGTAGACAGTTCAACTGGGGTCTTTGACTATTTTTTAGCTTTAAGATATATATATATATATAATCTCTAGAAATTTTTAAATTTATAAATCAAACCGGAAACATAGAGGTATTTATCAATAAAACTCCTTTTTTAAATATACTATAAAATGATAACATAGTACGTATGTTAAAAATGTAGATAAATAGTGTTTTAATTTATATTTTGATTTTCAGTTAATGTAGTAAGAGAATTTTTAGTAATTTTTTTATAAAGGAATTAAAATTACGTATGCTGGTATGACAACGTTGTATGTTATTATTCGCTAGAAATATGGCTGCTGCAAGAACCATTAATTATTGTTTATTAATAGTTTTTATCGCTAATTTGTGCACAGGTTAGTATTTGTTTTAAGCAGATGCATGTTGCTATAGAAGTTGTTACTTAGGAATAAACCCTTTTTGAGATTTGCAATAACCTCAATTTATTTGTAAGTTGGTTATAATTAGATTGCATCCAAGTTCACTGGTGCGCTTTCTCGGGTTTCAGGCGAGGTTCGGCATCAGCCGCAGCTGAAGGAAGAAGCAGACGATGACGACGAATCCATTAACGAGCTCGACCTCGGAGAGCCACCTCCTTACGAGGTGCAGAAGCGATACGACAATCACAATCCCACCGGAGCTCAGGGAACGGTGAAACAGCAACGATACAAGTGCCATTCGTGCGAGCCGCCCGATTGTTCCAATCCCATGATATGTACAGATGCCATTCAGTGCTGGAAGTCGAGGGTGCGTGAGAGTTCAGGCGAGGAGAGCGTGACGCGCGGGTGCACTTTGAATGCCGATCAGCTACCTCTGTATTGCCGGACTCCATCATTTGCAGTGCAGCACAAGCGTCATGCGGTCGGCCGGTACCATATGCAGTGCTGTGTTGGCGACTTTTGCAATGACGGGGAATTTCCAGAGCTTCCGCAGGATGAAGAAGAAACCAATACATATTCTGACTCTCTGATGTACATACTAAAATTAGTATTAGCTGTGGTTGTACCTGGAGTAGTTTTGGCTGCCGCTGTTACTATCACACTTGTAGTACTGAGGAGAATACACAGACATAGATTGTTAGATCAAAGCAAACAAGATCTAGATATGTATTATGCCACGGATGATTTGTTGAGGGCGACTGCTGCAGGCGACAGCACCCTGAGGGAATATCTAGAACACTCTTTGACTTCTGGAAGTGGTTCTGGACTACCGCTACTTATTCAACGCACTCTTGCAAAACAAATCTCACTTGTAGAGTGCATTGGTAAGGGCCGGTATGGAGAAGTGTGGCGAGGTATTTGGCATGGAGAGAGTGTGGCAGTTAAAATTTTCTTCTCGAGGGATGAGGCCAGTTGGACAAGGGAAACTGAAATTTATAGGTTAGATTGCTTATTACTAATATCATAAAAGTAGAACAAATATCTGTTTATTTTTAGCACAATTCTTTTACGCCATGAAAACATTCTTGGATACATTGGCTCTGATATGACATCACGCAACTCCTGTACACAGTTATGGCTAGTAACACACTACCATTCGTTAGGAAGCTTATATGATCACTTAAATCGGTCTACACTTACTCATCACCAGTTGCTAAGGATATGTTTATCAATTGCTAATGGTTTGGTCCATTTACATACTGAAATATTTGGCACTCAGGTATTCAAATTTTTCCACTGAAGTAAAGGAGGTAATGTTTTCTGTTTTGATAGGGAAAACCTGCTATAGCACACCGAGATATTAAAAGTAAAAATATTTTGGTAAAGAACAATGGCACATGCTGTATTGCAGACTTTGGTTTAGCTGTTACTCATATACAAGCAACAGATCAGCTAGATTTGGGTTCCAATCCGCGTGTTGGGACAAAGCGGTATATGAGTCCTGAAGTGCTTGATGAAACGTAAGTCACCATCCTTAGTTGTGCAAGGAAGAATTTAATATGCTGTTGTTAGGATACGAATGGACTGCTTTGATGCTTATCGACGGGTAGATATTTACGCATTTGGACTAGTGCTCTGGGAAGTATGTAGACGTACTGTTAGTAATGGAATTGCAGAGGATTACAAGCCTCCCTTTCATGATGTGGTGCCAAGTGACCCTAGTTTTGAAGATATGCGGAAAGTGGTTTGTGTGGACCAGCAACGGCCGAATGTGCCCAATAGATGGGCAAGTGATCCTGTAAGTAGTCAATAGTAGTTGAGTAAAAGCACTATGTATGCCGTTCTTATAACTTTGATTAAGTAATTGGTGAATTTTTATATGTTAACAGTTCATAGAGGCACTTTTTTGATCACATAAAAATATTTCTGCAATTCATGTGGCTGAACTTGGGTATACCTTTGATTTTTTTGCAGTTAGGATTGTAGAGAACCTACTTGTAGTTTTTTTTTACATTCAATTGAACATAATATAAGTTGATTTATTAGTAACTGTCACAAAGAATAGGTTTATTTGAAATAATTTTGTTAATAAAAATATATGCTCGCTGCTCATTGAAGAACTAGTTCTATCACCTTCAGCAAATGATAGTTACAATTTTCCTGTTATTCATAAAAAAATAAGGTGAAAATTTTCATAGAAATCAGCTATACAATTTTTTTGTCTTTGTACATGCAAAGATCTTTTTTCTTTTTGCAAAAACCATGGATTGATTTCTGATTTAATATTCCTGTGAAGTACTACATTTACTTGATAAAATTTTAGAATCATCCCACAGAAAACTGGAATTTGCTTCTTTTCCATATTTTGTAGTCTGGTAGATAAGCCATAATTGTCCATTATATAGGAGGATTAGGGCATAAGTCATGGTAACTATGGTATCGCAAAATGTCCTATGTCTCAAAGAAGTCGTGGATTCATAGTGTGTGTCCGCAACACAAGATGATTACATAGAGAGCAATGTTAAATTAGTTGTCAGTCAACTGTCAAGCCATTATGAAAGAATATTATTCTCAACTTCTAACTCTCTGTGATATTCTCTGGCAATTCTGCTATGGAGAACAGTTATTTTATTTTACAAATCCTGTTCTACGTGGATCACATCCATCCTGCACTACATGGTGGTTGACTGACAAATGATCTAATATTGCTCTATGCAATTATAGAATATCACAGAGTCATCTTGTGTTGTGGACACACACTAAGAATGCACAGCTTCTTTGAGACATGAAATTTTGTGTTACCTTTGAAAACAAAGAAATAGTTGCCATGACTTATGCTCCAACCCTGTAATTTTGATAGTTTTCTTGACTGGCCTAAAGAAGTTGATACATATTGGTTAGATGATTACAGTGCATTTACAGAGTACCTTGTAAGTTTCCTTCTCTGTCCATTTATTTTATTCATCCAAATTAGTACACCTTTTATCTTTTTTTGTCTTATTTGTACTCGGCTTGTTTTTTGCAAGAAACTTTTTTTTATTTTGCGGGCTGCAAATGCATGCTAGAAAAAAATATGTGATTTCAAGAGTTAGAAATCAAAGGATCATGTATAAGTGCATAGTAGCAGATGTATAATTTACACTATTGCAAGTTCGATAAAACGCTAGAAACTAAACTTTTTGAACAAAGCTATCAACTTTAGTCTACAAATATTGCTTTTATGCTTTGTAGGTTTTTCTATAAAATGAGCGACTTTCTGAGAGGCAATGTTTTCTCTTTTAAAATGTTGAACTCATGATTACATACACCTTGAAGATGTTTCTGTTGATCTCTTGCTTTTGTTGTAAATCAGTACATTATGAATTAAGGCATTGTTTTTAACAAGCATTTCTTTTATTGCTTGTTGGTAATTAGTGATGCAATTATTTGGTAATTCATTTGTATTTTGCTTTAATTGTTTTGATAGGGTTTTTTGGGCCTTTAGCCTAATATCTTTATTGATGTTAAAACATCAAGTTTTATGAAGGTTTTTATTGGAAATTATTTGCTTTTTTGCTATTTTGGTGAAGTAGTAGAGTAGTAAGGGGATACCTAGGCGTCATTTTCCTTTATTTCGTCTCTAGTTACCAAAATTATTATCATTATTTTCATCACTGTTGATGTCATCAAATACACTCTTCTTATACTCACCAATAACAATTCTTAATTACACTTGTTCAGCTATTGCTACGTTTTCTTAATGCTGTGGTTGTGTAACTGGTTACATTTGTCAAGAGGTAGGATTAGTTTATCTTACCTGTGAAATAGAAAAAAAGTTATAATGGATTCATAATTTCTATCATTTGCTTATCTTTTTTTAATTGAGCCCAGTCCCATTACCCAATACTACTATTACCTAGAGACACTTTATTACGACTGTTTCTTGTAAGTTGCCAGTTACATTGAGACAAAGTCAGCACAAGACTGTCCGATGTTTATATCTTTTAGCATAGGTTTTCTTATGAAACTTCCTATTTTTTCCACTTGAATACTGTAGATATAGAGAACTAATGGGGATCTTGCTTGAGGTTGAGTCTGCTGTTTTCCCTTTACCAATACTTTTATACTATTGATGGTTTAGGTTTCTTTGCATTTTACCTAAGAGAAAAATAATCAAAATGACATAACACCATCAGAATTTGGAAAAAGTAAGTTTTGCATTATGGATGTGAAAATGATAATTTAAAACTAATTAGTTTATTCATAAATTGGTAATAGATACTTAAACATATGAACTGTTATTTATTACACCATAATAATAAATTTTCAGTTACAATTTTCTAGAGATTTATTAACACTTAAAGAAAATTATGCTTGGAAAATTAGAAATTGGTGTATTTTTATGTCAAACAAGTACGGGCATGGAACTCCAGTTCCACAGATGTCCGGGGCTTTTATACATAAACAAAAATTTGCAGCCACTTCCGGTCAAACCGGTCTTGAGATTTTTTGATCAGGCTGATTTTTGGCGTCTGGACTTGACTTATGGTCCTTAGTTGAATACTGAAAACGTTATGTCTCTATCTATCACAGATCAAAAATTATAAGGCTTGACAAATGTCAGAAATGACAGAAATAGAAACTTGTCTTCGGCTTGGAAGCTGTCTTGATCAAAAGTTGAAAAATAAAAGGACGGACAGACAGACAGACAGACGACATTACTCTCTACATAAGACTTTTCATTTTAATGTATAGAAGCCTAAAATGTAATATCAATATCAAAATCAATTACTTTCATTAAAATAGATGACAAAATAATAAGTAGTTAAGTAATGAGTTAGTGTTTAAGAATGTGGGAAATTAACTAATATATGGGCCTAAAAAGCCTCGACACAACATACATGTAACTGTTGGGTACTAAGGATCATTTTCAGTTTTATTGGTAGAAGTGATTTAATTTGCTAAACTTTTATGTACAATAAAAGTGAAGTACAACATCAATTTAAGATCTGTAACAAAGATAGCCACATGAAAACGTAAATAATCCCAACTAGATGTACGAGATAAATAGTATGAAGCAGTAAAGAAAAACAACACAATTTCCTATACAAATGGGACAGTTTATTTCAAAAGTAAAGAGAATTACTTTATCAGTGGAAATATGTTACATACATACATATACACATACATCGCAGTCGCCTTGCTTGGCTTCTTGCTGCTATTTCTTCCGGGGTTCTTCGTAAACTTCGCTGTCGCCTTGCTTCGTTATCTACAGCTATTTCTTCCAGTGTTCTTTGTCTTGCTTTTCTACTTCAACTTTTTCCGGAGTTTTTTCGGCACATATACGTCGCCTCACTTCATTTATTACTGCCCTTTCATCCGCAATCTGCTCACTTCTTCGTTTTCTCATGTAATTTCTGTGGTGCTCAGCTGTTTGTACCCCTTCCATACCAAAGAATGCTTATTTGCAAAAAAGAACAAAAAAACTAAAAGAATAGGATAAATAATTTAATTTTAATTTAAGTTTTTAAAATTGCAGTGTGTTTTAAAGATACGACGATCGTTCATGTATTTCCGCGTGGCCCCGAACGCGTTATTCTGGCAACCAATGCTTTTCACATGGCCGGGGGACCGGAGACCTCCGATTCGTGCTTTAAAGCTGTTAGATTTTAGTATTACTCTGATTGGTGAAAATTAAATTTGTATATATAATAATTTTTTTATTTTAATTAATAAATCGACATTAGCTCAAATTAAAAAAATATTAACAGCTTTGTAATTTAAAACTTCTTCTTCTTTCTCGTTTCCTTCTTGCCCTTTCAGGCGTTGGATTGTAATTTAAAACAAAAATCTTAAATTTTGTTGAAAAAAATTGTGTTTGCACCAAATTAATTAAGTTTTTAGTGGACATTCGATGTTGCAAAGGTTGAATGACAGAAAATTATAGTTCCAGCATATTTAAGTTATGACTGTTGAGGCAGATACGAGGTGTGTAAATAAAGTAATGAGACTGATAGTATAGCGTGCGATCTGGGAACACTGGGTGCTGCCCATTTGGAGGAAAGGCGGGTCGACATCCGACATGCGCGACATGCGCGTTCAGTGCAAGTGGAAACGTTCGCGAGGCAGTATGTTGTAGCGATTTGTTTCGTAAAAGGTTTTTGGCGAGTGCGTTTTGACGATAACAGTAAGGTCGAGCAACGATGTGCAAATCTGAAAAACCTTTCGCTGGAACAAAAAGATAACCGGAGGAACACGTGCTTTGACTTTTTGGAGCGGATTGAAAAGGAACGTGTCATTACTGTTGACAAGACTTGGATGTTTCAGTATGACCCCGAAATGAAGCGCCAGAGCCCTCTTATTCACCCAATTTCAGTCCGTGTGACTTTTCCTCTTCCCACGTGTTAAATCTACCTTAACACATTGGCTGCCGCTCTGAATTTTGATATAATCGTTTTGTGTTCCGTCATTCGAATTTACATGACGGTGAATTTACTGTAGGAGCCGTGCCATTTGTTTTTAAATGACGGACACGTCCATCTAAAATGTCGTGCCAGTCAAATATAAACGGCAGTATAGTATTTAGCTTATGATAGATTTTTAGAGCGGATTCTAACGAAAATTTCGGTATAGGTGGTTCGGGCTGAACTTAAAAAAATACAAAAATACAACATAATGAATTAGTGCAATATATTAAAGCAATTAAAACACATTTGCGGTTTTCCCTCGCATTCATTACAAAAAGTGTTGCACTGTTTTGTGTTTTTTTTTGGCCCCATCTCTGCCTACCTCTTCAACTCTTTTTTTGTAGCATTGGCAACAATTTCGCCGAATTTTTTTGCCGTTGGCATCTAATCGATGTTAAAGGCGGTGGTTGGTAGTTCGGCGTTTCTCTCCTACTTTTTCCGTTTTCTCTCTTTGTGACAGCCCCAGGATTTCCGTTACCAAAATCTCTCTAAACTGCCGAATCAGCAGCTTTTTTCCACTCTTTTGTTTGTACAAGATCCATGCATTTACAACGGAAACTCCGGTTAACAGTGATATGGCGAGTTTACGGTACCACTTAACACCTTTTCTTAAAGTTGCCCCATACGTTGCCATTTGGTCCTACAAGTCGATACCACTTTTACCTTCGTTGTACGCAACTATACCCATCGGCTTTTCCGAAGCCCTCTTCTTTCGGATTTCAACTGTTTTCTCATTTGCAACACTTGTACTTGCTGAAGCAACAGGTCACCAATGGTCCGGAAAAAGGAGTCAATAGAGGAACTGCACTTTGGACCAGAACAGCCGATGGGGTAAGGGCCCCTGGAGCGTCAAGACTGGTCAATTCTGGGGTATTGTCAGCAGCACTTTCAACCTCCTTTACTCTTTTTCCTTTCTTAGGCACCGCAACCATTGTGAGTGCATTTTTAGTTGAAAGCTGTCTTACATCTCTTGTATCTTCACTTTATGACTACGATGCTGTGGCCATCTTCCTTAGCAATCAGTTTACCTCTTTTCAACTTTTTAACCAGAACTTCTTTGGGTATTTCTTTTTTGGATGCTCGCAAGGTGCCGACCAGGTGAGTCTGCCTACTTAGTAAAATTTTGGCCAAATAGTAACTTGTGTAGAAGTTGTCGACGAACAGTGTTTGACCTTCATCTAGCAGACTACTGATCAGCTCCATACACACGTGAGCTGCCAGACCTTCCTTTGGTAATGGAGTACCGCACTTTCCAGCATAGATGATTATGTTCCAAGTGTAGCCGTTTCTATCACACAACTTAAAAAGTTTAATCCCGTATTTGTGGGCTTTATTAGGGATGTATTGACGAAAAACCAAACGGCCTCTCCAAGGTATTAATGTTTCGTCCACAACTATTTGCTCTCCTGGTGTGAAAACTCGTTTGAAATTCAAAATTAACATATCTAGTAAAGGTGAAATTTTTTATAGTCTATCAACCACTGCATCATTATCCATAAAATGAATTTTGGACATAAGTAGAAGGAAACGATTCCGTGATATTACTTTTGAAGGCAGTTCGAATTTATAAATAGGGTTTTTTGACCAGTAATCTTGAATTCTTCCAATAGGCACTAATGCCATCCACATAATGAGTCCAAGAAAACGCCGCAGTTCCTTAATAGTTGTATCTACCCAATACAATGTTCGTGCCTTTTTCTTCGCCGGTCGGACAATAGTTTTGGTTGCAAAAGCATTGGTTTCGCGGACAATCATATCTAAAACTTCTTCACTCACCAGTGTTTCCCAAATGCCTTTTGGAGTATCGGGAAGGTCCACCAATACTCCACTAGTGCCAGTATATGTAAAGGATTTTTGCCTCCCTTTAAAGTCAGGCCAGGCGACGTCATCGGTTAAACACATATTATCTTCATCTTCATTCGCCTCTTCAGTTTCATCTTCATTCACCTCCATTTCAATTTCATCTTTATCACCATCTCTTACTGTATCCAAAATTTCATTCAGTTCATCATCTTCCAGTACTTCATCGCCAGATTCAATGTCAGAAGAATTTTTCCAATTCGAGTCTAAAGCATCGTCATCATCAAAATCGTCGTCACTAGACAAGTTTGCCAAATAATCTGCTAACGTTTCAACCGGTATTTTTTCTTCTTGACTGCGCGGACGTTTGGACATGGTAATGTGCAATAAATGAAACTAATTACAAAACTAATATATCAGTCTAATCTACACAAGAATGCTGGTAAATTTCATTGAGCTAATAACCGCCTCATAACTTATTAGGAATACAAACAATTAAATATATTTCTTACCTTCGGTCCAGAAAACGATTTAAACGTATATTTAACTATTTAGAAGCCATTACCAGAATTATCAACAATAATAATGTAATAATTTAATAAATGAAACAAATTTGGCGCCATACACGCTAGCGGTAAGATATTTTTGCAACAACAATAGTAAACGCTCTACCATAACTCATAGGCTCATTATGGCCTGAAATATATAATTTATGCTCTGTGTAAAACTTTGTTTGGTATTGTTTAGAACTTTCTTGTTCACTTAAAAGCATATTTATAAAAAGTTTATAACAATATAACCTCAATTGGATGAAGGTCTTCGGCTGAAAACAAGTCACCGTCATTTATTTTTAACTGACAAGTTAACGATATGACACGTAATGTAAAAATAAATGACGCCTAAAATAGCTTATATTTACGTTAAAAAATCATTAAAATAAGAATAAAAAACTAAAACTTACCTTTTTTAATACTCTCTTTCACATTTAATAATAAAAAAGATGGCGTTGTTTACAATGTTGCCAACTGTTTGAAGCGGCTCAGAAGGGAAAACCGGTGTCATTTATTTTTACATGACGCGGCAGTCAATGAGTTAAAGGACGTCATTTTGGGACAATATCAAACATTGAAAAGGCTGTAGCCAACCAGCTGAAGGCAATTACTTTGAAGGGGACAGTGTCCAAGTGTAACTGTCATTGCCTAATAGAATGATAAAAAATCATTCTCATTACTTTTTACACACCTAGGATTTTAACTGCAAATTTCACCTTTCTAGCTAGTATATCTTCTGTTTTAATTGCAACATATTCTACTCTCAATTGTTTAGAATTGTCTTATTGAACATAAATAGGAATTTTATAGGTATTATAACATTTTCTCATATAGCCAACATAATTTTTTTAGTAAATTCCTTCTTAAATTAATTTAATATTTTAGTTCGAACAATGCCTTTTTTATGATTTTTTTTAAATTTGTACATATATAAAGAGTTGTATTTTTAGTCTATTTAGTCGAATATAGTTTTTTTTTTGAAGTTTTATTGCTGAAGAGGTGAATTTTATTTCCTTTTTTTTCAAAATTATATATTTTTTTGGTTTAATGGTAGACCGTTATCTCTCTCTCTCTCTCTATCCAGCGTTTGTTGTCCATAGGTGAACATACGCCTCCTCCATTTCCCTCCATTTGTTTCTATCCTGTGCTACGTTCATCCATCCCCTTCCTGCCACTTTCCTGATGTCATCGTACCATCTTAGTATGGGCCTTCCTGGGTTTCGTTTTTCTCCCCATGGTTTCCATTCAGTCGTTTTTCTTGTCCATTTCTTCTTCTCCATCCTCGCTATATGTCCTGCCCATCTCCACTTTGCTTGTATTATTTTGTTTTTGACATCTTCCATTTTGGTTCGTTCTCTAATCCATTTTATCGACTTTTGTCTATCAGTTTTATGTTGAGGATCGCTCTTTCCATGTGTCGTTGGGTAGTTTGTATCTTACTCATGGTCTTCTTTGTCATTGCCCATGTTTCAACTCCGTATAGCAAGACCGGTATTACACATTGGTTTAATAGTTTTATCTTCATGTGTATCTTAAATCTTTTTCTTTGCTCTCTAATATATGTTTCAATCTTCCGTCGCTGTCCATGCGAGTCTAATGCGTCTATTTACATCTGCCGTTTGCATTTTCCTGTCTACTGCAGGTTTTGTCCCAGGTATATATATTGTTCTACTTCTTCTATAGTTTCCCCATTTAGCGTAATGGAACCGTCATCTTGGTTAGAGGATCTCTTCATTATTTTTGTTTTGTCATATTCATAGTTAGTCCTATTTCTTTTGATTTTCGTTCAGTTCTTCCATCATCTCCTGCAGTTCCAATCGATTTTCTGCAATAAGCACTACCTCGTCTGCGTATCTTAGTGTATTTAATTTTCGCCCTTCTATATTAATACCATGGTTCTCCCAATTAAGGTTTTGAATATGTCCTCCATTGCCAGTGTGAAGAGCTTAGGCGATATAGAGTCTCCTTGCCTTATTCCTCTTTGGATTTTTATTTTCTCTGTTTCCGAGTGTAATTTCACAGTGCTTGTTGCTTCCTTGTATATATTTTCGATGAGTTCTATGTATCTGGAATCCACTCTGCAGTTTTGTAATGAGTTTATAATTGCCCATATTTCTATCGAGTCAAATGCCTTATTATAATCTATAAAAGCTAGATATATGTCCTTGTTGTATTCTGTTGTTTTCTCGATGATGTTTCGGAGTGACTGTATGTGATCCAAAGTATTGTACCCTTTTCTAAAACCGTTATATTTTTTTAAAATTTGTGTTTAAGAAACAGTAGTACCTTTCATTTGAAAATACACGAGTTCATTCTAGTTTAGATATTAAATAAATGCACCCCTTAATCAAAAGGAAGAATTGCAAACATGACACATATTAGGAATAGAGTGAGTAACAAATTTGTGCTTATTTGAGATTGTTGTATAAACAGTTTTCCATACTTGTAAAAATATGTGCCTAACTTACTGCACTCATTTGAATAATTTTTTTGAGCAGTTTTTGAAAGTTTATTTGAACTTTTTTTGTTATTAATGTTTTGTTTTATGTTTATATGAAGAAACTAAAATTCTTAAAAACTCCCAAATGAAACGCTGAATGTGAACTATTAATGATTTGTTTGTTTTTTAAATTTTTTCAAATTTAAATTTACCATTTTAATTCAGTTACAAATTATATTTTGCAGATAATTAGCGGCATGGCTAAACTTATGCGTGAATGTTGGCATCAGAACCCAAACGTCCGGTTGCCAGCATTGAGGATTAAGAAAACCCTGCTGAAATTAGCAAGTGGAGATAGTACAATAAATATAGAAGATATGGAAGTGTGTGTCTGAGAATAACTTATATATGATGTGTGTTGATAGTATGAAACTCCAGTTTTGATTGTGGTGCTGCCTTCACAAGGAATTGCAGAATTGTTAGTGTCTGGACTGATGCAGCATATGCGTGTGTGTGCGTGAATGTTTTTGTAAGTGTGGCCGAGTAATTTTTGTAATTGTTAAATCTTGATATTTTAAGTTTTAATTTTATGCACTTAATTGTTAATTGATGTGCCAAATTCACAGCATGTATTCGTTTTAGTGCGTTAAGTTAACCTGTATTTAAACATAGAACAGTATTAGGATGTACAAGATCGACCTGACGCAGTTGTCAACAGTTGTTTGTTCTAGTAACGTTTGTGCCATTGTTAAGTCGCGTTGAAGAGGTCCTGTTTGCAAGCAAATCATTGAATACTGATATGTTACAAAAATTTATATCATTGTAAATACGCCCTTTATATCTACGTCATATCTGTGTATGAAACTGCTAGAAGTGGCCCCAAGGACGTATCTGAAGATCAAATATTTTCGTTTTCTAGCAGTTTTCGTGTTGATTTAATAAGTTTCTGTAACAAAGCCATATCAATTTGTTTATCAGTGGCAAATTCGAGGCTCACTTATCACATTTCATATTGTAACTATTAGCGTTGCATTACTATTTTGTATGCGACTGTCCTCACTTGTACATAGTCCATTGTCACTTTATGTATTTACAAAGTAACGTGAGCAATATGTTTGTTTTAAATGTATTGTCCTGTTTTATAATATACCTCTTTTGATTTTACAGTGCACTTTTATTTTTCACATTCTAAGCCCGGGCTGCTAAACTGATATTGATCATTCAAAACCATGGTTCTCTCAAAAGTGAGTTACCAAAGTCAACCAAAATTATGAAATGATGAGACACTATAAAATAGGCTATGACCATGGTATTCAACTTTTCGTGGTGCTAACAGCTGCAATACTCCAATGATATTAACTTGACTAAATTTTTTAATGGAGTTCTAATGGTGTGCAACTCAGAAGTGTCAGCTATTAGTAGCAGTGAACTAATAAGATGAATAAAGTGTTACAAAGTATTCTAAAGATAGAGTGAATTACGGAAAAACGGAATATAGATAACAGAATATTCTAATTAAATAACATTAGGAAAATAATTAAAAAAAAATAAAGAGGAAGTTAACATAAAGGCGAAGTTACTTTGCGAGGTAGCGTACCATGAGTGCGCAACGAACAATAACACCAACACGAAATATATAAACAAACAAGGGCACATGAGTGGAAAAACGCGACAATCAGAAACACCAACACAAAGATTCTGAAATTTTAAAATTTAGGTACACGAGTGAAAAGACAAAAGAATAAACGCAAAGGGATCAAAGTTGAGTCAACTTAAAAGCAAAGAACCAACGTTCGTGGACGTTATGAACAAATTAATAAGTATGGAAAAGGAAATAGATAAAACAAGCATCAACCCAAAACAACAAAAGAATAAAATTGAAAAGCTAGAAGAAATCATAAACAACCAGCAAGCAAGAATGTAAATATTAAAAAACGAGACAAGGAAAAAGAATATTATAATTTTCGGAGAACAAAGATGTGTGGATGTTGAATGAAAAAATATTAAAAGATATAATAGAAGGAATTGGAGTAACTATTACAGGCCAAGAAATAGACTTTATAAATATAAAGGGACGAGAAGAGGAAATATAAATAGACTTATCAAAATGGAACAAGATTTAAAAAATAAAAATACTACAGAAATCATCAGGTTTAAAAGGAACAAAGTTCGCAGTAAATGAAGATTTGGATAAGAAGATGAGCGATATCCAGAAAGAATTAATACCTCATAAGATACAGGTCAAGAGATGAGGTATGAAAGCAGTAATAATAAAAGATAAGTTGATAATAAATGGAGAAGAATGGAGGGTCAAAGAGCTGGAAGCCCAAAATTATGAAAAGGAGGTGATTGAAAAGAAAAGAGAAAACAGAAAGGATAATAAGGAAAGAGGAAAATCAAAAGGGGAAGAAGGAGAAAAGACAGAAAGGAGAAAGATAAGCAGGAGTTCAACAACAATTACGTTTTATCAGTATTTGAAGAAATATTAAACGCAACCTTGAGAAACAATGAAGATATCAAGGATCCAACGCAATCCAAAAAAGGACGACAACAGAATGTAAATGGAAAAGGCAAAACCAGACGAAACTAAAGAAAACAAGTAAAACAATGGAAATGGGCAATAAGAAAAGAAGGGTAAAAAGGACAAAAAGGAAAAACGTTAAAGGAGGAAAGAAAACTTACTCAAAATTAGAACATGGTATATCCAAACCAAGTTATCAATACAGAAAATACAGGAAATATTGAGATAGATGAAGAGATTTAAGTTGACATTGAGTTAGATATAGAATGAAACAACATAACAGCAGTACTATAAATAGCAAATAGAATATTAGGTTTCATGAAAAACCAAAGGAGTGCTTTGATGAAGAGTGCCAAGACCAGAGCAAAGAAAAAACAAGAACATGACGTAAATGGCTACAAACACAAACAGAGGAAGGGAAAAATGAATATAAAAGAATAAAACAAGAAGCCACAAAGTTGTACACAAAGAAAAAACAGGATGGATCAACGAACACATGCAAACACTGGAAGAAAACAACAAAGACAACAGCAAACTCTTCCAACATAAAAAAACAACAGTTCAATAATAAAACAACACTACCTAAAATTGAGAAAAACAATGGGAGACACTTTACGGAAGTATAAAGCAGCACTAAGTAAGTAGAAGAATATAAAGAGGTAAATGACGATAGAGAGCCTGAGGAAGAAATGCCAACTTATGAAGAATTCACAGAAATGGTAAAACACTAAAACTAATCAAAGCAGGAGGACCAGATGAAATCCGCAACGAACTAATAAAAAACGATAGGGAAGAATTACAAAAAATAATATACAAATTAATAAAAAATATATGGAAAGAAAAGAGAAAATGGACATACCAGTGAAATTAATTAAGCTAACCAAAATGATAATGAAAAAATCAAAGGCGAAAGTAAAAACAGAGAATAGAGACACAAAAACACTAATATTCTCCTTTCATAATAAAACGTTGGAGAATTCATTAAAAGTTGACTGAAAAGGAAAGAGGTTAGGTGAATAATTCTGATAAACAACAAGTAAATGACACATAAAAACACTAATGACTATTTTTAGTTTTACATAAGTATTTAAGATAAAAGACAATAGTTTGATTATGCAAGAAATATATTGATTTTCATTCAACTATAGAAAAAGAGAACAAAGGCGTTATTTGTAACAAGTCACAGTTAAATTCATCTAAACAGAAGGCGCAAACCAATCAACAACTTTTGAGTTGCACCAAATGTACTGGCCACGCAACCCATGAGGCTCTAAAGCCAAGTACAAGGGCGCGCTGGCACCTTCTTCAATAGTGAGGATGCCTTTATGGCTAGTCATGTCAGTGTCCACATATCCTGGATGAACAGAGTTGCAAGATATGTTCCGTTTCTCTGGATCCTTGTCACACTCTCTCTGCTGAATGATAGTGAGCGCACTAACGCCCACTTTGGATAAAGCATATGCAGAGTTGCCCCATCCTTCTTCTGCATGTTTGCCTTCTTTTGCATCCCTAAAATTAATTACATTACACATGTAATGTGTTATTACATATACATTTACTATGATCTTGTTTAAAACATGAAATTAAAAATATTTGGCAAATTTAAATAGATAGTTAAATATAAAAAAATTATGATTTTATACAAAGATAAGTGTATTTTTATGTTCATATTTTTTCAATTATACCAGGTCTCCAGAAACCATCGCCCAATCTCTCTAGCACTCGAGAGATAGTTAAAATTCAAGTCAAAAAGCCCTTTGTCAGTTTTTTATGCAATGTATACTTTTTAATGCATTTTTACTTTGAAAATTGCCTTATCAGACCAATCAGTGCACGTCTCTAGTGCAAACCCCCAATCCTCTTTGCTTAATAAAATAAAGATAACGAGGGGGAAATAATGAGATACAGACTAAAGGCTGTATTTTTTATATTTCAAATAAACCGACAAGTGCAGCTCGTTTTAAATAAACTAAAAAATTGAGGATGGAATAAGGAAAGAATTGCAATAACAACCAGTATATATATATATATATATATATATATATATATATATATATAAAAGATATTTTTGGCGTCCTAGACTGATAATTTTTCACCCGCCTTCCCTCAAATGTTTGCAAGGTGCGGACGTATAAATTTTTAATTAGAGCGGCTTTTTCTCAGAAACATGGAACAATTTAACGCCCATTCATGGTGGACGTAAGAATAAGCCGCCCATAGAAAATACAATACGTAAAGTTGAATTAATGCAAAGCTTATGCGCTCGTTCATAATGCACTCCCGTAATTTTTACGTTTTACGTTCGTTTGCAGTAATTTTTAATTTTTCTCTAGATTAATGTTGGCAACAGTATCAGAATGTTTGTTTTTATTCTAAAACAGCTAGGACCCCGCAGGCTTCGTCGACGAAGCCTGATCTAGACGCCAGATAGTCGCATAGAACATTCCACATGTTTCTGCGACAATAATCAAAATATTTAAATAATTCAAAAACGGTTAAAGTTAGAAGGCTGATTTTTTGCGCCGAATTAGCAAATATAGTTGTGAATGTGGTGTGCAAGTTTCAAGGAAATCGGTTGAAGCTTCTAGGAGGAGATAGAATTATAAGTTTAGGGAGATAAGACAATTATATGATTCGATATATAATCTAATCACAAAACTGAGATAACATACTTTCTACAAGTACATAAAATTGACACAATACTCATCTCTGAAAAGCCCTTACTGGCAGAACTGTTTTTAAAATACCATCTTATACAATGTACCATACCAGCCATTTAGATGGCATAACACATGGAGAAGCGGTAATATTAATACGTAATACGGTATCATACTACAAGCTTGCCCAATATCATGCTCTGCAAGTACCAGTAACTCATGCCAACACTAAACCAATATCACTTACTCTAGCTGGTTTCTACAGTCTCTCAAGACATGCAATTAGCACGAAAGAGTACGAAACAATGCTTAATCTACTAGGAAATTGTTTTATAACTGGAGATGATTGCAATGTGAAGCATACAGACTGGAGATTGAGATATGTAACACCAAAAAGAAGAAACCTTTTATGAGTAATCACAAATAATAACTTCTCATACTTATCAACCGGTGAGCTAATATATTGGCCTACCAACTCCTATAGGATTCCAGATCTATTCGACTTTTTTGTATGTAATGGCACAGCTTACAGTTATTTTCACATCTAATCCAACTGAAATTTAGCATCTGTTCATTCTCTGATTTCTTACACTTACTACACAATATCATTATAAAACTAGTTGTACCAAGACTGGTGTCTGCTAACACGATGAGATTGTTTTTCACAAAAGTATGGGGACTGGTCTACCCAAAATCGATCTAGAAAGCTTCACCAGAAGCGACACTACCTCTCCATGGGGTGTTAATACATACATACATACATACATAATTGATAAAAACCTACATCAAACATTCGGCTAAAAACACAGAAAGACCTTAATAATGCTGTTCAAATTCTCATAACCACAATTCAAGAAGTTGCTTGAACAAGCACATCCATAGTAAACCAAACGTAACAAGATAATATAAATTTTAACTGTACAAATCCGTGAATTGACTGAATAATAGAAACATGCAAGACGCAGGTGGCAAATGACTAGTAATTCTATTGATAAAAACATACTCACCAGACTAACACAACAACTAAAATTTATATTAGAAGACTTAAGAAATTCCACATTTAATGTATACATAAGTAGCCTATCAAAACATGGTCACTAAATATAGAAATCAACAAAAAAATTCAAAAGACCAACAAATAATATATCATTGCTAAAGAGGCAGGATGAAAACTGGGCAAGAACAGACCAAGAAAAATCCGACATACTTGCAGAACGTCTATCACAAACCTTTAGTGCTCTGCAACCTAACCCAAATGCAACTGTCAACAATAAATTAATTATTATCTCTCTTATCTTATCATAATTATTTGAATATGAAGGTCCTGATTTTTGAGAAACAAATCAGTATAGATTTTCTAATGCTCCAGTTTTCTAAATCGAACTTAAAGCAGTAACCTGTGTGAATATGTTTTTCAATCTTCCAAATGTATCCCAACCCAGTTTTATATATCTATTTCCTTTGTTTGACTGTTTCACTCTAGTATAAGTTGTCCAAGATAAATATAACCATCAACTATATAGCTTTGTCCTCCAACTACCCTCACACATATTGATTCCTTGTTTCACTATGTCATTTATCATTATCTTGGCCTTTCTCTTGTTTATATTAGATGGTCAGAAACTCATGCCAAAACTTTTTATATCCCCATATGTAAATGAATGAGTGAAGTCATACTGTTTTATTATTGTATTGTAGATATGTGTTTAATATTTGATAATTTGCTATTAATAATAATGGTAAAGCTCTAACGCCCTGCGTGGGAGCACAGCCTGCGAACTGAGAGGTTAAGGTTCTTAAATGTCCAACTTTACTGCCCGGTCGTCGCGCACCATTTCTGATGCGGGGTGATGTGGCAAGTATTCAATTATTTTCAGTAACTAAGTAGGCCACCTGCCAAACATCAGAGAGCTTCGGGAATTAAACCCGGGTCCGCCCGCATCGCAGTCCGCGCCTCAACTGTTTAGACCACTCTGGCGATTAAATATGGCCACTGTTAAGGACACGCTGACAATCGAAAAACGTGTCTTTATTGTGAAAGATTAGTACTAAGATGGCAGATATCCTCTCGTAACTGTGAGGAAATACAAAGGAAAATTCGGCAGAAATTTGACTTTGAGTGAATTGACTGATAAGCGGTGAGTATTGATTGTGGGTTAATGAAAATTCACATTTGACAGAATTTCGTTGTCTTCATCAACGAAAAGTCAGTGTCTGGTGCTCAATCGCTTATAGTGGTATTGTTAGGCCATATATGGATCCAAAAGTTTACAGGAAGGAAGTTTTGGAGAAATTTCTGCTAGAAATTTCAAGAAAAAAATGATTGCAAATTATTGGCGCGAGTTTCTGCCCACCCAGTATTTAAACCGTTTTCTTTAGCTGTTACAAGTAATGTCAACAGATGATGTATCATGATCACATTTATGCATTGCTTGATGAAATTTATTACTGTCACTACTGCTGCCCATTTAAACAATCAACAATTAATATGCTGGTTCTATTTTAAGATGCTATTATACATAATCATTTTTTGAGTTGTTAAGCGTATTTCAAACTAAAAGTCTTCGTATTTCACTTTCTCAATGTGTTATAAATTTTATAATTATTGGAGATTTTTTTGGGGTAAGTTAATCATATAAGATATTCATTAAATTATTCATCTACATCGCAACAATACTTAATGAAAGTTGTACTTAATTTAATTAAATTAAAAAACAATACACTTTTCTAGATACTTACCGGACAAAGTTGTTCATTAGCTCATTTAGTTGTTTAATAGTTAAAGCCGGATTGGAGAATTTAGCGCGAACCTCAGCAGACGGGATACGAGACAAGTGACCGGCAGAGCTGGAGACATTCACGACTCTTCCTTCGGGACGCAGAAGAGGGAAAAGAGTTTCACAAAGGTGTAAAGTTCCGAAGTAGTTCACCCGCACGGTTTGTTCGGTTTGTTCGCCAAAAGGTTCTGTGGAATTTTGCTGTAAACAAATAAGACTGCAGTAAGATTGTGGTATAATTTAAATTTTAATTCTGAAAAACAATATCGTCTATTATGGTCTTGTTACTAGGTTAATCACTAACTAAATTGTTAGTGCATTTTATATGAATAATTTAAGAAAACTCGTGCGTTTGTGTCAGATTACATAAGCTTAGTTTTGCAATTAGATGGTTTCCATATAGACATAGTTTTCAAAAGATTTTTATAGCAGCCCCCAAAGTCAAATTCATATTTAACATACCTTCATTTGTATAGAAAGGCATATTCTACATAAAATTAATTACAACAAGCACAAAATAACTGATAAAATAAAAATTATTCAGTAAATACAAATTAAAACAATTTTGAAGGCCGATGAATTTAGTTTCATTTACGTGTTAAAAAAGATTTTTTTTAATATGTAGTACAGTAAACATCTTGGAAATGGCTAGAATCACGAAATGGTTGCAGATTAAATCTATTTCTAATTTGATCTTTCAAACGCGTTGCGTTACATGCTTCTTATAATAAAATTTTTTCCATCGCATCGCCTTCTAATTATTAGATACAACGGTAATGTTGAAGCAGAGCTACCCATATTGTATGCACAGTAAAAATTTTTCGATTAGAGAAATTTTCGTTGTTACCCTCTTATACATATACATAGTACGCCTATAAATACTGTTACATATTGATTAGAACAGCAAAATAAAATAACTATTTTTGCAAAATATTTTCAGAATTTATTCAAAATGGAAACCCGTAGCCTATACACAAGCTTTAAGACGTCACAATCACTTGTCTAGGGCAGGACGCACTACATCAATTGGAAAAGTATTGACTGCAGCTGTCGAGGATTGCTTCAAAGAATCAACATTAGGATATCATTTTGAGCAAACTATACTCTCTAAAACTGCATATAATTTGTAATCTAATGGATTGACATCTGGGCTACCAGAAGGCTAATCCTCCACTCTTGGAAAATGAGACACAGTGTTGCTCAACCAAGTTTGAGTGTGGAGTCTTGAGGAAAGATTCAAGACTCATCTCTAAAAGCCTGTGATTCAGAGGTTTCATTACACTTTCCAAAAAAGTTTTGACTCCCTTTGCGCAACTTCATCATAACACACTTTCCACCAAATCATTACAGCTGCTGGATTATGGCCTCTCTGAACCCTTGATACGACCTGAGATGCTTTGAGTAATCTAGCGTATATCCTATCATTTTTTTTTGTTGAAAGATTCCTCCACTCTAAAAAAATTTTCTGTGGCCATCATGTACGTATTCAGTCAACAAGCCTCTTGCTTTTTCTCTAACTTTCTTTAAAGCATCTTTCAGAAAATGTCCCGTTTGACTTTTATAAGCAGCTAGTCCCATATATTGCTTAATAATACAAGACATTGAACTTTAAGACTTTAAAATTGGAACTACATGTTAAAGTCATAGATATCTTGATGTATAAAGGGTTTTGACTTTGTAACAGTATTTATGGGAATATGTTTCTATTTAATATCCATATCACTATGTGAGTTCTTCCCCGAAAATATAGATTCAATGTTAATATAATGAAAATGCTTGCGTATCCCCATTGTAAACTGGTAACCGATGAAAACGGACTGTAATACGCATGCGTAAACGTGAACAATTTCATTGGCCGCGTTCGATAATAGTGAATGAATACCCTGTACTGCGTTACTGTCTTATTAGTAATGACTAAGCCAGTAGAGTATAAAATCCGCAGAACGTTTCGAATGTTCTTGTTAAAATAATACATTACAGAATGTTTTGAACGGTACAAATAACGTTGGAAAAAGTATGTGAGATCCCAAGGCACTTGCTTTGAAGAAAATTGGGGTTATGTACAATGTTTCTTGTATCCTATATTTATTAGAGGTAATTAGAGGTAATATATACAATTGAGTATAGTGATCAATTGTACAATTAGATCGAAACTTCTGACCACCTTTTTTGAACTCTTCATTAAAAAGTAGAATAGGAATGTCTCATAAACCCGACCCATTGAAACACCCCTAAGGGGGGTTTTCCCGCTTTTTTTTTATTTTAAAGTGACATATCTCATGAACGATAATATATAGAGTGCTGAGACCTTCATAGTTGATTGGTTGGTCTAAGTTTGAGTTTCCAAGGTGTTTATGAGTTTCAACATTTGTATATATTACCGTTTCGCCCCCTGATCTTGTTGTTATTGTAATTTTTTGTATTATATAAGTTGATATTTTCGGAATAGATTACCAACAGTAAAATTTTCACAAATTAAAAATATATAGTAAATACTACGGATATAATTGGATGCATTCAAATTGTTCCGTTTGCATGCATTTTTACAAAACGTGCATGTTTTGGACTTCAGATATGTGCTATCCTACTACCGACATAGTTTTTTTTTTATCACACTATGTTATTACACGTGCCTGGAAGGCCTCACGCGAGGAAGGTTACGATGAATGATATCTATACTCGCTTTCAAACAGGACATGATTGTCTTTTAGTCTTAAATTATCGTTATAAGTATAAAAAGTTGTATAACTAACTGTTGCTGCAATAGGACAATGCAAGAAGACAGTTCACTGGTTGGTAAATTAAATAGTAGAAAAAAGCCCATATGCATTGCGTAGCACTTCATATATGAAACCTTAAATACGAATTAAAAACGTTTAAATTCAGTGACAGATGTATATGAAAACAAAAAGTGGCTTAAATATATGTAATGATGTAATGTAATAATGTAAAACCCTATATTTATTCCCTTATTTGTCTACAATCGGTTTTCAGAATTTCTATATGCAATTGCAAGATTTGCATAATGCAAAACGAACTGTAAATCATTTTGATAAAAATAAAAATAATATTATATTTAGATATTTTAAAAATACTGGACTTATATTCAGATAAGTGAATACTAGTTGAGTTGAAAGAGCTGCTATCTTTTGAAATCGATAATATATATATATTATTTATATATATATATATATATATATATATATATATATATATATATATATATATATATATATTAATATACCTTTACTAAATTAAAATGACCAAACTAAAGTGAACTATTCAGATTTCTAGATTTTTTTTTGTTGACATGCAGATATAACACACTATAGTCTCAATATCTAAAACAAACTATCTCTGGGTGCTAATGTACCTGTAGTGGTTAAATTTATTGACGCCGTAACATTTGGATTTACTTTATTTGGTCAAACAAAGTGCAGTACAAAAGAAGTATTAATTTTTGTATGTACTTCTGGCATAAGAAGAAAATATGAAGAATTTAGAGAATTAATAATAATCTTACAATATAATTAGAAGGAATATTAACGTTCATATTTGTCAACATAACAAAAATACATGTTTTTTATTATTATTTGTATAAGATTGGCGTCAAAATAATTTTTTATTGTTGTATTTCACTCAAATCATTTTAAAGAAAATTATTTGCTTTTTTTAACCATTTAATTTATTCTGAATATAAATAATTTTTTCTTGTGCTTTACTTAAGAATCAATGATGTTCAAATGAAATTTAAATATATTCCTATAAATGTTACCACGTGATAGAAGTGTAAATGAATCTAGTTTAATTTTTGTTTTAAAAAATTAATGATTTTAATCTCTATTGGAAGTCATCATCAAAGGTGACATACTCAAAACTGAACAGGTAGTTGCAAGAAACTTGATCATTCCACGATTGCTCGACACTTGGAGAAAACTGAAAAGGTGAAAAATCTCGATACCTGAATTATAACCAAAATAATACAAACACGACTCATTTCTGGATATGGCGGATTATTTATAACAACAGGAAACACCCTACTCCATGGGCGGATAAAGATGAAGCACTGAAGTACTTCCTCAATCCGAAATTCCATCAAAAGGTCATGTATGGTGGTCTACTGTAATATATATTACAATGTTCTGCACAAAGTTAAAACTATTACAGTAGAAATGTATTATCAACTAGTCAATGTAATGCATAGAAAACAGAAAGGACTCAATCCTCTTACATGATAACGTCAGGTCTCATATTGCACAACTAACGTTGCAGAAGCTACAAAAGTCTACCTCAATCACCATACTCACTAGACCTATTTCCAACTGATTGTCACTTCTTCAAGAATCTTGACAATCTGGAAGACATGTTTCCGAAATCAGAAAAATACTCTAAACGTTTTACGAGATTTTATCGAGTTTTGTGTCCACTGAAATAAACAAATTGGTTTTTCATTGGCAAAAATGTGGAGATTGTAATGGTTTTTATTTCGATTTAGTTAGGTTATAGAGCATTAAAGAAAAAACTGCGCTGCGTGTTTCCCGTGAAAGCAAAGTAAAATAAGTGTATCTGATAATTTAAAGCGATCATAAAAAACAGTGCAAAGTGCAGTGATAACAATTGCTTTATGAACAAACGTGCAAAAAATTAGTAAATTAAATATAACTGGAATATAAACATAGATAAAAACATGACTAAGAACAAACAGTGAAACTAGTTTACTAGATGTTTACACAAAAAAGAAAATAAATTTGGAGAATGCCAAAATATTCGAAAAGTGGAATAAATGAAATAATTAATTTTCAATAAAAGTTTTAAGAATGAAAGATCACCATAGAAATAAAATTCGAAACAAAGAAATTGCACAAAAAAACTAGTTAAAGGCTACCTACATAACAGACATGGATTTATTGATGAAAAAGTTGGACGAATTAAAAATAGAGATAAAAATGAGTTCAAAAAAATTACGAGGATTTTAAATTAGAAATAAAGACAAAACTGGATTTCAAAAGGTGAAAAGAGTCTGGAATGGTAGCAAAAGAATGAGCTGCGGAAAAAACAGTTGTGGAGAACAGAATTGGTAAATTAGAAGGACTTGAGAAACGGGAAAAAGAGAAAGAATAATATACTTATAAAAGTAGCGCCCCTAACAGAAAACTACGCTAAAGAAGATGTGGAATAACTTCTCCTAGACAAGCTCAATATCAATTTAAAATTCAGAAAGGTTATAGTGTTAAAAGAAATAATAATAATAACTTAATAGCTACTGAAATGAACCTACGAGACGATAAAACAGAAATTATAAAAATCAAAAACTTACTGATTAAAAACCAGCCAAAAAACTGATGACAAAAGGATAACAGAGAGAGGAACTAAAGATGATGAAAACAGTAACGAAAACGACAATAAAAATAAAAATCAAACAGTTGATCGAAAAATATATATAAACATGGATGAACAAAACGTACCGCCTAAAATAACAAATGATAATATTCTATACAAAAAACTGAAAATGAAAGTGTAAATTACAAACAAGTACGGACGTGGAAACCAATGTCTATAAACAAATTTCGGTCAAACCGGTCTGATTTTCCGATTAGCCTGATTTTAGCGTCTGGATTGACTTATGATCCCTAGTTGAATACTGAAAACGTTATGTTTCTCTATCACAGATAAAAAATTATAAGGTGTGACAGATGTCAGAAATGACAGAAATAGAAGCTGGTCTTCAGCTTGGAAGCTGGGTGCACCAAAAACCCTTATAGTCCAGGCGAGGTAGCAAAAAAAGAGTGATTTTTAAAATAATTAGTTGCGGCACTTTCTCAACGTAATAATTAGGAGAAAAATCGTACAAATCGAATGAAAATGTTTTGGACAAAATCCGATTGTAGGATCATTGCGAAAAAAATTCAAAAATGTGCGAAAAAAAGGTTTTTTCGGCTTTTAGACACGAAAAAAAACTGAATAAAAAAACAAAAAACAAAGTTATAGCGCTTGAAAAGACGAATAAAATTGTTTTTGGATCATTAAAATCGGTTGATAACTTTTTGCACAAAAAATTAAAAACCGCGAAAAAAAGCGATTTTTCGATGTTCAATTACTCAGTTTCTAATTATCCTAGAAATGTCTTCCGGGGTTCAAATTATAGGGTTTTCCAACACCTTTTTAAAATTAAATATTTGTCAAAAAATATTCATAAGTTTTCGCGCAAATTTCGAAAAAGTAAAAACAGCTACTTTAGTAAGACGACCCCTATTTACACAATAATTGTCGTAGAGCAATTTTGCAAAAAGCTGCGTGTTCTAGAAGACTTCCTCTACAACCATATCAAATTTGAAGTCGATCCGATAACAATAAGTACCTCAAAAGCGCGTCTGAAGAACGTGAAGAGCGGCCGCGTGGACGCATGAGCGAAGGAGAAGTGGCGCGGTGGTGGGGGAACTCTCTTTCCCACGGGTGGAACGGGCGCCCGGATAGCAATTGCGCGCGTTCAAATTTGACAAGCCGGAAAAAATTGAGATTTCTCGGGAACTACTGAACGAAAATTGATGTTTTTTTTTAACTGGGGTAGCGCACTGAAATATTAATAATCAGCGGAGTGGTTATTTGACATAAGGGATGGTCCCTTTCAGGTACAGAAGCCTAATAGAACAGTGGAATGTAACCACCCTCAATCAAGTAAGAAATTTACGACAATAAATAAAGGAAATAAAACATAAAACATAGTCAAATAATATTCATTCATTGCTATGTACCTATGAATCTGCAGAATATGAAGAGAAAGAAGTTTTTTATAATTCACTTAACAAGACTGAGAGAAATTGATAGAAACGACGCAATCTATATAAATAAATATGTAAATGTTCGTTTGTTCAAAATCTTAAATCTCCAAAAGTTCTTCACCGATTGCTTTGAAAGTTTAACACAACGTTGCATTCGAATACATGCGTTTTTTATATACCTATACTATATAGATGTCACACCCTTTCTTTTTTCTTTCTTTTCTATTTAACCAGACTGAGCCACAGCAACGCGTGGCCGAGTACAGCTAGTACTACTTATAAAAAACTTAAACGCTAGAGTAGGCACAAACAACAAATGTATTGAACATATAATAGGCAAAGGAACAGAAGAAATTAATGACAATGGAGAGATGCTAGTCGGATTATGTGGTAATAGGTGGTACAGTATCCATTCACAAGAAATGCCAGCAAGTAACTCGGATTTCTCCAAAGCTAAAAACAAATACCCATATTGACCGCATTTGCATAAGTAGAAAATAAAAAAAAAATTGTTAGATGTTAGCAAACGAAGGGATGCAGATATAAATATAGATCACCATTTACTGACCGGCTGAAAAAGATAAAGAAACCAAAACAATAATTGGAAAGAAAATATATAATACGAGGGTGAATCAAATATAAACGAGACTTTTCATCTCGGGCACGCAATATTAACGCGCGAGAGTTCTCGTTTCGTCAGGTGTTGGGTAGGGATGTCAGGAGTGGGGGAAGAAGGCTGGCGATTTAGTTCGTTCCTGTAAGTACCCGTAGTGACAATGTCTGAGCAGGTGCCGTCGTCAATTGCGCAGCGTATTATCATTAAATTTCTCGCCACGGAAGGTGTAAAACCGGCTGAAATCCTGAGGAGATTGACTGTGCAATTCAAGGAAGAGACACTGTCACGAGGTAGTGTTCGCATGGCACAAAAAATTCGTGGAGGGTCGTGAGAATGTTGAAAATGAGAGCCATGATCGCCGACCTCGCACCAGCACCACCAACGAAAACATCGTCCGCGTTCAACAATTTATTGAGGGTGACAGGCGTCTGACCATCGATGAGATTGCATCTGAGATTGGAATAAGTTATGGCAGCACTTTTTCGATCACAGAGGAGCTAGGGTTTCGTAAGGTGTGCGCAAGGTGGGTGCCTCGCCTTCTGACAACTGAGCAGAAATCGCTCAGTTGACAGTTGAACACCCTCCCTACAGCCCTGACCTATCGCCCTGCGACTATCACCTATTCGGTCCTTTCAAGGAAGCCATGGGAGGGCATAGATTCGACAGCGATGAGGAGGTTGAGATCTATGTGCGCAATTGGCTGGAAACATGGCTACGAAGAAGGCATTTCAAAATTAGCTAGATGTTGGGAAAATGTGTTTCTAAATCAGGAGATTATGTAGAAAAATAATCTGCTATTCGTTTGTTTCAAGTTCAAATAAAATATTTTTTAAAAAATCAGTCTCGTTTATATTTGATTCACCCTCGTACTAAGATCATTATAACAAAAAAATTTGCTGGAGAAATAGGGAAAATATGGAAAAAATACAAAAGTATATTATACAAGAAAACAAACAACAGAGTAAAATGGATCAGCGACGAAACATGAAAAGATCATAAAAAAGAACATATAAGGTTTGTGCCTATAGGTAAAAGATGAAGGTCAAAAAATCAATTGCAGGTACAATACACAACAAAAAACAATGTAGTGAAAAAAAACAAAAAAGGATAAACTTAATTACATAGAAGGACTAGTAAAGAGAGCACAAGCAGCTGCACAGAAAGGCAATAGCAAGGAACTGAATAGAATAGTTAATCTACTGAGCAACAAAAGAAAACATGGAAGATAAATACCAATTTTCAACAAAAAAACACATAGCTTAAGTACAATACAACAGCAATTGGTAACATGGAGAGAACACTTCGAAGAAGTGATGAAAGTGAAAAGCGAAGAAATAGAAATACCAAAACCAACAATCACTGCTCAAATGGATATAAATGTGGAACTACCAACAGAAGACGCAGTTCAACAAACAGTAAGTGGAAAAGCTTTTAGAGTAGATCAAATTGCTGCAGATGTTTTCGAAAATAGACATCAATTCTATTTTAGAAATGCTGTTGCCGCTAATGTTGAAAATTTGACAAGAAAAATTGCTTCCCAAAAAGTGGAAAGAAGTTATTGTTATTAAAATACCTAAGAAGAGCAATCTGCATAAATGTGATAACTGGAGAGGAATCAGCATGCATAGAAAGTGAAATATTTTATTGAACAATTCTGAACAGAGTAATTGAACAGGTAAACGAAGGACTACTAAAAGAGCAGTCTGGTTTTAGAAAAAATCGATCCTGTATTGATATTACTACACTAAGAATCGGCGTTGAGCAATAAATGGAATTTAATACACCTTTGCACTTGTTGCTATTAATAGATTTTGAAAAAGCGCCCGACTCCATCAACAGGGATTGTATATTAACAACATTAAAAAATAAAGGACTAGCAGACAAGTTAGTATGGTTGACAAAGTGAGGCTACACTGATTTACTAAGCAGAATATTACACAGAGGAAAACTATGCACATTTGCTATAAACGAAGAAATAAGATAAGGTTGCATACTTTCATCAATGCTTTTTCTAATTACAATGGATGAAATTATGAAGAATGCAAGCAAAAGAAGAAGAGGCATAGCATGGGGTTTAAATAACACACTAGATGCTTTAGAGAACACAAATAATGTATGTTTACTAGCAATGGGAAGAAAAACAAAAACAAAATAAAATAAAAATAGAAACTAAAATATTAAGTATAAATAAAATAGCAGGAAATAAGATGTTAAAAGGAGAAACTATAGAAGAGATAAAATAGTTTTTCATATTTGGACAATATAATTACATACCTATAGTGTGCAAGTAATGTGAATATAGGTACTATGGTTAAAATGTTTAATTCAATGTAAAACCAGTGTTATTGTATGGGTGCAAGTAGTGTTATTTCATAAATAATATTGGAAATAAATTATAAACATTTGGGAATCGATGTTTGAGAAATGTACTATAAATTAGATGGGCGCGAGTAATTTCAAACAAAGAACAGACTAAGAAGATATCACCAACATCAAGAAGAGAAAATATGGCTAGATAGGCCACTAAGAAATAATACTAATAAATCTCCAAAAATGCCTCTGAAATGGAATACACAAGGTCGAAGAAGACCCGGCACGACTTGACAAAAGACAATGATGCAAAAAAGTAGAAAATAATATCCCAGTTAAAACCCATTGTAGAGGATGGTAAGCTATGGAAAGATTTTATCCTAACCCAATGTCCCTTAAGGGAATAACGGGATTTATTATTATTATGATTTTAAAACTGGGATTTAAAAACCTGCATTATTTTTGCCCCAATTCATATTTTCACAACTCCATCAGTTATATTTTCCTTTTTTCGAATTTGGAGTTAAGCCATACTTTAATAAATAGTACTCAATGAGAGAAGTAGGGTTATACCATTTTTATGATAAGGAATGAAACAAATCATTGGAAACATTGGGTTCCAGAAGAGAAAACATTTGAGAAAATTAATATTCGCTTAATTTTATTAACAGATAATATTCTCTATAAATACAGTAAGTACAGTTAAAAATAACATGTTCAAGTCAGTCAAAAATTTTGTTTCAATAACCTCTATTTCTTATTTAGCTCATAAAATATAAATGTATTATTTCAAAATTTTTTAATATTCTCACCATTAGGTAAAAAATACTGATTAACCCTTTTAATGCTCATGGTGTCTATGAACGTTATTGTACTACTACTATGTCCATGCACATAAGGTTCATGGTCATCATTCGGAAAAGCTACTTTTACAAAATCATTATTCTATAGGCATCGAGTGGAAGTGAAGGCAATTCATTTAAACATGTGCTAATAGCATAATTGTGTTATTAGATGAATGTTATTTCAAACGATAAACGACCCTGTATCTTAAATCTTTTGGACTTGGTACCCCCAAAACATCTAAAAAGCATAACAGCTTTGTGTACAAACAAGAAATGTTAAATCATTTGTACAATCTTGACAATGATGTAGATGGTTTGCTATTTTTGTTAGAAGATAAATGATAAAAGTTGGATGGTTTGGTGGTGAAGACAAAGATAAGGAAAACCAAAAAGTTACTCGGCTCCCAGATATATTAGGGCAGTCTAGAGTAGTAGTGACAGTATGTGAGCTTAACTGCAGATTTAATTTTTCTTGTACTTACTTTATATGCTATGGCTGCATTATTAATCAAAACATCGATTCCCCCTTCGGTTTCCTTCATGTAGTCTCTGAATTTGTTAATGCTGCTTTGGTCAGTTATGTCAAGCTGATGGAAGAGCGGGTTGTGGCCAAGTTCCTTCAGCTTGTTAACAGCAGTTGTGCCCCTGCTTTCGTCACGAGCAGTTAGGTACACTTTTCCATCGAACTTTTCGCATAGGCCCTTCACAATGGCATACCCGATGCCTTTGTTTGCGCCAGTAACCTTACAAAGCAATCAAAGCCATATTCCAGATATTTTGAATTCAAAAACGGCTCTTACCACTGCTACTTTTGCCATGTCGCCGGCTAAAGTGACAACTGCTGATTCCTGCGCAGCGACCTCTATTTAATGTGGAAGCACCTTTGTGCCAATCGCATAACCACAACCTGTTATTTGTTAATGTTATTAAGTACGGGTAGATTAGATCAGATTAACATGTTTTGTTTTGAACTGGTAGTTCATATGACGTATATACAAGGTGTTATCATGTATAGGGTAATAATAAATAAAACGTTGAATACGAAGGTAATTCTTTTAAACAAAAATAAAATTTGTTTAAACAATTTAATATTAAACTAAAAAATATTTAGCAATCAATTAGCATTTGAGCATTAATTTGAATAATAATTTGAAATGAAATTTTATTCAATTTTTTTAAAATAATTGAATATTATAGTATTAAATTTTATGTTTACCATGTCTAAAATATACGTACTGTATGCTCAAGTAATATAAAAATGGCTTTGTATTTTTTTAAACTAAAAAAACTAATTGTGCTTAATATATGGATGATGAGGGTTACAATTGATTGGAAGTTTATTGATTATTGGTAGCAACAGTATTTATTCTTGTAGTTTAGAATATAGTGCAGAAATATATAACCAGCATATATAAATTGGACTTGTGCGAAAATGTTTGTAAGAAAGAATAAGTTCTTGATGGTTTATGTTTTCATAATAGTTTTAATTATCATTTTTATTTTGTTAATTCTACAGGTTATTGTGTACATTATTCATTTAAATTGTTTATAAATATAATTTATTTATTATAATATTACTATTTATTATATTATAATCTTATTTTAACAGTAATAAACATAAAATATTCAGTTTTAGGTGAAACCTCAAATCTTTAGATAGTTTATTAACGCAAATAATTCGCAACTGTAAAAGATCAGAACGATTACAAGATTTTACAAAATTTTTTCAAACAATAAATTAAACAGATGACTATTCGTCGTATGGGAAGATAGAAAATATTTAATAAGTACACCTTTGGCCATCAAAAGTCGATTTTTGTGAAATAATGATCGATCTGTTAACACTATTTTGAAGCACTTTTATCTGAAGTTTAAAAAATGTTTAAATTCCCAAATAATACACATAATTTGTGTAAACGAAAGTTTGCCTAAATGAAATGCCATCTTGCAATAATTATAGGTGGATTGGAGAAATAATAGGTTTAGTAAAAAGAAATCCATTATTTTTGCATGAAATTGAAGGTTTTATTTAACATACTTAGAATGAACCGATTTAGGTCAAATATGCGCCGTTTTGTTCGATAACTTGTTGTCATTTTGAAGGTAATTCCATTATGCCTCTCTCATAGAAGCCCTTGTCCCTATTGGCAAAAAACTGGGACAGCCGATTTTCACAAGCCTCTCTTGAGGCGAATTTTTCACCATCAAAATAGTTCGCCATGAACAGAAACAGGTGGTAATCACTTGGTGCTAAGTCCGGACTATAAGGTGAATGTATAAGAACCTCCCAACCAAGCTCCCGGAGCTTCTGGCTAGTCGCTATCGATTTGTGTGGCCCGGCGTTGTTTGATGAAACACAATTCTTGTCCTAGTGGCCAAAGTTGGCCGCGATTGCTTTCTTCAGTCGGTCCAATTGTTTACAGTACAGGTTAGAATTAAGAGTTTGGCCGTAGGTAAGCAGTTCATAGTATAGGATTCCTTTCCAATCCCACCAAACGCACAACAAAACCTTTCTGGCCGTCAATCCTGGCTTGGCCACCGTTTATGCCGGCTCACCGTGCTTCGATTACGACCGTTTTCGCTTGACGTTATCGTAAGTGATCCACTTTCATCGTTAGTCACCATCCGCTTCAGAAATGGGCCAACTTTATTGCGATTCAGCAGGTATTGACAGATGGAGATTTGGTCCATGAGGTTTTTTGCGTTAACTCGCGTGACACCCATACATCCAGCTTTTTTTTTGTATCCAGCCTTTTCCAAATGGTTTCAAACGGTTTTTGTGCAATGTTTACCTCCTGGGCAATAGAAACAGTGCTTATATGACGGTCGGACTTCAGCCATTTCCATGATTTTATCCACATTTTCGACAATTGGCCTTCCAGAGCGTGGTGCATCTTTGACATCGAAATTACCGGAACGGAATCAACGAAACCAAAACTGCGCGAATTACAGTATCAGAACCATAAACACTGTTCACATTTTCAGCCGCCTGGCTTGCGTTCTCACCTTTATCGAAGAAAAACTGTAAAATGTAGCGTATTTTCTCTTGTTGGTGTCCATCTTTTACGTGATCTCAAACAAAACTGAGTCAACCATTCACAAAACTGTCAAATAAGTTTTTGTAGTACGAAATGTCAGCTTTCTAAAGCCATCTAGTGTAAACCGCTCGGAATTTTAGAACGTGAGATACAATTTATTAAAGCCATCTATTGGAAAAATAATGGATTTCTTTTTACTAAACCTATTATCAACGAACTTAAAAAGTTCGTTAATGAATTCTATGTCTATCGGTCTGTCTATCGCTGTCACAAAATTATGGATTTTTTAAAATTTTAAAATGGATTCTTATAGGAAATTTTACGCTGATTTCAAAATCGAAATCAAAAGTTTCTATCTCGGATAGTTTTCGAGATATTCGACTTCAATTTCGGGAAAATTTCGACATTACGATTTTATGGTAATTCTTAAAGAAAATTTTACGCTGATTTCAAAATGAAAGAAATATGTCGAATATTCGATATTCGATGAATTTTCCGAAATTCGAAATCGAAATCGAAAGGTTTTTTTAAGTTCGTTCTGGGATTGCTTACAGAGCAATTTCTTTGCCGGCCTCATGTTTTCTTTTAATTTTAATTTTTTAAATAACACTTTGTTTTCTCATTTTATTGTCCAGTATTTCAACTTGTTTATCTTGTTCTAACAACTAAATTACAAGATCGTTTCCTTTTTTAATGCAATCTCTTTACTATAATTTGTCCAATGTGTTTTCGCGTAGTAAATAATTTAATATTTTTAATTCAATACAGTTTCATGTAATTAGAAAGGTAAACTGTTACAAGCACGGAAAATCTTCATACAAATGTGAAACATGAAAGAGGTTTCTTTAGTGAAAGAACTGTGATAGGTACAACATGTCTCGATATCTTGCAACTGATAGAGGATTTAGTAAAGTACGTGACTATCTAAATGAGGAATTTGCTATATTGGGTAATATGCTAGGTCTTCCTATTTATGGGGGGGGGGGGGGTAGTGTATAAAATGATCTGGTTTACGTACCACTAATTTCAGCAACATTGGATGAATTTTGAGACCGCATTACTGCTGCTATAAGCACTATCGATGAGGAGACACTGTATCATGTGTAGACCGAATTTGAATTTAGAGGTGTATCGTATGACGTGAGGAGCTCACATCGAATATTTGTGATAGTATAAATAAAAAAATTTAGTGTTTTATTTTTTTACGTATCATTTAATATCCTATCTGTAATTCTTTGTAGATTATTGCTTTTTAATTTGATGATTATTTTGTAATAACCCTGTATGTATTTTAATATACAGTAGTCCTAAGTAATTCAAATATTATATACAAATTTATAAAAAGTACAGTTAAAATATGATTTAAAAATAAAAGTAATATGTAGCTTTAACAGAATGGTTATCAAATTAATATATGTCGGATGTATTTGGTGCACACCAGTCAATGGCAGAGCAATTACTCCAAACAAATTCTCCGTAGAGATTATGGGACTCCAAAGCCAAAAACAACGTCGATTTTGCGCCTTCTACAATTGTTAGAGGACCTTCATGGTCTGTTAAATCTGTATCTACAAACCCAGGGTGAGTTAATAGAGATACCCTTGCGTGCTGGATCTTTAGTGATTTCCCTTTGCTGAATCAGTGTAAGTGTGCTAACTCTATTTTAGAAACCGTATACGACAGATAATCTTTGCATGGCCAGCTTTTCTCAACATATTTACCTTCCTTAGCGTCTCTAAAATTGATCGTTTTAAACAAATTTATTGTTAAAATAGTTTCAAATTTTAACCACAGTATAAATTGCTTCATAAGTTCGTTTAATATATCGACAGTTAACGTTGGACTGCTTAGGACAGATCGAAGATCCGCAGATGGAAGGTTTGATAGATGGCCAAGCACGCTTGATAAATTAATAACTCTGGCGTCGTTTTCAAAAGCGGGAATAACATTTCACATACACGCAAAGTGCTGAAGTAATTTGTCCACAACGTCACTTCAGCTTCTTCTCCGACAGGCAGTTCAGAATTTTCCTGAAAGATAATATTTCTGTTTCTATATGGGCAAAATTATTAGAAATATTTTACTTACATAAAAACAGATAGCTGCGTCATTAATTAACATATCTATGCTCCCATCGGTTGTTTTTATGTGATCTCAAAATGTATCTATACTTTTTTGAATGAAATCCCATCTTTTTTAGCTTCTCAGCTGTTATATATACCTTGCCTTGAAATTTTTCACACAGCCCTTTAGCTATTGCAAAACCAATTCCTTTATTGGCTCCTGTAACCTGGAGTACACTGTAGGTATTTTAAACATTTTAGGCAAAGAAATACTTACTACAGCGACTTTAGTCATTTTTAATATTAAACTGGAACAAACGATAACTGAACGGCAATATTGCTTTTGTTGGCTGATATTAGCTTTTGTGTAATAAATATCATTGTTAATGTGCGCAGTAGACTTTCATAGCAGTGCGCGACGGTTAAAGTTCTTAGGTTATTGTATTTGATAGTGCTTCAATAAATTAGGGTAATACAAATAAAACTATTAATGATTAAAAATGATGATATACGCATTTATTAAAGATATCCAAGTGAGACTCGAAGAGCCGTGCGGTGCATTTCTTTTTGATTTTTGTGTTAGCAAGCACTGGTTGAAATCTCAAAAAGTTGGATTAAATCTCAAATCAACTGTAATATTAAAAGACAATATTAGGTTAGAGTAGTGGATTTTAGGTTATTAATTACAAATTTAAAGTCAAGAATAATGTAAATAGATATCACATCACCTAAGAAATTTTTTAATATTCGAAATATATGGATCGGAAATTACTACAATTCGATTGAAAATATTTTCAATTGTTTTGTTAACATTTTTTGAGAAATGTTCGTAAAATATTATGATGTATTTGTTTATATACGAGGTGAATTCAAGTTATAACAACTCCGACTCATGGCGCGTTCCCTGGAGTGGATATTTGAGTTTCGGGAAACAGAAAAGTCACAAGAAGCCAAATCTGACGAACATGGTGGCTGAGCGATGACTTTTGTTTCGTGTTTGACCAAAAATTCAGTCACAATCAGGGTGGAATGTGACAGCACATTATCATGGTGAAAAATCGATAAATTTCCCACAAATTCGGTCGTCTACGACGAATTGCTTCACATAGACGCCTCAAAACGGTCAAGTAGTATTCCTTATTGACCGTTTAACCCCCTGGAACAAATTTATGGTGAACTACACCACGGTAATCGAAGAAAACGATGAGCATCACCTTGATTTTCGATAGACTTTGACGTGGTTTTTTCGGTTTCGGCTCATTTTCGGCGCGCTATTCGCTAGATTGTAGAGTAATTTCAATGTCATATTCACATTTCGTCACCAGTAATGATGCGATTGATGAATGTAGGGTCATCAGCTACGTTGGCAAACATTTCTTTTGCGACCTCTACTCAATGTTCTTTTTGCAAAAAATTTTGGTCTTTCGGTACGAGTCTGGCGGCAATGCGCTTCATACCCAAAACATCAACCAAAATGTGTTGAGTCGATTCATAAGAGATGTTGAGAGCCTGTGCTATCTCTCTAATGCCAACACGACGATTTTAGAGCACAATTTCATTCACTTTTGGTAGATGGACGATTCGCATGAGGCAAGTTTCCTACGAGCCCATGACCCTCACTGAATGCTTTATGCCTGCGTTCTCGATAGAGTAGACTCCCCAAAGCACTTCTGCAACATTTTCAATGATTTCGTAGCCGTAATTCCATTGGAAACACAAAATTTCAAGCAAACTCGTTGTTCAATTTTTGTTTCCATAGTAAAAAATCGCCAGACAAACTTTTTGCGTCGTCAACAAATGGCTGGCAAACACACACTAATTGACGTATGCCGTTCAAACTTCACACGAATGTCAAAGAAGGGTGTACCAATCTAGAAAAAAAAATTTATCGATTCAGATTACGCACGCGGTTTAAATGGACCAGTCCGGGTATATAATATATATATACACACACACGATATTAACAAAATGGACAATGTTTAATTTTTTTAAGTATTTACCTTAGCCACAAATTTACCTGTTTTGGTATATGCCTTAGTGTAGTACTTGGAAAGGCCACAAAATCTCGAGACAAAGCATGTGATTAAAAATTGCTGCTGGCTTTTAGTCTTCCTATCTTTTGCAATTCTATCCAAAGGTACAAACTAGTCTACTTTATCGTACGCTGCAGTCTTTGTCTGTTTAGTATAATTATCTCTGAGTTTGAATTCCGCACCAGAACTAATTTTCTCAACCCCCGCGGATCCATTACAAATTTGCGTCTACAAGTAATTTCGCGCTTCATTCTGTTAATTCTGCAAGATAAGATCACCTGCGCACCCCTGAATTTTCGATCTCCTTTCGCGTTTATGGCCATCTGCACCCGCTAGTGATGAGGGCTTTCTCCGCTCTGTTTCTCTTTCCCTTCTATGTATTTTAGGTTAGTAGACTTTTTCATATGTGTATATGTTTTAGTCTTCCGTCAGCTTTTGTATTCTTACAATTCATGTAGAACTAACTGGAAGTCGTTATGTCTAGTGATAAGCTGGGCAGTGTGTCTGTTATGCTGTATCGATCGTAAAAATAAATATCTGTGTATTTCGCCTTATTTCTGTTTCCATCTTGCTTTCGTTCTAGTTTGTACTAGATTGTTTACGAGCTTTATTGGAATCGGTTCTGGTTCTGTTACTGTCTCTCTGGTCAGCTGGTCTGCATGCCCGTTTTCGTGGAATTCCGACGTACGCCTTGATCTAATGAGATCGGATTTCAATTTTTACAATGTTCCATATTTTGACTTGCAAAAATCTGTTGGTGCCCTCATGTTATTGAAAGTATGTAGCGCTGATTTGTCAGATATTACAGTTCATCTTGGAATGACTGCTCTGTGATTGTGGATGTATCTTAGGCACTTTTGGATAGCTGTCAGTTTGCACGTGAAGATAGTGCTGCACTCTGTGAGCCTGGCTCGTTATTGTTGCATTTGCTCTTCTCCTCGCATGACCACGAACGCGGTTGTATTAAATTTTAATTTTGCGCTGTCCGTCCACTTTTGAAGTGCCTTGAGCGCTTTATTTCTACGCGTCTTTAAAGTTTTAATTAAACTTTTAGTATACCCATCTGGAACATGTACCCTGGAGGCACTCTTCGTAATTTGTTGCGTCTCGATACCGTTTCCCGTTTTGATTTGCACTATATTCTCAGTGAAACAATGTTTTACTAGCGGGAAATTGTTTTCGGCTTGTTTCTAGATTATTTCAGGTGTTATCAAACGCCCCTACAATATCCAGTGCCGACTTGTTTGTGCGAAAGTCGTATTGTTGGTCGTAATAATCGCTGTTCTGTCGTATCATGTACTCGATGCTCGTTGTTACAATCCGGACCTACGCTTTCTCAACTACTTCATCGAATTCTTCTTCACGGCTTAAAAACAAAAAACCGCACTCTTTGATGACAAATTCGCATTGAAGATGTTTTCCAAGATTGTTTTTGCAGTCTTGATCGCTTTGATCGCTCAATGGATCTATATGTTTCGTACACAAACTACACAAACTTTTTGATTTATTTTTGTATTAACTTTTATACTTGTAAAATTTTTATCTACACTTTAACATGATAGTTTTAACAAATTGACTGAACGCGTTGAATTGAATATATTTTAAGATAATCGCGATTATTGTACATTCGGTGATTGTTTTAAGTAATATTACATTAAATATTACAAAAATCTGGTTTTTTATTGTATTCGTAGAAAAATATGCGATATTGAAAGTATTGCATATTATTGACGGTAATAAAATTTTTCGTGATGAATTTAACAAAACTGCAAATAGTAAATTAGTCATCTTCAACTACAATGAGTAAGATACAAGCGTTGCAAAAAAAACTATTTGAAAAGAAGCTCGTAAAAAATTGAAATGATAATAAAGGTTATTTTAATGGCTATTTATTCAAAAAGTTTCAATTGGATATTCAAGAAAGTGTATAGTGCGGCTGAACTAAACCTTGCTCGTTAGAAAAAAAGCTAAATGTTGCTAAGTTGTCTATTACGCTCAAATAATAAATATAAACTTTCTACAACAAATCGTGCAAAAACAGTTTATTGTAGATTATATTATTAGTGTTTTTATATTTCGGTAACTTGTTAACTGACGCATATTATCATCGACCAAAGTAGTAAATAAGATACCCAGTTGCTTCAATTCGAAGTTCAAAACATCACTAGCTAAATAATATTATTTTTGTAAAATTACTTGTTGTAATTTTTAATTTTATACACAACTGATTTTTTGTTTGGTCTACTATAGTAATCTACGTTAGAGCAATTTTAATTTTAAATGAGAAGTTTAATTAAAATTAAGGTTTTAATAACTTTATCCTTATGAACAAGATTCCATAATTTTTTTATTATTTATCAGCTCTGACGAATGGCTGAGACATCTGCAAACTGGAGATTAATTCAACAGCAGAGTGTAAGTTTATTACCTAGTAAACGGGTGAAAATCGACTTAGTTGGATATATATATATATATATATATATATATATATATATATATATATATATATATATATATATATATATATTCGAATTGAGATACGCATACCCTCAAATTTTTTTCCATTTGACCCTATAACTGAAATAATAAATATTGCAATCGGATAACGATAACTCGTGCCGACTTGACGCCAAACTTTGAACAGAAAAGTTAGTATGGAAGCCATAGAGGGATTTTAGAACTTAATGTTTATTCAGTAAATAAAACAGTGCTTTACCTGTATTTTATATTTATGAAGTATTTATCATTAAAAGGACATTATTTATTAAATTTTCTTTTCAAAGTTTGCTTTTTACAGTCAGGATATATCTGTCTGTGTCCTTGTTTGCAACGTAATAAAAATTGCTTTTGTTCCTCCAGTGATTAAGCTATGAAAGTATTTCATTAATTTAACCTTTAACTGCTTTCAGTGCCCGCACTTTCTTTTTAGCGTGTTGAAATGAAGCATTATTTGACCATGAAGTAGAACACTCGTTGAGAAAACTATCATCAATTTTGAGTCGATTGAACAAGGACTTGCTTTTGATTGAAACAAAGTTATCGATGTTTTTCTTTGAAATTAAAAAGAGAGAACAGTTACCATATATCAAAGTAATAAAAGAAAACAAAGGAAAACTAATATTTTTACTTGTCATACTAACCGTAAAGTGGGCCACAAAGTTCTTCTTTCGATGGGATGTAGCGTTTACCGTGGGCTGGTGGATTTTCTTTGGCTGAGTTAGCAACCATTTTTATTTTAGTTTCTTGGTCTACATCATCGTCAAATTAAAACAAGATAGACACTTCATCAGTCAAATACCATAAATGCTGACAGAACTTCTGTAAAGCTGCTTTTGAGATACATTTGTCGATTGCTTCCTAAGCCTTTATGGTCTTCAAAAATCACAAATTCTGGTAAGGTGCTTTTACCGCTAAAGTGCATTGCAGCCAAGGTTCTATGTAGGATGTCACGAAGAACAGGCAGACGTCTAACAGAGCTGTCTTATCTTTGTTTGAAATTCTGAATTGAGAGCTAAGTAATGATATTTTTAATGAATAAATTGTTCTCGCATGACGCCTGGAGGTCTTAAATTTTTTCTTTCTATCTCCGCCAAGAAATATTAATTCTCGATAGACATCTCTAGCAATTTTTTTTAGTCAATTCAGTTCAGTAAAATTCTAGCAGTTTGTCAATTTTTGAAACATTCAGCCATGATAGCTTTTCTGTACAGCTCTGTATTCTCTTGGGATCAACATTTTTCCATTTTTCTCGGAACTTTTTGAACAATGGAATGTCAGGGCTTGTGGTCACTTAGCTGATTTTTACCTCAAACATGCCTTTTAATACCAATTCGTAGACGTGATGGCTGCAAGCAAAAATAAGCATTTCTCTATTCAGTTTCTGTTCGAGCACACAGGCACCATTAATACGACCTATATTTGAAGCAGTAGCATCACAACAGAGAATCTGCCTTTATCTTCAAGATTCGAGTCAATAATAGCATTTCAATTTGCCTGTGCCTTTTCGCTTCCTGAAGAGTTGTCCAATTTTGGCGCAGCGATAAGCTGTTCTTTATTATCATAAGAAATAACTATCGGTAGACGTTCTTCTTTAGATTTCTTTAGATCTAAAGCCGACAACAGTTTGTCATCTCAGTGAATATTTACAGTATCCGGTACTTTGTTTTGGAAACCAACTTTTATAGCTTCTGCGCGCTCTCTTCGCTTTTCCGTACGAATTTTTAAATGTAAGACTTGCTTATAGAAAATTCGTCAGTGTTATGTCCAAGTGCCTTAATAGTTGCTTTAATAATAAATATAAATTTTCTCATATTTAACTGACACCTATCTAATGCTGCCACTAATTTTGGAATGATGAAATTTTTCCTTATAGAAGATTTATTAGTATCGGGCTCTGTGCTCTCAGTTGGTATGGGCAAATTTTCGTGTAAATCCATTATTTCAGAATCAGAAGACGAATTTTCTGGTAGTGATTCATAAGATGATGTCGAAGGAGTTAAGGATGAAAAATGTTTGGCACGCCGCTTTTGCTCCTCAATTTTTCTAAGGCGCGCCTTTTCCTCTTTTTCGGTTAGTTTTTTGGTCACTCCAGCTAAGTGACCAGGTCAACCTGGCTTTTTCTGCCGCTACAAGAAGATTCTATCTTCATTTATCTTTATTAATTGAAACGCATCGGCATGTGCAATGTTAAACAAATTGCCTAAGTTTGTAACAAACTTTCGTCGACGCTGCTCAAACACGTCTTGTGTTTTGTTTGCATTTTTTTGCAAATCTCTCCAAACTTGGTATAAGGTAACTAGTTTCGTAATATAGTTAGGTAAAGATTTAGTCGGTATACGTGCCTTCTCCCAATAAATAATGCGCTCACAAATAGTAAAATTTGCGCTTTCGTTGACCCTTCACGAATATTATAGAACATAACTGTTAATACCTGTCCATTAGAGGGAAGTTTTGAATCGTTAATTTGATGTTTTACGTCCCCTATTAAAAATATTCCCTTTTTAGAACTGCGTAACTCCACTGACATGTTGACTGAATTAAATTAATGCGTTTACTAATAAAACAAACAAGCAATAATAAGCACATCGATACGTTAGCTCCCGCGCGCCTTGGTATGCAAGTACTGACATGTTTCGATGCAAGTCGGCACAAGTACATGAAACTTTATTTACAATTGTTTAGACATCATTCAAACAAAATTAGAGGGTATGCGTTGAAAAAAAAAGAACTTTCATTTTTTGGGACACCCTAATATATATATATGCAGTTGTTGGCTAGCTTCCATTAATAAATACTTTAATAGTATTGATTCAAGCATTTGTAATTAAAGTGTAATAATCTTCTAGTATATTTACTCGTGTAAAAATACTGTAATAGTGAGAAAATGGAAATGATAAGGTTTATCTAGTTTGCTGTGCAAGTATGTTACCACTTTTTGCACTGGTGAGAAAAAAGCTTCAAAAAGGGTTGATGAAATTCGTCACTACTAAGAATTAACAAATTATTCCTGCCGTCATAATGGCTTTTAAGGAAGAAGAATTGCAGCGGGTTCCCCGCTGTTGCAGCAGAACGCTAGAACAACTATTATTATTAGAAATTCTATTGAGCATCACGAACTGCCTAAATATAATTCAGCGCACCTGCAGGCTACCACAGATTATTGGAAACGAAACTTTCAGCGGTACACTACCCTCCACACCACAATAATAAGCAATATGAACATTATTTCCAAATCTTGGGTAATATGTTTATCTTTGGTGGTGATTAGAATGCAAAACATACGCAGCGGAGATTTTGGCTAACCACAACCAAACGATTATATCCAGATATTGATTCTGTTTCTATATGTATGTTTTCCTAAATAGTGGTAACTCGTGACATTTGCTTTGCTTTCTGGTTGTGCAAATCCTTTGTGCGATTATCGGTTACACTTCAAAATGCTTAATGCATACAAAAAGTGACATGTATTAATGTAATTTCAGTTGCTTGCTATAACTGTCAAACTGCCAAGCGTAACGAGACAGTTGAAAAAACTAGGAAGAAGATAACAAAAACATGTTTCCAGCTGTAATTAATTCAATAATTGAAAGGAAAATTAACTCCTTACTTCAATGAACCAATAAAATTTTTGTGGAAACTAAGTAAAAGCAGATAGTGTATTAGAAAAGTTTTGCAGTACATCGTTAGTTATCTTTGCTGAAACTTTTCACATGTCGAACAATTTGTATATTTTATATCTATAGGCATTGTCAAATGTTTGGGTGAAGTTTACAAAATCTATATATACATAATTCTGTATTAATACCCTATATGTTTACCATAAATTTATTTCTAAAATCGTTTAATACTCTTTGGTATATTGTTGGCGTCTTTAATATAACAAACAAGAGAGAAATTTATCGAATGTAAGAAACATTGTTATTTCGCTGTAATGTTCGAAATTCCTTCTGTATTTTTTTCTTAAAAATTTGGTTTCTTTTATTTACTCCTTTCATATTAGTTCATACTTTTGTATTTTTAAATCGTTGTCTCGTTATTTAATTAAGTTATTTAGTATGTATACTATCATGCCGTGATTTCTCTTTTTTTAGTTTATGTAATACTTTTGTAAATTTTGTTTTTTTAGCTGTACTACTTCTGATTCTTTTGCTCCCATTAGGATATTCATGTTTAAATTTTCTCTATATCTCTACATAATCTCACAATTTTTTATTTATATAGTATTCAATTTTGTTCCGCCTTTATCTGTATATCTGCATTCTTTAATATTTATCTTTGGTTTACAGTGACATATTAAATTTTTATAACACAAATCTTAAAATTGTTTAATTTTAAAGTTTTATATCTTTGCTTTATTCTTTTTTTCTCTCCTTGGGTACTCCTTTTCTTATATAGGATTTGTTTATTAAATATTTAGGTACTTATTTTCATTATTTTAATTTCTAGCGGTTTTTTGGCGCACTTACAGGCACTGCAGACTCAAGGGTTTATTGTATCCACTAACATGCACTTAATTCTAGGACATTCACACACACCCATGGGTTGAGAGAGACTCGAACTCGCGCGCGCTGGCTAGAGAACAGAGCCAATTGGTTGAACCATCTGAACCACCACGTCCCCGTATATATTGTTTATTTGCGACAATTTGATAAGCAACTAAAAATATATTTTTGATATATTTTTATTTTTCTCATAAAATACTGATAATATATATATATTAAGTACAAAAATGATAATAATAATAATATTTTTATTATAATTTATATTTATTTAATAAGGTTTTTATTTAAGATAGTAAAACATTAAACGTATATTATAAATAATTTATCTCTATATTGTAGCGTGGCGTAAACATATCAGACCGAAGCTTTTTTTTGTTGTCACAATGCCTTCTAGAAATCCAGTTACTGCTGGAACACGTGTGCGGATTTAAAGAAAGAGACCTTCCAAATGGTTCCAGTTCAGCGTCTCCAGATGTCTCGTGACTTTTCTGTACATCCGAACTGCTTAAATATCGCACAGTGGGGCGGTAAAGACATTCTAATGAGTAAAAATTTGTGAAATCGGACACTGAAAATGGAGCTGCCGAATTCCAATCGGTTCTCTCCACAATTTTGCAAATATATACGCAGGGAATACTCATAAAATTTTTTCTTAAAAATTCGAATTTTCGGCGATGTTATAAACAAATCAATTTTTACACCCATTTTTCTTCAAATGGCAATTTCTCTGAAAATACACAATGAAAGTTAACGAAACATTCAGGGTAGATTCGTGAACAGTAATAAAAATAAATACAATTTTCAAAAACTCGGAATTTGTTTATAAATAATTAATTTTTTTATAAATAATTGAAAAATTGACTAACTTCTCGTAGGGTTATAAAAAAATATTTAAACTGTAATGTACCTTATACTCTAACCTACTCCTACGCAAAAGAAAATTACTGCATTTTTCATGGGAAAAGAAGTTATTGTTGTTTAAGTGGAAGGGTATCGCGGCCTTGCGGCAGCCGGAACCTATATGCTGGACCTACGCGCGGGGAAGAGCGCCGCCATGTTAGACCATGTGCCGCCGTCTTAGTGTACTTGCCATAATTCTTAGTTTTCCACATTAAAAATTGTTTTACATGTTATTGACGAGTTGCTCTTTCGATTGATATAAGTTTAAAAAAATAAATAAAAAAATACATACTTCAAGAAAAAACACCCTGAACTTGTAACTTGATTTTCATTGTGACGGAGGAGTTTTTGACTAAATATAATAGCACCATTAGAATGCACAGGTCAAAATCTATCGATTTATATCTTTCCATTATTTTTTTGGCTACTTACCTTCAATCGTGAGCGAGTTGAACGTACCACGCTCTATTAGAAAAATACACCGCGCGTAACGCATACGATTTGGGACGGCTGTTTCAAATGTGATAGGCTTATGCAAGTAAAACAAACAACAGTCGCTGTGTTATGTTTTGTTTTGATTTTTTTTGTGCAGACACATTGTTGGCTTGTCGTCGTTGAATAAGGTTATTGTTTACGTAATGACAACTCCGCCGAAATGTTGCAATTCTTTCAAAAAGAAAAGTTACAGTTGCTACCGAATAAATTTAGTTTTCTTAATAAATGCGTGCGATGAAAAATTCCGAAATTTTCACGGATAGTATATTTGTAATTCATGTAGGACACAGTTATATGAGGCTATATAAGAAAAACGATCAATTGAAAACAGTAACATGGCAAAAAACGAAAGGAAGAGAGTAGAGAAGAGATAGATACGCAAGACAGAGAAGAAGATGATATGCACATCGATATGTCAATCAAAATTCCAGATTACGAGTGTCCAAAAGTTGATAAAGAGATGAAACGAAAAATATATAAAATATTGAATTCAACTACTATGCAATGTAAAATTTTCTTAAAACGTACCGAAAGCGTAGAGGGGAATGTATAGGCATGTTTTAAGAAAATTTAAATAAAGCCCGTGTTACTTACATAAATATTTATGTGAAATAATAAACATTTCATCACTCTCAATTAATTGACATTGCTCATTTTAAGGGTTGAAACGACAGAAAAGCGAGTCGGTATTGTAGACCACCCGGGGTGAATCGTTTTGTGCTAGACCTCGCGCACGTACCTTTCCACTAAAACATCAATAACTTTTTTTAATTGTATATTAAAAAATTAATTATTTATAAACAAGTGGTTGTCACGAAAGAAAGTTCTAGAATACGTGCTTCTAAATACATACACATACAGTCACATACACAGCATGTGTGTATGTACTCTGGCTTCGGCGGCCGTAAAACACACACACACACACACACAGAGAGAGAGAGAGAGAGAGAATGTTCTACTGTGTGCATGTGTATGTGTATGTTATTATATATATATGCTTTGACGAAATGAAAAAGTTTGCAACTGCAAAACGTATTGAAACTACACGTAATCGGTTGCGAATTTTTACATTGTAGCGTTTGGGAATTCGACTGTGTATCGTACCTATTTTATTTGTAGGAGTAGGTTTACTTTTAAGGTGTCTACGGATAGATCTCATCGAGAGGAACACGGAGACCAAAAAATCTCTTATCGCATCATGTCAAATAACTATTTATAACAAATCCTGAGTTTTTGAATTTTCTTTGTATATATTTCTGTTACTATTCCCTGCGTATATGCCTACAAAATTCTGCAGAGAAGCGATTGGAATTCGGCAGATCCATTTTTAGCGCCCGATTTCACAAATTTTTACTCAATGCGAAGTGACGACAACGTGGGAATTTAAGTGCAGAAGCTGCGTGCGTAACGTAAACAGTGTTGTTTATTCTGTTGTTGTCGCCCGACTGATTGGTATGGTTTTGGTGTCGTCGCTTGACGGGTTATCTAACTAACTCGGTCGGTTGCAAATTAACACTATTTATTTACATCTTTGTACACTAAAATTAACAAATTATTTACAGCCAATTACAAGTTATGAATTTTTATACACAATATAACCGTCTTTGCAGTTTGTTGGTCAGATCTGATTCTGTCCCGGTGGCGACGGCTTATATGGCTATTTCCCATCGTTTTGGGTGGTAGCGATACCATCTTACTCTACCGGCGCGTTACAACAATAAAACGACTATCTAATATATTTAACAAACATTCAAAAATACCGAAGTTAATACAACTAAATTACGCAATTAACATACAAAGAAATTAATAAGTGTCGCAGATAAACACAGTATAGTTTTACATCATTACTTGTGTGTTGTATACATAAGTAGTGATAAATAATTTTCATAACCTCTAAGTAAAATAAATAAGTAGTTTAAGTAGATCTGCGTGTCTTATTCACCACTATAAATAACATAAACGTTACTATATTAAGTGTAATAATATATTAGGTTTACTATTTTTAATTGCTATTTTTGAACGATTACGATAATTAACACAAATAATAAAACAAACTATTTAACAAAAAGTGTTATGGAATTAGCAAACCGTCAACGTAAATAAGGTGATAGTAAAATGCACTCCCTATTAAGTAATTTTTTATTTTTTAAATAGATAGCAATTCTCAGAGCTCAAACTATCAGCAATATTTAATAAATACAAAATGGTGACCATTAAGATAATGATACATTTGTAAAAAAACATAAGTAAACTTTGCGATGATAGCAATGTTAGCTTATTTATTGATAAGACACGTAAACTGATGCAAGTATGCAAACAGCGATTCCTTTTATATAAGAGTTTATACGTACAACAAAATATAAGAATAACATCTCGGTAACTGAAACTTACTATTAAAATATGGCTAAAATTGCAATAGTAAGTATTTTTTCTGTAAGACTTTAACAATATTTTCACTATATTGCAGGTTACGGGTGCAAATAAAGGAATCGGTTTCGCAATTGTGAAAGGTCTTTGTCAAAATTTTCAGGGAAAGGTATACTTAACTTCCAGAAATGAAGAGAGAGGATTGGCTGCGATTAAAAAGTTGGAACAACTAGGTTTTTATCCTGTTTTCCACCAACTCGATATAGGTGACCAAAAAAGTATAAACAAATTTCGAGACCACATTAAGGAATCCGATGGTTATATAGATGTATTAATTAATAACGCAGCCATCCGCTACCATGTAAGTAAATACACCGTTCTGAACAAATACTCAAGAATTGTATTATATCTTAGAAAGACTCTGAAGTACCTTTCGGCGAAGAGGCTGAAGTAACTCTTCAAGTAAATTACTTCGGTACTTTGTATGTATGTGAAGCTTTATTTCCACTTTTGAGAAATAACGCCAGAGTTATAAACTTGTCAAGTTCGTCTGGACATCTTTCGAGACTTCCATCTGCAGAACTTCGATCTATTCTAAGCAATCCAACTTTGACTGTTGATAAGCTAAACGAACTAATGCACCAATTTATAAGGTAAATTACACTAAAATCTAATTTAACGATAAATTTGTACAAACCAAGTAATTTTAGAGATGCCAAAGAAGAAAATTATGTAAAGAAAGGCTGGCCCTCGAAACATTTTCCGGCTTATTCGGTTTCTAAAATAGGAGTTAGTGCACTTACCCGCATCCAACAAAGAGAAATTGCTAAAGACCCTACACGCCAAGGTATCTCTGTTAACTCAACACACCCTGGATACGTAGTTACGGATTTAACATATCATGAAGGCCTTCTAACTGTTGAAGAAGGCGCAAAATCAACATTATTTTTGGCTTTAGAGTCCCACAATCTGTACGGGCAGTATGTTTGGCATGACTGCTCTGTAGTTGATTGGTGTGCGGCAGATACACCCCAAATATATTGATAAAAAATATATATCAATAATTATTAAAACATAAAGAACTAGGCGTTGCCCACCAAAAGGTATTTTTTGCGCCTAAGCTGACAATTTTTTACACGCCTTTCCTGAAATTTTTGCAAGATGAGAACGTATAAATTTTTAATTGGATCGAAAACGTAAAACAATTTAACTTAGCGACTATTCATAGTGAATGTAAGCATAAGCCGCCCATAGGAAATACGTAATACGTAAAGTTGAATCAACGCAAAGCTTATGCGCTCGTTCATAATGCACTCTCGTAATTTTTACATTTTACGTTTAAACGTAAGAAACACCTAAAGTTAAAATTGGTTTAATTTTATTTATTTCTTACGTTCATTTGCAGTAATTTTAAATTTTTTTCCAGATTAATGTTCGCAGCAGTAACAATATGTTTGTTTTGATTCTGAAATTGTATAACCTAACTTTAGTATTGTCTAATATTTTGACTTCGTTTTTACAACGGATAGGGAATTATTAAGTAAATATGCATCTTTTCCTTCACCATAAAAGTGATAACAGGTACAAAGACAACATAATTATGCAAAATGCCTGAAAGGATATTGTTGCCGCTACTGTGTTTGGGCATGCGCAACTTTCAAATGTTTACATAAGGTTTACGTGCATTATACGTATATTTTATGGATGGCTTATGCTTACGTCCATTATAAATAGGCGCTTATAATCTAAGCTCCGCTCGGCGGAGGCAAATCAAATAGCCGTCGTAGGCGCGCTTTTTGCGTACGGCAATGCAGCGGCTAAATTTCATGTCAAACGTCTTTGCTTACTTTGTATAGACTGTCTTTGTTTACAATGCATGGACCTCCTCGTGTAATCAAGATTCTACGGCACGCCACATTTCTTTGTTTACTTTCTGTTCAAATATATAGATAAAAAGATATTATCTATTATTATATTAAAATTATTTGATAATATTTAATTAGTTATCATTTTTTAAATATATTTAAATACACAATGTATTAACGTTTCTTACTCAACATATGCACTTCTCATATAATTGTTTTCCCTCCTAACCTGCGTTTTTAACTTATCTCCTATCAAAACAATAAATAACTTTTGAGTAGTTTTCGTAAAACTACTGCCTATTGCAGACGCCGTCATGATTACACTAATATGCAAGGCTTTATTGTTTTGAAATGACCTCAAAAAAATCCCAGATCTTTTAGATTTTTGCAAAATCAAAGGCCTTAATACCAAAAATTTTTTAGTAGAACCATGTTTAGAATTAACATCCGATCACACTCTAGTTCTGGTAATAATATACACACAAATATTGGGCAGGCCGAGGAAATCATCACTTTATAGCAAAAGGACCGACTGGGATTATTTCAGAGAAAAACTAGATTAGCAGATAACTCTAAAAATACCTCTAAAGACTGAAATTGATATAGAAGAAGCTGTAGCTGACATAACAAAAGCTATACAAAATGCGGCGTGGCAAGCAACCCCAGAGAGAAATGAAGTAAGATCTAAAGAAAAGTGTCCAACAATAGTAAAGCAAAAAATATCAGAACAACGCAATGCTCGAAAAAGATGGCAGATAACAAAAGATCCGATGGACAGACAAAGGTATAATAAGCTAACAAAAGAACTCAAAAGGACTCCATCCAAGAGTACCTAAGAGGTCTAACACCCACTGATGCAACAGATTATTCTTTATGGAAAGTCAGTCGAAAACTCAAACAATCTCAGCAGCAAGCATCACCGATTCAACTCAACCAAACAACCTGGGCAAGAACAGATAATCAAAAAGCCACAACATTCGCCGAACATCTGACCACAGTTTTTCAACCTTTTCGATCACAAATAACACCTGTCGAAGAACAAGAAATATATGATCAACTACAGTCTCCATTCCAGATGGCTCTACCAATAAAAAAAGTTTCAAAAGTGAGACCGAAATAGTAATACACAAAGAAATCAACGGAAAAAAAGCTCCGGGGTACGACCTAGTCACCGGAAAAATACTCCAAGAAATATCCCAAAAATGTCTTGCAGCAATACAGCAGATATTTAATGCAATTTTAAGAATAGAACATTTCCCATGTCAATGGAAAATGGCTCAGATCATAATGCTTACTAAACCAGGGAAAACTCCAACCGAGGTGACATCGTACCGGCCAATAAGTCTACTTCCAATTTTATCAAAAGCCCTAGAAAAAATGATATTGAAACGCTTGACGGTAATCATAGAAGATGAAAAACTAATACCCACTCACCAGTTCGGGTTCAGAAAACAACACGGAACCACTGAACAAATTCACAGAATTGTAAACAATATCAACAACACTATGGAAGAAAAAAGATATTGTTCAGCCGTCTTCATTGATATAAGTCAAGCTTTTGACAAAATATGCCATTTAGGACTACTATACAAACTTAAACACACAATTCCACATCCTTTCTACTCTCTCATTAAATCCTTCCTCTCTAACAGAACATTCCATGTAAAATACCAAGAAGCATATGCCGAACTCTATCCTATAGAATCTGGTGTCCCACAAGGAAGCATTTTGGGCCCCACATTATACTCACTCTATACGGCGGACGTACCTGAAACTGATACAGTGATCTTAGCTTCACGCAATGACCCCATATGCGCAACCAGAAGTCTTTAGGACCACGTAAAACACCTGGAACTTTGGCTAAAAAAATGAAGAATGAAAACTAATGAAACAAAATCGACACAAGTTACCTTCACCCTGAAAAGAGAAACCTGTCCTCCGGTCATCTTAAATGGAAACCAAATACCTCAAGCAGACGTAGTGAAATATCTAGGTATACACTTGGACAGAAGACTAACTTGGCGCACTCATATCTTCACTAAGAGAAAACAGCTAAGAGCTAAATTCAAACAAATCTACTGGTTAACCGGTAGAAAATCGGAACTATTAATGGAAAACAAATTGTTATTATATAAAACCATTTTGAAACCAATCTGGACATACGGCGTGCCCCTACAGGATTCTGGGTGCAATTCAAACATAGAGATTCTGCAAAGATTTCAGAATAAGGTTTTAAGAGCAATAGTAAATGCCCCATGGTACATAACCAACGCAACACTGCATACCGAACTAAAGATACCCACCATCCGCGAAGAAATCACAAAATACAAAAATAAGATAACAGCACATCCAAACGAACTGGCAACCTCACTGCTACTGGATGAAGAATCAAGAAGATTAAAGAGATTCAAACCCTCTGACCTACCTGCTAGATTTTAGTGTGTTAACTTAGCTAACAAATAAGTCATAATTATGTAAAAATATTCTTAATGGAGGATGTCCACTGGGACATTACTCTACATGTTATGTTGTTAATAATTTAAGTCCTAGGTTAAGCACACACAAGTTGTACTTATAGCTTCACAAAGGCTGATTGTACAAATAAAAGAGTTATATATATATATATATATATATATATATATATAAAAAAAATTATACATCTAATATGTAAAGCCAACTCCGCACAGCAAATAAAATGAAAAAATACTTATTACAAAGGAATAACTGTTTGCCCACTTGCACTGTTTAATGTGTCATATCATTGAATAAGCTAACATTGTTATGATGGTAAAGTTTGCTTACATTTTTTTAAAGGTACTATTCTGCGATGGCCACCGTTTTGTTTTAATTAAATATTTTTGATAATTAAAATATTTTGAAAATTGCTATTTATTTGAATTAAATAAATTTAAGAGGACTTTTTGTATTTATATATATCTGTCACAATCGAAGGTCATTGATTTTAAACGTTTTTAGTTTGTATTTAAGGTTTCATATATCAAGTATTAAGTAATACATACGGGCTTTTTTCTTACTGTATTCAAGGTTTTATATGTCGAGTGTTACGCAATGCAAATGAGGTTTTTCCTAGTTTGAATTATAGAAGATTACTTAATGGCGAGTGCATTTTCCCATTATAGAACAAGGTTAAAATAAATATTATTTATTTATGTAGAATCAGAGCTCACTCCATTTAGGTTGAAAGTTCGCTATTGTCATAATACTTTTTGTTAAATAGTTTATTTTATCAAAATTTTGATTAATTATCGATGTCGTTTGAAAACAGCAACTGATGGTAGTAACTCTATTAAAAGTAGATATTTAGTTACTCGTCAAACCACTTTCGCAAATAAAGTGAATAAATTAGAAAACCAAAATACTAAAGTATTTAGAAAAAAGTATAAAACATGAGTATGTAAGGAAGGAGAACGAGAATTGAGCATAAACATATAAATATAAAATTGAATAATTAAAAAAAAATTAATAATGCAAATATATAGATAAAAATGAGCAAAACTAAATACTGCATAAATAATAAATAATTCATAAATTTATGAATAGAGAATATTGAACGATGTAAAGCAAACAGAAAACAAAAAAGTAATGCAAAATAATTTTTAAAGAACAAACATAACAAAAATTCCAGAGCAATAGCACCGTTACAGTCTACAAATTTTTGGCTTGTTTGTTATATTAAATACTTCAACAATATCAACTATCAATTTAACATATATATTTTGAGGCCAAAAGCAGTTACGGTATAATATGGCATTATGTTTATACTGATTTTGTAGATTTCAAGCAAACATTTGAAAGAGCATACTGAAATAAAATATATAAAGTGTTCGCTAAGTGACAGGTTCTAGGAACAGTAAACGAAAATACAGCTTAATTCGGTTGACATGTGAAAAGGGGATGCAAAATATAGGAAATACCGCATTAATAGATATAGAAGCAAAGTATATAAAATACCGAAAAATATAAAATAATAGAAAAGGCATAAATAAATAATTTTTAATTAGACGAAGTCAAGAGCATTGTGTACTTGAATTGAAAACTACTAATGAACAAATTCTTAAACTATAAAGCATAAGTTATAACAAATACAAAAACAAGATAAGACTAGCAATAATACGTGGATATATAATAAATAATGTAGATGAGAAAAAATAGAAAAAGCTTTGAAACAGAATACAATCAAGAAATCAACTAAGGAAAAGAAAAATTACAATTCCTATTAAAAAAAGTTAAATTTTTTTAAATATGTAGAGAATCGAATGATTTAAACTTGCAAGAAACATCAAAGTAATAATAGAATAGAAGTCAAGTTAGAATTAACCAGATAAAAAAAGTGAAAAAATGAAATGCAACAAGATGTATTAGAAAAAATATATAAACTTTTTCTTCTTTTCCTTATACCCCTTCAGGGTGTCGGATATGAGGTCCAGTCCTTCCACTCCATCCGGTTCTTTGCCATTCTTTTCATATCTGCCAATGTTTTGCCCCTCTTGATACCGATTTCTTCGATCCTTTGTGTCCACCTCTTTCTGGGTCTACCCCTTTTCCTCTTTCGTTCTCCTGTTGACTCTGTGATCTTTTTTAGTAGCGATTGTTCATCTTTTCTTATTATGTGGCCATACCATCTTAGTTGCTTTCTTTCTATAAAGTCCATTATTCCTTCTTGTCTTAGAGTGTGTCTGATTCTTTTGTTCGTCTCTCTATCCCATTTGGTTTTCCCCTCGATTTTTCTTAGGAACTGCGTTTCACCAGCATTGATCTTGCTTTCGTGCTTTTTGTTTATGGTCCATGTCTCACTACCATATGTTAATGTTGGTCTTGCTATTGTGCTGTAAACTTTCAATTTCACTTGCTTGTCTATTTCTTGTTTTTGTAATATTGGTTTGTTTATTGCGTAGTATATGTTCCTCGTCTTTCTCATTCTATTTGCTATGTCGACTTCTATTCTTCCGTCATCTGTTATTACGGAGCCAAGATATTCTACTGCTGTGACTACTTCTATTGTATTCCCGTTTATTTCTATTCTTCTTACCATCTCTGATTTTTTGTTATTTATAATCATCATTTTTGTTTTGTTAGTGTTTACTTCCATACCCATGTTCTCTATTTCTTCGCTCCATATTTTAACCAGTCCCTTCATTTAATTGTGGGTGTCTGCTATGAGTATTATGTCATCTGCGTATATTAAATTGTCTACTTTGATTGGCCTTAGTTGGTAATGTCCTATTTGTGTTTGCAGATGCCGTGTTTTTGTTCTTGTGTTTAATAAGATTTTGTCCATCAGTATTATAAATAGCAGTGGACTAAGGCTATCTCCTTGTTTTATTCCTTTTGTCATGAGGAACGTGTCTGAAGATTCTCCGTTCATCTGCACTTTCCCTTTGATATTCTGGTACATGTTCCTGATATTTCTGATGAGTTTTCGTGGTGTTTATAATTCTGCCAAATACCTCCATATGTGACTTCTCTTTATATTGTCAAACGCTGCTTTTAAATCTATGAGTGTCACAAACAGCTCTCCTCCTCTTTCTATTGTTCTCTGCGTTATATTTCTTATTATGTGTATGTTGTCTGTTGTTTGTTTTCCTTGTCTATATGCTGCTTGTTCATCGGCTAGCTTGTGTCCTATGTAGTGTATGAGTTTCTTTTGCAGAATCTTCGTATACATTTTGAATACTGTAGAGGAAAGGCAGATGGCTCTATAATTTTCACATTTACCTGTTTCTCCTTTTTTGTAGATTGGTATAATTATGTTGTTTTCCCAATCCTCCGGTATCCGTTCTTCTTTCCATGCTTTCTTAAATATTTCATGTATCCATATCTTTCCTTCAGGGCCCATGACTTTTATCATCTCTGCCTCGACACCATCTGCTCCCCCTGCCTTGCCAAGTTTAAGTGTATTAATTGCCTCTTCTACGTCCTTCATTTCGATTTCTATTGCGTTTTCTTGTTGTTCTTCATCCGTATCTTCGTATTCATCTTGTTCTTCCTGTTGGTTTCGGTTTTCCTCAAATTTTTCCTCGTAGTATTCCTTCCATACATGTAGTATTTCTGTTGTTTCCGTTTTTAATTCATTGTTTTTGTTTCTTATTCCTCTTACTTCTTTTCCTTTATTACCTCTTAACTTTTTTACTATTCCCCAAAAATGTTTGTTGTTTTTAGTGTATAGTTCATCTAGTTCCCGTCCAAATTCTTCCCAGCATTTTCTTATGTCTATTTTGGCTTTGTTTCTTTTTCTTATATAATCTTCTTTGTCCTCTTGACTTTTGGTATCTATATATTTTTTCCATGCTTTTTTCTTCTCTCTAATTGCTCTTTTTATCTCTTCGTTCCACCATCTGGTCCTCTTAGTGTCCCGTTTAAATTTCTTTACTCCGCAGATCTGTCTGGCGTTCTTTATCAATGTTTCTTTGAATACTTTCCATACTTCTTCCACTGTCCCTTCCTTTCTTTTTAGTTCAAATTTTTTGAGTTCGGCATCTATGATTTTCTTGTATTTTTCTGCCCTATCGGTATCTTTTAGTTTATATACTGGTATTCTCTCGTATTCTTTTTTCTCCTGTTCTGTAATATTTATGTCAATTAGTAATGCTCTCACCAATCTGTGTTGGGTGGAGAGTTCCGCTTCTACTATTGTTTTCACTTCATCTATTTTTTGTTCTAGTTCCCTAGTGTATACCACGTAATCTATGAGGCTTCTTGCTCTTCGTTCTTCTGCTACATAAGTGTACTTTTCTTCTAGTGGTTGGTACCAAAAAGTATTACCGACTATTAGGTCATTTGTTATGCAGAATTCAATCATTTTTCTCCCATTTCTGTTCTGTGTCGTTTCTCCGTATTTTCCCAAGCTGCCTAATCCTGTATTTATGTTGCTGCCTACCCTAGCATTCCAGTCTCCTATTATCAGTATTTTGTTACTCTTTTCTTTCGCACTATCTATTGTCCTCTGTAGTTGTTCATAAAATTCTTCCTCTTATTTACTTCTGCCCTCTACCGGAGCATATATTTGTATTATGTAGAAAATTTGACCCAGGTCCACTTCTACTGCCATTATTCTTGAATTAATTGTTTCTGCTTTTATTACTCTTCTATTTAATCTATCGGCGATAATTATTCCTACTCCTTCTTTACTTCTTTGTCCCGGATCTGTTCCTGAGTAATATAACGTATACTCATTCGTTAGCTTTATATTTCCTTTTCCTTGTTTCTTCGTTTCGCTTATTCCTAAAATATCTATTTTGAACTTGCTCATTTCTTCCGTTATTTCTATCTCCTTTCCGTTTAACGCCGTTATATTCCATGTCCCTATGTTTACTTTATTGACGTCTTTCTTTACTGCTGGTATTGCTTTTTCGTATTTTTTTCCTGTTTCTGTTTCTTTTGCTATTGAATCGTAATTCGTTGATGTCTTGTGTTCCGTATTGTTTTTGTATGTTGTTTCTGTATAATTGTATTTCTTCTTCATATCTGCATCTTTAACCTTTTTCTTAGCCGTTTCTCCTTCAGTCGTCATTGGAGATTGCTTTGTAACTACTTTTGTTCGTTTTTTGAAAATCTACTCGTCTTCGTTATCTTGAGTAGTTTTTCTCGTAGTTCCGCCTCATCGTTACTTTCTGGAGATCTCTGGCTCATAGTTCTTCCTTTTTTTGGGATTTCTTTCTCTGCCACACTTTCCGGATCGTCCCCTCTTTTGTTATCATCCATTCTCATTCTGTCCTGCTTATCCAGTTGCTTTAGTCTATCCAGTGTAACTACCTCTCCATTTATTACCAGTTTGTTATATCTTAGGATGGCATGGTAGCCATTTTGCCTATATTTTTTCATATATGTTATTAATTCCCTCCGTTGTTCCTGGATTTCTTTTGAGTATTCTTCCTCTAGGTAGATTTTGTGCCCTTTAGTTTTTTTGTTGATTTTAGAATCTCTATCTTTTTATTCCAGCTTCTTAACTCTAAACTTATTGGTCTTCTTCCCCCTTCTGTTCACTTCCTAATCTTCTTATCTCTGTTATTTCCTCTTCCATATTGATAACTATGTCCATATCGCGTAAGATTACTCTTACTTTCTCTTTTAAAAGTATATCTTTCTCCTCTGATTGCTCCTCCACTCCGTGTATAATTTTTTTTAAATATATAGAGAATCGGATGATTTAAACGTGGAAGATGAAACATCAAAGATATAATAGAATAAAAGTCAAGTTAGAATTAACCAGATCAAAAATGTGAAAAAATTAAATGAAGCAACTTGTAAAAGTAAAAAATATATAAACAACTAAATCAGAAAAAATGAGCCAAATGTCTACCCACCAACAAGTACATAAATCAAGAGAGCGCAAATGAAGGGCACCATAGAGTCTTTTCTGACGATAACGCGTGTAGCAGTTGCTTTAGATAATCTCTATATATACTAATTTCAACATTAAATTGAATTCATTACTATAAACCACTCGACTTGGTTAATGTAAAGGTTAAAGTGATAACAGTACAAAAACGATTACGCAATAAACAAACTATAAATAAAGTGAAACAACTTATTATTCTAGATTAAAGATATGTATTTTTGCTTAATTTTATTTATAATCAGTTTTATTTTAAGGGATATAATTGTAATTTATTGGTTTCCCGACTATTATAAAGTATAACAAAGCGGAAAATACATCACTTGTGAGAAAAGTAATCTAAACTTAGGGAATTTTGTAGTTGATAGTTCCAAAACGCTGGCTTATTTATTATGTTGCACTTATGTATTTGATTCTATCAAAACCTCAAAAATCAATAGCATATTTATATTATTTTCATGCTTAAAGTCAGTAAAAAAATTTGCATCCGCCATCATTGTGTTCTAGACCAATTATTAAAGTTTTCTCAAACTGCTTTTTATTCATCATTTCTTTGTAGTTCAGTGTCAATTTCTTATGTAGGGCAATATTATACTAAAATAAAATTAGTATTAGGTAATCGTTAATACAAACATGTCAAGTGTAGATTGCAAGATTTTTATTCTGATAATTTGAAATAGGGGAATGGCTATTACGTTATGTTTGTAAAATAAAAACCCATCAGCAAACTATTCAATTCCAGCTATCGGACAGCATAAACATCTACTGCGCGTGTAATTAATGATTTTCATTATTATAAAAGGTTTGTGTGAGTAGGCAAAGCCCACATAACGGCTTAGTTGTTGCCGCAACAATATCATTTCAAAAATGACTGAAGTTGCAATAGTGAGCATACATCTCTTGTGTGGGGTATTTAAACAATATATTTATTGCATTTCAGGTTACGGGCGCAAACAAAGGAATAGGTTTTGCAATCGTTAAAGGTCTATGTGAAAGTTTCAGGCAAAGGTCTATTTGACAGCCAGAGATGAAAAAAGAGGATTGACTGCGGTATCAGAGCTGAATAAGTTAGGTTTTCAACCTGTTTTCCACCAGCTCGATATAAGCGATCAAAAGAGCATAGATAAATTTCGAGACCACATTAAAAAAATTGATGGGGGTATAGATGTACTAATTAATAATGCGTCCATCTGCGATTATGTAAGTCAATACTTGGAATTACTCTCCACAGACACATGACTAATTGTTTTGTTTACCAGAACGCGTCTGAAGCTGAAATAACGCTGCAAGTAAATTACTTCGGTACCTTGCATGCATGTGAAACTTTGTTTCCGCTTTTAAGGCCTAATGCCAGGGTTATTAATTTATCGAGTTCGGTTGGTCACCTTTCAAGGCTTCCATCTCCGGAACTTCGATCCGCAATAGGCAGTCCAACATTGACTGTTGAACAGCTAAACAAACTAATGAACCAATTTTTAAGGTTAGTTACATTTAATATTTGTTTGGGAATAAATTTTTATAAACTAAGTTATTTTAGAGATGTCAAGGAGGGAAAACACGTAGAGAAGGGTTGGGTTTTGGCGCATGCTCCAGCTTATTCGGTTTCTAAAATAGGAATTAGTGCGCTTACCCGACTCCAACAAAAAGAAATTGCTAAAGATTCATCGCGTAAGGGTATTTCTATAAATTCAGTTACACCCTGGATTTGTAGATACTGATTTATCACGGCATAGAGGTCCTCTAACAATAGAAGAAGGCGCAAAATCGACATTGTTTTTAGCTTTAGAACCCCATAATATTTACGGGGAGTTTGTTTGGAAAGACTGCTCTGTCGTTGATTGGTATGCATCTGAAACACCAAGTTCGTATTAATACAAATTTTTTATATATAAATATTTTATAAAGTGCTGTCATATAGAATACTAACAATCTTGTTGTATTTTTTTATTAAGTACACCAGATCGATATCTGACAATGTTATATATGATAATAATAAAATTGAACATTAAATAACAGTCTATGTTAACAAGAAAGAATGAAATGTTTAATTTAAACCTATCAAATCTTGCAGGAGTTGGCGTTTGGGTCGAATGTGTGTGTTCTTCTGACACAGTTGTTGAACCATTTATTGTTGCTACATTTTGAATTCTTGATAACATTTTTAGTAGGTTTTTTAATGAATTATTCAGTGCTTTTTAGGATTTGGTCGTTTGTACCAAACTACGGGGAGTTGATAGCTACACGTAGAACTTTGTTTTGAAAAACTTGTAGCTTTATCATATTTGTTTTTGATGTTATAATTCAGACAGGGATTTTTTTAATTAAAAAAAATAATTATTTAAATTTTGTATAAGCCAAACATAATTTATAATTTCTGTGGTGATTGGAGTAGAGTAGTAGAAATAAGAAGTGATGATTGCTGTGACGTCAGCAAATAATGCAAGCTTGTTGATGTTGGAAATTAGCATATTATAAGTAAATTAATTGAAAAGATTAAGTCTCAGAATACTACTTTGGTGAACTTCGACATAAATCTCATAGGTATTAGAGATGGAAGCATTAGTGCGAACTGTAAATCCTCGATTCTCTAGGAAGGACGAAACATTAGCGACCAAATAACATATACTTTGTGTATTTAAAATTTTAAATTGAAGTTTCTTAATCCAAATCCAAACCACGACGGACAATTGTTTGTTTTCATACCCTTACTTCAATAGTTCAGTAATTGTCTTTAATTGTTGAGTGGTAGAGCGTTCTTTTCTAAATCCAAATTGGATAGATGGAATTTTTTTAAGTTCACTAAACTGATTATAAATTACTCCCTCTAGTAGTTTTTACAAGGGTGGTAAGGGTGTAAAGATTGATAGCTACTACAGTCGTGTTTGCTCTTTCCTGGTTTGCAAAATATGATTACGTGGACACATTTCTATTTATTTGTAAAATATCCAATCCTCATACATGCGTTGAATAGTGTAGCCAAAAAATAAGTCCATTTCTTGTTAAATACTTCAAAGAGCTACATTAGGGATGAGATTGTAATCTGGTGGTTTTCTGTTTGGCAATGCTTTGATGTAGGTTTCGATTTATTTTTGGAGGTGTTAGCTGGTGAAAATTGTCAATTATTAATAAATGTGGTTCATTAATTATACGTGCAGTGGATAGGTTATGACCTGATACTAATGGAGAAAATACAGTTTGAAGGTTTTTCGCAAAAAATAATTGCATTTTTCTTTGTCAGAGGAATACGAAATATTATGGCTTATTATAATATAGTAGATATAATGTAAATTTGTCGATTCAATGCCTTAGTTGCTTTCCTTAAATCTCTGCTGTTTGGTTATAGTAATTCAAGATATATGTTGTAATTGTAAATTTGATATTTGTCCTTTTTATATTTTATGTTACGTAACAATATATTAAAAAATATTTTTAAGATAAAATTTTGCATCCCACCTTCCTTCAAATTTATGCAAGTTGGAAACCTAAATTTTTTTTATTTGGGTCGGCTTTTCCCTGCTTCGGAAACGTGAAACAATTTAACTTACAATCGAAGCTCCGCTCGGCTGAAGCAAACCAAATAGCGGTGGCAGACGCGCTTTTTGCATTTGGCAGTGATTGCGTGTGCGTTGTCAATTTGCAGTCTGAGTAACTGTGTTGTGCGAACCAAAAAATCTGGTGTGAACATCACACGACTTTCCTTATCCTATTATTATATACCAGAAAACCCCGCAGGTTTCGTCGACGAAGCCTGATCTAGACGCCAGGCAGTCGTGTAGAACATTCCACATGTTTTGGGTACATTTAACACTACAAACAATAGAAATATTGGGAGGAATTTCCCTTGTAATCAAAATATTTAAATAATTCAAAAACGGTTAAAGTTAGAAGGCTGATTTTGTGAGCCGAATTAGCAAATATAGCTGTGAATCGGTTGAAGCGTCTAGGAGGAGATAGAATTATAAGTTTAGTTAGGGAGATAAGAGAAATATATATTAGATTATACCGGGTCCATCGTCTCCGCTCTGCACTGCTCTCGTCCCGGAATTTGTTATTTGAAAAAAGGACCAGGCGCGAGTCCATCGTCTCGGCCCTGCGCTGCTCTCGTCTAAAAATTTGTTATTTTAAAAAAGGACGATGCGCAAGTCCAACACTAGAAAGCTGATTAAAATAAACAGTACAAGACAATAATTAACTTGTACTTAAAATTTTGCTACGTCACTGAAGGTAACCGTGCGAGCTCGGTCGCACGGCCTTCCCTATTATCGCCGCCTGCGTGCTCCTTCCTAGCGACAAAGCGCTCCCCCCCCCGTCCTCCAGCAGTCGGCCCGGTAGCTCTCAGAGCGCAATGTGATTGGTCCGTTTAATTAATTTTTAATCGGCTATAACTTATTTATTTGACCTCAGATCAAAATTGAAATTTGGTATGCAAGTTACTTGTAGCTAGAGGACGCAGTGCGAAGCTTTTGGTAAAAATCGGCCGAGCCGTTTTGTCGCAAGGTCGCAAAATCGGTCGCAAAGCGGTCGCGAATCTAAACGGTTGAAGATACAAAAAATTTATGAGAATAAAAATGATTTGTTATCATGATATAAACATGAATTTAAAATAAAAGTTGGTAAAATAGAAACTCGAAAAAAAATTGAAGCTCAGAATTTTTAATATACCGGGTGTTCATAAAATGTTTCGGGAAATTTATATTACCGGATAGATCAAACCGAGAAGAACAAAAAATTACAATGAAATTTTTTGATCCGAGGTCAAATAAATAAGTTATATCCGATTAAAAATTAATTAAACGGACCAATCACAGCGCACTCGGAGAGCTTCCTGGCCGACTGTGGGAGGACGGGGGGGGGAGCGCTTGACCGCTAGGAGGGAGCACTCAGGCGATAATGGGGAAGGCCGTGCAACCGAGCTCGCACGGTTACCTTCAGTGACGTAGCAAAATTTTAAGTACAAGTTAATTATTGCATTGAAACTTTTATATTAAATTAAGCATAATATAGTTAGAAAACGATTAAAGTATAAGAACAATATGGTTATGTTTGTTCAAGATTTGGCAATATCGTTCTTAGATATGAGTTTTAAGAGAAGAATTTTTTAATGACATTAATATATGGCAACGTTTGTAACAGATAAACATGACTTTGAAAGAGGCATACTTGGTTGCAACACGAGCGTTTACCTTCTTTGTGCTCATCTAATTTACTTTTCTGACAATCTTGGTGATTTTACAAAAGAACATGCCACATGCTTCCATCAGGATATAAAAGTGATGAAAATATTTAACACTGAGCTCGTCTTGAAACTTTCTCTTTTTGAATTATCTTTCATGTCCGTCCGTACAGACCTTTTTAACATCAAACAATAGCCGGCCATTATATGTACAGTCTACTTTCCTTAGTATTTTTTTTCCATATTCTGGTAGAAACGCTCGTCATGTTCTCCTGTAAAATCACCAAGATTTTTAGGGAAATAATTTAGATGAGCATGAAGAAAGTAAACTTTGACGCTTATATCACATCCAAACAGTTTATAGGATTCCAACATCTTTTCGACTAAAATGGTGTAATTTAAAATTTTTGTGCTCTCCAAAAATTTTTGTATCACATTTTTAAATGCAGTCCGCCATTGATTTTTGTATTTTTTGACAAATTACGGAAGTACATAGCAAGCGCTTCTATCAGTACATTTGTTTTAGCCAAAAGTGGACTGTATCGTAATTTTAAAATTTTAAACAAAGGAACTTCAATCAAAAAGCAAAAGCTGGAAAACTCACCTTTGGAGATCGAACGCTCTGCTGCTGAAATCGGCTCCCGGTGCTGAATTCATGGGGAATCAAGAAAGAGGAAAAAAGGTATGGGTGGAAAAAAGGACAAATTACTTCAATCTTTGCTCTGAGGCCGATCAAATCTTTCCTGAGTGGGCCCTTCAGTTGTGGTCCGAAGTTTACGACTAGGTTTTTTTTGGTTCCTCTCCGGGTCAGATACAAAGGAAAACGGAGCTTTTTTTGACACAATCGGTCAACAATAACGACCTCCGGAATGAGGAAACTCTGGACGGCAAAATATCGAATCCCGATATAACAATCGCCCATCAACAAACGACCACCGGGATGTAAAATCTTTTGCCGCCAATTAAATACGCCAGCGAACTCTCGGTCAAAACAGTTTCGTACATATGGACAAATTAAAGCCGGTCGCACGCTTTCTAAAACATCACAATTAAAATTCAAAAATGAAGCTATCGAAAGAGCAAAGAGGCCGAGGCCAAAGCCGCTTTGTTTATATATCGGTGCAGCGCGCAAGCGGGCAAATTGGCCGTCGCTATCTGAAATCAAAACTAAAGCGCGTATACAGAGGGAGCCAAAAGACGGCCGGCCCAAATTTAAATCCAAATAAAAGTAATTGGAGATTTGCGCAAACATTAAAGTGACGGAAAAGAGATCGCAAGCTAAGTGGACTGTACATATGATGTCCAACTATTGTTGGATGTTGAAAAGAGACTACGCACGAACACCAAAGAGAATCCAAGAAGAGAAAGTTTGAAGAGGAACCCACTGGTAAATGTTAGGTATGTTCATTTTTAAATATGTATTTATGTTTATCTATTCCTTACACATTCATTACGTCCTTCCAGGGAATATTTTCACACGTTACAAATGTTGCCATATACCATTGCCATTAAAAATTGCGTTTTTTTTAAATATCATAATTTCCGTTTTTGTTGAAAAACCTGACGTGATGCAGAATTTTGAACGTCATCTTCGGAATCTGCAAAAAATCCATTCGGGTACAACTCTTCATTTCAAAACAACAAAACCTTGAATATTAGTGTAATCATGATGGCGTCTGCAATAGACAGTAGTTTTACGAAAACTACTCAAAAGTTGTTTATTGTTTTAATAGGAGACTAGAAAATCCAGCCAGCTACGCTTGGCTGCTATAGAGAATGCAAGTGTTACGAACTTTCTGCAGCAGTCGTTATTATTCTGCAGCTATTTCTTCCGATGTTCTTTGAGAACGTCGCAGTCGCCTTGCTTCGTTTCTTGCTGATATTTCTTCCGAGGTTCTTCGTAAACTGCGCTGTCGCCTTGCTTCGTTATCTGCAGCTATATCCTTCGGTGTTCTTTGAGAACGTCGTTGTTGTCTTGCTTGGTTTTCTACTTCAATTTCCTCCGGAGTTCTTTCGGAACATATATGTCGCCTCGTTTTATTTATTGCTGCCCTTTCATCCGCAGTCTGCTCACTTCTTTGTTTTCTCATGTAATTTCTGTGGTGGTCAGTTGTTAGTACACGTTCCACACCAAAGAAAACTTATTTGCAAAAAAAAACAACAAAAAACTAGAACAGTATGATAAATAATTTAAATTTAAGTTTTTCAAATTGAAGTGTGCTTTAAAGATACGACGGTCGTTTGTGTATTTCCGCGTGGCCCAGAATGCGTAACTCTGGCAACCAATGCCGTAGCCGGGGGACCGGAGACCGGGGACCTCCGCATCGAGCTTTAAAGATATTAGATAAGTTAAAAACGCAGGATGGAAAGAAATACTAACATATGAAAAATGCATAAGTGAGTGAGACACGTTAACTTATTATATATTTAAATATATTTAAAAAATTATGGTAAATAACTAAATATTATCAAATAGTTTCAATATAGTAATAGATAATATGATATAGAAATTTAACATGTAGTTTCAAAATGATATAAAATGATATATATATATATATATATATATATATATATATATATATATATATATATATATATATATATATATAATATACTAAACATACTGCCCGTACAGATTGTGGGACTATAAAGTCAAAAATAATGTTGATTTTGCGCCTTCTTTAACAGTTAGAAGACCTTCGTGATATGTTAAATCCGTAACTACGTATCAAGGGTGTGTTGACTTAATAGACAATAGTCAAAGTTGGACTGCTTAGAATAGATTGAAGTTCTGCAGATGGAAGTCTCGAAAGATGTCCAGACGAGCTTGACCAATAAAGCTTCACATACATACAAAGTACCGAAGTAATTTATTTGAAGAGTTACTTCAGCCTCTTCGCCGAAAGGTACTTCAGAGTCTTTCTATGATATAATACAATCCTTGAGTATTTGTTCAGAGCGGTGTATTTAAATACATGGTAGCGGATGGCTGCGTTATTAATTAATACATCTATATAACCATCGGATTCCTTAATGTGGTCTCGAAATTTGTTTATACTTTTTTGGTCATCTATATCGAGTTGGTGGAAAACAGGATAAAATCCTAGTTGTTCCAACTTTTTAATAGCAGCCAATCCTCTCTCTTCATTTCTGGAAGTTAAGTATACATTTCCCTGACAAAGACCTTTCACAATTGCGAAACCGATTCCTTTATTTGCACCCGTAACCTGCAATATAATAAAAATATTGTTAAAGTCTTACAGAAAAAATACTTACTATTGCAATTTTAGCCATATTTTAATAGTAAGTTTCAGTTACCGAGATGTTATTCTTATATTTTTTTGTACGAATAAACTCTTATTAAAAAGGAATCGCTGTTTGTATACTTGTAACATTTTACGTGTCTTATCAATAAATAAGCTAACATTGCTATCATCGCAAAGTTTACTTATGTTTTTTTACAAATGTACCATTATCTTAATGGTCACCATTTTGTATTTATTAGATATTGCTGATAGTTTGAGCTCTGAGAATTGCTATTTATTTAAATTATAAAAGATTACTTAATAGGGAGTGCATTTTACCATCACCCTATTTACGTTGACGGTTTGCTAATTCCATAACACTTTTTGTTAAATAGTTTGTTTTATTATTTGTGTTAATTATCGTAATCGTTCAAAAACAGTAGTTAAAAATAGTAAATCTAATATATTATTACACTTAATATAGTAACTTTTATGTTAATTGCAGTGGTGAATAAAACGCGCAAATCTACTTAAACTACTTATTTATTTTACTTAGAAGTTATGAAAATTATTTATCACTACTTACGTATACAACACACAAGTAATTATGTAAAACTACACAGTATTTATCTGCAAAACTATTTATGTTACGCACGCAGCTTTCGCACTTAAATTTCCTCGTTGTCGTCACTTAGAATTAGAACTACTTTCGGCCTGGCTGAGCGATATTTAAGCAGTTCGGATGCACCAGAAGATCCACGAAACATCTGGAGGCGCTGAACTGGAACCATTTGGAAGGCCGCTTGAATCCGCACACGTGTTCCAGCAGTAGCTGGATTAATAGATTGCATTGTGTGCAACAAAAAAAGGTTTGTCCTTATATGATTACGCCGCGTTGCTTTCATGGGTCACATTAGGAAATTTGCTACAATATAGAGATAAATTATTTATAATAGTCGTTTAAAGTTTTGCTATTTTAAATGAAAATGTTATGAGCAATTCATTTTTGTACTTAATATATTATCAGTATTTTATGAGAAAAATAAAAAGGTATCAAAAATATATTTTTAGTTAGTTATCAAACCATTGTCGTAAATAAACAATATATATCCTAGAATGTAAAATAAATTAAAAAAATTCCTAAACACCTAAAAACAAAACCCATTATAATAAAAGGTACACAAGGAAGAGAAAAAAGAATAAAGCAAAAATATAAAACTTTAAAATTAATCAAATTTAAAATTTGTCTTACAAAATTTAATGTCATTGTAAACCAAGGATAAATGATAAAGAATGCATATCTATAAATAAATGTAGAGCAGAACTAAATATATAAACAAAAAATATAAGATATAGAGAACATTTAAACATATATATTGTAATGAGAGCAGAAAATAAGAAAACAGACAAACAAAAACTTACACACTAAATAAATTAATTAAATAACGAGACAACAATTTAAAAATAAAAAAGTATAAACTATTAGTTTATACACTTATTTTTATATTAAAAGATACAAAAAAATAAGTATGGGAAACCGAATTTTTAAGAAAAAATACAGAAGCAATTGCGAATAACAATGTTTCTTATATTCGATAAATTTCTCTCTTGTTTGTTATATTAAAGACTCCAATAATATACCAGATTAAACGATCTTAACAATAAATTTATGGTAAACACATATGCTATTAATACAGAATTATGTATATATAGATTATGTAAACTCATGCAAACATTTGACAGTGCCTATAGATATAAAATATATAAAGTGTTCGACACGTGAAAAGTTCCATCAAAGATACGTAACGATATGGCTCAATTCTTTGTATTTGCAAATAATATAGCCTTAGTTGTTTGACTCATGGAAAGGGGATGCAAAATATAGAAAATACCGCATTAATAAATACAGAAGCGAAGCATATAAAATACCAAAAAATATAAAATGAATAAATAATTTTTAATTAGAAGAAGTTAAGAGCTTTGTGTACTTGAATTGAAAACTAAGAATAAACAAATTCTCAAAATACAAAGCATAAATTATAGCAAATAAAAAACAAGATAAGACTAGCAATAATACGTGGATAGATAATAAATCATGTAGATGAGAAAAAATTGGAAAGCTTCAAAACAGCATACAATCAAGAAATCAACTAAGGAAAAGAAAAATTAAAATTCCTATTGAAAAATGTTTAAATTTTTTTAAAATATATAAAGAATCGGATGATTTAAACGTGGAAGAAGAAACATCAAAGATATAATAGAATAAAAGTCAACTTAGAATTAACCAAATCAAAAATGTGAAAACATTAAATGAAGCAAGTTGCAAAAGTAAAAATATATAAACAACTAAATCAGAAAAATGAGCCAATTATCTACCCACCAACAAGTACATAAATCAAGAGAGCGCAAATGAAGGACACCATGACATCATTTCTGACGATAACGCGTATAGCAGTTGCTTTAGATAATTTCTATATATACTAATTTCAACATTAAATTGAATTCATCACTAACAACCACTCGACTTGGTTAATGTAAAGGTTAAAGTAATAACAGTACAAAAACGATTACGCAATAAACAAACTATAAATAAAGTGAAACAACTTATTATTCTAGATTAGAGATATGTATTTTTGCTTAATTTTATTTATAATCAATTTTCTTTTAAGGGATGTAATTGTAATTTTTTGGTTTCCCGACTATTATAAAGTACAACAAATCGAAAAATATCTTGCTTATGAAAAAAATTCACCTAAGCTTTGCGAATTTTGTAGTTGATAGTTCTAAAACTCTGGCTTATTTATTATGTTGTGCCTATGGATTTGATTCTATAAAACCCTCAAAAAGCAATAATATTTTTTTAATTTTATTTCATGCTTATTTATAATCTGCTCTTTAATTGAGTAATAAGTAAATGGTAGAATATTCCATGTCATGTGGGAAGATATAGCCGACGCTATTCTCCCGAATAATTAATGTTATGATTGTGGAAGCTAGTGGAAGAGATCTTGCTGCAAATTTCGCTAGAGTCTGCGGACAATTGCAGGACAGCTGATCGTGCACTACGAGTTGGTGGTGGTAGGTGGTCGCGAGTCTCTGGATTTCATATGCAACAGTTGGGATGTTCATATCTGTGTGAAAGATAGTTTTCCGAATGTACCAAGGCGCGTTAGTAATCAAGCGGAGAATTTTAGATTGTAACCGCAGTAATATTTTGGTGTGAGAGGCCTTTATGCAGTCCAAAAGTTATACTCCATGGGTTTTAATATGGTTTTGTATAGAAGAAGTTTGTTTGTGAGGGAAAGGTGAGAGCGGGGCCCCAGCAACCAGTATATTTTCTTGAGCTTTAGGTCGAGTTGTTTTCTTTTGGCTTTAATATGGGTGCCCCAAGTGAGTTTTGCGTCGAAATGCAGCCCTAAATATTTTACTTCAGTTTTCAGGGGAAGGGGGGTGTCATTGAATCTGGCTTGTGGGCAGATTGCTCGTCTGGTGGTAAAAGTTATTTGGGCGGATTTTTCAGTATTATGTGATACCATCCAATGTTTGGTCCAGTCCTGCAGTAGGTCCAGATGGTGCTAAAGGCGATCGGTTGCAACCTGCGGTGTTTCACTAGCTGCCAGGATAGCCGCGAATGTGGCAATCACTGTGTCGTTTCTGGTTGGCAGGTGGAAGTGTAAAGTAGGTGGAGGAGTGGCCCCAGTGCACTACCTTGGGGGACTTCTGATGTAATGTGGTGGTACTCAGAGACCGTGTTGATTTTGACTTGGAATAGCCGGTCAGCAAGGTATGATTTGAATAACAAATAGAGCTGGATTGAAAAGTGAAGTTTAATTTTGTACATCAGCCTCTGGTTCCATACCTTATCGATCGCCTGCTTTATGTCTAGGAATGCAGTCGTACAGACCTTTTTGATTTCAAGGCACTCCATTATTTGAGTGACGATTCGGCGACCTTGATGTATCTTCGAGTGGTGCTCGCGGAAACCGAATTGATAGGAAGGTATGAGCTGGTCGAGGTCAACTGTATCTTTGATTCGTCTTTCAAATGAGACCTACTGGTCGATAGAAAGAGGATTGGTGAGATGGTTTTCCAGGCTTAGCAATAATTATAATTTGAGCGAACTTTTATTGCATCGGAAAATAGGTTAAGCGTAGTATGCTATTATAGATATTGGTGATAAGTACTATTGCCTTGCGTGGGAGGTTATGTAATAGTTCTCCTACTATGAGGTCGTATCCGGGAGCTTTTCGTTTATTGGTGTGTATTAGCTCATGACGGAATTTAGCTGGAGAGAATGGTGCGATGGGTAAATGAAGTTGGCAGGGGGCGTCCAGGAAGGAGTCGATTTCGTTGCGGTCGTGATTTCCTTGGGGGAGTCGTAAATACGGCTAGATATGCTTCGAATGTAGTTGCCTTCCCTTTATCAGTTCTGGCCCAGCTATTGTCGGGTCTTTTGATGGGTGGTAGTGCTAAAGCAATAACATATTTATATTATTTTAATAGTTTTTCAAACAAAGTCAGCAAAACATTTCCATCCGTCATCATTGTGTTCTAGACCAACTATTTTCCAACAGTTTTCCTTAAACCGCTTTTTATTCACTATTTCTTTGTAGTTTAGTGCTAATGTTTTATGAAGGGCAATATTATACTAAAATAAAACTAATATTAAGTAATCGCTGATAATACAAACATGTCGAAGTCTAGATTGCAAGATTTTTATTCGGATAATTTGAAATAGGGGAATGTCTGTTACGTTATGTTTGTAACACAAAAAAAACAGTTCCAGTTATCTGATAGCACAAAAAACATCTACTGCGCATGTCATTAACGATTTTCATTATTATAAAAGGTTTATGCGAATAACTAAAGCCTACTTAACGGTTTAGTTGTTGCCGTAACCATATCATTTCAAAAATGACTAAAGTTGCAATAGTGAGCACATATTTTTTGTGTGAGGCATTTAAACAATATATTTATTGCATTTCAGGTCACGGGCGCAAACAAAGGAATAGGTTTTGCGATTGTTAAAGGTCTATGTGAGAAATTTCAAGGAAAGGTCTATTTGACCTCCAGAGATGAACAAAGAGGATTGGCTGCGGTATTAGAGCTGAAAAAATTAGGTTTTCAACCATTTTTCCACCAACTTGATATAAGCGATCAAAAGAGCATAGATAAATTTCGAGACCACATTAAAAAAACTGATGGGGGTATAGATATATTAATTAATAATGCAGCCATTTGCAATCACGTAAGTCAATTAGAATTACTCTCTACAGACACAAATTGTTTCGTTTACTAGAACGATTCTGAAGCTGAAATAATGCTGCAAGTAAATTACTTCGGTACCTTGCATGTATGTGAAACTTTTTCCGCTTTTGAGGCCTAATGCCAGAGTTATTAATTTATCGAGTTCGGTTGGTCACCTTTCAAGGCTTCCATCTCCGGAACTTCGATCCGCAATAGGCAGTCCAACATTGACTGTTGAACAGCTAAATGAACTAATGAACCAATTTTTAAGGTTAGTTACATTTAATATTTGCTTGGGAATAAATTTTTATAAACTAAGTGATTTCAGAGATATCAAAGAGGGAACACATTTAGAAAAGGGTTGGGGCTTGGCGTATGTTCCTGCTTATTCGGTTTCTAAAATAGGAGTTAGTGCACTTACCCGACTCCAACAAAAAGAAATTGCTAAAGATTCATCGCGTAAGGGTATTTCTATAAATTCAGTTCACCCTGGATTTGTAGATACTGATTTAACACGGCATAGAGGTCCTCTAACAATAGAAGAAGGCGCAAAATCGACATTGTTTTTAGCTTTAGAACCCCATAATTTTTACGGGGAGTTTGTTTGGAAAGACTGCTCTGTCGTTGATTGGTATGCATCTGAAACACCAAGTTCGTATTAATACAAAGTAACTTTAATTTTTTATATATAAATATTTTATAAAGTGCTGTCATATAGAATACTAACAATCGTATTGTATTTCTTTTATTAAGTACACCAGATAGACATCTTACAATGTTATATATGATAATGATAAAATTGGACATTAAATAACAGTCTATGTTAACAAGAAAGAATGAAATTCCTCTAACTTAATCAGCATTGATATTTCACGTAAATCTACCAAATCTTGCAGAAGTTGGCGTTTGAGTCGACTAAGTGTGTTCTTCTGACACAGTTGTTGGACTATTTTATTGTTGCTACATTTTGAATTCTTGATAATATTTTTAGTTGTTTTAATGAATTATTCAATGTTCTTTATGAATTTGCTCGTTTGTAACAAATTACAGAGTGTTGATAGCTACAAATAGAAATTTCTTTTAAAAAACTTGTAGCTTTTTCATATTTGTTTTTGGAGTTATAATTCATACAGAGATAGCTATGTTAAAATTGGTTTTAGAAGTGGTTGGTACAGTGGGAAGCAATGGAGAATTTTCGTTAATTAAAGGAAATAATTGTTTAAATCTTGCATAAGCTAAATTTAATATTTATAATTTATGAAATGGAAAGGTCGTTTCGTTGAGTGATAATTGCTGACTCGTCATTAAATTATGCAAGCTCGTACATGTTGGGAATTGGGATATCATGAATAAATAAATTGAAAAGAGTAAGTCCCAGAGTACTATTTCATATGTATTAGAGATGGAAGCATTAATGCGAACTGCAAATCCTCTATTCTCTGGGAAGGAGAAAATATTAGCGACGTAATAACGCAGATGTTGTGAATTTAAAATTTTAAATTGATATTTTTAATTTTTTTGAATTATTGATTGGATAAAGTGTTCTTCTCTAAATCTAAATTGGATAGATGGAATTATTTTAAGTTCACTCAACGAAGCACTTAAATGACTATACTCGCTCCAGTAGTTTTTACAATGTTAGTAAGTGTGTTAGACGTCGATAGCTACTACAGTCGTGGTTGCTATTTCCTGGTTTACAAAATATGATTACGCGGGCATATTTCTATTTATTTGGAAAATATGCAATCCTCATACATGCGTTGAATAGCCAAAAAAATAAGTCTATTACTTGTCAAATTTTTCAAAGAGCTACATTAGGGCGAGATTGTAATCTGGTGGGTTTCTGTTTGGTAATACTTTGATGTAGGATTCGATTTCTTTTGGAGGTGTTAGCTGGTCAGAATTGTCAATTATTGGAAAATGTGTTTTATTAATTATACATGAAGTAGATCGGTTATTATTTGATACTTAAGTGTGGCGGTTTTTGAACGGTTTATATCGCGGCGGCATGCGAGCCTTTGATATCAGATACGTTGCCTGCACAAAGATGGCTTTTGCCGCAAGCATTCACGTAGACGGCCAGTATCGTAATGTCTCAGTCGATTAAATTGATTTCGTCCTCATAATATTCGCATCGCAGCTTGGCCAATTTGGTCGTGTCTCAACATAGCAGATACCAGATTGCAACCAGTTTATGGAATCGCCGACGAAGCCGAAGCCGATTCAGGTAAGGCATTCATTTGTTGATATCGGTAGCCACTGTCTGTAACGCGACGGCCGTTTAATACGATTTGGCCTTATCTGACCTTCCACTAGGTGCGACTATTGACACAATTATGTTTAGCCTGCCTCTCCATTTGTTGACCCTTATCGTATGACATAGAGCGGTTTAAGCCTGCTTTACCATACTAATGAAGTAAATACAGTTTTGAGGTTTTTCGCAAAACATAATTGCATTTTTCTTAGTCAGAGGAATAGGAAATATTATGGCTTATTATAATATAGTAGAGATAATGTAAATTTGTCGATTCAATGTTTTGGTTGCCTTCTATAAATCTGTGCTGTTTGGTTTTTGTTTTTCAAGATATATGTTGTAATTGTAAATTTGATATTTGTCAATTTCACAGTTTATGGCATGTGACAAGATATTAATCATATTTTTAAGATAAGGTTCTCTTGTTGTTTGCCACTGTCTTCGTATTCTACTTTTCTGTTTAATAATTTCTATTATATATGTAGGTGGAATATTGTAAAATTATGTTTAGTATGTATTCTTATTGATCCTAGTTGAATATTCTATAGCTTCTTTAACCGATTTAGTTAGAATATCAACGTTAACGTTGACGTCGTGTCTGGTTTTTATGTTGCTAGGATTAGTGAGAAGAAAATTAAGGTTTTCTTGGCATTTTTGTCAGTCTATAGAATCTCTGATTAGTCATAGTAGTAAAGAAATTTTATAATGAGTAGTATTGAAGGTTATTAGCACAAGGAGATGGTTAGAATCGAGTTCAGATGTTATCGTATGTTGGATAGATAAATTAAAATTTTTAGTCAGAATAATAATATTAAGAATATTTGGCTGGTGATCTGTCCTATAAAGATAATATGTGTATTTGTTAGGCGTCATTACTTGCAATTGATGTTCCATAGCTGTGCCATTTAGTTTACTTCCATTGGGGTTACTTACCCGCCAAACCCAAAAGTTTCATTTGCAGTTTAGATCACCAATAATTGATGCTCGTTTAGTATTGCGTAACAATTTAGTGAAAATCTTATTAGGTTGTTTATAAACGGTAGTAATCTGCAATTTACTATGTTAATAAGTGTGGGGATATTTTCAATGTCGTTGTTATCTGTCATGCTACAGTTATTTTTTAATAATAATTGCTACTCCTCTCCAAGTTGTATAAGCTGTTCTGTCATTGTTGAACACATTATTTTCGCTAATTTTAAAATTTTCGCTTTGTAATAAATGATTTCAGTTATGCATGCAATGTGGACCTTGTATTTTGCTAGAAATGATATAAATAGCGCTTTTTAAAAATTAATTTTATTTGTGTTCCAGTTGTGGATCGTTATATTCTGGAGATTATTGAGGAAGTTATAAATTGAAAAGGTGTGGTGAGATTTAAGATCTAATAAAGAATTTAATTTAGGGTAGACGGGAAATTATAAGTTGTTAAGAATAATTTTTAGAATAGAATCCAAGACAGCTGATGATTGTTCTGAGTTAGGTTTGTTAGTTATTTCAGGATTAGAATTAGAGTTAGGACGTGCGGATTGATTGTAAGGAATGCTATTGGGGGTGTTTGATAATGCATAGGTTCGTTGAGATGCTAATTTTGAGTTTAAAATTGGATATCGTTGTTTTAAAAGTCGTTGGTGATGAGCACATCCTTTATAACTAGCTAGGTGCTTTCCGGAACAGTTAACACAACTAGAGGGTTCTTTTGGAGTTTTTTGTACGTATTAAGGGATGATCTATGTTGTATTTAACACAGCGAGGCCGCACAGTATTTTTTGTTGTAGCCGTGTCTTTGATATTTTGGTGATATTCTTGAAATGAATGAGATTCTACTTTATGGTTCATATAAAATTCAGCAGATTTACGATAACTTCATATTTCTTTACGTTTAAGTACTTGCTGCTGTAAAAATCGTTCTGCGGTAATTTATTTGATGTCAGCTATTATTTCTTTATGGTTGTTGACGTTATGAATAAATATATAAAAAAAATTATGTGTGCTGCTGCTGCTGCATTTGGTCATGTTTAAGTCTAACTATACTATTGTCTGTCAATGATGTAGTGATTTGAGGAACTAATAAAATAAACAAATGAGTCATTAATACTAATAAATTATTCTGCCTATAAAACTTATCATATATAATCCGAAATTTGTTGATTACGCACCATGTGGTAAACCGAAGATTGTGTTGTGCATTTTAGGTATTATCTAAAGATTCCCTCGTAAATATAAAATATATAAAATTCTTATTTTTGTTGTTGCTTGGCTGGTTGTTAAAGTATTGTCGGTAATATTATCTTAACATAAAAGAGGATAATTAGTCTTCATTCTGATTAAATCTTCAGACTTCCAAATATTTCTTTTTATGGCAGGTGGAGATAAGTGATCTGATTTTCGATTATTGGTGTTGCTAATTAGGTTTGTCGTTGTGATTTTAGCTTTACTTTTATCTAATAACTCGACTTTTAATAGCTAATCACTATTGTTTATATTGTTTAAATTCTTTAAACAAATGTTCCGATTGAATATTATTTGAATGCTTGGGCGATAACTATGACTGCAGTCACTGATATCGCTCGAAAATAAATGCGACCGATTGCGCTAGCGTTTACATTTGCAATCATGTTGCATTTAAGTAGCCCGTCCACTATAAGTATCTTTAAAAAGTTTGAATTATCCATTATAATATACGAGAGGTACTTCGCAAAAACGTGTTTTTTGCGTCCTAGCTGACAATTTTTCACCCGCCGTCCTTCAAATTTATGCAAGGTGGGAACCTGTGGACGCGATGGGTCAGATGGTTCAAGCAGTTGGCTCTGTTTTCTAGCCGGTGCGCGCGAGTTCATGTCTCGCTCAACCCATGGGTGTGTGTGAATGTCCTAGAATAAGTGCATGTTAATGGGCACAGTAAGCCCTTGAGGCTGCAGTGCCTGTAAGTGCGCCCCCCAAAAAATAAGAAAACCTATAAATTTTTAACTGGATTGGCTTTTTTTCTGGATCGGGAACGTGGAACAATTTAACTTATAATCAAAGCTCCGATTGGCGGAAGCAAACCAAATGGCCGCGGCAGACGCGCTTTTTGCGTTCGGCCGCCCGGTTCCAAATGCACCGCGGAACGCACGGACCTGCTCGTGTAAATCAAGGGTTGTGAACCACGCTACATTTCTTTGTTTACTTTCTGTTCGAATGTATAGATAGATAGAAGGATATAAGTGTATTTATTCTTATGAAAACAAAAATAATTATCTGTTATAGTAGATAAATTAAATAAATAGAAGGTATTTGTAAGAAAGTAGATTTTTTAAATGATAAATATTTTTATAGAGAATAAGAAATGTTATTGAGATATGTGCTATTTTACTAAAATTTTGAATGCTTAACGCATGTAAAAAGCAGAACTCTTAATGGTTGACTTGCATTGTGTACTGCGATTGTTAATTTTGAGAGTGAAAAGTTCGCTACTGTTTATTGGAATTGTATCACCATTAGAAACAAATTATATTACATTGAAACTTTTATATTAAATTAAGCATATTATAGTTAGAAAACCTTTAATATATAAGAACAATATGGTTATGTTTGTCTAAGATTTGGTAGTATCGTTTCTTAGATATGAATTTTGAGGGAAATAAGTAGTGATATTGTGTAAATTAGACATAAAAGCGTTGTGTGCCATTCAGCCTTAATACGTGAAACTTACACGGTGTAAGAATGCCTTGCCTTTGAAAAAGGGTATATTATCACTAAATTGAGTAATTTCAAATAGGACGTATTGCTGGCTTATATAAAGAAGGTGTTCATTTACAAGAAACAGGTCAGAGAATTGGCCACCGTAGGCGTACTGTGGCGCGAATATGGGGCTGAAACCGTACACAGCACAACTAACTGGAAGGATCGTTATCTTCAGGGACTTACGACTAAAAACCGTAGAGCGACTAAGTGCCTTAGCACAATAATGGTAGACCATTACATGGTACCGATTGCCTATTTCTTCTATTCGACGTCGATTACTTGCGATAGGACTAATAGCACGTGTTTTTTTTTTGAGAATACTGTTAATTTCTCTTATAATAAGCAACAGAAAGGCGTTTGTAGACATACGAGTGGCATAAAATAGTTTTTTATGATAAATCCAGTTTTTTTTAAACCAAAACGATGGTCGGATATTAGTACTCCGTAAACGTGGAGAAAGTGAGCAACAAGACTGCATCTGTATAATTCCATGGTATGGGAAGCTATCAGTTGTAATAGCAGGTTACCTCTAGTCAGAGTTAGAGGTAATATTACTGGTTAGAGCTACATCGACGCCGACAGCACATGGTACTTCCTAACCTTTAGAGAGTGTTCCAAGCAATCTTTCAATAAAATAACCCACTATCACTTGTGGCACATTAAATTTCCTTCAACAAAAAGAGTGCAGTTTATTAAGACTAGAGATGTCAAAGATCGTCAAATTGTTAGAAAAGAAGGTTTAATTCAGACTGCTTAAGTAGCCACTCCAATAAGTACTCGAATCAAACAAAATACATGTAAATAAAATATTATGATTCGAAAGATGCATTGTTCTAAAACTTTGATGTTTCTCATTAACAGATAAACTTAAGACTAGCTACATTAAAGAACCTATTTTGATAATAAATGCTTTAAAAAAAGGCTGGAGAGAAAAATCTTGGAGATTATTGACAGAGTACGCCACAAGATGGTCACAAAAAGATTTTTTTACGAATAAAAAATATTTATCGTAGAATAGTCGTTTAATAAACAAGGTGACGTGGTCTATGTCAGGTATTCCAACAAAGCGTCTTAGTTAGTGACAACGTTTTAAAAAGGTATTGTTTAGCATATGTAAAAAGTTTGTTACGATAAAATGTCTTATCTTCATTTTTGCGAAGAAGGTGTCAAAAATACTGTTGCTAAATACCAAAAGAATATTTTAGAAGGTATGGTAAAACCTTTAAATCACACGCTTTCCCATTGTGAACTTTGAACCTTCCAACAATACTTTGCGTCGACCCACGAAGCAAAAAGTAACTCGTTTTCCCATAGATTCAGTGGGTAACGCCATAAATGATTAACCCAAATATATGAAGGCTTGTGCAAAATGCATTTATAATTATCCATAATCGTTTAACAAATCCTGTAAATTATTTTGTGATATTTAAAATTAGTCTGTTATGTTATTCCAATTAGTTAGTGGCTTACAATGTAAATACATCTAAAACAAGATGAAATAAATTAAAAATTATTTTAAACTTTCAAGAGGCATTTTACGAGTTCCATAATAAGCACTTATTTAACAAAATATTAGAGCAACCAAAATTTATTGTCTAAACAAAATAAAAATTTACCTTAACAGAAACGCGTATATTTTGAACATAATACAACTAAAATAATAATAGTGTCTTCCTATTACAGTATTTATGTTATATTTAAAAAAGCCTTACTAGCGAAATAATAAAATTTACTCTATAAAACTGCAAAAATGTAACTACGTCTGTTTATTTGTTTGTTACTAACATTGCAACTCCTTCTACAAATATGAACTGATTTCAAAGGTCAATACCTTATTCGAACTGGTTTGTTGCCAAATCTCACATAGAGTTTTATATTTTAGATTTAGGTCACGGTTGATCTGTTGTAGATAAAAGCATAAATTATCATTAAGTAATTAGACAGTTTGCGCCACCTATCGGTGTTTCATCCACTACGTGGCCAATTCTTGCCGTTAGTAGGCACCTGCGGCACAACTTGGATTTATGTGGTCCGTCTTTGGGATGGACCTTTTCACTAGTTAAAAAAATATTTTTAAAATAAATAATAACATGTCAAATTACATAAATATATGTTATTTAAATACCTTGATTTTTCTTTATAGATGTTGCAAAAGAACTGCAAGGTTTCTTTTTCTATGGCACAGTCACTCTTTATCGTTGTTGTTCGCTTTATTAGAAAAACTGTGATTTATAACTGTACATTTTTAATGTTTTGTTCCACCTTAAGTGTTGAAGTCTCTAAAAATTATTTTCATACATTTTGTAAAATGCCATTACTTTAATTTTTAAGATTTGTGTAATGCTTGGTGTGATTTTTATTATTTTCTGTTGACATATGAACACTTGTTAGAGTTAATTTTTGAAACCTCTTAGTCTAAAATAACATACATAAAGCAGACAGTTATACCTCTTTGTTAAGATTACATATTCTCTGTGGCAAATTTAGAATTATACATTTTGACAAAAACGAATGAATAAATACATGGGTAAACCTATTTGACAACGTCAGAAATAGCGGGCCCGATGATAAGTATTCCTAGAGATAATATACAACCAGGTCAGAAATGCGACCGAGATTTAAAAGAAACATAATTTGGATTTAGAAACTCATTTGGAATTAGAAAAGTTTTATTTAGTGTGGCGGTCCAGTTACAGAAATGCAGAGATGAAAAGAGAGATGTACTTTCTTGTTTCGTGGACTTTGAAAAGGAATTTGATAAGGTACAACAAACAAGTTTAATTAATATGCTTAAACGCTGCAAAATCGATGATCAAGACATTCGCATTATAAAACATTTATTTTACAATAAAATCGCTAGGGTTAGGATTGGAAACAAGTACAACAGTAAACTGGGCTGCCGCCGTTAGCTCAGTGATCAAGATATTCGTTCGTTTGACACCGAACCGGCGCAGGCGAGTTTGGGTCTTACTCAACCTATAAGTGTATGTGATTGTCCTATTATTAAGTGCAAGTTAGTAGACACAATAAGCCCTTGAGGCTGCAGTGCCAGTAAATGCGCAAAAAAAACACCAGTAAACTAAACATACAACTAGGTGTAAGACAGGTGTGTATCTTATCGCCAATGTTATTTAACTTACCATACATTCAGATTATATCCTGAAAGTATCACTTAAAGGACAAATGGATGGTATAAAAATAAATGGCAAAGTGGTCGAACCCGCATTGATAAAATGGAGTATAATAGGCTCACAAGACAGTTAAAAGCAGCTTTGGAAAACATACGCAACACTGAGCTTTGAGACCTATATAACAAGCCTATCCAAGGAGGACAATTCAATTTGGAAGGCAACTAAGAAGTTCAAGCGACCAACTGTTCACATCCCCCCAATACGAAAGGTGGATAATAGTTGGGCGAAAACGGATACTGAGAAACTTTTGCTACACATCTTGCCGAAGTTTTCAGCACACCACAACCACGAGTTAACAACCCTTATGATGTTATGATAATGAGCTATCTAGACGGTCCCTGTCCAATGACACTACCCATTCGTGCCTTCTATCCATCAGAAGTTAAACGAGAAATCTCAAGAGGCAATAACTACAAGGCGCCCGGTTTTGATTTGATTACTGGTCGAGTACTCAAAGAGCTGCCTAGAGAAGGTCTCACACCTATCACCTCCCTCGCCACATTTGCCGACGACACAGCAATCATCGCTGTCGATACCAACCCCCAACATGCCACCGAGAAATTACAAACCCACCTTACTCTTTTTCAAGATTGGTTCCAGACCTGGCTAGCGCAAGTAAATCAAACCAAATCAGCTCAAATCACTTTTACAAACAAACGCACAAACTGCACCCGTTTCACTTAATGGGACTCAATTACCGATTGTCGCTCAAGTTAAATACTTTGGACTCATACTGTACAAAAAACTTACGTGGAAACCACATATAACACGAAAAAGATTCACCAAATAAAATCTTGCTCTATAAATGTATTCTAAAGTCAATCTGGACGTATGGCGTTCAGCTTTGGGGATGTGCAAAGCCTTCAAACACCAAGTTCCTCCAAAGAGTTCAATCGAAGGTCCTCAGGATGATATTCCACGCCTATGGTATCATCATCATCATCATCTGCCCAATTCAGTCCAATTCAGTCTGCCAATAGGCCTCTCCAAGCATCTTCCATTGGTCCCTGTTTTTTGCCTTTTGCATCCAATTGTAATCTGCTACTCTTTTGATGTCGTCAGTCCACCTGAGGGGGGGCCTGCCTCTATGCCTTTTGCCTATTCTTGGTCTCCATTGCAGCATGCTCTTCATCCATCTTTCATCTTCTAGTCTGGCAATATGTCCGGCCCACTGCCATTTCCCTTTAAATACATGTTCTATTACATCTGTTACTTTTGTTTTATTTCGAATCCATATATTTGTCATCCTATCTCTTAGACTGATTCCCAGCATTGCCCGCTCCATTCCTCTCTGCGCTACCCTCAGTTTTGCATATTTTTATCGTTAACGTCCATGTCTCTGCTGCGTAGGTTAAAACAGGGAGTATATTCTGGTTGTATAACTTAGTCTTTAGTGTTTGGTCTATGTTACTTTTAAATATTTCTTTCCATCTACCGAATGCGGCCCAACCAAGTTTTATTCGCCTTTCTATTTCTTTTGTTTGATTATCCGATTGTAGTGAGATGTATTGTCCAAGGTATATATAACTTCCTACTTGTTCTAAAGTTTCCCCGTCAATCTGTATATCAACTATCTCATCTACTAGAGCGTTTATCATTATTTTAGTTTTCCCTCTGTTCATTTTTAATCCTATGTCTTTGGCCTTTTCGTTTAGGTCTGTTATCATTTCTTCTAATTCTTCTACATTGTCCGATATGAGCACGACGTCATCAGCAAATCGTAGATGGTTCAATCTTTTCCCATCTACTCTTATTCCTTTATTTTCCCAAGCGCATTTTTAAACACATCTTCTAAACATAGGGTAAATAATTTTGAGAGATAGTGTCTCCTGTCTTACTCCTCGTTCTACATTTATCGGATTGGTAGTACTTTGCAATTTGATTGTACAGGTAGCGTTTGTATATATATATTTTATTAATTCCGTGTATCTGTAATCTACGCGGCTGTTCTGTAGAGATTGTATTATGGCCCAGTGTTCAACCGAATCGAATGCCTTTTCAAAATCTATGAAGGCAAGACATAATGGTAAGTTATATTCTTTTGATTTTTCTATTAAATTTCGCATAACTTGTAGATGGTCTTGGGTACTATAGCCTACGAAATCCTGCTTGTTCTGGTGGTTGGTAGTTGTCTAATTTGTTAACCAGTCTATTCGTAACTGATCTTTGTCAGCAATTTATACATTTGTGGTAATAGACTGATTGGTCTATAATTTTCCAATCTATGTTTGTCGCCTTTTCGAATAGTAATATTACAACTGCGTTATCCCATTCTTTAGGTATTTTCCTTCTTGCAGGCATTGGTTTAATAGTACTTTTAGTTCTTGTAATATCGGCTGTCCCCTTCTTTTAGCATTTCTGGGAGTATCTCATCTTCGCCTGGTGCCTTATTTCTTTTGTCTCTCTTAAACCTTTTCTATTTCGTATATTTCAATATCAGGAATGTCTTCTGAATTTACATCTAGTATTTTCCTTTCTATATCTTTTATATTTGTATCAGTTTTGTGCTATATAGACATTTGTAGAACTGTTCCGTTTTTGCGTTATTTTATTTTGGTCTATAATTAAGGCTCCATTTGCGTCTCTTAGCGATGTCATGATTGTATCCCCAGTCTTCTTTCTTTCTGCCATTGTTTTGTTTTTCCTCCATTAATCAGTGCTTCTTCAATTTTTAGTTCATGCCATGCTTTTAAATCTTTTTTCATCTCTCTACTTATTTCTTTGCTTATTTCTTTTAGAGGCTCTATATTTTCTTCACGGTTGATTGCCAATTTTCTTCTTTCTTTCATTAGCTTCTTTGTATTATCGCTTATTTTGCTGTCTCTTGGTTTTGATGTTTTTATTCTAGACGAGGCTTCTTTAAGTGCTGTTGTTATTTTCTTATTTCTTTCTTCTAAGTTATCTTCCGCTACTATATTTACTTCTTTTAATTTTTTGTTTAAATCGTTTCCGTATATTTCCTTGTTTGCTACTATATGTTTTCCCTCTGTCCAGTTTTTAGATTTCTGTATAGCTTTATATCTATCGTTTTTGTTATTGATAACAATCTTACTTCTTATTAACCTATGATCACTTCCGGTATTTATTTTTTTCACTACCGATACGTCTTGCACTATGTTTTTGTGTGAGGATAAGATGAAATTTATTTCGTTCTTGGTTTGTCCATCCGGACTAATCCACGTCCATTTATTTTGCAGTTTCTTCTTAAAGAAGGTATTCATTGCATAAATTTGCTGTTGTCTCATATAGTTTATTAACATATCCCCCCTTTCATTTCGTACTCCTATCCGTAGTCTCCTATGTATTCTTCTCCTTCTTCTTGTTTTGGTCCTAACTTGGCGTTGAAATCCTATTATTAGTAAGTGTTTTGTATGGTTTTCAGCAATACAGGTATTTATTTCCTCATAAAGTTGTTCTACCTCTTCGTCCTCATGGTCGCTAGTGGGTGCGTACACTTGTATTATTTTTAAGTTGCACTTCTCTGATATCTTTAGTATTATGTATATTACTCGAGGACTAATCGCCTTAAAGTGTGTTAATATTCCTATTATTTTCTTGTTTATAAGGAACCCTACGCCTCCTTGACTTATGTCCTAGTGTCCTTTATAGAATAGTATGTGTCCCGATTTAAGTTTCAAACATTGTTCTCCTTTCCTTCTTATTTCACTTATTCCAATTATGTCCCATTTTATTTCTTTTAACTGTTCTTCTAACTCTGTTAGTCTAACTTCTCCTAATAGTGATATTGTATTATATGTGCATACAAATAAGGCTTTTTTCTTTTTCGTCTTGTGGCAGCCTATCCGAACCCAGGGATTCTTAGCACCCTCTATCTCCTCCCTGCTCTGCCCGCTGCCTTGGGCAGGAGTTTGGAGACGACTGGGGACTGAGGGTCTTCTTATTCTACGTCTTATTGTCATGATGTTGGAGGAATCTAGCCTAATACACCTTGCTGGCCAGGCATCTTGGTGTATGCATTTTATACCTTCTGCCAGGATTATGTTCAGCCGCTCCTTTGGAGTACAGACGCTGTTTTGTAACCGCCTACTATAGGTCAGACGTTACTCCTCGTTTGGTCCGCGGGTGCATTCTGCACCTACTCTACATATCTGTAGAGCCTTGCCCTATCCGCCACCCGGGGACGCGCCATGTTGGAGTCGAGGTCCTCCATCTGGCTTCACACACACAGTATGTGTCAACCCCTACTCGATTCAGAGACGACCTGTATGTGATTTACACCGGACATGGCCCTATGGTATATCAGCAACAAAACTACATGACAACTCAGGTACCCCACTCGTAGCAGACGAAATTTCCAGATTAACCACCAAATACCTAGACAGCCTTGCTGGCCATCCCAATAATTTAGTCCATCAATTGAGAGATTCACCCGAGGTCACAAGACGGCTGAAACGACGATGACCAACAAACTATAATTAAAACATAGTAAATGATCATCCTTATCTTTTGTTTTTTTTTATTGAAGCTTTTGTCAGATCAATTACAATGTTATACATGACAGGTCTTAAGTAGTTAAATATGACTAAGACTATGGTATATATACATTATATGTGTTCTGAATTTATAATTTGCAAGTAGCAGTGTGTAATACATGAAGGCAGGTAGTGGTAGCCTCGGAAACTCGAAGGTGGTAGTTGCTAGGTTTCTTCATTTGGGATAAGATCTTGAGGGAGTTGTCTTTTCAGTCTGTGATGAATATTACGCTGTCCAAGGTTGAAGTGAGTTACTCCTTCACATTTGGCAATGTTTGAGAAGAAACTCCTAGCGGTCGAGAACATATAGTCTTAAATTGTGGCGACACCCAATTTATGATGAAGTTGTGTGTTTCGGATAAACCATGGAGCGTTAACGGCGATTTGTAGGACCTTATTTTGAAATCGTTGAAGTTTGAGTATATTTGTTTTACTCGTGTTGCCCCCAGACAGGAGAGGCGTAGAATGCCAGGGGGCGTAGGAGGGACTTATATAGTGGGATGGTGCATTCGAGTTAAAGTGGGGTTTTACGATTTAAAATGGGATATAATTGTCAGAGTCTGGTGTGAGATTGAGTTAATTTTTAATTTATGTGGAAACTCTAGGTCAATATTTCATTTAACTACAATCCAAGATCTTTTATAGCTGAATCTCTGGGATTCCAGGGTATGTCAATTCCATCGATGATAATAGAAGGTGGGTTGTTCATTTTTCGTAAAGTGAAGATCTTAAATTGACATTTGGTGAAGTTGAGTTCTATGTTCCAGTTTTTGAACCATTTATTGAAGGTGTCAGTTGCATTTTGCAGATGTTGTATAGCTAGTTGTAGGTTTGCTTTTTGCGTTATAATGGCAGTATCGTCGGCGAACGTGGCGAATCTTGCGGAATCTTGGGAATATCGGAGGTGCATATATTGAATAAGAGCGGGCCGAGGATACTACCTTGTGGTACGCCTGCTCGTAAGTGTTTTGTTTCGGAGAGTGCGGTATTTATTTTAACGGCAAAGGCTCTATTTTCGAAGGCCTGGGTGATATCCAGAAAGATAGCAGCAATATAGCATTTGTTTTCGAAACCTGTTTCAATGAGTTCACTGACTCGCTGTAATTGATGACAAGCCGAGTACCCTTTTCTAAAGCCAAATTGGAAAGAAGGGAGAATGTGCAGAGCAATGGTGGCTTGGTGCAGGCGCGAATAAATGACTTTTTCGAATAGGTTGGAGAGGGTAGTCAATAAACTAATCGGTCGGTAACTTGACATCTGTTCTTTATTCTTTCTAGGTTTAGCGAACATGAGCATATGTGCATGCTTCCAGCTTTGAGGGAAGTAGCCTAGGCGCAGGCATGCATTTATCAGAGAGACAAGTTAGGATAGACATTTTATTGTTAAGTGATGAAAGACTAGGTTGGATATTAGGTCGTGTCCCGGTGATTTAGGTTTAAATAACGTCTTTATGATCTCATCTAATTGTTTTTGTGATGTGGGATTAGTAAAATCGACAGAGGTGGGGACATGTGTTTCTATGTAGTTTATTATATGTAACATTTGGGTTTGAGTGCAGGATAGTTCAGGCGTGAAGGTTCGTTCGAAGTGTTTGGCAAATGCGGTGGCTTTTTCATTATCGGTCAATAAGGTGGTATTGTCCGTTTTGAGGGAGGTATTTCTTGTAGAGCTTTTAGAATTTTCTTCGTAGTTTTCCACATTCCTGGGTCTCCGGGGGCGATTGCAGTGATGTAGGTGCGGTAGGATTGAATTTTGTATTCGTCCAGTTTACGCTTTAGTTGATGGGTTAGATTATTCAATTATCTCTTGACTTCTGGGTTTTTAGAACGTTGCCAAAGTCTCCTAGTTTGGCTTCGTTGTTTGATTAGGTTAATTATGTATTGAGGAGGAAGATTGTAATCGGGTTTGGGACGTCCTGGTTTGGTTGTGGAGGCCGTTTTGGCAGCGTCGGTGATCGTCTTTGTAATTTTTATGACTGCTCTGTCAGCTCGGGGATTACTGTTTGTGTAATGATATATAGTATGTCTGGCTGATGGTCGGATCTGTACGGGAAGTAGGTGTATTTATCTGGGGTTAATACTTGTACTCCGTAGGTTGTTGAGTATTGTTCAAGTAAAATACCAGCTGGGTTGGTTGCTCGGCAACCCCGATTTACAAGTTTGCTGTTTAGGTCGCCTATCATCAGCGTAGGTTGAGAAATGCTGAATAGAGTGGCGATGTCGGTTGCAATTAATTTTTTGTTTGGTTGCCTATAGGCACTTATTTGCCAAGTTCACTTGTGTCGCATAATTTGATTTGAATTCTTGTGGTTTCTAGTGTGCTATCAAGGATACCGTCAATGGGATTGTGGGAGAGGTTTTGTTTAATGATAATTGCCACTCCACCAGATGCTATTCGGTCATTTCTTTCTTTGCGATAGACTCGATATCCTGGAATTTTGAAGGGTTCACCTTTAATCAAATGAGTTTCTGTGGCGCTAGCTACATCGACTTAGTGCCTAGCTAGGAAGGCTATAAATGTAGAGCGTTGAGAGGCTATGCCGTTGGCGTTCCAGTTAAGGATTGTTGAAACGTTGATAATTCGTTGCGGTTTATGATCCATTGAGGAAGAGGGGTATAATAGTGTTGATTATAAAGGTTTTGATTTGGGGGAGGAATGGTGTTATAAGGTCCGTCAGAAGTTTGATGAGATTGTTAGAATCGGCAGTTTCGGGTGGTAGGTATGATGTGCTGATGTATTTATCTTTTGTACTCACTGGACTGCTGTCATTGGACAGCTTCTCCTCTCATAGTTTAGCTTTCATCCCATTTACTTAAAGCTCCCACAGCTTGTAAATTTGCACTGTATATAATAATAAAAAAAATTATCTGTAATGTAGATATAATTTTTTCTTTTATATTTACCACTTCATTTTGTTTATTAAATAAAGATGACATTTATATTAATTATAGGTATTTGTTTTAACGTCGGCTAATAATTGCCTATGATACAATATGGTAATTTCAAATTTATTATGTGTAATTTTGGATTGCTAAAATGTCAACTAAATAATTTATTAATTTATTTGTTAATCTGTTTTTTGGTGACTTTCCTATACCTGACACCGTGTATTATACTATATATTTATCCTGCGAATGTTTGGAAAATCAGTGAAATTTGAGTTAAGAAAGAAAAAGACAATTTTTGCCTATATAATTAGTATTTATGTTTTTAAGTTTTACAATAAATTTTTCTTGCATAATACTACAATATATTTGCTACTTCCATTTATACATAAATCAAAGCAATGTGTCTATTAATATTTTTTGAAAATTTTTATATTTTATTGTGTTATAAGAAATATTGTAATGCAAAAAAGGTTTAACAACAAAGCTACCGAATGCAGTAAAACGTTGCTTATTTTTAAAAATTACTTTATAATATATTAAGAGAACATGTCAGGCATTGTAGGACCACACCAATCAATGACAGCGCAATTACTCCAAATAAATTGCCCGTAGAGGTTATGGGAGTCTAAAGCTAAAAACAATGTCGATTTTGCCCCTTCATCAGGAGTCAGATGTCCCCTATGCTGCGTTAAATCTGTATCTACGTATCCAGGGTGATTTGAGTTAACAGAAATTCCTTTTCGTTTTGAATCTTTCGCAACTTCCCTTTGCAAGATACGAGTAAGTGCACTAACTCCCATTTTAGTGACTGAATATGATGAAAACATATCGCTGGGCCAGCCTCCCTCTGCATGTTTTCCCTTCTTAGCGTCGCTAAAACAATTTGCTTATGTAATTTCACTGGTGGTTACATTTCAAGGGCAGCTTACGTTACAAATTGGTTCATTAGTTCATTTAGCTTTTCAACAGTCAAGGTTGGACTGCTTAGGGCAGATCGAAGTTCCGCAGAAGGAAGCCTCGAAAGATGACCGGCTGAACTCGATAAATTAATAACTCTAGCGTTGTCCCTTAAAAGTGGAAATAAGGCTTCACACAGGCGCAGCGAGCCGAAGTAATTTACTTCCATCATTACTTCAGCCTGCTCGCCTACAGGCACTTTCGAATCATGCTAGTAGAAAAAATTATTGCTTATATTTTTAGAGCAAATGCAGTTATTTACTTACAGGGTAGACAATACCTGCATTGTTAATCAGTATGTCTATGCCGCCATCGGTTTTCTTGACGTGGTCTCGGAATTTGTCTACACTTCCTTGATCTGTTATATCAAGTTGATGGAAAACTAGATGAAAACCCAGCTTTTTCAGTTCTTCAACCGCAACTAAACCTCTTTCTTCATCTCTAGCCGTCAAGTAAATTTTTCCTTGAAATTTCTCGCAAAGACCTTTCACGATTGCAAAACCAATCCCTTTATTCGCACCCGTAACCTACAATTCCGTGAAAAGATTTTAAATAATTCGCACGAAGTAATACTTACTATTGCGACTTTCGTCATGTTTAAACTAAATGAAACACAAAAAATGAATACTCCTGTTATTTTTTTTCTATCTCACAAAACCAACCGATCATTTACGCAGCAGCAGCAGAATTAGCCTTGTATAATTTTATCTCCCACTCAAAGTAATATGTTATTATGAGGTTTGCGTGTTTTATGCGAGTCTATCATGTGACAACAGTTACTTCTTTTTATCTTAGTACTCTGTCCTTTTTACTTATAATTAATACAATTAAATATGAGCGAAGGACACGCAATCGTTAATAATGGCAATTTGCAAGAAAAGCTTGTTTTTGCATTTGCATACAAAATGTGATAATTTAAAAAATCCTGATAAAAGTTTTAGCTAATTATGTAAGATTTGAAAATAAAATACAATTGAATATAAAGGGTGATCTATTTTCAAGAAATCAATCAGGAATAATTTATTTTAAATGACATGCCCTCTACATTTTTAAAATGGTGAAACTCTTTAAAATAACGAATTTAACTGCGAAAACCGCGTCTTTTGGAGTATTGTAGAGTTATAGAAACCAATAAAAACTAATTTTAAAGTTGCAGTATTGTTAATTTAGAGTAATAATTTTATTTCTTATTTTTATAAAAAAGTAATTTGTCCTCCACTTTTCTCTTATTTCGTTTGCAACTTTTGAAGGGATAAGTTTAGCAAAATACGAGTTTGCAATTGGATTTACATTTTAAAAAGTATCCAAATTTAAAAAAATATATAGAGTGTGCTTTGGTCTCATGTGAATTAGCAAATAAAGATAACTTTGAAAGTAACACTGAGAGTACGGAAGAGATAATTAATAGCAGCATTCCATTCTTTAGTCGTATGGAAAAGATAACAAAAAAGTATTGCCACTCCAATCATTGATTGTGTGTTTTCCGTGGACAGAAGTAGCTATATCTCCAGAAATCCATCTCTAGATGTTGGTACAGTATGAAACATGCGTCATGTAGTAGATAGAATGGTCTATGGAACAGAGAATAAGTGTAACGGATGAAAACCGATCTAGTCGCCCATCGACATCACGTACGGACCAACACATCTAGGGGGTTGGGATACCTATCAGAATAGTTTCCCAGGGCACTTGATAGCGCAATCCCTCTGAATTTATAGCAGTTTCTCTTGTTCTCCCTTCTTATATATGGGTAATATAATGTCTGTTTTACAAACCATTCATTATTTTTGTTTATTCCTTTTAGTTTCAGGTATTTTATCATTTCCGTAGTAACGTTGTTTTTACCGGGTGCTTTATCTACTTTTAACATGTTTACTGCCTTTTGTATTTTTTCTTCTTTTATAGTTTCTATTTTTATCTCTTGATTTCCATATTGTTTTTCTTCTCCCGGCTCTTGGTTTTGTTTGACTGTGTGTGTTAGTCCTACGAAATACTCTCCCCATATTTCCATCATTTTATCTTCTTTTTTCTTCGTAAGTTGTTTCAATGTACTATCGAACAGTTTTTGATACTCTCTATAGTTTTCTGTCATTTTATGTCCAAATTTCTCCCACGATTCTTTTTAACCTCTTTAATTGCTATTTTAACTTCTTTTTACTTTGTTTTCTTCGGAGTCTTCACTTTTTGTAGCTAAGAATTTGTCCCATTTGTCTTTTTTGTTCTTTATTTTTGTTCATATTTCATCTGTTCATCAATCGGTTTTTCTCATGTTATTGTTTGATGCTTTCTTTTTCCCACAGCTTTCTTCCGCTGCAGTCAATATGCTGTTCTTAAGGTGTTTCCATTTTTCCTCTATGCTTGTGTTTGTCCATTACCTTTGGCATGTAGTATTTTTTGGTATCATTTTTGATAATTTTCCTTTCTTAGTTTGAAACTTTTTATTTCTTTTTTTTGTCAATTTTTTATGTAATGTTTTTTTTAGTTTCATTATTACTAAGTAATGATAACTTCCCACCTTGCTTTTCTTTTAGTTTTTACAGTTTTACTCTTTTCCATACGTTCTTACTCACTAGAAAGTAATCGATAATTCCTAATTTGAATGTTCATGCATATTTGTGCATGGCTTTAAATTTAAATTTTGTATTTGCTATAATAAGATTATTTTTAAAACATACTTCTATTATTCTTTTTCATGTTTGTTTAATGTTTATTCTTCGTTTTTCTCCATATGTTCTTCTGTTCCTCTATTCTTATTTCTAGCTCGGCTATAACAATCGTTCATTTACATACTTTTCTTGTAATACATCTTTTAGTATATTTGGGGTGATTATTAATCCAACCTCTTCCTTTGCTTTCTGCTTCATGTCTATCTACTCCAGACCAAAATATCCAGTATTCTTTATGTATTTTCTTTAATTCTTTTTCTTTCCTTTTGTTTCTGTTTTATCCGACGCTGGAAGGCATAAAAATAAGAGCAAAGAAGAAGATTCCAAATATTCCTGTGTTTTGCTGTATCATTTCTTCTTTTCTCGTACTGCTTTGTACATTCCATGTTTCTATTTTGATCTTTTTTTGTTTATTTATATTTTCTTCGGCTTTCATTTTTTCCTATATTTTCTTACGTATATCTATTTTATTTTTAACGTTGTTTTTGTTTCCATTTCATTGACTTTTTCTTGGTATTGATATTGGTGTGGCTTTATTCTGGAATTTTTTGCTATTTTTCTTACTTTTTTCGTTTCATTTTCCATATTTTTTTTGATATCTGTTTTGTTTAATAATTTTATATTATTTTTAATGTCTATTTCTAATTCAGTTCTTATTTTCTTTATTTCTTGCACAATAGTTTCATTTATATATCTTTTTCCAAAATCTCTATTTTATTTTCTAGTTATGTGTTTTGCTTTGTTTTTCCTTTTTATGTTATTATTTTCTAGTTTTATTTCCCGTATTTAAGCTTGGAATGTATTAATATTTAATCCAAAGTTTATTTTTAATATCCTCCATTATTTTTTCCATGTTTATTTGTTTTTAATTTTTTACTTAATTAGGTTGTCCAATTGTTAGTTTATTTTATGTGCTCTTGCGATAGTGTGAGTTATTTCCCAGCTATTGAATAGCTTTCTATTTACACTACAATATTTACTTGTTCGGCATGCTTCTACTTTATTTTTTAAAAAAGTTTTAAAAAAGTGTTTATTCGTTTTTTTAGTTCTTTGAAATCAACTCACTCCTTTTGAATTACACTTAACCTTGCGTGTTTCACTAATATTTTCAATTTACGAGAATATGTAATAAATTCCTTTACCATAGAGAAAAAACTGTTAGTAGCACAGAAATATCTCTTTAAATCAGAAATGCGCAACCTGTTATTGTATAGAATGTCTTGCCGTTTTTGCTTACTTTTTTATATTATTTTTTCTTTGTTGTTGTTTTTTATTATTTATTTGTTTTCTTTCTTTTTATAATTGTTATTTTTTTTAATGGTCACCATTTTGCAATATTATAAGACCTCCAAGATTAAGGTTGAGAACTGCTCTGGCACACAAAACACAAAATAATAAAAGTACAAAAAACTAACAGGGGGTAGCAGGGGAGGAAAAAGTGAGGACGACAATGGCAAAAAATAAGACTAATACGGAAAATAATGTTGCATTAAATAAAAAAGAGAAAAATAAAAAGTCGGACAGTAGGGGAAGGAATAGCAAAATATTTAAATGCAAGCAAATAAAAATCAGCTCTTGGAACATGAGAACTATGCTGGGTCCAAAAAAAATAATAAAAAATAGTAGCTAAATAAGCAAAATATAGAGTCGACATAGCACCACTGCAAGAAATTAGATGGAAAGATCAAAGAATCATAAACAAAAACTACTATATGCTCCTATACTCGGGAAATGAGAAACAAGTACAAGGTGGGGTTGGATTTATGACGATGAAAAAAGAAAACACTAATGTTATTGAGTTTAGGACAATCAATGGAAGAATTGCACATATAAGATTGAAATCAAACCCTTTTAATATATCAATAGTAAACGTATATGCACCAACAGAGAATGCTGACAGGACAAAGAGGAAATGTACGCGATTACAGAGGGTAAAATTGCAAAGATACCAAAAGAAGACACAATAATAGTTCTTTAGCGCTCAAGTAGGCAAAGAGGGCTTTATAAGCGAGGTTGCTGGAAAACGCACAATATACGATGAGTCCAATGATAATGGAATAAGATTGTGCAACCTAGCCACGAGAACAGATATGGTCATAAACAGTACTAAATTTTAATACTCATACTAGCATAAAGTAACATGGAAAGCCCTTAATAATAAAACGTATACACAAATAGACCACATTCTTGTTACAAGAGGAAAACAAACATTAGTAAAAGACGTCAGAACTTCAGCCATTTTTTTGTAACAACAGTAAGACGGAAGGTAAAGAAGTATGTAATAAACAAGAATAAAACACACAAATATACCATTGAAAAGTTAAATAACCTACATTAAAGACAATAACGCATAGCAAGGATAACCAATAAACTGGTAGAGACAAAAATAACCAACAATGACGTACAGATGGAATGGAGACAAATTGCAGACGCAGTCATAGCAGAACACGGGGTAAAAGAAAGAATTGCGGTAAACCACAATATTGAAGAAGAAAAATAATTCAAGGTCAAAATGGATAAAAAAAATAAAGAGCAAGATTTATTAGAATATAAAAAACTGAAAAAAGAATCAAAAAGGACTAACAAAAAGGCAAATCTAGTCCCTAGATAGACAGCAATTTCGGGAAAATTCGAAATCGAATATCTGGAAAATTATTCGACAGAATTTTTTCTTCATTTTCGAATTCAGCGTAAAATTTCCTATAAGAATCACATTTAAAATCGTAATGTCGAAAATTTTCCCGAAATTCGAAGTCGAATATCTCGAAAACTATTCGACATAGAATTTTGATTTCATTGTTGAAATCAGCGTAAAATTTTCTATAAGAATCTCATAAAATCAATGTCAAAATTTCCAAATTTTGACAGTCGAATATCTCGAAAACTATTCGAGATAAAAGCTTTTTGATTTCGATTTTGAAATCAGCGTAAAATTTCCTATAAGAATCCATTTTAAAATTTTAAAAAATCCATAATTTTGTGACAGCGACAGACAGACCGACAGAGATATAGAATTCGGTAACGAACTTTTTAAGTTCGTTGAACATAAACTTAAAAGTATTATACAAAACAATTAAAAACGAATTGATTGGCATAAAAAACATAAAAAAGAAAAAACAGCAGGTGATAAATGGCAATACAGGATACAATACTTTAAAGAGCTGTTGAATTATTAAGAAGCGCCCAAAAATGAAGAAGTAGCAAAAAATACTGTCAGAAAGGAACCGACAAAATCATAAATCAAATAGGTGGAATTAACATGAAACTAATAAAATATGAAGGCGAAGAGTTACTTAAAAGACTCTATTAGTTAATTAAAAAAATATGGATAGAAGAAATAATCCCAGAAGAATAGGAGACAGAAGAAATAACAATACACAAAAAAAGAGACCAGCAGAAATGCAAAAATTACAGACGACGTACGTTGTCAAATATACATAAAAAATCCTGCCAAAGCATATACAAATGAGACTAAAAAACAGACCAAAGATATAATAGGGCAATATAAATGTGAGTTTACCCCAGAAAAGTCAACAATAGATGCCATCCATACAATCAAACAAATCATTGAAAAGCGCATATGGAAGTAAAAACGCTTTTTATTGACTTTGAACAAGTCCTTGACTCCATCAAAGAGACAAATTCCTAAAAGCGCCGAAGGAATTAAGAATACATCCTAAATTAAGAAGACTGATAAGTACCATAATGAAAAAATCTGGTGTGAACATCACACGACTTTCCTTATCCTATTATATATTATACCGGGTCCATCGTCTCGGCCCTGCGCTGCTTTCGTCCCGGAACCTGTTATTTTAAAAAAGGACGAGGCGCGAGTCTAACACTCGAAAGCTGATTAAAATAAACAGTACAAGACAATAATTGACTGGTACTTAAAATTTTGCTACGTCACTGAAGGTAACTGTGCGAACTCGGCCGCACGGCCTTCCCCATTATCGCCTGCGTGCTCCCTCCTAGCGGCCAAGCGCTCCCCCCGTCCTCCCGCAGTCGGCCAAGAAAGCTCTCCGAGCGCGCTGTGATTGGTCCGTTTAATTATTTTTTAATCGGCTATAACTTATTTATTTGATCTCGGATCAAAAAATTTCATTGTAATTTTTTGTTCGTCTCGGTCTGATCTATCCGGTAATATAAATTTCCCGAACAGACAGACACGCACACACACACACACGAACCAATGGCCCAAACCAACTTTTCTGGTGTCCTGAGGTTATATTTCGTCCAGAAATGTGGAAAACTGGGTAGGTCAAATTTCCGCCGATTACATTACTTTCCTTATAGGATAAGGAAAGTAAAAAAAACAAGAAGAGGACCTGAAAATTATTGAGAGAAAATATTAAGAACTGTACTAGGACCAATCAAACTAACAAACAATGAGTACCGAGTACGATTAAACTATAAGCTATAACAAGAAATATGTGAAGACATAGTCAAAAAAATTAAACAACATGGAGAAAAATGGTTGGGATATGTTTGGAAAGCCGGAGTGAAATCTATAATTTATACTATTCGTTTCAATTATATGAAATTATTTTTTTATAGTTTCTTTTTAAAACTATAGGTAGCAGGAGAATTAAATGAATTTGTTATAGAGAGATTTGCAGCTATAGTGTTGGCAAACAAAGGAATGGTAATTGTTTCAACTATTTGAACATATTATTAATAAGGAAAAAAGGCAGAGAAATATTGTTACCGACTCACCGGGAAATCTTTTGAGATCTTATTAACCGTATCCGGGAATGATGTAACATAAATTACGTACATACAAGTATTTTTGATCTTCAATTACTAATTGATATAAATTATTATAGTATCAAAGTGAATAAAGAACGACAAAGTTATTTATATCAACTTTTACAGCCCATATAATAAAAAAATACAATATGCCAAAACTCGAATTAGTGTCTTAGGTGTTGCTTTTATGTAAGTGTAAAGATAAATGGTATAATTGTGCTTAAACATTAATCCTCCCTTTGAATTTTCACAGAATTTTATTAAAATAACTTGGGTCCGAAAAACCATGAGCTTGGAGAATTCTGTAATTTCTTCTCTTCCATTTCAACGTACCTGATTACTCTGAAATCATGTGTGATTTTAATACGCATTTTGATTTAGCTGCACATAAATTCAAAAACAAGTTTAATGCGTCGTGTCAAATTTAAAAACTCCACGCAAAGACAATAGGTGCTCTGGAAATCGTCTTATTCAATATTTTAAAATTTATTGCCAATGTATTTAAGAAATTTGCAGTAGAACATTATTAGCAAAAGGAAGGCAATGAACGGAATTTTGTATAAGCAGCAGATTAGAAGTAACGAATGGTTTACCGAAAAAAGTTATTTTTGATGTCCTAGATTGACAATTTTTCACTCGTCTATTCTCAAATTTTTGCAAGGTGGGAACGTGAAACAATTTATTTAAAAATGATAAGTGCAATAAGTCGCTGCGGTAACTTTACGAAAGTAAGATATGCAAAATGACCATGAAAATACGCAACCAAACGTACGCTTAGAGCTCAGTCACGCCACATTTCATATCAGCTGTCTTTGTTTACTTTCTGTTCAAATGCATAGTAGATTATTGAATAAGCATAATATGACAAGTTATTGATGAGTAGGGGGTGTAGGGATGTGTCGGAGAGGAAGTACCTTTTATTTCGAACGGCCACTACAAACGTTATAGACGGGCGGAGGTTTGGATAACTGGTCCTCACGAGACACCCAACTCTCACTTGATGGCTTCAAGCGCCACACCTTGGTACACTGTGTTGACCCACAGGCTAAACCAAGTGAGGGTAACAAGATATGGTGAACTAGCAGCGTCTGACCCAGACTGGGCGACTGCAAACAGCGTCTGCATCCAGAGTGGACGGCTGTCACTAATACTTACCAATCCGTCTGGCCAGCGTAGGTCAGCCTCGCGGAATTTGGGGGAGGCAAAAATTCGCATATAACACAACAAACTCAACCATACAAACCTTTCATCCTTAATCTTGCCACATATAACTTACGAACAATGAAATCAAATGACCGACTTAAAGAACTAGAGAAAGAGCTGAGTAACATAAATTGGGACGTGTTGGGGTTGAGAGAAATGCACAACGATTGCATCTGGACGTATTCTATAACAAAACAACACCAACACACAGTCACATCTAGGAGGAGTAGCGCTTATAATAAATAAGAAAATTAAACACCTAGTTACAAAAATGTGCTCGATATCTGACAGAGTCATATATATATAAACCTAGAAATTTCAAAGCGATACCATCTGCAGATTATCCAGGTATATGCACCCACTAGCATCGCAAATGACGAAGACATAGACAAGTTTTATGACGATATTACATTAGCACTGAGAAAAGAAAAAGCATATTACCGTATGATAATTGGTGACTTTAATGCCAAAGTAGGCAGTACAAACGATGACAACATACCGAACAGAGGTAACTTTGGCCTAGGAACAATAAATGATAGGGGAGAAATACTTATCAACTATCTACAAAGAGAAAATATCTACTGTATGAATACCTTCCTCAAAAAGCCTCCAAGTCGAAGATGGACTTGGAAAAGCCCAGACCGAAATACAAAAAATGAAATAGATTGTGTCATTTCGAACAAGAAATACATTTGATTTGACCTTGGAAGTGACCACCGACTTGTCAGAGCAAAAGTAATCATCAATAAAAAACTAGAAAGAGGGAAATTAATATAACATCAAAAATATCCTACTGTGCAACAACTGAAACAGAGCAAAGACAAATATCAAAACGAACTAAATAGAAAAAGTAGCTCAACAGAAAGACTTAAAGAAATGAGCATAGACGACATTGACAAGAAAATAGCTGATGACATTAAGACGGTTACTAAAAAGATATGTGCCACTACCAAACCAACAAGAAGTAAAATAAAACAAGACACAAGAGAACTTATGGTTAAGAGAAGAAATATGAGTAAAACCTCAACAGAATACGTAGAACTAAACGAAACCATTAGAAAGAAAATCAGAAAGGACATACGAACTCATAATACAGAAAAAATAAAAGCCACTATAGAAAATAACAAATACATGAAGGTATTAAAATCCATCAATTCAATTGGTCGAACAAAAATACATCAACTTAAAAACAAAGATGGGAAAACTATGCAAGAAAAAACCAAATAATAAAGGTGGTGGAGAACTTCTATACAAATCTACACACATCAACCAACCTAAACCCAACAGGAGGAGAACACCAAATAAACATCTTAAACGTAGGTTCGGAAGAGATACCCGAAATAACCCTTGACGAGGTAGAACACGTTCTTCCCCAAATGAAGAACGAAAGAGCCCCAAGTGAAGACGGAATCTCAAAAGAGTTTATCCAGTTAGCGGGCATAAACACATTAGAAGAAGCAAGAACTTTTCTCAACAAATGTATACAGGAAGGCTCTATTCCTAAGAGATGGCAAAATGCCCAGATCATACTCTTATATAAAAAAGGTGATTTACTTAAGATAGAGAACTATAGACCTATAAGTATCCTAGTGCATCCTTACAAACTGCTAACTAAAATCATAACGAACAGACTATCTAACAAATTAGATTCATACCAATCTCCAGAACAGGCTGGATTTCGCAAAGGATATAGCACGACAGAACAAATTCAAAACCTGAGAACGCTAATTGAAAAGTGCACTGAATATAATGTCCCCATCCACCTAGCGTTTGTGGACTACGCCAAAGCATTCGATTTCATAGAGTTATGGGCAATATTCAATGCAATGGATAACGCAAGGATAGACTCGAGATATACAAATTTACTTTAATATATATACGACAACGCGACAATTAAAGTGAAAATAGACGACGAATTTGAAACATAAAAAATACATAAACAGCGAGGAGTAAGGCAGGGAGATCCTATTTCCCCGAAACTGTTCACACTAGCACTGGAAGACGTGTTTAAACAAATAAATTGGGAGAATAAGGGTTTAAACATAGATGGTCGCTATCTCTCATACCTCCGATTTGCAGACGACATTGTAATAATAAGTAGCGATCTAAACGAACTGAGCAACATGCTCCTAGAACTTAAAACAATGTCGGAGAAAGTGGGTCTAACAATGAATTTAAATAAGACCAAAGTAATGACACCTGAACTAACACCAGTAAACATAGGAAATGCAACGATAGAAAACGTGAAAGAATATATATATATCTTGGTCATTTAATAAAGCTCGGAAAAGAGAACCAAAACGCAGAGGTTATCAGAAGAATCCGGATGATTTGGGCCGCTACCGGAAGACTAAGTTCAGTCATCAAAAACAACGACATCCCAATAAACCTAAAGTCGAAAGTTTTCAACAGCTGTATACTTCCTGTCTTAACGTATGGAATGTAAACAATAGCATTGACAGTTAAATCAGCAAATAGACTCAGAATAACACAGAGAACAATAGAAAGAATCATGCTAGCTATAAATCTCAGAGACCACGTCAGGAATGCGGAGATAAGAAAAAAGACAAAGGTAGAGGATGTCATGAAAAGAATAGCCACTCTGAAATGGAGTTTGGTGGGGCATGTCGCCAGACAAGACAATATGAAATAGACCAAACATATATTGAACTGGTGATCTAGAAGCCATAAAAGAGGAGTTTGACGTCCCCAAACAAGATGGATAGACGACGTGAAAGAAAAATTAGGAAAAAGGTGGCAACAGGTGGCATGGGATAGATCAAAATAGAAAAAACAAGGGGAGGCGTATGTCCAGGAGTGGACCGAGAAAAGCTGATGAAGAAGAAGAAGAAGAGAATTGATGAGTAGGACCACATTTTAGAATCATTTGCTTATAAAGGCAATTTCAACGGAAAACTTATTTTGAAATATTCCAACTGAAAAGATTAAGCTGTTTTATATTATATTATTATAATTTATATATTTAATTTTTTGATAGCATTTTTCAATGTGTTATTTAAAAATTGTTAAAAGTTTTTGGTCAATAAAGAGATTTACACTATAGTTAAGAAAAAATCTGCTAAAAGTCCCGAGGGGGAGTTTGGAAATTATCCAAAGAAAAATACTTTAGTCAAGTTAAAAAACATACAAATTTTTAAAAAATGCCAGTAAGTGCTAGCGAATTATAAAGATAACTTTTACAAAATTTATTATAAAATTAGGTACAACAGACTTCATAGAACCGTCTATGATATTTCAAATCAATGAAAATGTTACACTCATTAAAGTATTACTATAAGTATAAGATAGGGTACAATTTTTTCACTCTGCTTTTTTATTTTTCAAACATAATTTATTTGATTCAAACATATATGGATCAATAAATTAGGACTCTAATATCCGTAAAAAATATGTATCGCTAATAATCCCGTTACGAATCAATTGGAGGGATTACAGCCAAAAATAAGAATTACAAAAATTTAACGTGGAATGAAGATGGCTTACGTACCAAAATTTAAAAAGAACATGGTGGAAGTAGAGCGGATGAAGTAAAGTGCCTAAAGCAGAGAAAAAAGAAATACGCATTATAGTAAAAAAAGTTATTAATAAAATATGTGACGAACTGGAAAGGAATAACTGATAAAATAATAAAAATTAATATAAAATCACATAGATATAAAATAAAATAGTAGAAGACAAAGGAGAAAAAAGAGAACAAGTATTAGAAGACTAGAACTTCAGAACAAGTAAAAATATAAATGACAAAACAGTAGCACCATATGGAAAACAAGGAATAAACAATAATTGTGGATCTGTGTAAGAATTTAAAATTAATATGATTTTATTCAAAATTAATAATGATTTTTATCTTCATAAAAAGCAAAACACACTTATATTTAAGCCAGTAGTAAACAAATAAAATTTATAATTTACTATATAACAAGTAACTCGGCAGTACTTTCGATTAAGAGTTTAGGGTACATGAGTTTATGGAGAAGTAGTATCGGTTAATTTGAAGATAATGCCTCTTACCGATGTTACAAATAAAAGTAAAAGATGCACAGAATAAATAACATGAAAATAAACAACCAAAATACCGAGCAAAGAGTGTAGAATCTGAAGGTACATATTATTTATATAAGAAAAGGTTAAATACAAAACTAGAGAAAATAAAAACATCACAACTAAGAAATTGTACAAACACATAACAAAATATATACACAAAGCGGTAAAAGAAGCAACAAAAAAAAAGGTAAATATTAGATATGAAAATAATTCAAGAAACAAGCAGAATAGCAAACGATGTGAAATATACAATCAAGAAAGAGGAAAGGGGTGTGGGTGAAAAGAAAGAACAAGTTACTCCAATCTTCACAGCGGAGCCGAACGGAAGCGTCTTTCCTGGTGCAACAATGTTCCTTCTTGGTTCATCGCCGAGTCAGATACAAAGAAAGTCGAACCGAGTCTTTCCGCTGGCAAAATTTCAACTCCTGAAATGCAATCGGCCAAAAAGGACCTCCGTGAGAGAAAAATCTGGTCGGCAAAATATCGAATTTTGCAATAAAATTGGCTTTAACAAAAGGCCACCGGGATGTGGAAACTCTTACCGCCAAAACAAAACAAAACTCTCGGTCAAAACGGCCTCGGACACGGAAAATTTAAAGCCAGTCGTCCGCTTTCTAAACCATCACAAGTAAAATTCAAAACGAATCGAGCGAAAGCGCGAAGAGCCAGCAAGGCCGCGACCGAGCCGCTCCGCTTTTATATATTGGCGCACTGCGCAAGCGGGCAAATTGGCCGCCTCTATCTCAAATCAAAAATAAAGCGCGTGTACAAAGGGAGCCATAAGACGGCCGGCTCTAATTTAAAATCCAGATAAAGTAATTGGAGATTGGAGCGAACATTATTCATATTCCAGCATATACACAATAAACTTGTTTTAGTATAGGTTAGACATTTCAATAAGTAAGGTGAGATGAATATATCAATATGCATTACTGTTGAGCCAAAATGCTTAATTGGTACAAAATTCATGTACTCAATTTAGACCATTCCAATTTTTTAGAAATGTCTATAAACTGTTGTAGAGCTAGAATAAAGTTGTTTCGACAATTTTTGGATTTTTCTTTATGATCATATGTATTCAACGAATTTATTTGACAGTTCAGATCGGACTTTATCTTAAAAACTTAAAGTTTTAAGATATAGATTTGTTATACTCTTGTTCATTTGTACAAAATACACTATCGTTACACTCAATCTTTCCGTTCTAACGTTTTTAACATTTTAAACTGCATTGAGCACGACAAAAAAGCTAATATGCATTACCCGAGCTTTGTGGTATTTATTACAAAATGTTTAGATTGCCCTTCATGATGTCGAACAATCGATGAAAACCGCCATTATTTATGGACCCACTCGTAGTTTATGAGTACGCCGTATAATTTTCTTTAACTTTCTTGTGTAGTTATTGCTGTTGATTATATGGATAAAGTTATTTAAAAAAAAACCTTCCTAAATTGTGTACTGGAAATGTCACCTTATTTCATATAGCCGAAATAGCTCAGTTGGGAGAGCGTTAGACTGAAGATCTAAAGGTCCCTGGTTCAATCCCGGGTTTCGGCATATACTATTCATTTTACGTAGTTGAATACATATATTGAATTAAAATTTTTTGTTGAGGAAAGAAATTAAAAATTAAAAGTTGATTTTGCTGGTATAATAAATAAAACTTATTAAATTAATAAAAAATTAAACAAGACAAACTTCCTCTCCTTCTCCCACATTAAGTATTTTTCCAACAAGTCTATTTTCCGGCATCCTTATCACAAGACCTAATCATCTTAACCTCTGCGTTTTTGTTTTATGTCCGATATTTAGTTTCTTATATACAATAGTTCCATGATTTCTCAATTTGTTCTATTTTTCCATGCCATACTTTCTACTTCCACTCCTCTGTATATTTTTTGTAGCATTTTCCTTTTCCATGTATTTAGCATCGCTTCATGTTATTTATTGAAAATCCAGATTTCGCATCCATATAATATAGTCGGTCTTATTATTGACTCGTATATTCTTATTTTTGCTTTTCTAGATAAGCTTTTAGATTTTAATAGCCTTATAAGGCCTCCTACTACTCTACTGCCCTTTGCCAATCTTTTGTTTATTTCGATTTTTTCCCGGCCAGTGTTCGTTATTGTCACTTCTCGATATTCAAAGTGTTTACTTCTCGAAGTTGTATTCTTTGTTGTCTGCTGTCTTCCATTTGGTCGGATATATTTCTTGCTCATGTTCTGTTTTTATTTCCATGTACTTTGTCTTATCTTTATTTATAGTCAACTCATACTCCTTTGTTTTATTCTCAAACGCCTTAAACATTTGTTCCAGCTCCTTTCTTTTTCTCGTCATCATCGCCGTTATTTGCGTAGGGTACACATTGCTGTCTGTTGTGTATTAGTTTTATTAGCTTCATTAATTTTTCAGGCACTTTTAGTTTTTTTTAAAGCTTCATATATTTTCTTTCTTATTATGGAGTCATATGCATTCTTGAAATTAATAAATAACATATGCAGACATAGATTTGTTCATATGTGTTATGTAACATCTAAGAGTTCTATCCCACGATAATTATCGCAGATTGTTATATAGCTTTTCTTATATATAGAGCATATCACCGCCGTCTTCAATGGTTGGTCATTTTCTCTTTTTGGCATATTCTTTTTACTAGCTGAGTAATCCTTTTTGGTATGGTTGTCCCTCTTTTCGTCAGAAACTCTGCTGTTATTCCATTTTCCCTTGGACTTTTGTTGTTTTTTAACTTCCATATTTTTCCGATGGTTCTTCAACTCTGATTAGCAGTTGCAAATCTTCTTTCTTTTCCTTTTCTTGTTTTTTCTCTGTTTATTCTTCTAGTAGCTCTTCGAAATACTGACCCCATCTATCTAGATTCCCTTCACTCTCTCCAATTAATTGTCCCACTTTGTCTGTCACATAGTATGTTCTCCCTGTATAACCTTGTTTGTTTTTTTTGCTTCCTGGTAAAAATTTATTATCTCTTTGTTTACATAATAGTCCTCTATTTTTTGTAGCTTCTTCTCCATATATTCCCTCTTTCTTTTTTGGCAAATTTTCTTTGTTTTCCTTTTTGTTCCATCCTATGTGCTTCTGTTTTCTATAGTGTCATTCTTTAGCATCTTTATCCTTGCTTAGTTTCTCTGTTTTAGGACATTTTTGCATTTCTCGTCAAACCACTCTTTCCCCCTTTCATTTTTTTTCTCTCCAGATATTTTTCGAACTCTTTCCTTGCGATGTTTACTTTTCTTATCCTATAAGGAAAGTAATGTAATCGGCGGAAATTTGACCTACCCAGTTTTTCACATTTCTGGACGAAATATAGCCTCAGGACACCAAAAAAGTTGGTTTGGGCCACTAGATCGCGCGCGCGCGCGCGCGTGTGTGTGTGTGTCTGTCTGTCTGTCGGTCTGTCAGGATATCTCGAGAACCGTAAGAGCTAGAGACTTGAAATTTGAGTATGCAAGTTCCTTTTAGGTAGCAGACGCAGTGCGAAACTTTTGGTAAAAATCGGCCAAGTCGTTTGGTCCAAGCTCGCAAAAGAGGCCGCAAAGCGGTCGCGAATCTAAACGGTTGAAGATACAAAAAATTTATGAGAATAAAAATGATTTGTTATCACTAGATAAACATGAATTTAAAATAAAAGTTGGTAAAATAGGAACTCGAAAAAAAAATTGAAGCTCAGGATTTTTAAGATACCGGGTGTTCATAAAATGTTTCGGAAATTTATATTACCGGATAGATCAGACCGAGAGAACAAAAAATTACAATGTTTTTTTTTTGATCCGAGGTCAAATAAATAAGTTATAGCCGATTAAAAATTAATTAAACGGACCAATCACAGCGCGCTTCCTGGCCGACTGCGGGAGGACGGGGAGCGCTTGGCCGCTAGGAGGGAGCACGTAGGTGATAATGGGAAGGCCGTGCAGCCGAGCTCGCACGGTTACCTTCAGTGACGCAGCAAAATTTTAAGTACGAGTCAATTATTGTCTTGCACTGTTTATTTTAATCAGCTTTCGAGTGTTGGACTCGCGCCTCGTCCTTTTTTAAAATAACAAGTTCCGGTACAAGAGCAGCGCAGGGCCGAGACGATGGAGCCGGTATAATATATAATAATAGAATAAAGAAAGTCGTGTGATGTTCACACCAGATTTTTCCACATCCATTTCATTCTTCCTGAATGGTGTTTGTTTTAATTTCTTTCATTTTTTGTCTTTTCTTTGGTTTTGTCAGAGATTTGTTCTCTTAACTTTGTCATTTCTAGCGTATGGTCCGAATTTGTGCCCGCCCCGCTGTAACCTCTAACATTATTTACTGATCTTGTACGTTTCTTAGTTACCATGTGCTTTCTTGTTCCGGTTTCTTGTTCTGCCATCAGATGATGTCCAAGTCACTTTGTGAATATTTTTGTGCTCAAAGGCAGTGCTTATTATCTTGATATTCATTTCCATCGCAAATTGTACCAGACTGTTCCCATTGTCATTACTTACTAAATGTTAGCTTTTACCTCCGTTGCTCAGTCTATATATTTCCTCTACTCCTACTTGCGCATTTATGCGTGCTATTAGTATTTTGATATCGTATCTTGGGATTCTTTCCATAATTTGTCCTATCATATCATAAAATTTTCTGAAAGGCTATTACTGAATTTTTTATCATTTTGTTTACTATAAAACTTATTTTGTAGTGTATATCCTTTCCACTTTTATTAAAAATAGTAGTTGTCATCCACTTCCAAAATTCCTGTATCACTTAATTTACTTTGTATGTATGGCTATTGTGTTCAAATTGTACTTTGTCATAATTGACGTCAGATTTTTTATTGTTCCTGGTTCGTACATATTCCTGACATTCCATGTTCCTATTCTGATAATATTCATATTCTTTTTCTTGTTTTCTACACTCATTGTCTTGTGTTTGGGTCGTCTTCGTGTCCGTTTACCTGGTTCTTGCTGCTAATTTTTTGGTATATCTAATCTTATCAGGCTTCCTCCTCCTTTCTGCGATTTGTATTACCATTGTTATTTTCTTCTTGATGTTCTTTCCTAATTGCGAGTTTTATCGTTCTCTATTTTACTGTAAGATTGCTATCTACGTAAATATCTCCTGTGAGTCTCCGTTTTAGCTGTAATAACTCTAGTTTATGTTCATTTTCTGCGCACTTTACTACCGTGATTTTGTCTCTGTTTTTTTTCTACTTTAATGGCTTCTTCCACTTTAACTTCCACCTCAATCTCTTTTTGAAAATAGTCGGCAATTCTTTGTTTTATATTTTGGCTATCTGGCTGCTCTTTATCTAAATATATTTATTTAATTACTAAGTTATTTCTTCTCTTTTCTCTCTTTTGTTTCTCTAGCTTATTATCTAAGTTACTTATCCTATTCTCCATCTCTTCTTTTCAACGAACTTAAAAAGTTCGTTACTGAATTCTATATGTCTGTCGGTCTGTCGGTCTGTCTGTCTGTCGCTGTCACAAAATTATGGATTTCTTAAAATTTTAAAATGGATTCTTATGGGAAATTTTACGCTGATTTCAAAATCGAAATCAAAAAGTTTCTATCTCGAATAGTTTTCGAGATATTCGACTTCGAATTTCGGGAAAATTTCGACATTGCGATTTTATGAGTAATTCTTAAAGAAAATTTTACGCTGATTTCAATAATGAAATCGAAAAAATTCTATGTCGCATAGTTTTCGAGATATTCGACTTCGAATTTCGGGAAAGTTTTGGACATTACGATTTTAAATGTGATTCTTATAGGAAATTTTACGCTGAATTCGAAAATGAAGAAAAAATTCTATGTCGAATAATTTTCCAGATATTCGATTTCGAATTTTCCCAAATTCGAAATCAAAATCGAAAGGTTTCTTTAAGTTCGTTCTGGGATTGCTTACAGAGCAATCTCTTCGCCGGCCCCATGTTTTCTTTTGTCATGTTTCACCTTTTTCACTCAGCTGGTACTTTCTTTAATTTCTTTTACTTTGGCAAAGTCTGTCTTCATGTCGGTTACTTTCAGATTGATTTATTTTTCAGGATTACTTCCATCTATTCGTTTAAACTCCGCCCGTCTGCTCATTTTTGTCCCTTTTTTAGTCCTCGTACTTTTAGTGAACTATTTTTTGTTCTTGCCCCCTCTTCCCAAATGCCTACGGGTCTTCTTCTTGTCTTTTCCTTTTATTAGGTCTTTTATACTGACGATTTTGTTAGCTCCTTTTTTCCTATTTCCACTTATTTCTTTCTTACTCGTCTGCCTCTTCCTTTTGCATTCCATGCCACTGATTTCCGACCTTGACTTATAAAACTGCGTCAATCCGGCAAGTTTATAATTTAAGCGAAATGCTTTGATGTCGCGGTCGTTTCTGTTTTACGTATTGTTTTTGTACGCGACTCCCACCCATATATTATCACTGCTGGATTTTAGTTTCTAATTATGCACTCTGTATTACTCTGTTTTTCCATTTATTTTTTCCGCTGCGCTACCGTACTTTTATTTAATCAGTACACCTTTACCATTTTTATTTTTCACATTTAGAAAACTTAAAAAACTCTTCAATTTTTCTCCTTGTTGACGGAGCCTGTTTGTAGGTTATCGAGTCGAACCTATCTCTCAGAGGATAAATATGCCGAAAGAAATTAATAAGATAATTAAAGAAATAAAAAACAAAAAATAATATTGATGTCACAGGCATATAATTGAGCGATATGGATAAATGAATGTAAAGGGAAAAATGAAAAGCTTTATTAAAACGCAGTTAGAAATTAATGTACAGTAGATGTACATGTAAATGGAAAAATGTGTATTGCTGGAATAAATAATGTCACAGATAAACAAAATATGATCATAAAGAATAACAATTTTACTGTAAATCAAAAAATAATCCATAGGCAGATTTTAATAAAAAAAGCAATGACTGCCTAGAAATAGGTAATATGGAATAAAGCAATAATACAAAATATATGACATAATTGTCAAATACACAAAAAAGCACTGATCATGAAAATTTAATTGGAATATAAAGTATAAAAAAATAAAATAACAGACAGCAAAATAAGAAAGTACTGTTTAACAACAACAGTAATAATTATAAGTAAAATAGTAAATATGACTCTATAAATGAAAAATTGGCAATAAAAATACGAAATGTACAAAGAAATTGATTAAAAGAAGATATCACGAAGACGAAGAAGAAAAAGAAAAAGCTGTAAAATATGATGCTTGAAAAGGAAGTGGAGATGTCAGAGATAAGGAAAAAACAGTAAAAAATAAAAACTTTAAATAACGAACAAAACGAACAAAAAAAGGAAAAGGAAAAATTAAACGAATTGAATACATTGAGAAATAGCATGGAAAAGATAAAAATGGAAGAAATAAAAATTGTGATACCAATTGGATTTCAAATAAACAGTACAAATATAGAAAACAACACATAAAAACAAATAATTTTATTGAGAAACATCTAGAAATTAAAGTAAAAATTAAAATAGTACCTAAATTCGGCTAGAAAACATGTTTCTTATAGTTAGAGAATTTACAAGATAAAAAGAATATTATGGAAACAAAACATAAGCTAAAAAATATAAGAAAAGCAGCCACGTACATAAATAACTACTTAAAAATAAAAGAAAGAAACATATAAAAGTTCAAAAAGCTAAGAAAATGGGAAATACTATTAAAGAAGATTCAGTAAAATAACAGTTTATAATAAACTATAAAACTGAACTAAAATAACAAGATTAGTAAGACAAAAAATCAGAAAACAAACAAGGGATGGATATATCGACGAAAACCAGACAAAGATAAATAACATAACATTGAAAAATAAAAAGATAAAAATGAGTAAAAAGTGTAGAAATATAAAAATATATCTATAAAAGATAACAAAATGGAATAATAGAAAGAAAATGAATTAATTGAAGGGTTTGAATAAGCGGATAAGAAATAATGTTGAATGATAACCGTTTGGTATTATACCGTGAAATAAATAAAATGAAGAGAAAAAGGTATATTACAAAACATGACAGTGTAAGATATTAGAACTAGAAATTTATAATAAAAAAAAGGTTATGTTACTGGTAGCATGCTGATCAAATAAAAATGGTGTTACAAAGGACAAAAGACCTTTGGACAAAATGACAGTAATAATAGAAAATATTGAGAGACGTTTAATAATAGTCTTCTTCTTCTTCTACTCTTATATAGGCGATTGGCTTGTTTATAACCACAAATTTCGTGTAGTACCATTAGTCATGTTGTGCGTATCTCGGGCAGATGGCTAGTTTAACCCGTTAGAAGAAGGAGAATATAGTATTTAGGACCGTCAAAAGTGTTATGTGACGGCCGGAGAACATTTGTGGTTTGTCATTGCTTTTTATCTTGGAGGCGAACCCAGGGCTCGCCGCGCGCTAGCGTGGCAGGCCGAGACCTTTACCTAGCGACTGTCGTGCTCTCGGTTAATAATAGTATATGATTTAAATGGAAGGGTAGGTATGTGATCTATGATACATTATGAATCATACGTAATTCACCACTGACAATAATCATCAACATTTACATGAATGGCACATAATTTAATAATTGCGACGGGATATTATATCAATAGCTACTTAAAAGGGGGGTTTTAAGAATTGATAATGTTTAAAGAGGCTTAGTTTACGGTTGTAGATCATACGCCCAACGTAAAATATTTTAGTATTATTAAATCCTTTCAATTTTCAAATAGGGGTACAAACTAATAATCTTCTATCTATACATTTGAATAGAAAGTAAACAAAAACAGTCGATATGAAATGTGGCGTTGTTGAGCTCTGAGCGTACGTTTGGTTGCTTATCTTTAACTTTATAAATAAATTGTTTCGCGTTCCTATCTTGCAAAATATTTGAGGAAAGACGGGTAAAAAATGGTCGGCCTAAAATGCCAAAAATATCCTTTTACGGGCAACTCTCCAGTTAGAAGTATTCCGGCTCAAATTGTTGAAGAACGCGGAGTTGCTTTTGCTCTCGGCGATAATCAAGTGCCTACAATAAAGATGTGTCACATTGCTGTCGCAAGAGAAGACGAAAAATTACAGATGTAAAAGAGTAACCAGAGCCAGGTGGCAATTAGCAGGACACAACCCCCTCAAACAGATACCAGTTGGAACACACGAGTCTTAGATTGGAGGATAAAAGCAAATGAGATGGTTAGACTATTTGAAGCGTCACGCCGGTCTCGCATGGAAAAAAATCGCCCAAAGTAGAACAAGATGCAAGGAAAAAGGCGAGGCCTACATAAAGAGAAGAGAAAGAATTGCAATGCAATTAATTTTATTAGATTTTAATTAAATATAATAATCTCCAATAAACAAACTAATATCAAAAATATCCAAATAAAGTACACGTTTAACAAACATGAAATAATTGTTATTGACATTTAATCTATATTTATTTATAAATTTAAATATAATGATTAGGAATAAAAGTAAAAACAAATTGTAATATGTTTAAATAAAGGAACGATAATGTATACAAAAATAAATAGCAATTATTTACAAATAAAAATAAGTAATAAAGTTTTAATCGTTGTCAAAAACAGATCTTAATTTAAATAAACCTGCAAAGCTTGCAACGCATAGCGAAGTGGCGAAGCAGTCTCCCAAATTTGAGAACCCTCTAGTCTAGCTGACTTTTGACCAATCAGTTTCAAAATCACTAGCAAACAAGCCTTTTTGGTCACCTGTCGATTGGTGAAAATAGAATTTGGAAATTCCCAGCCGTTCTCGGGTTATTGCTCGGACGGACGGACAGACGAATGGACAACATGAAGTTAGTAAGTGACTCCGCTTCGCTTCGCCACTTAATAATCATCTATTAAGGGCTTCCGTCACATTCTGTGGTAACAATAGATTTCAAAAGCCTGTAACTTATTTATGTGAACTTTGAACTTCAACTCCGTACATAAGCACCGAGAATATGTAACCACGTAGCATCCTCATTCTAAGTCCTATATCGATATTTCGACTGGTGAATAGCTTTTTCACTTTCATAAATATTCTATTCAGGTATCTAGATATCTATGTGACTGTACATTTTATATGAGGGTGTTTGCTATTGTCAAGTTTATCTGGTTTAGATTTAGATTTTGTAGGGACTTTGTAATTATCATTAGTTTGGATTTATTAAAGTTTATTTTGAAACCATATTTGTTATATTAATAATTTATTTCCCCTAAAAGGTGTTGCATATCACTAATGTTGTCTGTTAGCAGGATGGTGTCGTCCGCATATCTCATATTATTAATAGTTTTATTATTTATAATTATTTTCATTGATTTTTTCCCTAGCGTTTCCCTAATAATAGCTTCATCGTAAAGATTGAACAGAAGTGGCAATAGGATGCATCCCTAACTTGCTTTGTTTCTTTTGTTAATTGGTTTTCGACTTTTGTATTTGCCTTTGGTCCCAGTATAGATTATCATTTATTCTTATGACCTCTGAGTCTATGTTTTTGTTGATTAAGGGTTGATGTAACTTATGTTTCACTTTATCGAAAGCCTTTTCAAAATCTGTGCAACATGCAAACACCTCCTGATTCACATCTAGACATCGTTGGAAAAGTATAACTCAGCAAGCATAGCTTAGCATGTGTATCGATGCAAATGAAGAAGTGAGAGAGTCTTTGTTCGACAAGGACATAGCGACGGGTTCAGTTGGAAAAGGGCTAGATACATTCTGTAACATAAATATTATAATCAAAAGGCTCGGTGCAAAAACCGGTCAACTCCACTTCTCAAACAGTGGGTTTTTAGTGCATAAAGAATTTAGATTTTCGCAATTTTATAAAGCAATACTCCATTTCTTTTACTTTTAAGCTTCACTAGGCAATTTCTTACCCAGATAAGTAATATTTTTAAAGCAAAAATGAAAAATTGATAAAAAACATCACACTTGGTATATTTAATATATTTATTTCATTCATGAATATAAACTAAACCTCGCTTGTAGCTCTGATAAGGCCTGATTTTAATTGTGTTTAATAACGCAATGATTTTCACCGGACTGTACACGATCTGAACACAACGAGAAGCAGATAGCATGTGATTTCCGACAGTGGGAGGGGTGCTCGTCTACTGCGCATCCACCCGCCATGTGCCAAGCTGTTCTTGCTGAGCTGTACGTTAATCTCAAAGAGGACCTCCCTTGTTCCGAGTCTTCCGCAAAATTCAAACTGTGCACTGCTTAGATCTTCCTCCAATTTTCTATATATTTTGTTGAGAATGATCTTTAAGAACAATTTTAGGGCGTGCCTCATAATCGCCATAGTTCGACAGTCTGTGCATTTTTTAGATTTGGTTTCTTGGGGATAGGTACAAAAGTAAATGACAACCGCTGTTTACCAATTTCTCCCTTTTTATAAATGATATTGAATAGGTCTAAAAGAGTATCGATTACGCCGTCACTGTGTTAAGACCAACAGTTTTGCCAGTTTTTATAGTTTCCAATGCATATTTTATTTCTGTTCTTAATATTCTCAGATGTACGTTTCTCAAAAACATGTTCCTACAATTACTAAATCAAAACAACATGGTAAATAGTTATAAAGAAAATTATGCAGCAATGGTTATATAATTAAGAATTTAAATTGAAAAAATATGGAAATTAAACAAACTATGAAATTATATATAGGAAATCATTCTATTTTTAAAAATTAATATAAATCACTGTTAATATGGGAAAATCGCTCAATTGTTGTCTACATACATAGTTGCGTTAAAAATTTGGGCGAATAATTTGTTTGATGTTACCAATTAAATATTATAGAGATTTGAATATTCTATGGAACAATAATTTAGTATTGAAAAAATTAATGCAAAATAATAAAATAACAAATATTCTTCTATATTGCAGCAGTATATGCTCACCACGTCACAGCATGTTAGAAGAAAAATACATGAGCTTATTGATAAACTTCGGATACATTTTTAGTTGGTGGGAACTATAATGCTATATAGTAAAACCACCTTCAATTGAAGAGCTCACAAATCTAAATTAGATTCTATATTTTTCGATTTTGCTATAACTGAAGTAATTCCTGTATATGAGCGCACACAGAACAATAAGGCCAAACTTTAATTTCAATTCTGACCTCAATGATATTATACAGTACCGGTCAAAAATATATGAACCTTTAGTATTTTTTGCTGAAATTTTCAGGAAACCGTTTTCGAGGTATTTTACACGACTCCTCAATCGGTTTTTCAAAAGAAATTGAAACGGTACTTAACTGGAAAAAATTTTGATAGCACACCAAAAAATGATCAAAATACAGCAACGAAACAAACTTCAAATAAAAACACCGGAATAACTGTAAATTACCGGGAGTCATTTAGAGAGCACGAGAGCCGCGAGGTAAAGGCCTCAACCTGCCAAACTGGTGCACGGCGGCTCCGGGTTCGAACCCCGGCAATGACAAAAATATTTAATGCTCTCCGGCCGTCATACAAACAGCTTTGGCGGTCGTAAAAAGTTCATTCTGCCCTATCCACTCGCCAACCCGCCCGGCAAGCGTGGCGTTTAATTGCCAAATCCCCCCCAAAAAGGGAGGCCTATGCTCAATACTGGGCGCTAAAAAAAGGCTGAAAAAAAATAATTTAGAAGTGAACCACAACAGTCTAATAGTTAGGCATACCTTGGCATCAATTACGGCCTAGCACTTGGAAGGCATAGAATCCAGAAAAGTATGGATGAACGTAAGGGAGATATTCTTCCATTCCTCCTTGAGTTGAGCTTACTTCTCCTCTGCATTTTTGGCATTTCTGCTAACCAGACGATACTTCAGCTCTGCCTAGAGGCTCTCGATGATATTTAGGTTAGAAAATTGGCTGGGCCAGTCAAGAACGGTTACGAGAGAACTAGTCCTGGACATGCTCCGAACGATCATTGTTCTGTTGGAAAATGAAGCCTCTGCCTTGTTCTGCATAGTTTATAGACGCATCGTTTTCAAGAGGATGTTCCCATACAGACATCGATCCATAATGCCGTGAATTCTTCTGAGGGAAGTCGTGCCAAGACCGGAGACACAAGGCTAGACTACAATACTTGTGCCTTGAAGACGACGAATCTGCTGAATCTTGTTCGTTCCGAACAACGTATATTTACTTTTATCACTCCAAAGTACATTTTTCCGCTTTTACCACCCTCAGTTATGTGCCTGTACCCATTCTACGCGTGCCTTCCTGTTCTTTTCCTAAATCATTTGTTTCTTGATTGGACGACATCCACTAAGTTCAGTTTGTTGCAGATGACATTTGATAGTACAAACAGATGGTTTCTGGTCTAGGGCGTTATATAATTAGTAAGAAATATCGGCTGCCGTGAGGTAGAGGTCGTCCTGTTAAAGAGTTTCTTCTTCACAACACCACCTTAAATCCTCTAGCACTTCAGAAAATTAAAAATAGTGCTCTTGTGGGGGTTGAATTGTGCTGTAAGCGTATGGAGAATTTAACCTTAGGCACGACTATTGGCGATCACCTTCTGGATATCTAGGAATAAGTTGCTAGGGTCTGCTTACCCAATACTTGACATAAAGCTTATTATTTAAAAAATGCTCAAAGTGCAAAAAACAATTAAAATAACGCAAAATACAGTTTATTCAACAGTCAATAAAATAGTGGTTTTACTAATTACAGCTTGAAAAGGTCAAATCTGCATAATCGTGGAATAGATGTCAAAACATTACCTGAAAATTTGAAAAAAATTCGTCAGCACATAAAAAGTTGTGGGAAAAACACTAAAAATTGATATATACATTAGTACTGTAATAATATTCAAATTATAATAATATAAAAACTTAATAAATTAATACAAAAAACTTCACACAGTTCTGTTGGGAAGCCTAAATGCAATATTTCAACAATACCGCACCAACTTAACATCTAAAGATTGCTTCTTGTGGAAAGCGACAAAGAAGTTAAAAAGATCGGTTATTGCAGTTTCACCCAAAAGAAAACTAGATGGTAGTTCTTGCACAATATTTAGCTTAGAATTCATAGGAATTATAATGTACGTCTATGCTTTATGCTAGATACCCTGCCAGTAAGAACTTCTTTTTTTTCTTCGCATGACTATGATTGCTTCTGTTTGTCAGCCTCTTATTCCGTTTCTGTGGTTGATTGTATATCGTCTTTCCACCTTTTTGGTGGTTTTTCAAATTGTCTTCTATCATACGGTTTGATGTTCTTACATATATTTCCTATTCGGCCCGGTTTCATCTTGTCTACATAATTATTCCATTTTCTCTTTCTCGTTTTTATCTACTTGTTAATGTTTTAGATGCACCATTGCTCTGGTATGGCTGTTTCTTTATCTTTCAAAGTTATGCCTTTTATAGTTCTTAATACATTTATATCTACATTATTAATTTTCTGTTTTGTTGTTTTCCGTGTCTGCTTTTGTCTCCGCTGCATAAGTTAGGATTAGTCTCATAGTTGTCTTGTATATGTATATTTACCTTATTTTCTGTGGTTAAATATTTACAGTTACTAATTCTCGTCGCTTTGATTGTTTGTCTCTACTGTCAACTATCTTTCCTGTATAGTTAAATGTCATGACTTGTTCTAGGCTTTTTTCCTCTATTTTCAGTTTACAATTACGTGGTTTTCCACCGATCACCATATATTTAGTCTTTTCCGCTAAAATTTTTATGTTGTAAGTCTCTGATGTCACATTGAAGGTATGAAATTGTCTTTGTAGATTACTGTCATTGTGAATTATCAATACCGCGTCATGAGCGTAGCATACTGTCGTGATTTCATGAGCTCCAATTCTGTATCCCTCTGGTTTTTCACTGCGTGAATTATTTGATCTATTATCATGATAAATAGTAGCGGGCTAAGTGAGTCCCCTTGTCGTATTTCTCCCTTTAGATTTATGTATTTTGTTTCTTTAATTAATTTTATTATCTGCCGTTCTGTTTGGTGTATTTCTAGTAGGTTTATAATATCGTTTCGTCTTACTCCAATGAAGGCACATTTTATGTCTACAAAATGCATATATGCATCCTTGTTGTATTCGATAGACTTTCCTACTATTTGTTGAATAATTCAAGTAGCGTCAATAGTGCTGGGGTTCTTTCTAAAACCTTGCTGTTCTTTCTCAATATTTATTTTTTTACGCTTTTACACATAAAAATTACTAATCCCAATAAACCTGTTGAATAGCATGTTATGTAATAGAGAACTACAGTACATTTAGAAGATCTGTATACTACAGTGGTACTATGATTCCATAAAGTAACATTCGTTTAAATAGTTTTAACAGCAAAGCTTGGTTAACCCGATATGGATAATCTTTTACTTATATCGTTTTTGATTTAGATTTTTTAAAAGAATTAAGAAGGCAGAGCCAACAGTAAACATAATTTCTGACTATTAATTTGTCATAGAGAAGTAATCGTAAAAGAAAAGCCTAGAGAAAAGTGAAATGTGTTTAGTGATCTTAGATATTCAAGAAGCCTTAAATAATATGTAACATTTATAATATGTTGCATTTATAAACTGAAATAAAATCTTACTTGCCAACTTTATTATATTTTTGAAGGCATATATACAACATTTGGAATAAAAATTAGTTTGTCGTTGTAGTCTAGTGGTTTCACTTTAGTTTTTACGCAGTAAAACAATGGTTTTTAACTGGTGTTTCTTAGAACACCAAGAACATGTTAAAATTGTTTCCTTGAACTATGGAAGCGTAATATACTGCGAATTATATCACAGATCTTGGCGAGCGCCACCAGTTTTATCCCAATACTACCAAGTGTCTGCTTATAATTTTCAACGCACAATACCAAATTAATAAAAATAGATAAAATTTAAGTTGCACTTTCAAATTAAATCTACGTGTCAGGGAATCCTGTTAAGTCATTTATTGCATTTGGTTTGAAAAAATCTATTGCATTCGATAGTGGCATTTGCATAAGTAAATTATAATTCATAATACCTTTAATTTTAATCTTATTTGTTACATATATTAAATAGGTAATGTACTTTTTATTACAAATTAACTCCAATAAAATATTAATATTCTGCTAATTCTTCAGTTACAGTTACAATGGTGAGCAAACTCTTCTTACTTTTGTGACATATAACAGATGAACTTTTTATTCCAATTCTAAAAATATTTTTGCTATTATTCCATCACGTTAGGACTCCCAGAATTTTTCAATAAAATTTTCTACTTAAAATATACAGTTTTTTAAGATGTTCTCCCATATTTCTTACTTTAATATGTAACTGCTATATCCGGAAAGAAATCTGGTTCTAACTGATTTGTTTGAACAGGTCTAAGCAACTCAACCTCGATTCTTTTCCTTTTTAAATCAGTCACCTTCCACGGCACAGCTACTAATTACATAGTGGTAGAAGTAAACAATGACTTGTGGTCAGACCACTTGCCAGTCCTAATAAACTTAAGTACCTCTACTAACAAAAAATAACTCAACCCCAAACTAGTGTCGACAGAAACAAACTGGGAACGTTTTCAACAATACCTAGAAAATAACGCAAATCTTAAACTACGAATAAAAAACTCCAATGATTTAGAAGAAGCGACTTATCATTTCACTAATATAATCCAAAAGGCCGCCTGGGAATCAACCCTAGCGACTTAAATCATTAGAAACCTATTCCTTGTATACCTAATAGTTAAAGATTTGATTGCAGAAAAAAGAAGAGCCAGAGGAAAGTGACAGAAAACACACAATCCTGTTGATAAAACTATCTAAAATCATCTAACACGTAAACTTCATAACCTGTTAAGGGAGATACAAAATGATAACTTTACTTAGTATTTAAGGAACCTGAAACAAGAGGACCATTTAATCTGGAGAGGCACGACGAACTTTAAAAGGGCTCAAGTACCCAAACGAGTTATTAGGAGAGCAGATGGAACATGGGCAAGACCTAAACTAGATAAAATAGCCGTTTCAGAGCATTTATCCAAAGTTTTCACTCCCTTTGAAGCAACGACAGCCCATGGAGACAACGAAATAGAAGCATTTCCAGACATCTCGTGTCACTTTCAATAAAACCATTTTCTTTTGCCAAAGTTATATTTGAAATTCAAAAGCTGAATTAGTTTAAGGGACCAGGTCATGATTTAATAACTGGAAAAGTACTAAAAATGCTGACATAAAAACTATACTACTACTAACCACGATTTTCAACAGGATGCTAAGTCTCTCCTATTACCCGATTACTTGAAAGTATGAACATATATTAATGATACCCAAACCCGACAAGGAATCAGAAAGTGTGACTTCGTATCGACCAATAAGTCTCTTTCCCATAATGAGCAAATTATTTGTTAAACTGTTTCTTAAAAGACTTCGCCAAAATACAGACATACTTCAACACCTACCGCAACACCAGTTTGGATTTAGAGAGGGTCCCCCAACCACACATCAAAGGCACAGACTAGTAAATGAAGTTTCATCTTTCCTAGAAGTATTGTGCCACTGTGTTCATTAAGTCCTACTTAACTGACCGTTATCATACCGTCAATTGTGATAAAAATTTATTCTTATATCACCCCATTAAATCCGGTTATCAGCAGGATAGCGTCCTTTGCCCTCTCCTCTACCTTGTCTACAGTGCTGACCTGTTAGTAACTGACCACACTGTGACTGTTACCTTCGCTGACGACACGGCAATACTTTCTAATTATAAAAATGCGCATACTGCAACTTCCAACCTCCAACAACACCTCAATATAATCAGCACATGGTTAGATAAGTGGCGCATAAAAGTTAATCAATCAAAGTCAGCCCAAATAACATTTATTACGAAAATCAATATTTGCCCGCTTGTTAACATTAACAATACCCCAGTACCGGTAAAAACCGATGTGAAATATTTGGAACTGCATCTTGATTAGCGGCTTACGTGAAACAAACATACAAATTAAGCGCAAACAGTTAAACCTGAAATACCGTGCAATGTACTGGCTCCTTGGTAGAAAGTCGAAGCTATCGATCCGAAACAAAGTGTTGCTCTACAAAACGATAATGAAACCAATTTGGACATTTGGTATACAGCTTTGTGGGTGTGTCAAATCGAACAGAATAAAAACATTGCAACAGTTTCAATCAAAAACACTCCGTGCAATTATTGACGCGCCCTGGTTTGTAACCAATCAAACAATCCATGAAGACTTAAACGTCCCATTCGTTGCCGATGAAATTAAAAAACTTGCGATGAATTACCACCAGAAGTTAGATGGACACAGCAATTCATTAATTCACCAGCTTTGCGCGTATCATCCACCAGTACAACGACTGAAGAAAACATGGCCTGACAACCTCATCAACCTGCCGTAAGTAGATCTCATTGGGAGTATCATCAATGGATGATTTCTCCTATCACATTTACTGAATACTTTTGTTAAGTAGATTGTAAATAACGTTATTGTCAATAAAAAAATCAATAACATTTTAGAAAATCAATAATATGCGATAATACGAGTAAATAATAGAGCAAAGAAGGATTATTTAAATTAAATTAGGTTGTTTTATTGTTATCTGTTACGTTTAATATTTACAAAGTCTGGCTAGTGCATAAATAATGCAAATGGTTTTTGTTATATTTGTGGAGAATTAATCTTAGACTTTCAAAAACGTTGTGCTCATATCCTAAGAAGTTGGTTGCATAGGAAGAACACTGCTATTAAGTTTGGAGTTCCTATAGTATAGCAATCTAAAAGTTGTAACAATTATAATTGGTTTGTAAATTGGATACACAAGGTATTTCTGTTTTATTCATGAGTGGGATAGTCGGATAAAGAGTTCACGACTAACAACAAAACAGCATATTCTTGACCAAGAAGCATACTTCGCCCAGCTTTCGGTTAACATGAGATTTTTTTTACCGCCGTTGGATATAAAACTGGGCTAGATGAACATTTTTGTTGAGGCAATCAATAAAGAAGAATATGGATTTGCAACATTTGAAGAAGTGCTTGGAATGCACTCAAATCAGTAATAAAACATTTTAGAAAATAAAAAATTTGAAAATTATAAAGACACTGCCAGAGAATTTTTTGAGACATCAAATATTGGGTTGTAACATAAGCTTGAAATTTGTTTAGATGAACATGAGAAAATGTCCACGAAACCATTGCTGCTGTTGAGAAACGTTATAAGTTTAATAGCAAAATTTTTGCAGATTACTGTTGGATATTGATATCCAAAATTAAGCAAAAAATAAAAGTACAGATAAAAATATTTTACTTAATAATTATTAGCCATAAAATATTTAATTTATGCTTTAAATTAATTTGTTTTTAAAACGTGACATCCTAGATATTTTTAACACAATAATTAAGACTATAAAATAAGAAAAAAACTGTATGCAAATAGTAAAGAAAAAAGAAAAAATTAAAAATTTTGCATTCAACTTCTAGTCTTCAATTTTTTTTTTAGCATTGAGAGTAAGCAGAAAGATGCGGTTAATTTAGAACATGCGGAAAATATTTCTGAATTTGTAATATAGATGGCAGCACCTTATAATATACACAGGTAGAATTACTGCTGTTGTAACGAGTGTTGTTTTGCATGTTTCAAATGGATCCCACGAATACTGACCGACGAATATATGACTATGCGGGTAGCAATGTCTCAGGACATGTTGACACGTGATGCCGCTATAAACGGTGCTTTCTTTTTATCAGTTGTGACATTGGATAAGACATGGCCGTTCATTTTCAAATCAAGGCGATGTTGCATCAGAGATTTTCAATGTTGAATTTGTTAGCCATACCATACAGTTGAATTCCGTACGTCCAGATAAGTCGAGTAATAGCCCTATAGAGTAGGATTTTATGTTCTATTTTTAGATGTGATTTTTGCCCCAGCTCCAGTACATCTGGCTGAATTTAATACCAAGTTGTTTTCTTTCAGTGAATATGTACTCCATGTCAGTCATCGGTCCAACTGCATACCCAGATACTTCACGTCTTCAGTTTTTTTGAAATTGGAACATTATTAAATATTACAGGTGAACATGTAGGTACCTCTTCTCAACGTAAATGTAACATGCGATTTAGAGTTGTTAGCTTGAATTCCACTTTCTCATACAATCTTCGATTTATATTAGGTTGTACTGCAGTATCATCAGCGAATGTGGCTATAGTAGTTACGTTAGTTGTGGGTAGATTTGCTGTATATATAATGTACAGTATTCGGCAAAGCACACTGCTTTGGGGTACTTCAGAAGCAGCAGGGTATATATCTGATTGTTCTTTTCTTTCTGCTTGACCAGGAACCATCTGGCTTTCAGGTACGATGTAAGGATTTCATAATAATGATATGGTAATATCGTTTTCAGTTTATATCATAGTCCTTACATTTCTTGCAAGAATTAAATTCGAAGAAGCCTACTAAATTTTGTTGATAATGGACGTGCTTTTTGTCACAAAATTGTTTTTTTATCTCTCGGCAAGCGCAACAGTGAAAGCGGACACTCGAGGTCAAGCACAAGGCGTGCGACTGCCGATAAGAGATAACCGAACGACGACCGGGCGGGTATTGTAAACAAAGCACGGATCAGTAACAAGGATAGCAACGCAACAAACAAACGAAGCTTGGGGACGGCAAGAAGCGGGCGACGTCCTTCGCGGAGTAGATCCGGGGCGGCCCCTTATCGCGCCGCACGCAATCATTAATCACGGAAACTGGCCCGGGCTCACACATACTACCGCGTCAAGAATATTGCGGGAACCTGAATTTACAAGCAATAATAAAAGATAAAGAAGGAAATAAAATCAGAAATGACAGAACTAGCAATAATAGGTACAATTCTACAAGCTATACAAAATCAACTAATGGAAATGAACGAGGACATCAGGAAAAGTGTAGAAAGCAGCGATAGAAACAACGGAGAAATAAAACAATTACGGGAAGCACTAGAAAACAGAGAAAAACTAATTGGAAAACAAGACATCGAAATCAGCAAACTGCAAGAAACGGTTAATTAGCAAGAAAGAAGAATACACAATATGGAAAAAGAGTCGAAAAAGAGGAATGTTGTATGCTATGGAGTAGAGGAGGACCAAGAGGAGACGCCAGAAAATACTAAGAGGAAATTTATAGAGCTGATGAATAATCTAAAGGTGGTGGTAAACGCAGAAACAGGAGTGGAAAAAGTTACAAGACTAGGAGAGTACAGAGAGAAGAAAAAGAGACGTATACTAGCGACATTAACAAATTGGAATACTAAGATGGAAATATTCAAAAATGCAAAAAAATTAAAAGGAACAACGATCTGGATCAGTAATGACCTAACAAAAAAGGAACAAGATGAGAAGAAAATCCTAATACAACATTTAAGGAATGCCAAGGAAAAAGGATACAGGGCAAGAATATGGAGAAATAAACTAATAGTAAATAACGAGGAATATGAAATAGAGGAATTAACCATAAATGAGAAACCGGAGAAAACAGAAATTGAAGTAATACAAAGCACAGCAGAAAACGAAACAGAAGAAAACAAGAAAAGAAACAGATCCACTGATGATGAGGAAACAAATTTTAATAAAGGTGCAGTACCAAAAAAGGAAAACTACATGCAAACCATCTTAGCTCCAATGAGGAATGAAAGAACAGAGAAAGGAGACGAAGAGCATAAAAGAACACTCAGGAACATTACTAAAACAGGATGGAAACATCATACCCCAAAAAACCTATAGAAGGGGACAGGAACTGGACGGCTCAAGCGATGACGGATGATAACGAAAAAGGACAATCAACAAACACCGAGGAAACAATAAAGCAAACAATAAACACTACACCACAGATAACAAATAAATTGAAACAAGAACTACAGCAAATTAATATAGGAACATGGAACGTGACATCCCTAAATGGAAAGGAAGAAGAAATAATAGATGAAATGAAGCAAAGGAAAATACAAATTATGGGACTAAGTGAAACAAAAAAACACGGGAAGGGATATAAACAACTAAACGAAGGATATACACTATATTACTCCGGAAACACAACAGAAACAAGAGCTAAAGGAGAAGTTGGAATAGTAGTAACCGACGAAATTAATCAAAGAATATTAAACTGGAAAGCAATAAACCCAAGAACAATAACTATAGAAATAGAATTAGAAACAAAACTAGCAATAACACAAATCTATGCTCCAATCCAAGGAACGGAAGAAGAAGAGTTAGAAAGATATTATAACGAGCTACAAGAAACATTAGACGAATTAAGAGAAACGTATGAAAACATACTAATAATAGGAGACTGGAATTCCAGAATTGGAAGAGACAAAAACAAGGCATTAGGGACCGTAGGAAACTATGGAAAAACAGAAAGGAATAGTAATGGAGAAAAAATGCTACAATTTTGCATATCAAATGAATTAAGAATAGGCAATACATTCTACAAACAAGAAATAAATTACACATTCGAAGCAATAGAAAGAAGAGCGAAAAGCCATATAGATTACATCGTATATACAAGACAAATGCAGAATTAAGTACACAACACAAATTAGTAACGACTAGAATAACAATAAAACTACCCCAAGCAGAAGAAGTAAAAAAGTATAGGAGAATAAAGATATGGGAACTACAGAATGACGAAACTAGGAGAAAATACCAGGAAAAACTACAACAAAGACTAGAACAATTCGAAGAACGAAAGAAAGAAATGACGATAAATGATATTTGGAACACACTCAAAGACGAAGCTATTCAGACGGCAAAAGAAGTATGTGGGGAAAAGACAGTACAACAACATACAAAAAGAGCAAAATGGTGGAATAATGAGGTAAAACAGAAAATAAACAACAAAAAGTTAGCCTGGAAGAAATACCAATTAACAAAGAAAGACGAAGATAAGGAAGAATACATAAGAAGAAGGAATGAAGCAAAGAATGAAGTAAAGAAAGCAAAAACCCAGAGCTGGGAAACATTCGGGAAAGAAATTCAAGAAAAATACAAAAACAATAAAAGAAACTTCTGGAACATAATAACATCATTGAAAACAAAGAGAAATAAAAACATAAAACTAGTTAAATACCACACAGGAAAAATTAGTTCGAACCAGAAAGAAAATATAGAAACATGGAGAAAATACTTTGAAAACAAATTCGCAAAACACACACATCAAACACAAGAAGAAATGGAAGAACACGAAGAAGAAGTAGAAACAGAACAAGACGAAATAACATACATCGAAGTGTCAAATGCAATCAAAGAACTACGAACAGGAAAAGCTAATGGAACAGATGAGGTTGCGCCAGAAATGATAAAATGGGGAGGAACAAAACTAACGGAATGGATGACAGACCTAATAAAAAGGATATGGAAAAACAACGAAATACCAAAAGACTGGGAGAAACACAATAATTCCAATACATAAGAAGGAAAAGAAAACGATTGTGATAATTATAGAGCGATATGTCTGGCATCAGTTGCAATAAAATATACAGTAAAATATTAGAAAAGCGACTAAGAGAAGAAATAGGAGACAAAATAGAAGACGAACAAGGAGGCTTTAGAGCAGCTAGACAAACAACGGACCATATCAGTGTCATAAGAAAACTAATAGAAGATAGAATAGCAACAAATACACAACTATTCCTAACGTTCATGGATCTGAAAGCGGCTTTCGACACGGTTAATCGAAACAAAATATGGCACTGCCTGGAACAGCTACAAGTCACAAAACAATTGAGGAGTGCAATAAAGAGCATATATAAAAACGTCACAGGAATCATCCAAATAAATGGGATGAAATCAGAACCAGTCAAAATAGAAACGGGATTTAAAAAAAGGTGATTCGCTAAGCCCGTTACTCTTTATTATATACATAGATCGAATAATGAAAAACTGTCTATAAAAAACCCCAAAAACTATAATAGGATAGAAAGACATGAATCCAATAAAAATAGAAGCACTCATATATGCAGATGATATCGTTCTGATAACAGATACAGCCACAAAAATCAATAGACATATGGACATCAGAACTGGAGAAGATGGAAATGAAGATTAACGAAAACAAAACAAAAGTAATGCAAGTCACAAGGAAAAAAGAAGAAAACATCCACCTAACATGTAAAGGAAATCAACTAGAAGAAGTAACGGTATTCGAATAATCAGTAACGATGGCAAAATAGAAATGGAAGTGGCTAACAAAGCTAGAAAAGCGACCAACATGTATTATACAATAAACCAAACAATATTAGGAAAAAGGGAAGTAGGAATAAGCACAAAACAAATGGTATACAACACAGTAGTAGCACCAACATTACTATACTCAACAGAGGCGCTAACAACTTTACCAGAACATAAAAGAAAATTAACTACTGTAGAAATGAAATTCCTCAGAAAAATACAAGGAGTTACTAGACTAGACAGAATAAAAAACGAAACGATATATAACGAACTCAAACAAGAAAAGATAACGAACAAAATAGAAAAGAAACAATTAAATTGGCAAGCACATATTATAAGAATGGAGCCCGAAAGAACAACGAAAAAATATCTACAATCAAAAACAACACACAAGAAGGCACCGGGAAGACCACGGAAAACGTTAACTAACATAGTCCAAGATATAGCAAAAAAAAACATGACACTACACTTGAGGAACTACAAAAAATTTCAAGAAATCGAACTCAATGGAAAAAGTGGGTCCTAGAACACTACCCGACACCTTAATGGTACAAGGGATGATGAAAAAGAAGAAGAAGAAGATCTCTCGGCAATTGCGCAAACAATTGCAAGAGAACCATGGACGTTAAAAATAGATCGCTATCTTTTAAGGTAAACTCCGAAAACCATTTCTTATATTAAGAATGACCACTACTTACATCACAACCCCATTTTACTAACAAAACTAAACTTCTTACTCTTTCAGGAGTAAGAGCTAATATTACGGGTTTTTGCATGCACAGTATTCGGAAAACCGTATGAACTAGAAGAGCTTGTACTTGAACTTCTACGGACTGTTCTATTACTGTTAGGGTGTCAATTGGCGGATAACATCGGGCGTTAGCCTCTAAAACTTTGTGGTAGGAGGGGTAGATATCCGCATGTTTTTCTTTAGCTTGCGGTTTAATAGACATGCACTGAGGTTTCGTTAATTTGGCTTTGAAAATTAAAGAAACTGCCTCATCTGGCGTTAACCCTTTCGGCCCTTGCGGTGGCAATTGCCGTCATCATATTCAGGTATCTACTTTACCAATATCAGACCTTATTTCAACTATTCTCCTCTAGAGGTCGCTTTAGCCACTCTGTTCCCTCCCGTTTTCACATATTATACGTTAGTGGTTTCCATTTGAGTGTTGTTTCTGGACGCATTTGTTCACGCGTGCAATAATGGAATGCGTTGGACCAAGCAGCATGCTAGGTTAGTATCAAATATTTCCAAGATATCAAAGATATTCAATAAATTCAAAGTGAAACGTAAAGTACAATGTGGCGCAAGTAATAATTGATGTTCGTATGCTACTCTGCATGCTTACATTCTCTGCCATGACTCTTTCAAATTGCTGTACGCAATTGCCACCATCAGGTGTTCCCAGAATAAAATATGGATATTGTTTTTTTTGTAGAGGACCGCATTTCTCCTATGCAATTCTATAAAAACATAAACAACATAGCGAAGGAAGTTACCATCAGAGAAGCACGTGCCACAATTAGTTCAATCCCTGATTCGGATGTCGAAGAGGACATTGAGCACCCACCAGACGACACTTCAGACGATGACGGCTATGACCCAGAAGATGATGTTCCTCTTTCAATGATAAAATCCAGACTAGTGAATTCACAGGATATAAAAGGGAAGTCGAATGCAGAACGTGTTTCATGGAGCCAAAAATCATTCTCCACCCCTAATACGGATTATTCAGCTCCAAACGATAAGGAGAACGACGAAATTGAAATAAAAAGCCCTTTGCAATATTTCACCGAGTACTTCCCAGATGACATCTTTCGGGAATTGGCAGAAAAAACCAATATGTATGCGATTCAAAAATACGGAAAAATTATAAGCATGAAATAAAGAAAGTTGTTGCCTTTCATATATTCATGGGTATAATTCAGTTTCCTAGATTGGTAATATACTGGACACCTGCCACAAGAATAAAATTTATTGAAGGTCTACAAATATCTCGTAATAGATTTGAACAGCTACGAAATAATCTACACATTACTGATATCAATGCTGAACATAATAAAGTTGACAAGCTTTAGAAGGTGCGCCCACTAATTACGGCATTTGAAAAGCGATGCGAACAATCGGATCTTGAGGAAAATTTATGTATAGATGAATCGATAATACCATTCAAAGGACAGCTTGCTATAAAACAGTATATGAGAGGAAAGCCCAATCCATGGGGTGTGATAGTATTCATGCTATGTGGCGCTTTTGGTATTATGTATCGATCCGTTATTTATCAAGGCTCCTCTACATTGCCTGAAGATATACAGAAAAGTTATTCGGCTACAAATGGACTAGTAATTCATCTTTCAAAAAGAATACCTTATCATAATGGACACAAGCTCTATTGTGATAACTATTTCACATCATTATTATTACTCCAAGAACTTCTGCGAAATGGAATTTTTGCAGCAGGAACTATTCGGATAAACAGACTTCAAAATTGCCCGCTAAAAACAGAAAAACAACTTCAAGAACTTGTACGTGGCAGTAGCGATGCTTTGATTACTAGTGACAATCACATAATAGTAGTTCGATGGTATGACAATAAAGTTATCAATGTGGCTTCAAACTTCATTACTATTGAACCGGAGTATGACGTGATATAATATATATATATTATAACATATTAAATATAAGCCATTGAATAAGTAAAAAATTCTTATTGCTATTTTATGTAAACTTATACAAAACAGTATGCATTAAATTTACTAAATACCATTGCCAATAAACATTAATCATATACAAAAATCGCAACATGGAATGCAAATGGTCTTACTAATCACAAACTTGAATTAATAACATTCCTACAGCTTAATAAAATTGATATCGTACCTATCTCTAAAACACACTTTATCGACAGAACAAAACTCCGATTCTCAAACTATGGAATATACAATACCTGCCATCCCGATGGGATCGCTCATGGGTGTTCTTATTTGCAATGGGATTTCATACTTTGAATTGCCAAAGCATCAAACAGCACCAGTGACTGGGTTCTGAAAAACACTTACTGGGAATTTCAAACAACTGTTACTAAAGGACATAACTTATTACGTGCAACAACGGAAAGCCAATACGGAAACCAAAACTCTTTATGGATAAACCTACCTACTGGCTTACTGAACCCGCTAAGATTCCATATTTATTCGAGTTTTTTGTAGTTGCGGGTTTTTCTCCACATTACTTTCATATTGAAGAAAAGTTGTCGACGGACCACATACCAGTTATACTCACATTTAGTACTGAGGTAATAAACCAGCCCTTAAATCCTAGATTAACTAGTAATTTAACTAACTGGGAAAAGTTTCAAAGTTATGCGGAGAAAGCGGTAAAGCGCATTACACAGCTCATCCAAAACGCTGCCTGGTTTTCAATACCAAGCTACAGTAAAACGCACGATATAAATAAAAATATGCCACTAACAATCCGTAAATTAATTATTGAGAAGTAGATATATTTGTTCACGCAACCCTGTAGACAAGCGTGTACTTGACGAAAAACTCAAAAGAGTATTGTTAGAACACCAGGACGAGTCCTTTTAAGAATACATCACTAAACTAAACAAATAAGTTTGCACTATTTGGAGAGCTACCAAAAAAATGAAGCGGCCCCAAATTAGCATATTCAAAAAGTAGATGGCACTTAGACATGCTCTGACAATGAAAAAGTTGAGGTATAAGTATCTGACGAAAGTATTTAAACTCTTTGAAACAACACCTACTGTAAATACCAATCAAATAGAAAACTTCTTAAATATTCCATGTCAGATATTTCCGCCGATTAAACCTTTTAATCTTAGCAAAGTGAGACCTGGTATAAAAGCGCTAAAAACACATAAAGCGCACGGTTACTCTGATAACAGGTCAGATACTTAAAAAATTACCTAAAAAAGTCATAGTTTCATTAACTACTATATGCAATAGAATGCTAAGTCTATCATACTTATCCATATAGTGGAAACATGCTCAAGTTACCAAAGCCAAAGAAGTTACCGCATCTATCAAGCTTTTATAGGCCGATTAGCCTAGCGCCACTACTTGGTAAAATTTTTGAAAAACTCCTATTGGGAAGACTAGAAGCAGATATTGATAATAATACACTGATTCCCAACCATCAATTACGATTTTATAAAAGGTACTCTACGATTTAACAATTCCACCGTATTGTTAACCAAATAACACAGAACCTTAAAAGAAAAAAAAATCTGCACTGTAACGTTTGTAGATGTGAAATAGGTCTTCGATAAAACCTGCTTGTTACACAAATTAAAGAACATACTCCCAAATATCTATTATTTGCAATATCAAGTAATAGATATTCGGGTATTTAATAAAATATTTACTTTACCTACTGTTATTTTACTGTGAAACACAACGAATACGTTTCATAACTTCAACTAATAAAGCAGAGGTTCTGCAGAGCAGTGTCCTAGTACTTTTTCTCTATCTGCTCCATACCTCTGACATCCCTGCAACCGCAAATACGTCAACTACTATATTCGCCGAGGATACTGTTCATGATAATGCCATTGTCGCGTTGCAACATCTGCAGATGCACTTAAACAAGCTAAGTGCACAGACTGAAGTATTGAGAATAAACGAGAGTAAGTCAGTTCAAGCAACATTTACTACTAGAACCATTACGTGCCCTCCAGTAACCATTAAATACCAACATATCCCAGTTAATGAAGTATCTTTAACTTCCGATCGACGGCTAACTTGCCACTAACATCTCAAAAAGAAAAAAATGCAGATCGACCTCAAGTTTAAAAAATGTATTGGCTTCTCGGACCAAAATCATAACTCACACTAGAAAACAAAGTATTGCTGTATAACACAATCTTTAAGCCTATCTGGACTTACGATGTCCAGCCAAGAAAATAAGAATAGGCATAATACAACATAATTTGGTACGTCAATAATCAGACTGTACATGATGACCTTAATGTTCCCCTTGTAAAAGAAGAAATACGAAGATTAGCCATCAGCTACTTTAATAGAATAAGTGAGCACGAAAATAACCTCATAGAGCAGTTGATTGAATCACTATTGATAGGAAGGCTCAAGAAGCAGGGGCCCATTGACTTGAGCTGAAGGGAACTTTCCCAACAGAACTTCAGAGGTATTATCGATGGATGAGTACTTCTACATGTCAACAAGCACAACACATTTACTAAATACCTATTATTACATTATGGAGTAGATTGTAAATTAGCTGTACAAATAAAAAAATACATATCGCCTCTGCCCTAGTCATATAATATACTTTGATAGTTTTTATTTATTTTAACTCTTTTGCATCTAATATTACATAAGTACCATAAATACTTACGGTTATCTGAAGGCTAGGAACTGCTACCAGCAAAAAACATCTCAACAGACATTATAGTATTAACTAGACTTGCAACGCTGGACATAGCAAATACATTTTTAGCGATCGCTGCTGCGCTTTTGTAAAAAGCAACTTCTCGCTACATAAGTTCAATTGCTATCCTTTAAAATATGTATTTATACGGGAAAATCTGTACCAAACGAAAGTACACTGCGGAAGAATTACATACCATGCATTTATGCACAAACTATAGACAAAATCAAAGAAACAGTTACAAATCGATATGTTACACAACAGTAATACAAGGTTAATTTAAAAAATAATTTGGATAATAATATGTATCTTCCTTAGAATATGATATTGTAATTTTTTTAATTGGGGTATTGAATGAAGAGGAATCAAAGAGATTTGATTTAGTGGCTTCTAAGCGCATATCGAATGTTAATTATAAGACGATCTGTTATCTCATAAACAATACCTTAATGTCGTTTACTGTCATTCATACATAGGTGTTGTTATTGCTCAGCATCCTATAAACTTAGGGTCGGTAAAATCTTAAAATATTTTTCCCCAACATCGTATTTAAGACTTTGTATTTATAAAAACACACTTAAAGCTTATACTTGAGGTATATGAGAATTAGAGAAGCATGGCGTGACACTATGGAATAGTGCAAATATAATAGAAAAAGTCAAAGAAAGAATTGCTAGCATTCCAGAAGATAAGGGAGAAAACTTACAAACAAAATTAGCAGGCGTTTTATACAAAAATGTTGGATACGACCTCCTTACTACCCGAGAGTGCTAAGCGGTGAAATAATAGGCAGAGACTTTAAAGTAGAGCATTTACCCAACTATAAGTATGCGTCTATTGCTAGTGTAGAGGTGGAACGGTTCTTTTCTACCTACAATCATATATTAAGTGACAGAAGGCAATTTTACGGAAGAAAATCTAGAAATGTTATCGTAAATTACAATCACCAATATGTATAAAAATTATTTTTGTTAATTAAAATGTGTTTTTATTTATATACTATTGGATTGCTAAAATGCATTTTTTATAATGCAATTTTCAAAATTTTCAGTGCAGTTTTAAGATATATTTAAATAAATTTATTGCGCAACGTTTGGCGTTTTTAGTGCAATAAAATCCGGCCTCTGCAAATAACAATCAACACGAGTTGGGCGATATCCACATACGGTAACCCTTATCTCATCCCCCTTTGAGCATAACTCGGCTTAGACATAGAAATTAAATTATACATATCGAACTGATTTTTTGAACATTTTGAGAAAATTTCTTGTAAATTCGGACCTTCAGTTATCTTTAAGTGGTTCTAAAGGTGGTCACAACTATTTAATTTCATTCCAAAGCAAGTGTCCTTCAAACCAGCTTCATTGTGTAATACTATGTTTAGTTGGTAGCTTCACGATTTCGTTTTTCAAAAATTTCAAGTTCTCTGAAAAAGTAGCTTTCTCTTTGAGAGGCCATATCTCAACGGGCACTTGGAGTTGTAAATTCTGATCACTGGGGATGTGAGTTGATGCATTGCGCTTAATAAAACAATATTTTTGGCTAATTTGTACTGCGTGATCTAATTTTTTCTTGGGGCTCCAAACATGTCCTTGGGTACAGATCTAACTATAAGGCGGTAAGGCTATAATGTATATATTATATATGTTTTATAACATAACCAAAAATCATGCTGATTGCTCGATTCTGAAATAAGTTACAAAGGAAAAAGTGTTCGGAAGCTTTTGATCGACACTGTATCTGAAATCTATGAATGCTTTCTATTTTTCGAAATATCTAGTATTGTTCTTCCTTCTTTCTATTTTTCAAAAACCTCATTATTTGTTTTTATATTTGTCAATATTATTTGCAACATTAGTCTTCAACGCCATGTTTAAATTGCACTTATAGTTTTCTCCTTACTTTCTTTTGTTGTTTATGTTCTTGTACATCTTTTTACTTTTTGTTGTTAAATATAAGCCCGGATTTTCTTATTTTCTGTGTTATTACTTCTCCAGTTTTTTCATATTTTTTAAATATACTGCCCAGATATATACATTATGGTCTTTTTTTGTTTTAATATTACTATTTTTAAGAATTTTGGATTAAATTGAGATTTGTTTTTCACTATTTATTTTTAATAAACATTTAGTTTTTAAAATATATTGTTGCCTATATAATTCCATAATGATTTTTTCTTATCTCTAGTATATTTTTTTTAGTATTTTTATTATAATATTCCAATGTATAGTTTCTTCTCTATTTGCGAGCTTTACTCTATTGTGCTATGTAAACTTAGAATAGCTTCTCGGATACCCTTATTAATTCGAAATGGAAATTGGACTGCTATTAAATTTTGATTAATCTTCTTGATTCGTCCTAATTTTTTTTTATTAGTATTTCAGTTGCGCGTGTGAGAATACTTTTTCTCGCAATTTGTTCTTATTTATTTTTCTGTCTGTTTAAAGTTTTCTATTCCTTTTTATAATTCTTCGACATATTGTTGTTGTCTAACTGTTATTTTAACAACTTTTATTGTAAAGTTTTCTTTTATCGATTTAACGACAATGTGCTAGTATCTTACATTTTCCAAAAACTTTGTAATAAGATTATAGGGTTGTTTAGTATTTCCTTTATTAAACGCCCTTGGAGTTAGTGTAAAATTTGGTTTTTTATAATAGGTTTAATGTTTTGTTAATTATAAGCTTTAATTTTAAAGAATATATATTCAATATTGCAAAGTGTACTACCGAGTTCTCGCTTTACTTTCGAACAGCAAGGACGTGTCAACTTTCGCTCCGCGACTCGGAAGTGTGAGTGCGACTTATCAACGCCTGGTGCCAGCGTTTATCTACATCAACATAAACCACAATATTTATTTCTGGTAACAAAATTAATTTATATAATTAGCAGCAACATTTTCAATTGCTACCTGTCACCCCCTAGGGTGGTGAATTAATCGTGTTATCATGTCACATCTCAAAAGAAATTCTGATCACTTATCGCCACCGATCACTGATTTACAAAAAAAATATCAGTGGAAACCGGAATCACTACTTGAGAGAAACAAGTTTTATTTGCCTAAACATCTCGAACCATCATCCTCAGAGGAACCAGAGACCACTGAACAACCCAAAATAAAAATACCGCCTATCTTTCTTCAAGGCCCACTTAACCATAAAGAAGTTATAAACGATATTAAAACCATTGTTAAGGGAGAGTTTACGACTACCCTCAGCTCATCTTCACTGAAAGTCACTCTAACAAGCGAAACTGATGATAGAAACTTGGCCAAACATTATCTGACAAACAAAATTGAATTCCACATATCAAAACCCCAATAGCAGACCACTATCGGTAGTTATAAAGAACGTCCCTCTCTCTTTAACCGAAGAAGAAATACAACAGGAACTTGCCGTCTACGACCTCCCTATAACGCGAATTATAAGGCTTTTAAATAAGGACAAAAAGCCCATGCCCGTCTGTGCAATACTTCTCACGGCAAATGAAAAGCAAATGAAATTTATAAGATCAAAATATATTCCACGCATTAGTTACCGTTGAACCACGTAAAACTAATCGCAAAAAAAACTCCTCAATGTCACCGATGTCAACGCATCGGACATACAAAAAATTATTGTAGACTTGAACCAAGATGCGTGAGGTGCCAAGGAAATCACTTGTACACCAACTACGATACACCTCGAACTGATGCCGCAGTGTGTACTAACTGCGGAGAAAACCACCCCGCTAACTTTAGGGGATGCCAGTACTTCCTCCAATCAAGGAACCAGCAAGGCAAACGACCTCAGAACGAGACTCCTAGAGCAATAAGACCGAATAGCAAACCCGGCCCTGCCAACAATTTGAAAAATTTCCTCTCCTCAAAAACAGTGTAACAACACCTTCCAACCAAACGTATCCTGGTTCCCAAAACAAATTCTACATCACCCGAAACCCAACCCTTCCTCAACACCATCTTGTCATCCCTGTTGCAACTCATTCAACCTATCTTAGAACAAATCAAGCAATACATAATATCAAATTTCCTTCCTTCCCTTTTCAATGGATCACAAAAATAAGACTATAATTCAATTAAAACTCCTAAACTGGAACGCGGATGGCATCAAAAGACAATTAACTCTATTTAAATCTTTTCTTGAGAGACATTCTGTGGATTTAGCGTGCGTCTCTGAAACGCACTTAGCCAACACAGATCAACTCAAAATTGCCGGCTATCAGATCTACCGCGCAGATAGAGAAGCCAGGTTTGCATCAGGAGGAGTAGCCATTATCATAAAACGCAACATAATTCATCATGAATGTCAAACAATTAACACGATAAACTTCGAAACAGTTGGAGTGAAAATCAAACTAACTAACGATACTACTATAACCATAATATGTGCTTACAAACAACCCAATAAACAACTTCTTGAAATCGACATCTCTACCATATTTAATCCAAGCGAACCCATCCTTCTGATAGGAGACATAAATTCAAAAAACACGATATGGGGATGCAGAGAGACAAACCCTGCTGGAAACAAACTTTACGACCTAGCATCAACGTACGCTTTCCAAATAGAAGCTCCAGCCGAACCTACACACTACCCGTACAGATCACAGACCAGATATACTTGACATAGTTGTCCACAAAAACTTCAGCAAACAAATCTTCCAACAAGTATGCACTGAACTAGATTCAGACCCCCTACCAATTATAAACTCGTTTTTACTGACACCAGCAAAACAAATCCAAGAACCGAAACTCATAAATGGACTACTAGATTGGAACGCTTTTCAAGATATCCTTGACCAACGACTTAAGTATCCTAATAACCTTCAAACCCCAAATCAAATAGATCAAACTATCTCACACGTAACAAAAACTATCACTGACAGTGTCAACAAGGCCACTACCACCACGTACAAACGAAGAGTACACATTGATCATTATTCACCCAAACACATAGTGGATCTAATTAAGCAACTAGAAACCCCGTAACCAAAAATATGGTAAATAACTTGTCACATCGAATAAAGAAGGAGCTAGATGCCCACCGAATAGAGACTTAAGAAAAACATATTAGTAATCTTGAACCAAGAGATCCCGGACTATGGAAGACGCCCAAACGTATCCTACGTCAGCCACAAGTGATGCCTCCAATTTCTTCAGGTGCGCAAACATTTAACACCGATGAAGAAAAATGTGAAGCCTTCGCAGATCATTTAGAAAAAACCTTCACATCTGAAAATCACGCAGATCCAACATTTAGAAATATAGCCATCAACTATGTAGAAACTCATCAGCCAATCATAGAACCAAACTTCAAATCAACTTCACCTAGAGAACTCGCATCAATAATTAAAAGTCTTCCAATAAATAAATCGCCAGGATATGACAAAATACCTAATGTCATACTTAAAAAGCTTACAAAAAAAGCATTGGCATACCTAGCAACCACATTTAATGCGTGCTTAAGGATTGGTTATTTTCCGAATGCATGGAAACATGCAATTATTCTACTGTTTCCCAAACCAAACAAAGTCAAGAAAGATATTACTAGCTATCGACCTATTAGTCTTCTAACTACAATCTCGAAGCTTTTCGAAAAGGTCATATATCGCCGGCTTAATGAAGATGTAATAAAACTGAGTATTGTTCCCACCTTTCAATTTGGATTCAAAAAAGGCCACTCCACCTGCCATCAACTACAGCGCATGATCGAAACAATCGAACGAGGATTTGAAAGCAAACAATACGTTACTGCCTTGTTTTTAGACATAGCTCAAGCATTCGATCGAGTGTGGACCGATGGCTTAAAATATATGTTAAAATAGTACGTCTTCAACTACCTGAGTACATAAAATCCATATTGTTCTCGTTCCTAGAAAATCGTACATATGCAATCAAGATACAGGCAAGCTTATCAACTACTAGAGCTATACATGCAGGGGTTCCACAAGGGAGTATTCTAGGTCCCATTTTATTCAACATCTACATGCATGACTTTCCTGTTCCCAATGCAAACCTAGCAATGTTCGCAGATGACACGGTCGTGTTAACCAGAAATCAAAACTTAAAGCAAGCAATAGCCGACTTACAAACTGCCGCCAATACACTAAGCAGATGGTTCATGAAATGGAATCTATCAATTAATCATTCCAAGTGTACTACGAAAATATTCACACATAGAATTATCAAAAATCCAACGTTAATTACAATCAATGGACATACTATACAATGGAATGCCAAAGACGAGCCCGTGAAATATCTGGGTATCCATCTCGATACTCGGCTCACATGGAAATACCATATATTAAAAAAGCTGAACGAAGGCCACACGCGTTTAATCCAGCTCTACCCAATCATAAATAAAAAGTCCACTATGAAAATCGAATGCATGACACTCTTGTATAAATCTCTAATACGTCCATTGATTCTGTACGGATGTGTGATATGGGCTAACACTTCCAAAACCAATCTCAACCGAATCCAGACGTTACAAAATAAAATTCTTCGAACAACAGTCAACGCCCCGTGGTTCATTACAAATCAACAACTTCATCACGAATTAAACATGCCCACAATTCAAGAACATATTGCAAAACTGACTAAAACCTTCCATGACAACCTTACCAACTGCAATGGTGCCACCTTCTATGAACTAGGCCAAAGAAGTATTCATAGACGATTAAAACGAAAATTACCCCAAGACATATACTTCAGTGATAGTGGTGATGACTAAGTGCGGACTAATCTTCAAATAACTATTTGATCAAAATACGTAAGTGATAGTCTTGATGTCTAAGTGCAATTAATTCTCAATTAACTATGTGATCAAATGGTAAATCCAAATGACTATTAACACAGCTATTTCAAGTGGTTATTAGGTACCATTCTGTTATTTCCCTTCGTTAAGTATTAATTGTCAAACATACTTTGTATAACAATGTATACTGTTGAGCAGGTAAAAGTTATATTAAAAAAAAAAGTGTACTACCATGTCGTTATTTTAATTTTTTTTGTGCTTTTAAAAGTAGTTTCAAAGTACAAATTCATTAACAATTTTAAGGTGCCTCTATATTGAAACAATATGTAATTGTGCATAATATATATATGCTTCTAAAATCTACGTAGTATATAGGGTATCAAATTTAAATATTGATAGTTATTTTATTTGTCAGAAATCATTGATTAATACTTATAGAACAAGTTGTTAAGTCGTTTGTAGTGACTATAAGTTTCACGTGCTGTTTTGGGTTCTTTTACAAGCTTAAAATGATCGGAAACTATAAGTAACGTTGTACTTCTTCTGTTGATTCCCTCTTCTAACGGTAGATGGTGGTCAGCAGAAAAATTTTAACTTTATTGGTTGCCATTCTAAATAATTCTGCTGTGCTGTTGTCAAACCATTCTCTTACAGCCTGATTTCCGATTATATAATATTTATTGTTTTCATTTTATTAAAAGTATTTCCTGTGCTTGATCCTTTGTTTTATACAACGAAGCACCCTGATATAGATATGTGTAGCAATTAACTTTTTCAATTGGGGCATTCGAAATAATCAAAGGCGCTTTAATGTTTGATTTTGTAATTATAATTATTTTTGTTTTCTTTAAATTTATTTCGAGCCCATATCGTTTATCGCGATTGTTCGTTATAAGTACTGCAATTATCTGTGTCATCAGCGTAACGTATATTATTTATAAGCTGTCCATTGATGATGATTTCGGTCGATTTTTTTTGCTAAGAGTTTTGAAAATAAGTTCGATATACTTATTGTCTAGAAAAGAGGGCATAGCAGGCAGCCTTGTCGTACTCCTCTTAGTATCTATACCTCTTATGTGTATTCCTTTAATTGTGACTCTAGTTGTTTTCTTCTAGTATAAGTTAGCAGCGATTCTCATGTTTCATCTACCTACATCTTCCTTTTTGAGAATCACAAGTAGTTTTTCATGTCGGAGGTCGTCAAACGCTTCTTCTAAATCCGTGTAACAGGCGTATACTTCCTGATTCACGTCTATAACAACAGATTTATCCAAAAAAGAACGTGGCGTGTTCCAAGCCCATATTGAAACTCGATTATGCTAAAAGTATTTTTAAGTACATTTTTTAAGGATCAACTATTGTTTCATATCTGTTATCAGTGTCTGTTATTATCTCCAAGTATATTTTATTGCTAGAATTTACAATTTATTGTAACTTTTTATATATATTGAAATGATTATACTTTTCTTTCTTGCGTTTGATCTTCTTGTTGATAACCTTATTTAATTCTTTATATTGTCCTGCTTTTAGGCTTCTATACATTAAAATAATAAGCTTTATGTAGAGAGTAATGTCGTTTGTCTGCCCTTTTATTTTTCAACTTCTGATCAAGGCAGCTTCCAAGCTGGAGACGAGTGTCTATTTCTGCCATTTCTGACATCTGTCAAGCCTTATAATTTTTGATCTGTGATAGATAGAGAAATAACGTTTTCAGTATTCAACTAAGGACCATGCCAAAGATCAGCCTGATAGGAAAATCTCGAGACCGGTTTGACCGGAAGTGGCCGCAAATTTTTGTTTATGTATAAAAGCTTGGGACATCTGTGGAACCGGAGTTCTACGTCCGTATTTGTTTGCCTTTCATTCATAAGATTAAATATCTCTTCAGTGGTCTGTTGCTATTTTTGTTTTTAGAAGTTGAAGCGCTTTTTGTAGAGTATAAATTAATGTTTTTTGTATTTGTTTTCGTGTCTTACTTCATCTTTAATTTTTTTTGTTTGGAGTTCTTTGGTTATTTTAACTTTTTTCAGAATATTGTTTTCTAGACTTTTAAATGTGTATAGCATGTTGGGTATCTTTTTTTCAGCTTTATTAATTTGATGTTGACATCTGATGCTAGTAGATTATGGTTATATCTGCTACTGGGTATATTGTAGTTTTTATTATTAAATTTTTTAAATCTTTGGTTTATCAAAATTGGTCACTTTACTCTTTCTAAAAAAATTGACCATTTTTATCATTTGAAGGTGACTTTCAGGTATAAAAGCGTCGTTTATAACGTTTGAAAAATGTGTTTGTTATAAAAAAGTCAGTATCTTAACAGAATTTCACAAAACCATCACCTAGCCCATTTTTGTCTCCCAACCTCCCACTTTCCTTTTTATAATTTTGGCGTCATCCATTGTGATTGTGACTCCTGTTTTTCCTTCGATTTAAAAATTATATTAAGATCTTAACAAAACTCTTTAATTTCATTGTTTTCTTTGTCCGGAATTAATGCATATACTTGTAGGACGTTAGTAGGGGTTATGCTTGACTGATGTTTTATCATTATGACTCGATTAAAGTAAGGGGTAAAAGTAATTTCATATTTATTTAACTTGTATTACAACAATAGTAATCTACAATATGTGGTGGTTTTTCCAGAATAGTACATCATGCTTTTTTAGTGGGCCATTTACCTGTTTCTGGCCAATAATCACTTACGTTCGGAATATCATGATTACGATGTTTCATTTCAGCTACACAATTGTTTAATTTCATAATTCCTACAGCTTTCTGACTCCTTACGATCAATAAATAACATTACATATTACATATACGTATGTATGTATATTTAAATAACTTGGTTTATGGGTTAAATGTGTCGTTATTGATAATAATCTGGAGGTTTGGACATATACTAATTTTAAAAAGAGTTTAGCTATTCGCTCGAGTTAAATCTGCCTCCCCCACTACCAATGAAAGCTTTGAATCTTTGGAGAAGATTGATCTTTTGTGGGTCTTACTATATTATTGGAAGTGTAGGATAGAGAAAACGTTGTTCAACGGGAGGTTTACGAGGATGGGGAATGTTTATCGGTTTAGAGGTATTATGTAATATGTTTATACGACAGATAACCGTTGGCTATCGTTTTTTTTTTGTGTGTGGAGAATTGGAGGAGTCTTTCTGTTTCTGTTTGAATATGAAGGCTTTGTGCATTCCTAGTGGAATATAGCCGCTTCATTCGAAGTTTTTAAATTCCCTTATTGAGGTAGATTACTCCTTTTATCCTTATTTCTTCATCAATTTATAATTTTGAGTGTGTCTTTGCTTCATTTACAATTTTTTTCCATCGCCTTATTTCTCCAGTTTTAGATCTTTATTTTCTCCAAATCCCTCGCTACTTCGTCTGCCCATCTCTCTCTCGGTCTACCCCTTGGCCTATTACCAGTAGGTTTCCATTCCATAATTTGTTTAACAATTTTTTCTCTGTCGCTTCTCATTACGTGTCCCATCCATCTTATTCTTTGAGCCTTAGTAAACTTCACTGTATCTTTTCCATATTCTTCGTAGAGTTCGTGATTTATTTTCGGTCGGATGTCTCTATTTTTTAGTATTTTTGGACGGGATAGTTTTCTTAATATTTTCCTCTCAAACACTCTTAGTTGTTCTTCTTTTTTTACTTTCCTTAGAAACTTAAAATTTGATACGCAAGTTACTTGTAGGTAGGGGGAGCAGTGTGAAACTTTTGGTAAAAATCGGCCGAGCCATTTGGTCTCAAGGTCGCAAAATCGGTCGCAAAGCGGTCGCGAATCTAAACGGTTCAAGATACAAAAAATTCATAAGAATAAAAATGATTTGTTATCGCGAGATAAACATTTTTTTATAGATGTATATTTATTAGCAATCAGAACTACTACATTCTATGAGCTAATTGTATATCAGAATTTCAGCTTGAAATGACGTGACGAGAGCTCTTCCAGTGAAGGACTCTCTTAATCCACAAGAAGGTCTGCTGACCAAAGTCTACGTAGTCGTCGTGGGTGTTCTCTTTCCAGTAATGGTTGAAGCAGGTTATTTGAGTAGGCTGCCAATCTATCGTGGTGGGTTCTACTTCATAGCTTGATGACATCTTTGACATAGGGAATCCTCAGGTCGTCGTGTAGCGTTTGGTTTGAGACATACCACCGTGCTTGAGATATCATACGTAGCACTTTAGATTGGCTTCTTTGGAGCAATGCTATAATGGATTTGGTTGCGCAACCCCAGATTTCTATTCCATACGTCCAAATAGGGATGATGATTGTTTTATATAGCAGTATTTTGTTTTCTAGGGAAAGTTTTGAGTTCTTCCCAAACAGCCAATAGAGTTCTTTGATCTTCAAGTCAATCTGCTTCCGTTTTTTGGTAATGTGATCTTTCCATGTTAACCTAGTGTCCAGGTGGAATCCAAGATATTTGATAGATATAGCTCGAGGGAGTTCGACGTTATTGAGAAAAAGCGGAGGACAACGTTCGTGTCTTAGAGTGAAGTCTATGTGCTGTGATTTGTTTTTGTTTATTTTAATTTTCCATAGATGCAACCAAGCCTGGAGTACATTTAAGTGGATTTATACTAGGTTAGATGCTATTGCTGGGTCTTCATGAGCTGCTAGTATGGCAGTGTCGTCAACAAAAGTACAGATAGTAGTTTCAGTGGTTGTTGGGATATCGGATGTATATAGGTTGTAGAAGGTCGGTCCCAAGACGCTTCCCTGTGGTACACCTGCTTCTATGGAATGATAGTCTGATTTGGCATCTTCTACTTTGGTTCTAAATTTACGGTCTGAAAGGTAGGATTTCAAGATGTCGAAATACTTTAGTGGGAGGGTTTCCTTGACTTTATATAAGAGACCTGTATGCCAGACCTTATCAAAGACTTGGTTAACGTCCAGTAGAACTGAAGTACAATAATGTTTTTGTTCAAAAGCGTGGTTAATAACTTGGATTAATCTATGTGTTTGCTGAACTGTAGAATGTCCTGCTCGGAACCCAAATTGTTGGGGAGGAAGCCAGGTATCTGGTGAAATATCGGCATTTAGTCTCTGTAGTAATAAGCGTTCTAATACCTTGGAAATTGTAGGGAGCAAATTAATTGGACGGTATGAGGTTACGTCATTTGGGTTCTTTCCTGGCTTATTTATTAAGATTATTTCTGCCGTTTTTAGCATTGGAGGCCAGTGTTGCAGTCTTAAAAAGGCCTTAAAAATGTAGGTAGTAAAGAGTATCCCTTTTTTCGGCAATTCCCTGAGCATTTTTGGCGTCACACCGTCTGTACTTGGTGCTTTTTGGATGTTAAGATGGTTAAGTTTGTTCTGAACTTCGTGTGGAGTGAAGGATTTAATTCGAAATGGGGATTGTGGAATGTTGGATAAACTTGTTACGTCATTAATTATATCTTGATTGTTGGGCTTAAAGACATATGCGATATGATTTGCAAAAAGATCAGCGTTTTCTTGGTCGCTTCTCGCCCATTTAGCGTTGTGATCAGCAAGATTTTTTATTGGAGCATTGTGTTCTTCTGGTTTATTCTTGGATTTAATTGGTCTCCAGATAAAGTTGTCGAATCTATTTAGTCTTGTCACGTAGTCAGTGAAGGATTGTTCACGGAGTTCTCTAAGTTGCGCCTTTAATTGATTGCTAATGAGATTCAGTATATTTTTATCCACGGGTGCCTGGGTTGTGTGGCACCTAGACCGTGCCTTCCGTTTTTTACCAATTAAATGTTGTATTTCAAGTGGTATTGATTTTGTGGTATTAGCTATTGGCAGACATGGAGTACTTTCCATAACTGAATGTTTAAAGGTACTTGTGAGGGCATCCAAAGCGTCTTCGACTTCGTTATGGGTTTTGAGGCTTGTTTTTAGATTAATCCGTTGTTCCACTTCATTTTTGTATTTATCCCAGTTGGTTTTGTTGTTATGAAGTTTAGGTGTAAAATTCTTAATAATTACGAAAGTACTAACAGTTGCAATTATCGGGGAATGGTCAGATGACAAATCATAACTAGGAAATACTTCCATGTATGGTGAGGAGATTCCGTTGGTGATGAAGAAGTCCAACAGATCAGGAGTTTTATTTGGATCACTGGGCCAGTATGTTGGTTTACCGGTGGACAGAAATAAGTAGTTTTTTTCCTGGATTAGATTAGCTAGCTCATGGCCTTTGGTAGTTGTTAGCCGAGAGCCCCAGAGAGTATGTTTACTGTTGAAATCACCTCCAGCAATAAATTTGGAGCCGAGTGTGTTGAAGAAGTCCCTGAAGTGGTTGAATTTCAAGTAGTGCCTAGGAGGGCAATATACTGCAGAAAATGTTATCTCGTAGGAAGACGTTTTGACTTTGAGTGAAGTGGCTTGCAAGTGATTTGTTTCATACTTTGGTAATATGTAGTGACTTATAGTATTTTTTTATTAAAATTGCAGTACCTGCATGTGTAGTGTTGTCCGGGTGGTTTGTATTATAGGTTAAATAGGATGGAATACGAAAGAAGGATCTGTCGGTAAGGTGCGTTTCGCTAACAAGTAGTATGTCGATTGAAGTGTGATGTAGCAAAGTCTCTACTTCGTTTTTGTGTTGAATGATGCCGTTGGCATTCCATTGGGCAATTCGTACAAATTTAGCGAATTTTATTGGTGAGCGTTGTAAGCATGGTAAGAATTGAGCTGTTTTGATGCGTTAGCTGTTGGAACATATTTTTGAACTCATTTAGAAAAGTGCTGAGAGTAATTGAGTTTTCCTCTGGTGGTTTTTGGTGGTTTTGATTTCTTAGTATATTCGAATACGTATTGGCCTGTTGTGCCTGAATTATTGGTTGTATTCTGTGTCGTGGGATAGGGTGTATCGGTGCTGGTAATTGATGAATATTAAGTCTGTTGTTGGCATTATTGGGTTGTTTGAGGAGAGTATGGTAGAATTCGCATCTTCTATAGTTGGCAGGGTGGGGACCACCGCATAGTGCACATGTGGCAGGGGTGTCGTTTGGTTTTGTACAGCTTGTGGAATTATGGGCTGCTCCACATTTCACACAGTAGTAAGGTCTGTTACAATATGTTTTAGTGTGACCATATTGCTGACAACGTGTACACTGAGTAAGGCCCTTGGTTTTTCTGGGTGGCTCGACTTGTACTATTCTGTTCTGAATACCTCATAAATTATATATTTCTTTATTGTTATCCGCTGGCGCGAGGTCTACAAAGAATAGGTTTAATGGTTCTTTAGACACTCTACTTCTTCCATTTAAAATATTCCTGCCTTGGTGTCCCTGATTGGCTAGCTCTTGCTTAATTTTATTTATGTCGGTTGTAAATTGTAGATTTTTGATAACCACTTTGAAGACACGGTCCTCTTTTGGCTGGTACGTATGGTGAACAATGTTGGCATCATTCATGTGGTGAATTAGTTTACTATAGGTTTCCGGAGTATGACGGTTTATTTTTATGGTGTTATCTGTTAAAGTTTTTGTGTTAAATTGTTCAGTTTCCGCAACTGTATTTAAACTTTTGATCATGTCACTGTAGTGTGTAACTCCGTACACAAATATCGGAGGAGGTTTTATGGTTGTATTGTTTACTTGTCTGGTATGGGTGCTTCCCTCTTCTTCTTCATTTAGCTGGTTATATCTGTTTGTTAAGGGTATTTTCGTACTTTCTTTGATAGGTTGGGATAGTTTTCTATGTTTAAGACGTTTAACGGTTTGCCATTTATTAGTGTTGGTGGAATTATCGTTTACGACTTCTTGAATTGTGAGATAAACATGAATTTAAATTAAAAGTTGGTAAAATAGGAACCCAAAAAAATTAAAGCCCAGGATTTTTGCCAGAATTACCCAAATAATAGGATAAGGAAAGTCGTGTGATGTTCACACCAGATTTTTTTTCTTTGTTAGGCGAATTACTTCAGCAGCATATGTAACTACTGGTCTTATTACAGCTCTATATAATCTAATTTTTGCTTGTTTGTTGATCTGTAAAATTTTGATGTTTCTGAAATAGGTTCTATTTCCTGCCATTAGTCGTTCTTTTATATTTGGATCGTTTTCATCTTCATTACTACTTACAAGCAACACTTTCCAAACGATACACTCCGATTGAAATGAAATTTTTATCATTGAAAGAGCTTTTAAAATGATGAAAAATGATATTAGTTTTGTGGGCCATTGTTGAGGTCAAGTAGGTCAAAATTAAATTTGAAGTTTCTATTTGGATGTAAATCTTCATCATCATAATATCATCAAACCAGTCTCTCGTACATAACCAATTCTCATGACCTCGATTTGCGGATATATTTTTGTATGCAAGGTTTAAGTGCCGATACCTTAAAGAAATGCCACTGAGATTTTATAATCCAAGTGAATTTTGTTTCGCAAGTAAAGGATCCGAATGTCATGAATGTGGTGAAGTTTATTTTATAATTTACGGTTGTTGTAAAAAATCGTGTTTCACACATTTCTATGATTATCATTACTGTGATAATTACATCGAATAAAATAAAGATTATTTAAAACAAAATTTATACAAGTTTTCATGTTACCTAAAAAATTTTAAATATATTTTTCTGTCATTCCGTGTTTATAATGGCCACTAAAATTAGTATTATTCTTCATCATTTTTAAAGTACTTTCAATGATAAAAGTTTCATTGAAATCGGAGTGTATCGTTTGGAAAGTGTTCCTTATTAGTACTGTTCCTAGGTATCTAATCGTCTTCGCCTCTTCAAACTTGTAGTCGCTTACTTTGATGTATCTTCCCGTACTCTCGTTTCTTTGCATGTTCGTGATTTTAGTTTTATTTTGATTTATATTTCGGCCCATAATTTTTGTTTCTGTATGTAATTTTTGAAATAATTTGATTAGACCTCCTTGTGTTTTTGAGATTATCAGCGCATCACCAGCAAATGCAGTAATTTGCACTTCTTTGTTTATTATCGTTCCCTTATTTTCTGTTCACCTAATTGTTCTTTCAATTACATAATTAAATAGTGTTGCTGAAAGCGAGTCTTCTTGTCGTACCCCATTATTAAATGTAAACTCATCTGCTATGCCTTCATTTATTTTAACTGATGCCATAGTGTTTGTTAGTGTCATCCTAATGAAGTTAACAATTTTAGCTGGTATATTTTATGTTTTAATTCTTTTAGAAGCTCTTTTCTGTTTACTTTACCGAAAGCTTGCTTGAAATCAATAAATAATAGTATTAATTCAATTCCAAATTTGTAGCATTTGTCAAGAATCCGTAGTTGATCTCGCGGGTCGGAAGCCGAATTGGTACTCTCCTATTTCTAGATCGCTATATTACAGTATTCTATTCCGTAAAATATTAGAAAATATCTTATACTCTACATTCAGCAAGGAGATACCTCTATAGCTATTGCAATCTTTCAAGTTGCCTTTTTTCTGTATTAGAACAATCATTGATTTTTCCCAGTCTTTTGGCGTTCTTTCTGTGTCCCAAGTTTCTGTTATTAGCTTAAAAATTCTTTTAAGCAACTCTTCACCTCCCATTTTTATTAGCTCTGCTTCGATTTGCTCTGCATCGATTACCTCTTTAAGGTTTGGCCTTGTTACTTCTTTATCCTGTCTTGTTACCTCCTCTTCATCTGTTAATTCCAGACTACCCTCTAGATTTAACAGACCTTGATAAAAGTTCTTCCATATTTCTTTGATTTTCTGATCATTATGCTCTATTTTGCCTTTCGTGTTTTTTATACCTCTTCTGTCTATGTTTAGTCTACCATGTTCCTCTTGAATTCTTTGGAAGAACATTTTTGTATCATGTTCTTTGTATTTATTCTCAATTTCTTCCATTTTGGGAATTAACCCATTGATTCTTTTTACTTTTGCATATTCCTTCCTTATATCATTAAACTTTCTTTCTTGTTTGTCTTTGGTATTTAAGAAACTTTCTGTCGACACTCTTTTCCTTTTTATTATTTCCTCGCGTTCATCATCAAACCATTCTTTTTTTTTTAATATTATTACTTTTTTCCCGTTTGTTTAATATTTCTCCATTCCTCTTCTATATCCTTACTTACTTTATTTTGTAGTAAGTTCTTATTTAATTTTTATTTATACTTTGTTTTTATTTCTTCGCTGTTAAACCTTATTCTGTCCCATTGTTTTGTTGATTTGTTCATTTGATTTCTTTTGTTTATTGTCTGCTTTATTTTTGCCATTACCATAAAATAGCCGCATTCACGCCCCTATAGGATCTTGCATCGTTAATCGTGCCTGCCGTTTTTTTTTAAATTAAAATATGGTCAATCTGATTTCCTTCAGTGATCCCTGATGTTGTCTAGGACTTTTTATGAATTCTTTTATGTTTAAATTAGCATTTGAAATTTTCATGTTCAATGCTGCGGCTAAGTTGCACAAGTCAATTCCGTTGTCGTTGGTTTTGTCGTGAATTGTATGTCTTCCTGCAACTCGTTCATTATAACTCTCCTTTCCTATTTGAGATTTAAAATTTCCGATAATAATTGTTCTGTTTCAGTTTACTCAAGAATAATTCTGCTAGTAAGATGAGAACAACGGCTTTTACTAAAGACAAGTTAATTTTGTAGTCTGTTTCCTAAGTGCCAAACAGTTATCACAGCTTCTTATAACCAGCTTTTTATTATGATATTTGGCTAGATATTTACCGATTTGTTTGACATGTATAAGTTTCTTGACAGTTCTCACGAGTTATTTTATGTACTCCTTAGGATTTATTAGCACAGTGATCTTTAGATGAATGAATAAAGTCAGCTATTTTAGTATTGATCGCAAAGACTGTGTGTATGTGTTGCCTCGTTAATATGCAGCTCATTGGTAATGCTTTGTAATTTCTTACAGCAGAAGCATTTTTTGTTTTTCTTTTTGAAAACCGTTTGATGTCTGTCTCCGGTAGCACTGCAGTCTCATAGATTTATTGTACTTTTTTTGTTTTCTTTACAGAACTTTTTCAGTGTCCTTGTCTCTTGCATCAGTCTGTATAAGTCTCTTTTTCTAGTTGCTGCACTCTTCTAGATTATTTTTAGTATCTGAGTAGTTACTTGCCAGGCCAGGACTGAACACGAGTCAGCCCGCACTGCAACTGCATGTCTTAACGGCGCGGTTATACTGAAGCTACATTAGAGGCATAGTTTTGATTTGATGGGAAAATAAAAAAACGACCTTTAAATGTTTTTTGAATACATTAAATCTCTTCATTCACTTTTATAGTTAGTTCTATTAAGATAATATCAATTTATTAATGCTTTCTTCCATGACATTTACGTTTTGCAATAATTAAATTATAATTTGATTGGAAACAACAAATAAATAAACACATGCTTTCAATATATTTATTTACTTTAATAGACAAACCCAAATTTAGTTACTTTCGATTAAGTATACAGCAACTTAGTACTGTCTTCCATAATTTGTAAAAATAAATATCGTAACAAGAATGTCAGACAAAGTATATACAAAAAGTTAAACGTTAAATTAAAACGAAAAACCTATTCAGTGTAGTAAAATAATACAAAGCTCGTAATATAACACTAATTTTAGGCAAACGCGTTGCGCAATCACACATCACATTGAGCTTCAGTCATACTATAAATATTTGCAAAATTGTCTATATGATATTTACAGTTTTTACACTAACGTTTGTGAACCACTGCTATAGCGAAGGGACGTCGGTGCCTTTTGACTTAACACATCTGCCGCGATAACAAATCTCTGTTTCGTGAGAAACTTCGGTGGAGGTAGACGTTTTGACTTCTTTTGAATTATCGGCAGGTTCCAAAGGCATCTGCGGTGACTGAAGAGGGTTTTCAGAAGCAACAAACTGTTCGGCGATGCTTTCTAAATCGTCCTTTCTTGATGACGTATCTTTATTTGGAAGCAAATCTATTGGTTCACTTAAAAGCAAATCATATTCGGAAGGTTTTAAACTATTTTGAGTTGTGGTTTCCCCATCTAGTACAATATATTGTGCTCCTTCCGTAGTGACGTGTGATTGTTGTTCTATATCCGATTTATTGTTTAAAAACGCATTGTTTTGCAGGTCACTGCTTTGAATTCCAAACATTTTGTAAATTGAATCTATGAAATCTTCCGATTCTGCTGGAGATGATTGTAATTCTTCTTTCGAACTATTTACGCCATGAGATTCTGTTTTTTTATCAATTATTGGATTATTTGTATCTTCCCCAATTCCATCATGATTTGAAGATTCAAAGACACGTTTGTCGTAAAAATGGTTGGTACTTTTGTCTTTTGATTCTTTACTTGAAAAACTATTTGCAATTATACCTCCGATATATTGTGATTCTGCTGTTTCAAAAGTATCTAACGGTCGCTTAACTAACTTCCAAACACCGCGCCGCCTAGTTTTAGGCTTAAAAGTAGTAGTTGTAGATAGATCTTCTGAATTGTCCGCATCTTGCTTCAAAATACTTTGTTCAATCGAAGACTTAGTTAAATCGCTTTCATCTTCTACAGGGTCTTTTACATCGCCTAAAATGTCGTCTAATATTGTTTTTTCTACTTCTTCCTCGTGGTTATATCTATCAGGTTCGGTGGTGGCAATTAAAGGAAGTGCCTCAATTTGTTTTTGAGATTCGACGACTTTTCGGTCAGTCGGAACATTGTTTTCTACAGAAAATGCGTTTACATTTGAAAATTCAGATTCTGGGTCATTATTTTTGGTATCGGTAGTTTTACGAATAATTTTTGGACTGTAAATTGAAGAGTACGGCACTTGGTCTCCATCGTCGAAAGTTTCCTCTATACCAGGATCGATAGTAATTTGAAATCTTGGTCTTTCGGTTTCTGAGCTTTCTTGTGCTTTTAAGAATGACACTGGGTAATTTCCTCCTTTAATTTCTTCGTCTTCAGATTTTTTCTTCAATTTTTCTGGAACCTTAAAGTGTGACGTTCCTCGTGTTTTATATCGATGTGTTTCGATTTCAGACGACGCAGGCTGTTGCTTTTGATTTGATGATTGGTCATTTTGAATTTTTCTAGTAGGCACTCTTAGTCTTCCGCGAATTCTTGGTTTAGTGTTGTGGCCTTGTTTGGTCGTACGAATTGTGTACTGTCTTTCAGTAGTAATTGGTTCTGTTACCGTTTCTGCCGATCCCTCGGTATTTATAGCGCGTAGTGGATATTTAGGTCGTATTTTTCCCACAAACTGTAGGCTTGGTGTAGAACTTACGTCGTTTCTTGAATAAACTTGAACGTTTTCTGAATTTTCTACGGGCTGATCTTCATATGTAATTACGTTGTGGTTAATTAATGGCGGTCGGGTGCTGCTAATGTAAGTAGCAGAATAAAGTTTGGGTTCTTCTGTTGATAGTTTTGGTTGTTGTATAATGGTTGGTCGATTAAAATTAGGAGCCCTGATAAAACCGTAAAATTCTTCTTCTTCTGGTTCTTCAGTAGTTGTCTTTATTTGGCTTACAGTGGTTGTTACTGGCCTTTGAGTAGTAGTAGTTTTTATTTTTGGTCTTCCGCGACCTCTGCCGCGTATTCTAGTATGAGATGGAGATTTTGTTGTTTCTTCAACTACTTCTTTATAATATTCTTTAGTACTGGTTTCAGAATTAGAGTTATAGCGAACATATGATGTATCATCTTCTGGTTGTGATATAATTACAGGTTCCTTACTAGATGTCTCTGTAATTGGATGATTTATAATGACGTCGACACTCAGCTTCTGTTGATCAGCAGGTCCCGACGGTAATGCCTCTGTTGAGATATATTGTTGTTGTTGACTATTATATACTTGGTTGTATTGTTTTAAAATTTGATCTTGGTCTACGTAGGTTATTTTTGGGGTTTGCTCTGGAACATTTTCAGTTGGCTGTTCAAATTGCATATACGACTGAGGCTGAAGAATTCGAGGATCTGATGACGCCTGGAACCCAGATTGTAGTGCAGGTTGCTTAAAAGTATTTTCTTCTAGTGTATTTGAATTGACTGTTCGTTCTGTGGTACTAGTTTCATGTACAGGGCGACCTCTGTTTCTTAACCTTTGGCGTGAAGTAGGCTTTCTGGTTGGTTCTGAATTATAATCAATCTCGTGCCGTTTTGTATGAGTTTCAACCGATTTAGTTGGAGAATAATCATTGTAATCTTCAATCAGTTGTTGATGGTATCTGTTTTGTTCATTTCTAGATCGACTAACCGGTCGACGTGTTCGTTGAGAAGTTCGTCTTGGAGAAGATGTTGTAGTACTAATTCTTGTCCTTTGTCTGCCTCTATGACGTCTGTTAGTTGTAGTTGTTGCAACTGTAGTAGTAGTTGATGGTTGTGTAACTGGTGGCAAAGAGGGTGTAGTGGTAATTAGTTCAGCTTCAGTGGTAGATACAAGGAGATATGGTTGTTGTAAAGCTGCTTGTTGAGGTTGCTCAACTTCTGGTAAAAATTGTTGTTGGTGTTGAAGAAACAGTTGTTGCTGTGGTTGCTGATATTGATGCTGTTCAAGAATTTGTTCCTGTATGGGTTGCTGTTGCTGTATCGATAATGGATGCTGTTGTCTCTGAAAGCTATGTTGTCGTTGTTGTGGTTGAGAGATTAGTGTCTGTTCAGTGGTGGGTGCTAAAGAAGCAGGAATTAACAAAGGTCTAACTGCTTGATCTTGAAGATTATTTATAAGACTGTGTAGTCCTGGATTAATAGCAGGTAACTCAGGCAGCTTGTAATTATCACCATTTTCTTCTTTAACTTCTGATGTTTTCTGATATACTTCTGGTTCATAGTGTGTTCTTCCACGACTTCTAGTTCGTGCACTATTACGATTGTTAGAACGTATTGTTTGTTCTTGCGAAATTTCGGTTACTCTAGCAGTTGAACTTACAACTTCTTTTGGAATAGTAGACTTAGTGGTGCTAATAGTTTCTGGTCCTCTAAATAATTGGGCTTCTTGTTGAAAAACTTGTTGATTAACTAATTTATACGTGTTATCGTCAATAGCTCGTAAAGGAAGTACTTCACCTCTGTTGTCTACCTGAAAATAAGTAGGTGCACTTGGGGGATTTCTAGGTAGATTGCTTAGTTGCACTTGTTGAGGTAATTCCTGATTTTGATTTTGTTCGTTAGATAGTTGCTGTTGTAAGTTTGATTCATATACTGTATGAAGTATTTGTTGAGATGTTGGTTGGTTTGTTAGTTGTTGGAAAGGTTGAGAAGTTATTTCCACATCTGGCCGAGATGAAAAATGAGACACATCTGCTGGTTGCACTTGTTGTTGAACTGTATGCCGTAATGGCTGACGTTCACGATGCAGATTTGCTGTATGTACTTGAGAATTGCTGGGTGGAGTTGTGGGTGCATCAACAGATTCGAAATAATTCACTCTGGGAGTAGTGGGCTTTCTTCGCACTGAGAATTCTTCTAAAACAGTGTATTTATTTTTATCACTACTGCTACGAGTAGATGCTGACAGTGGTCTCTGCGTAGGTCGTGCCGAATGTCTAGATTTCGACTCGGGCGATTTAGTGCTTGTTTGTGTGTTATCTACAACGAACTGAACATTGGCTGGTATTAATGGTGGGGTAGTGTTTACAATTCGATTATTTTTTCGAGAAGGAGGTTGGCGTATGTTTGCAATTTCTTCATACTCATTGGAACCATCGTCGTTTAATTGGGAAGATTGGTATTCATTTGGATTTGCTTCCTGTGATTGTGGAAGAAACTGTTAATTTGTTCAAGTTCATACTGATTAATGGTTTGGCCCAGAAGGTTAGGACGATGGGTAATTGGTACTGCAGGTGTAGCTGGATTTACCAGTGCTCCTGCAAAAGGATCATAAACATTTTGATGTTGATTAGGCAGTCTGTATGGATCTTCGTTAATGGCATTTTCAAGTTTAAATGGCTTTATAGGTCGTGCTTGTTGGTCTATCTGGTAATTTTGTGTATTTGGTAACCTATACGGTTGTTCGTTCAACAAATTTTCAATTCTAACTTGAGGCTGTTGCCTAGTATGTTTCTCGGGCGATTCGTCTTTTTGCGACACAACTACTGAACCGACATGCGGAGCTGGCAAAGGTATTTTTGAATAACCAGGCGGTGCTTTGTAACTTAATGGAGCAACAAAAAATGGCAACTGATCTACTTTTCGTTCAACCCTATTGTTCTCAATAGCGTTTAGATAAGGCAGATCAAACTTAGCATACCCTTCAGGAGCTTGAAGGTTATGTGGACCTATAAACACTTGAGGGGAATTCGGTCCGACAGAATCTTGTACAGATATAGTCTTGGCGCTTTTTAGCAGATTTAAAACATCTGTTACGAAAACTTCACGATCTGCCCCCATATAAACAGCTAAAGGAGGTTGATGTGGCTTACGTTTTTTTGTTGTAAATTGGCTAGTACTGGAAGGAAGAGTTGTAGTTGACAGTTGTGGTAACGTAGTGGGAGGGGTGTTTGGAGCTGCAGTTGCAACTGCAATTTTAAGGCATCCAGTGCTTGCTGGGCGAAATCATTTTGTATTGATTGCAATTGTTGTTGTTTATGCTGAAACGGAGATTCATTTTGTTGAGCTATAGCTTGTGATTGGTAAATGGGATTTGCCTGTGGACGTGTTGGTCTTCTACGTCTTTGAGAATCTTGCAGTTGTTGGACTTGTCGAAGGGATTGTTCTAACAATGCTGATTGCTGTAAATTTTGGGCTTGTTCTTGTTCACTTGCTTCTCGTTGTTGCTGTTGGAAAACTTGGTCTTGTTGTGCTTTCAGTTGTTGCTCTTGTTGACTTTTTAATTGCTGTTCTCGTTGTATTTGAATATGTTTATTAATTTGCGCTGTTAGCTGTTGATCTTCTTGTAATCTATGTTGTTCTCTTGGAAACGTTACTTGCTGTCGTTGAAGTTGTGGTTGTCTTTGATTTAACGACTCTAAAGGAACATATAATAGCTGGACAGATTCTTTTTCCGAGTTTGTTTTTGGAGAAGTTGATGTTATTGAAATGTCACCATAATCCTTATAATTATTATTGCTAGATACAATATCACCAGATAAACCATGATTAATAGCTTGTATTCCCGGATTTAATTGCTCAAATGGTCTAGCCTTCTTAAATCCTGAATTATGATTTTGTTGCGGTAGTTGTTGGACGTTTGCTGGAGTATTCTGATAATTTGGTTGGTATACATTTAAATTGCTCGGTGGTGGCACAAATGCCACGTTTAGAAGAGACTGTGGAACAAATCGCTGACCTACAAAATACTGTTGTTCTTGTGGTACAATCAGTTGAGGAGGAATCAGTTGAGGGTTTTGTTGCAGTATATTTTGGCTGTTTAATTGAACAGTTGATGGAACCGGTTTTTGAAATTCTGTAGCAGCTGGGGCGTTCTTAAAGGCTTGTTGTCGAAAGTATTGTTGATTCATAAATTCTCCTTGATTAAGTTGCCGCTTCACGTTGTCGAGTTCCGCGCGAGGCTGCTGAACAGGTTCTGGTTGCGCGAGCGGCGATTTTGGCTGGAGAGGAATTTCTCGGAGGTATTGCTGAACATTATCCTGGCTGGACTTTTTACTTCTGACGGCATCTTCTTCGGGAAAAAATCCGCTGTGGTTAGGGTCTGGCTCAGCTAGGTTGAGTACTCTTCCGGTCGCCTTCTTTTCGATTACACGTTCCTCTTCGCTAGCCTGCTGACAAGTCGGGCACTTGTCCGTTAAGGGTATCCAGTCGCTCGTGTCGTAGGATCGCGCGTTCTGTGATGATGCAACACCTACTAACGCTGCTATCACTACAATACGTAGAGCTTGCTCTCGTGGTATCTGCAAAAATAACAGAAGTTTAGAAAATTAAGAGCGAATACTAAGATAGATGCGGTAAATTGCTAAAGTGAATAGTTACATAATAAATAGAGCTCGTGAAAGTTAGGCGTTGCTTGGCGGAAATAGAGTGGGTTTCCTCCTACATATAAACCGCTTGGAAATTAGAAAATTTTAAAATAGTCTCAGTGAAAGGATTTCCACAATCCATTAGTTTGTGAAATTAGAGTGTAATTGCAGATCAATACATTGCAAGCACACAATGTTTTAACGTATTTTTAGTTTATTTCTTATCTGTTGCCTTTTAAACAAGATACTTTACGCTTAGTTTTACAAAAGGAAGCTTTTTATTTAAATTCAAATTTTATTTTAAGTATTTTATCTACGAGTCTCCTGCAGATTAAAGCAACAGGGAATATTGCATTAATACAGAAAGCGCGCGACGATTTGAGCGAATAACCAGGTTTTAAAGATAAATCTGGGACGAAGACTTGCTAGACCGGCTCGGACTTTCTCCTGTGGCACTTGCTTGCTGTCTTGCAATTGCTACGAATAATACACTTTTTAAGTACAGTTTCTAATGATACTTTTGTTGCGCAAACTAATAATTAATTAGAGTATATGAGGTTGTCGAACTATGTAACTTAACTATAAGCATTTCTTCGTAACTTAGATTAGTTTTTATCTACTGTTGTACTGTCAAAAACGTTTTATTATTTCACTAATCTAAACAAATACAAAAATAATTTAGTAATGTTATTACAGTTTATTAAACGGTCTTTAAGATAACAAATTATATGCACTGCAAACGCAGTAGTTTCAAATTAATTCTTATTGTAACAGACATAAATGAATCATTAGTTGTAAAGTGATTTTTGGACCGCATTATTAGCAAACATTCGCTATATAAATAATTGTAGTTAAGAATCCGTAACTACCTTGCAGCATGTTGTTGATCTGTGTAAATGACGTAGGTGAGTGGCTTAATGCCTTTCTAAAGCAGCTCTAATATACTTATATATTTTTATAACACCACATGCGTCTAGAAATGCAAATATGATCGAAACATTAATGCTTTAACTACAGTTTTTGCATTGCGTTTTACCAAAACTGTCGTTACCTGCGAAGGCTACTTAGCAAATTTTATTGCAATTTGTTGTTGGCATTCAACATTGAGTTTTAAACGAATGCCAAGGTCATACAATTACAATTTTCCAATTACTGCAACCAGCTTAACACAGCAATTAGTTCTAATTGACCTTCTTTCTGGTCGAAGTTGCCTACTAATTAATTAAACATGTGGCGGAAGGCTCGCCTTCGAAAGCAGGATGTGGTTGTTCTCCAGGATGCATGAGAACAAGTAGCAAGTGCGACTTCGCATTAGTTCTGCGCGGCTGATCGAACTTTTAAAGGCATTGGAAGTAACGAACACGATAGCAGACTCCGCCAAGCGTGTGACATAGTGCCCTAATAGATGCGCCGTGAAAACGTCTGCCGGTTACCAGGATGTACATTCGGTGTAGATGGGAAAGTTGGGCGGGATGGATTAAACTAGCAAAATGCACTAATAGGGCATTACAGAACGTCATTTTGATGTTAAAATTGAAAGTGAGTTGTGTGATTTAGTAACATGAGCCTCTATTAATAATTGAGTTGTTAATGCCAGCATAAAAATGTTAAAAAGCTTTAAAATTACAAAGCACTAATTAAATAATAACTAAATTTAGAAAGGGAAGTTACAGTGGACCGAAATTTGTATCCACTAAACAAAATTAACTTCTAAAAATTACCGAATACTTTTTTATGATAGAGGCATTTAAACTACAGAAGGAAAATAAATATTGTATTTATATACAGATATAAACGGAAAAAAATGTGTCGGTAGCAATGATTACTTTTAATAATAAATATCACTTGGTTGTGCTTGAAACATTTATTATTGTTAATATTAAATTTTGTGTTGATTACAAATTTTTGATTCGGGCATTCCCATTGAACGCAAAAACATAAATGAATATTGCAAAGATGTGACTTTGTCGACATACTCAGCTACTTTGCTAGTGGAACATAGAAACACAAATAAATCCTAAAGGGTGGTTAGAGCACAGCTAAACTGATATTTTATGTGACAAATTAAATAAGAAACTTTTCAATAGAAGGCGATAAACAGCAAGGTAAATAGAATTGGTTTTATTCATATCCCATATAAGTTGTAGCGTTTGACATTTTCAAAACGCAGTTAAAGCAACTTTTAAAATAAAAAAATGATGAAGATCTACAAAATTATTTTATATTAATTATAAAGTTATCTATAATAATGCATGTTAATTAATTTCTTATAATTGGTCATAGTAAATAAGGTAAATAAGAAAGTTAATCTTACGTCGTTAGACAAAATATATAAGAATTTTATTGTTACTTTAAAGGAAACATGTATTAAATTAGAGAAGCTATATATCTATAATGATAATGCTGTCTTTCTGATACTAATATATATATATTCTGAAAGTAGTTCTTTTTTCAATATTAATAAAACTGATTTTGTATACAAAATTGTTAGTATGCCTTTTTTTAGTTGCCAAATACACAGTATATAACAAAGTAACGAGCCATATAAAATATAGTTTTTATTGTTAATGTATCTGCTGAAAAAATATGATTTAAGTATCAGATAATATCCAAATTGTTTGATTTTATAAGCCATTGCAAAAATAATGGTTCCTCTGAAGTTGCTAGAAATAAGTTTAATATGTTATATTTTGCTTTTTCTGGCCATAAAATTAAAATATTAAATCATAATTTAAAAAACACTCGTAGAAAACTTTGTATAGGTTGGAGAAGAACCGTTTATCCATTATTTAAAAGTGCTGACGAGAATAATCTTAAAAATGTAAAATGTACGCTATCTAATAATTTTTGCTACCATCACAGAAAATTCAGGATGCGCTTTAGTTAAAAAAATTACTTGACTGACATTTTAGGAGAACCAATTTGGGCGAACTAAATCAGCCCTTAATTTAAAGGCATAGTTGCATCTTACAAGATCAAAAGATCAGGATTGGTTTCGCAGTGTTGAGGCTTATTGGGGGAAAACGACATTTTTAATGAGCCTAAATCGTACCAACTTTGTTGGTAAAAATAATCTAGTGATGGTATCAAATATCAACCATATGCAATTAAAAAGTCGGAAGATATTCTAATAAAATGAGAGTTCCGATGGGGTACGTGTTAATAGTTTTTAATGTGTACCCGAACCCAATTTTTCAAGAAATTTTAGAATACATAAATAGCGAGTATATAATAGGTTGACAAAATTTTCGGAAATTTTAACTTTGGTTATGATTTTGGCTGGAGTTTCTTATTATTTTGGGCTCGTTTGAAAACCTGTTTTCTTGTGCACTTTTTGATATTTAACTTGTCCATATTTGTTTAAGAAATGGAGGTTAAAAAATGCAGGCTGGCACGTTCTTGAGCATCGATCATACAGTCCGGACTTTGCTCCAAGCGACTATCACTTATTTCGATCAATGGAGCATTAGCTGCGTGGCAAAAAGTTTGGCTATCGCTTTGCTTTGGAAAATTCACTCATCAACTCCTTCGACTCTAAAAACTGGGAAACTGTTGCCCGTGAAGTGGCAAGACATCATTGATATTGAAGGAGAGTACTTTGACTATTAGTTTGGCCTTCGTTCGAACGTAATATATGCATAAAATCATAACCAAAAATCAAAATTCCGGAAAATTTTACACCACCTATTAAATAACATAACATATGACGATGTAGTATATGAGAACAGGCTCAAGCTTTTAGAAGGTAATGGTTTAGATAATGGAGATTAGCCAGATGTACGGGTTTCGTTGAAAGTAAAAAAAAAAACAAGAGAAAATTTGCTTTATAGGTAAAGCACAGCGGACCCTATATATAAAACTAAACTATCGGGTTTTAGCGAAATTTTATTAGAACGAATGGCAGTGAATTATATTTACATGAAGTGAATAGCGCCAAAAATTTAGCGGCCGGAATCGAAATATTTACGGCCACTTCCGGTCAAACCGGTCTCGAAATTTTCCGATCAGACTGATATTTGACGTCCGGACTTGACTTACGGTCCTTAGTTGAATACTGAACGTTATGTCTCTATCTATCACAGATCAAAAATTGTAAGGCGTGACAGATGTCGGCTGGTCTCCAGCTTGGAAGCTGGGCCCGCTAAAAAAATAATTATGGTAGTGTCAAAAAATAACAATTATGTTGGCTGACTAATGATAAATAATGAATAAAAAAGGGTACAGACATATATGTGCTTATCTAGGAACAAAAATTAGTGAAATGCAATAATATTTACCTAATCAAATTCCAAATGAAAAAATTAGAGCCACATTCTCGAAGATGTCAAGACTTTTTAAATGCCACAATTGCCAATTAAGATCAAACCATTAAAATGTTATGTTTTCCGGCTACTTTATGGAGTAGTATTAGAAATGTGGTTGTACCGATGCATCGTGAGATTCTCGTGGACAAATTACGTCACCAATCTAAATGTCCTAGAAAAAAAGGGTAAGAAAAAGAACTGCTTCTATTAACAGAAGCGCGTAAGCCGGAATATCTGAGACACATTGAAGACAATTAACGTTATGAGTTATTATAATTAATTTTGCAGAGCGAAGTAAAGGATCCATAAGAAGAATATTGTAGTTAAAAAAATTACATCTACTGTTTAATAGATGCATTGCACGAACAAATTCTATTTGCACTGTCATTTTAAAAGCACAAGTATATTTTTTGAAATGTACATGACATTTTGTCTAAAAGCTTACATTCATGCTGGAACAATAATAATGTCAGGTATGTGATTTTATCAAGGCAACAAGCAAAGAAAAAAACAGTCGGTGAAGCGCATTGACGCAAATGTGAAGGCAGCATCCCTTCGAGGCGAGTATTGTTGCAATCGCAAGTATTCGGCGTAAGACACAGAAGGTTATTCCTCGGCAGTTTAGCATTCCTACACGTGTAAATTGTACATTGTTTAAATTTACATCACAAAGCTGATTGTTGCCATGTAAGAAATATTCAACTAATGTCACACCCAGGCGGAAATTCGTACTTCTCTATTAGCATGTCTATAGTTCTATTCAAATCACTTGATTACAAGTATAAATTAGTTTTTAATTAATTAACTAAAAGTATGACCCAATTTGAGAAAATTGTAAAAACATTCTAAAGCAAACAAAACCAAATGTACAATATTTTTGATTTTAATACTTCAGTTTAGATTTTTTCCACTACTTTAGTGAAATATTTCTAAATGGTCCAATTACAAGCCAATTTTCTTTTATAACAATAAAAATTATACCACGTTTGTACGGGTCATTATATGTCGTAATCGAAAGTATTTAATTTATGTGTACCAACTAGATTCAAAATAGGAAACACAAATAACTTTTTGGCATATTCCTCTATATGTATAATATACAATATACTGAATGTTTATATGATGATGCAGTAGAATAAAACTAACACTAAAATGTTATTAACTGTGTCGTTAGATTAATAAACTTCAAATCGGTCTCTATAGACACTGCTTTAAGCGTGATAGATATGTTTTTCAAAGTTTTATGGGTGGCTTGAATTAGAAACGCTGTAAGGCACTTTTAATGTTGTTTTACTTTTTTTAATTAGGCGGAAGCCCGCAAACAAAAAAGTAATCAAAGTCATTTCATAATCGCATTCTGTGCAAATACACAGACAGACCTGCAATTTAAATTTGAACGGCAGTTGAGCAGCTTTTGTGAAATGTAACAGTTACATCACCGCTAGATCGACATCAGCATTCAAGCCTTTCCCGGCGAACCAATTCGACAGATAAATTACTTGTTTGAGCAGGTTCCTTCCCGTTACGACCGCTGGAGAAAGTATCACTTCCAGTGAAAACAAGTGCACGAATCTGCTGTCCATATGGTTTAGTAGTTAGAAGCGGACGTGGAATAGTTTTCCCACAAATGCAAATTTATTGTGGCGGTTTTTGCTTTATAATTTTGGTTTGCAAAATAGATGCAGAAAAATAGCTACAGAGTTATAAAGTGGCTCGCAAAAATATTACTTTAGAAAGCTGCTTATAATACATATATCAAAAATTCATAGTTATTGCGGCAGAAAGAAATAAAATGCGCTGCAACAGTATTGGTACAATATTTAGCGACAAATTAGCGGCGGGAGATATTCAGCGAAAAAATTAAAGATATAAGTACAAGAAATAATTTTCTTTTAACTCTATGGCTTGTTTTACTTGGTTTGAGTGTACTGACTTGTTTTTTGCCAATAAATTAATTAAATGTTATAAATATATTTTTTAAAATATACTCTCACCAATATCTTTAAACATACAAAAGCAACAATAAAATTAGTACAGAAATACATGAATAAACTAAATAAAATAAGTTATATCAAAATCATGTTTTTTTTAAACACTGTGGTATAAAACAGTAAAAAGAAATTAATTTAAAAGACGTTAATGAAACATTAAACAAGGATATCAGGGAAAAAACCACCTATAAGAGACAGTTAAGTAAAATAACTACAAAAATATTCAAGAAAACATGAAATTTAGAAAGATTACTAATAAATATGTGAATAACTTGATTATTATAAAAAATAATGGCGAAATTAAATTAAATTCTACTCTACAAAGAATAATTATAAAGTTTTAAGTTAGAGAAAGGGTAAAACCGTATTGTGTTTACCTCTACCGCTATGAATGAAACCGATATTGAACGTGTTGTTCGTTTAATTCGTGAAAATCAACGAATACTGGTGAAAAGTATTGTTGATATTCTTTCAATAAGTGTTAGAAGTATGGAAACCATAGTACATGATAAACTGCACAAAATCACAAAATCGGTGCTGAGTGAGTTCCTTAACAACTGTTCTCTGAACAGAAAGCTCACCGAGTTGCAAGACTACAAATCTTTGCTCCAACGTTTTGTAAAAGAGGCGTTGGAGTTCACCTGTGATGAAACTTTGATCTATCAGTTTGTCGCCGAAAGCAAGTTAGCTTCAACTGAGTGGCGACATTTGTTAACTGCTGTTAAAGTTCTTGCAACCATATTCTGGGAACCGCTAGAAGCAATTTTGCTACAAAAACAAAGTTAAGTAAACTTTTTGCTTAAAAAGGCGTACATTTTTAGTCCACAGTATTCGTTTGCTCCATAATAATGCTCGTACTTACATGGAAACAGCAACCGATCTCATTTTACAGAACCTGTAATGGGAAGTTGTAGCCAAAATTTTATCTGCTCGGACTTTTAAAAGGATATCTAAGAAAAATTGAGTCTAATGATGCTATTATTAATGCTGTCCATTTGTGCCTACGACAACCAACCAACTACGAAAAGAAAATCAGAAAGCTAGTGGAAAGATAGCAAAAATATATCGCGAAGAAGGGGAGTATGTCGATAAATAAGAGTTAAATTTGTTACGCTATTTTGTTCTTCTTAATAAAATAGACTTCGATTATGAGTTTAACATTCTTTGTATTAATAAAACTTCTAACTAATACATATAATAAAAAGGCAAAATATAATTCTATAATTTAGTATTAGAAACAATATCAAAATATAAATCTGTCTAATAATACTGGAGAAGCTAGACAAGCAAGAGACCAAACCTAGATTTACTTAAAGTAAGATAGATACCTAGAAAAGTGAGAAACGCATAATATGCACTAGACTTACATGAAACATTGAATACTACTGTAGCAGAAAAAAATATGTTAATTATTGAGTGGGGGGATATAAAATAGTGGGGAGTTGAAAACAAAAATAAGGAGAATCAGAAACCAAGTTGTTTAGAAATAAAAAAATTATTAACTAATGCTTGAGAATACATTCTTTAATAGCAAGTGTAAAAAGAGCTGTAAACAAAAACGAATAAGTAAAAAGATATAAGCAGACAACTTTTGTACGTAATGAACGTTAAGCAAAATTGTGGATGTTGAATATAAAGCGTATTAGAACAGCCATCTGGTTGGAGAACATTCGTCATGGCTCATAATACCACATGACTGGCTTGTTAGAAACAGGCTAGTAGTCTACATAAAAAAGTAATAGTAGAAGAAAGAAAAGAGTAAATAAAACAGTCGGAAGACATTTTTGGTAATATAAGAAAACATTGCTCATACTTTGCTGTAAAAAATTAGCAATAAGAAAAATATGGTGTACAAAAAAACATTCCGTTTAGGCATTGTAGCACGAAATAAACAAGTGTCACAAAATGAAATGTAAAAAAAAGAAGAAATTAAAAAGAACGAAAGGGACGAGGGTTTTTAGCAGCGTTGACAATTTTTTGGTGATAACGACTGGGATATGAAAATAAAGTCTCAAAGATGATGTTTAGACAACAGAACAAATACAAAAAAAGAATAAACAAGAAAAAAATTTACATTATATTTACATTATCTCCGGATCTGCTTCTTCCATTTCAATCTGTTCGTAGCTAACTTTCTCATTTGTTCTATCGTTTTTCCTATTTTCTTTTCTATTCCTGCTATCTATATCATTCTCGGTCTCCCTCTTATTTCTACCAGCTTTCATTATTTTTTTAAGATGTCTCTTTTCTTTCATTGCAGTTACATATCTTAGCAGTTTCAATTGTTTTTCTTTTTCTATTACTGATTTTGTCCTATTTTATTTCTAATTTAATCGTTTGTTTTGTAGCTCTGTTTTGATTTTCCACACATTTTTCTTAAGTATTTCATTTCTACAGCATTTACTTTACTTTCATGAGTTTTAGAAGCACCAATGGTTCAGTTCCACATATAAGCGTAGGTAGTATGTATTTCTATTTTTATTGTTTTATTTATCGCAATATATATGTTTCTAGCCTCACTTGTTCCATTACAATTTCACTATCTATTTTGCATCACCCCTTAGTATGCTCTCTATATATTCTTATTTTTGATATTTGCAGGTTATTTTTATATTTCTTGTATTATTTCCTTTCTTTGTATTCATTATCATTTGTTTGTTTTGTTTAGATTTATTTTTAAATTTTATCATTCCATATATTTAATAGTTTCGTATTTTTGTTGGTGAATTTGCTATCGATATAAATCTGTATACAATAAACTTTTTACTTTTGCGTTTTAAATTTTTATATCTTGTTATTGTTTCTAATTGTTTTTGTATTATTAATTAGCCTAACCATTGACACTATAAATAATAAAGAAGTTAAGCTGTCGCCTTATTTAACCCCTTCCTTTATTTCAAATTCTTCTGACCTTTCTTCATTTATTTGTATTGAGTTTATTACATTTCTGTATAAATTTTTTATTTACTGGGTACTCTTAGTAGTTCTGAACATTCCCAGATAATTTTTCTTTGCATTGGATTTAAGCAGTTTCTAAATCTATGTATGTTATGTAGGTATAGCTACTCCCTTTTCTCTATCACTCTTTCCATAATATTTCTTATAACAAATGTTATCTTTAGTTTGTCTGTTTGAACTGTACGTTTCTAAATATACTTCTATAATTTCATTATTTTGTCCAAATTTTTGTATGCACTTCAAAAAATGTTGAGGGCGAGCATATTGTTCTATAATTTCTGCAATTTATTTAATCTTTTTCTTTGTAGAATGATATTAATAGATCTTTCGTCGTTATGTTTGTATTCCATGATTTACTACATATTTTTCAAAACCATGCTTTCCCCTTTTGTCTCCTCTATTTTATTATTGGACCTATGTCGTATTATTCATCTGCCTTTCCTACCTTTTTATAAATGGTTTCTTAACTTTCTCTTCTTTTAGCTTGATGTCGACTCTTTACTTTTGTTATAGTATTAAATAGTTTGTTGTAGATTTTTTAAGAACAGTAAGTTTCTAAAATCATAAAATTTTGCCAAAAAAAGTATTTTATTAAAATGTAATATAAAGGTTAAGTCTTAATGTGTAATAGAGCAAAATTGTACTGACTGATCCACTTTTGATCACGCATTCCAGGTATTTGGGAAAACATTTAAATGTATGCAAATATCCCTGTTAAAGTTGGAAACATTATGAAAGCGAAACCCGTTTTCTGATCTTTGCTCGGGCAAAAACGCTGCTCGAAATTATGCAACAACCGCTTATATTAGCCCTGCAAAGAGAAAGCAACTCCAGTTATTTCCTTCGAAGCACTCCAAGCTGCAGCTTTGCGGCGCTAATTAGCGCCATGAACTATTTGAGCGCAAAAATGGTAGCTCAAGGTGCTTCCTTCATGAAAAAGCAGACAAGCCGGAAAAAATTTCCTGCTAGAGTAATTAGATCGTTGCGTGTTTCTGCTGATAAAGCGTTAAGCCCTTAGCGGCTATTTGTTGAGGAAATTTGCATTAATTTGAATACGGAGCAGCACAGTGCATTTCGATTTTGAGAGCGTGCTTTTCTAGCCTTGAATGCTAAACGTGGGGCTAAGAAAGTCGATCCGGCTCACGGTGATAAAGTTGTGCTTATAAATATGCAACATCCGGCTAATTAGAATTTGAACAAGCACAGTGGCTGGACGCGTACAAGAAGCCGAAGCTGCATGCGTTACTTCTGACATTTGCAAGTGATCTAGATCGAAACGAGCTGAACCGACCGGCCTTTAGCGGTCCACTTTTGCAGACCTTGTGGAACGCCGTTTTGTTGCGAAACTTCGAATGTGGTCGGTGATTTATTGCCGGGAGGTGTTATGCTAATTAATTCAGCCAACAAGGAACCTACTACTATGGGTAGCAAAACCATTGTTCGAACAAATCTAAACTAAATTATTTATTCAGATTATTTTGGCAGAACGATAAATTATATTAAATTTCCGTTAGTCGCTCTGTTAAAATCTCAATTTTACTTTCTTACGTTTTATTTACTAACATTCGAAAATAATGGAAACTTGTAAATTCAAATAGCGACAGCTAATTTTAAACGCTGTTCACACTTGGTAATTGCAGAAATGTGGAACTCGCGGCTAAAAAGCAGTGGTTAGGCAGAGAAAATCGGTAATGGGCGTGCCAATTTCTCCAAATTGGATACGACATGCAGGCGCTGCTTCGAAATTTTGTTGATCGAATTATACTTTACTAACGTTTGAATAATAAAATATTTAACTGCATTTGTGGATTAACAAGTTGTTTATATTATAGGTTGGCAATTAAGTGTTTATAAATATAACGACAACAAACAGCACTTGACTAGCCTAGTAATTCAGCACAATTTTAATTGAAACGAGTTAGTAGATAGGAAGATAGTAAACCATGTCGTGTAGCCACTTACTGTAAGTGCATTCAACATTCATAAATAATACCTGGTGTGCAAATGGACACATTGTTTTCTTTTAAAAAGCACATACATTAACGAAATTCATACTAACATTAAGTACATTTAAACGTTTATTAAACACTGCTAATAGTTTTTTTAATTGTTTCGAGCCTTGGCCCAAATGGATTGTTGCAGTATTTCGCACGAAATTCCTGCATATACGAGTAAACTTATTTTTAGAACCATTGGCATAATTATCGCATATTAACATTTCTAGTCAATATTATTATATCATGCTATTTAGTTGCTTAAACTACATAATTTAATTGTTGAAATGTAATTAAAAATAAAAATGTCTAATTAATATTTATCGAATTAAATAACTGTATATAAATTTATCTTAAGATAAATTTTATTAAAATGTATAATGTTGCAATTAAAAAAAAATTAAAAAGATGATAAATTATCTGTAAATAAAGATAACAAAATTGTAATTAGTAAAATAGTTGTAAATATAATAAGAGGTGGTTAATAAATAATACTAAGCATCTTAATTTTAAATTTATACAAATCTTTGAGTTAAGTTGTTAAAAGGTATTGATATAATATCGTTGCTTTTAATGAGATAAAGCAGACAAGCATATCAATATGTCTATTTCTGGGAAACATTCCGAGATACTTTTTCCACCAACCTACTTATTTTAGTGCTTGTAAGTGTTTGAGTTATATAACGCAAGTAATTTTGTGTAATCAGTGCAAAACAAAGCAGATAGGAGATATCAGCAAAAAAGCTCTTAAACTTTAATAGCTTTGCGTAACAAGAATAAAGTAATAGAAACAATTACATATGGAACAATATTATAGGAAAGGCTCAAGTCTTCACTGCATTATTAGTGACTTAATGACGATTTTAACCTATTTTACTTGCAATACGTGATTAATTCTGCGCCTATCGCATACTTTCTAGACACCTCAAGAGTTGCGGTTTACTGACATTACTTGCTTGGACTAGTATTTTACTTATTCTCGCAGTAGATACCTGCAGAAAGCAAGTTAACTATTTCATATAACGTGCAGTTCAGTTTATTAATGCAGCCAATTTCTTGTTTACTGTTTAATTGTTCGACAACTCTGAGAAATTTCTTTCGAGTTCATGTCGAAACGTTGCTTGAATTATGCAAGTTAACTACAGAACCAAAAAATCCCCGGTAGGTTTCCGTCGACGCTAAAATTTTATTGTTGCCCCGTTCTCTCTAGCGCCCAAAAACGCTCACGCTTTCTATTTGGGCAAAAAGACTCATAGACGGGAAAATCGCGGAACAAGAACTCGGCCAAAAACCTGCGGTACTGCAACTTACGAAAGTGTCAGCTCATAAAGCAAGTCTCTGACCGTTTGTTGCAATGAGGGCAATAAATTAGAACCGAAATTAATAAAGCCCCCTTTTAACGACGGTTGTATAATGGTCGTGGCGGACGCAATCGCCGTTTTGTGAAACAATGAGAACCGTACCGTGCAGCTTTGGTGATGAATAAATAATGGCACATGAAGTGCCGCGACGTTATAATTATATAAAGATGAAAAATGTAGCAGCGACAGACAATGAAGCGATTGGGCAAAACGAAGGTTTAGAATTATTTTTATAATTAGGGCGCAACTGAAAAGAAATGTTGCAACAACGTATTGTATATATTGTACAATGTTTCTAACCAAAGAAATTAACCTAAAATATTTTTAAAAATCAGATTTTCGTACGATTTGCTCGTCGGCATTTAGTTTTTGTTAAATTACTTGTAGTATTAAAAACTATTTTTATTTTTAGTAATTGACTTGCAAATACCTGATAAAATATGATTTAAAAACTTATTAAAACCTTCAAATTGAAAAATTTTCTTTAATTGAAATAATGTAGATAAAACAAGATAATACATTTTATTTATATGAAAATTTTTTAATAATTAATTTCAATTATAAAATCATTGAAAAAATAAAAAACTAACCATTTTCAGAGATAATATCCAAAGGTAGCAACACACACAGGCGAACACTTGGAGGTCTTCAGTTCACTACCATCACCGATCACTGGCACACTGTAGCACCAAATAACACTCGCATCCGCAGAAGAAAGTCTTGGAGCGGCCATTGGCCGCCTTCTTATATGTGCCAGAAAGTATGTGGGGCGCGGACCAGGAGGGCAGCCGGCACCCTCCCGGTCCCTTCCACCAGCTTCTTCAGGAATGCGGGGGAGGCGAGCGCGGCCCAAGCTGGGGCCGAACAATGGGCAAGCTCAAGGTCGCAGCCCGTTGCGCAAGGCTGGCGAATCGGCGCTTGCCTGCAATTCGGGAAAATTACTTTTGCTTTTCGCCTAATAGCCGGCAAATTCCGATTTAGAAAGCTCGTTTGGATGGAATCGAGCCGCCATGGGCGTCGGCCGCCCACAAAGCTCGAAATCCTAAATTCGAAACCAGTTATCATCACTCGTTGATGCTTTCCTGTCGCATGCAGAGCGAGCAAAAATTTGCGTAAGCCACGAAGTGCTGGTTTTGAAAGGTAATCCAGTTGCAGAATAATAGCCTTTTTGGTATCGTTGGTATATAGTTCGTCGAAAAATGTAGTCACGTGTAGATTATTGGCATCAAGACCTTTTTTAGTTTCAATTTGCTTTCATTTAGTTGCTATTAGATATTTAGATAAAAAGAGTTTATCATCTACACATATCTTATTTATTTTATAAAAAGAATTAAAATTCCCCAGGTCGTTAAAAAGCTAGAACACTGGTACTTTAAAGTTATTTCTAGAGTGTATTATATATATGAATAACTAATAATAAAATTATAACTAGTACAAGAATTGTTTATTAAAATAAGTGCAAAATGCAATCGCAACCATAAAGTTCCGATGCAAATATAAATGTGGAAGATAAGAAAATAAAATAAAATTGAGCAATAAAGATTACTCAAGAAAAATAAACTCACATTTATTAAGCCTATGAATTACTTTATCATAAATGATATTATTAAAAAAAAGTCGGTTTCAAAAAAATTAAAATTCTTCTTTTTCTTTATCATTGACCCTGCCACTCTATTCGGGTGTGTCGCGTTATTCTTTAATGCTTTTGCTATTCGTATTTTCAGTTTTTTCCGGTCTTTAGCATACTCTTTTGTTTTATTTAACACTTTGCCTCTACATTTTCCTATTTTAATGATTTGTTTTATTCAAGCCATTTTCGGTCTTCCTCATTGTCTTTTCTTTATTTATTTAGCTCCCTTAAAGTCTTTCTGCTTACATTCCTATTCTTGTATATTGATTTTTGTTGTAAAATTAATCTGATGTTATTGTTTGATCTTTTTTATGTGCTATTTTTAGAGCTTTTATTTCGGTGGCTAATAGTTTTGATTTATGATTTTATTAAGTAGTCCATGTTTCAATAGAGTGGAGCTTTATTAACTTTACGTTACATATTGTTAGCCTAGTTTTTGCTGCTTATTTCCCTTTTTATTTATTTTATTTTATTTAGTGTTTTATCAGCTATTTCCAAATAAAATTTACTACCATTTGATAATATGCTTCCTAGGTGTTTTACCACTGATATCTACACAAATATTCTTCCGTTATGATTAAAATTGTAAGCTTTATCTATTGATCTTACTTTTCTCTATATTGACTTCCATTTCTAAGTTCTCTATTTAGTTTTTGCATTTTTTTTATTGTCCGCAATTAGTACAACGTCATCTGCGCAAAGGAGGGCATTTAGCTGTATTAGGATCATGTTTTTATAATTTATTATAGTCTTCAAGCTTCTATTTTCTTCTGTTTTTTTCAAGGATTCTATCCATGACTGCTATAAACAAAAGTAGGCTTAGACTACTTTTATGTATTTCTTGTTTAATTCCCATTTTTAGATGAAGCAGAGGAGCTACTTCCAATCGCTTGAATTTTTGGCTTTATTATACATTTTGTCGATGATTTTTTTACTTTTTTAGGGAATTACATTTTTTATTTATTTATTGTTGGCCTTTGTATTGTATCCAACGCTGCTTGTAAGTTATAGAAGGATATAATCATTTCTTCCTCTGCTTCCATTATCTCCTCTACTAGATTTTGTTTGCTTGCTTACCCCAAAAGCTGTTTATTCTTCTTAAAGTTTGTATTTTATACATACCATTATTTTTTTCGTTTATAATTATTGTGTATATTTTGTATACTATTGAAGATTTTCTGTTGACTTTTCTTTACAAATAAGAGTTATTAAAATATTTTTTAAAGCCTCAGATATTTTATTTGTCCTCACTGCTTCCATAATTTTTTTCCAAAACAATTAAATAATCTTCAGTTCTGTGTTATTTTCTTTACATTCTTTTTAGTTTTAATTTTTGATATTGCTTCTATTACTCCGTACCTACTTGATTTGTCCGTATATTTCACCTTCTACGAATTCTTCTCCTTTATCATTTATGTTCTCTTTCCGTGTCAATTTTTCGCTAAATTTCTCTTTTCATATTCCTAGCATCTTCTCTGTATTTATTAAGAGTTTATTATTTTTGTATTCCACGTAAGTTTTTTCTTTTCTTTACCTCATCAAGCCTTAATTCTATTTCAGAACATTCTGTTGTTGTTTTTAAAATCTTATTTAAGTTCTTATATAAATTCTTCTCAAGTTTTCATTTTTGGCTCTCTTTATTTCCTAAAAAATTAAAATTATGTATTTAACATCAGACTTTTTCAAATTCAAATTTCTATATGTTGTAACGTGTTATCAAATCCGCTTTTATTTCACGTGGTAAAAAACAGTGCTAATAATATGGATGACCTAAAATTTGCTGTATAAGAGCTTTTGATTCTCAGACACTTGAGTATCTCATGTTCAACGTCATTCGTAAAACGCTTCTTGTCAAGGATAGGTTTATTCAAACAATTTTATACTCCTTAGTTATTTAGACATTCCTTCTAAATCTTGTAAACTCTAATGATTGTGTATTATGCTAGGATATAACTATGGGAACATTCTATTGTAGTTGCTCTTATTAATTCTATTGTAACCTGAACAAGACAACTAGATGGAAAACTTATGGATTTCGTGATGTGTCATCATTGTGCGCGACAAAAACTATTTATCATAAGTCCTAAATAATTTTTTCCATAAAAGTGCACTAATTTTACAATAAAAACTTTTCAGGTGCAGTCATTAATTTTAAATTGAGTTGTAAATGCACATGCTTGCTTCTTAATGATTGATCACTAAACTATAATTAAATTAGAATATGTTGCTATTATATGAGACTTTTATAAACTATTCGAAACAGTTTGTGACATATTTGCTAGCCAATTAAATACTTTCAGATCACTTGAGTCTACTTATTTTACGACTTTCTTTACTCAGTCATAAAAAACGCAGTTTTCTAGTTGTTTCAGAAATATTTATAAAAAAAATTACGGTTAGTATGTCTTGTTAGGTGGTATTGTACATATATTGATGATTTATTCGTAGTAAGAGTAGATAAAATTTGATACAGATATTTGGATGTACAAAATGTACAGATATTTGTAAATTTTTGTGTGATTATGTCTTATATCTTCATCGGGTATACTTTCAGATTAGAATTCATCGTTTTGAATAATCCAGTGCGTTTATTTTAGTATCTAATGGAGACAAATAATGTCTTTTAAATAATCTGAGCGGGACTCTTCTATTGCTGCTAAATAGAAAAAGTGAGTTAGGAAGTGGATTTTGAAGCATTAAAAAAGGAACAGGCCTATGTCGAAGATGAAAAATAATATATTCATATGTAAGTTGATGGAGAAGAATAAAGAAAAGAACATTTTAAATCATTAGATAAATGTGATAATTAAAAATTGATTAGCAATATCTAAAAAATTTGTATAAAAAACTACACCAGGAAAAAGATAAACAGATTTAACAACTGATTTAAATAAATTAAATTTCCGCACCATTAATAACAAATTGAAACATTTATACCAAATTAAGTATACTGTAATCAAAAATCGATTAAATTTATGAACCATATGTTTATGTCTATCGCAGATTTAGTTATACCGTTTGTTAGATATAAGGTTTGAGGAAGTAGTCATATTAAGTGTAAAATGAGCATAAAATTGTTCTTAGCCATATAGATTTGGCACGCGTAATTGTACTACGTATTGTTGGCATAAAGAGAAATATACTGAAGAATTCATTGTAATAGAAATACTCTAATAGAAATACAGCGAAAATAAAACCAATGGGCTAAAAAAGGTACTTCGTTTGCGGAGATCGGGGTCTGTAGCGGTATTCAGAACAACCAATCGGAGGGACCGTTATCTTCAGAGGATTACGATTACAGATCATAGCGGGATTTCAAGCAACATACTTGTTTGAGACTACTACTGCTTTCTTTGCATCGACAAAAAGGTTACCATGGGCAACGGAAAGGTATCTGCAGATGTACAAGCAACATAAAATTATCTTTTCTGACAAATCCAGATTTTGTTTAGGCCAATACGATGGTCAAATATTAATACGTTGTAGAGACGGAAGAAAAGCAAGAAGAATGCACATGCACAAGGCTTACAATACTAACTATAGTTATTGTGGTATAGGGAGCTATTAGTTATGATACCAGATTAATCTCTAGTCGAAGTTACCTCTAGTGCTTTCTTTCCCTTAGAAGGTACCTCAAGTCATCTTTCAACAAGACCACATTAAGTTTCCTTCAACAAAATAGAGTGAAACTCTATGGCTGACTTGATTACTGGCCTTTCACTGATTTCAAATGTGTGGAATATTAATGTGCACATGGGATAGCGTTGTTTACCTTACCTTAGCCTTAACCTCTCTGTTTGCAGGCCTAGCTCGCAAACGGAGCGTTAGAGCCTTGCCGTTATTATTATAATGTAGTTCATCAAGACACCACTCAATCATTATTTAACTCAAAACCGAAAAGAAAGAAAGCGGTTACAAGAGTTCGAGGTGGGGCAATACATTATTGAAAACATGTAATATTAATGGGCAAATGTTTTGTAAATTTAATCATTTCCTTGTCTTATAAATTAAATATATCTGTAAAGTTTTAGATGTTAATGTGCATTTGTTCTTGCTGCTGCAATTTCAATAAATACTGGTAAGAAATGGATATGCGCTTGTAAAGTAAATGCAAAACAGTAAAAAACCCAAAGAAAAGTCACTAGAAACATAAAATTAAACTATTAACTTAATTTATTAAAAAAATTTTTTTTTATTGTACGTTTACAATGCAATCTGTTTTTTACAAACAATAAGCATATTTTCTGAATTTGTACAAGTGACATGCAGAGGTGTGCTCCAATGAGCAGCACTCTCTATGTGAAAACTTAATAACTTAATACTAATGAGGCTGATACTATCTTATGTCATGTCCTACAATCTACAAAATTAACGTCTATACACCACATCTAAAGGCGTCTTTCGTTTTAATCGTTTTGTTTGCTGACTGTTGTCAAGTAAAGTAATTGCTAACACATTCGGGTGCACTTCTAGGCGTTGAATGTATTTTTCACTGAACTGCACAATTACGTCACTAATTTTATGCACTTCGAGATCGTTGTAAATAAATATCTTTATTCGAGACGAACCACGGAGCACCAGTCACTGCACGCAATAACTTCGCCTGGAATCTTTCAAGGATTGCAATGCTAGTTGTTGATGCAGTTCCCCATAACTGTAACCCGTAGGTCAAAATAGGTTTGAAGACGACATTGTACGCAAGAAGTTTGTTGCGGAGAGACAGCTGTGATTTCCGTCCGAGTAACCAATAATGTTTCCTGAATTTCCAATCTAATTGCTTACGTTTATTCCAAATATGCGTTCGCCACGTTAGCCCTTTATCTAAATGCATGCCGAGGTATTTTACGGAGTCTGTGGTAGGAACTAATTTATTATTTATCGATACTCCTCGACATTTGGTGAATACAATGTGGTTCGACTTAGTCTCATTGATTCCGATACGCCATTTTTTTGTCCATTTCTAGATATCATTGATACTTCTTTGTAGTATATTTGTCGCTTCGATGGGGTTCTCATGTACCGCTAGAATGGCAGTATCGTTAGCAAATGTTATTATTGTGAAGTCTATGTTTGTCGGTAGATCGGCTGTATAGATCAGGTATAGTATCGGACCCAACACGCTGCCTTGTGGAACTTCTGATGTTATCGGGTATAAACTTGTTACTTCGTTTTCATATCTTACTCTGAAATACCTTTCTTGCAAGTATGTTTTTAGAATATTATATAATGCCCCCGGGAGGCTTTTTCTAGTTTATAGAGTAGCCCTTGATGCCAAACCTTATCGAAGGCTTGGCTAACGTCCAGAAAAATTGCTGCGCAGTATCTTCTGTTTTCATGTGTGTTGTTTATAATATCGACCACTCGGTGCACTTGTTCAATGGTACTGTGATGGCTTCTGAAACCGAATTGATGGTCTGGAATAAGGTTTCGTTCAGCGATAATGTCTTGTAGCCTCCTTGCTAATAGTTTTTCAAATATCTTGCCCATTATCGGCAGAAGACTGATAGGTCGGTAAGAAGCAGGCTCGTTTGGCGGTTTTCCCGGTTTCTGTATCACTATTACTTCGGCCATTTTTCACTGCGCGGGGAAGTATTCAAGTCTGCAAGCAGCGTTGTAAATTTGTGTCAGCTTCACAATTCCTTTTCGAGGTAACTCCTTTATAACCTGACCTGTGATCAGGTCATAACCTGGTGCTTTCTTTGGATTTACGTTACTTTTAATGACAGTTCTTACTTCTTGTAGTTTTAAGGGTTTTATGTGTTCACTAAGTTGTTGTGGTTCCTCTAGGAATGTACTAATTTCAATGTCTTCATTATCATCAGCTGGTGGAAAAGGTTTAAAAACCTCTCTCAGATGTTCTGCAAAGGCTTCAACTTTATCTTTCACTGTCTTTGCCCATGTTCCGTCTGTTCTTCTAATGGGTGTAATTTGCTCCCAGAGCGTTGTTTTAGCCTTTTGGTAGCTTTCATAGGGCGTAGTTTGTATCTGCATTGGGTGTCAGGTTTTCTAAGTATTCCTTAAGAGTTATTTTAAGTTCAGTTATAAACTCTTTTAGTTGTCTTGATGCCCGATTATAATTTGTCTTATCTTGTGGATGTCTCGATGTTTGCTAAATTTTTCTAAGGCGTCTCTTTTCTTTGATTTTTCTGTCATAACTGGAGGCAATTTATCTTCTTTTCCTGTTTTATTGGGTGTGGGTTGCATTCCCAAGCCGCTTCTTGAATTAACGTGGTAAACTTTTGGAGCTTATCTTCCAGTTCCTTTTCAGTCTTGAGTGATACTTTAAGGTTTATGTTTTTATCTATTAATTCTTTGAAATACTCTCAATCAGTTTTGTGATTGTAAAGTTTAATGGGCAGTTCTTTTTTGATTATTGCTGAGCAGATAGTGGCTATAACCGGCGTGTGATCAGATGTTATATCATAGTTTGGTTCGATGTTCAAATAACCAGGTGCAAAACCGTTAGTGACAAAGAAGTCTAAACAGTCGGGTATTTTATTTTGTGTTTCATACTTGTGACTTATGATGCCATTCGCATTCCATAAAGCAATCTTGTATAGTTCTGCCATTTTACTTTTTGGATTGTTGGGCTTGATTCATGGCTTCTCTTGGCTGTCTGATTTCTTTGACTAATTCGGATATAGTTTGTTGCTGCTTATTTAGTTGTTGTTGCAGTTGTACATTTTGCTGTTGCAGGTGTACATTTTGCTGATGTAATAAGGCTATGATATCGTAGTTTGATTTGGGTTGATACGTGTGTTGACTTTTTACTTCTTCATGTTTCCTGCAGCTACGTGGGCGTAGCTAGTGCCGGGTGGGACTTTAGAAATATTTATGTTTTGCGTATTTGTTGCTGTGAGTAAGGGTACTTCAGTATTTCTTTGAGTATTCTTTTGCGGAAGAGCTGTCCCGTTTCGAGTTGGGAAGCGGATTTTTACGATGTCCAAGTATACTTGACATCCTTTATAGTTGCCGGATGGGGGCCTCCACAAAGGAAACATTTTGCCGGTTTACCGTCTGTTTTGTTTTTGCTACACTTTCTGTAGTCTTGTGGTCCTGCACATTTCACACATCTAAATTGTTGATTACATTGATTTCTTGTATGGCCATATTGCTGGCATCTTTTGCATTGGACTATTGTTTGTTATTAGGTGTCTCAAAACGAACAACTGCATGCAGGAGGGTTGTAATCTTATAAATTTCTCCATTAATACTTTTCCTTTCTAAATCGATGAAGAATAAATTTTTTGGCGTTTTTGTTTCTTTATTTAGTACAGTCATAATTTGTTCTACGTTATGTCCATGTTGTTTTAGCGCTGTTTTTATATCGTCTCAATACAACTCGGTATCTTTTTTCTTCGGGCAATTTGTAACGTGTGTCTAATTATGTTGTTCTTATCTAGTATTGTTTTTATTTTTTTGTAATTTTCTATACTATCTGGTTTAATTTTCATTCTATTGTCTGACAAAAGTTGGTACGTAAATGCATCAGTGGCTGTTTTTATTAATTCTAGCAACGCTGGTACATCTTTAGATATCCCATACAGTATAAAAGGAGGGATTCGTTCAACTTTAGATAAGTTATCTTTTTGTTTGATTTTTATTTCTTCTGTCAAATCCGCTAATGGCTGATACTTATTTTTTGTTTCAATGCTACCAGAAGACATCCTTTGTCTTCCCTCTGGGTTTCCTGCCTGTGGGCTGTTTTTATTTAGTTTGCGTTTTATACGTGGTACAATTGTTTGATAACGATTTGGTTCAAATGGGTCGTATTCCGACTCTTCATCTATGTTATTACTAACCTTCGGCGTTTTCGGAGTATTTTGAGTTTTTAGCTATAAATTCGGTTGACTGTTGTATTGAAATGTGGGTTAATAATTGGAATTTATTGGAGGTTGTTGCGAGTACAATATTTTTTGCATAGCCGGATCATTAATATTTTGCTGATATGTTTGGGTACAAAATGGATTTTGAGTGAATACAGGCATTTGCTGCGAGAATTGTATATTCGGGTCATAATATATTCCATTATTATTATTTGGCAGTGGCAACGGGAATTACATAAGAGCGGCGTTTGGAAGGTAAGCCATCATGCATGGCGTACACTCACCAAGTTGTACATCTGCGCTGTGCCGCTTGGTTTCGATAGTTTTATCTGGTCGCTTGACCTTTGGTTGATAATCGCACTTGCTTGCTTTGATAACTCACGAGAATAAATAAATAAATAATTCACGTCTTTACCATACGAAGGTTGCTGGTCGACTATTTAAAATTAGGCTGATAACAAAATATAGAACTGGACAAAAAAGAACATAATCATAGAATATACAAATAAAAGAAAAGAAACTACAGGTAAATGTATAATTGTTTTATTAATGTTCTCATTTTTTCTTATTTAGTTACTCAATGCTCCATATAAATTTTGTTTTATAATGCTTAGTTTTTGTAGATGCTGTCCATGGCTATAGCGTTGTACGAATATTTTTGCTTGTAATTTTTGCTATTTAATCTTATTTAGTTGCTTTATTCTGTCATAAATTTACATGATCTGAGGGGTGGAAGGTAACATTTGATTAATAGATAAAAGCTATTTAATAAATTATGAGACAATTATAAGAGCAGATCTACTTAATAAAAGAGTCATATCAATAGATCGAACTAACGTATAACTGCTATTAGTTAGTGTGTTATATAATGTTCTTGCTGCACTATCCTATTATGGATTATTTATTTTAATTAACTAGAAATCACAATAAAGGTCACATTTATAATACAAATTTACTAAAACAAATTTTACATGTACTTTATTACATATGAAAATAAAAGCAAATCTTTAAATTGCAAGGTAGACATCGGTGAAGTCAACCAATCTCCTCAAATGGCTGGAACCGAATATGCGGTCTTCTGAAGGAAGGGATGCTGTTGAGAATCTCCTGAATCGGTGCAAGGCTTCATAATATTCTTTTATTCCCTTGCGTAGCCCCGCAGCTAAAAATCACATGGAATGATATTTGGACTTCTTAGAGACTGTTTATGAGACCCAAATCGTCTCAGTCAACGTTCTGGAAAATGCTGGTCTACCCACGCATGCACAGCATGAGCATTTAAACGCGAGAAATATGATATCTTATTTAGTATCGTCTATTTAGAGAGTGTTTTCATTATAATTCCAGAGAAATTAAATGTTCCATAGAAAGTTTTTAATGCTAGTTACTTTTTACCCACACTATGGTATTGTTTAACTAGATGAAGATTCCGAACAAAGTCAAACTAATAACAAAATCTACAGATGTTTTCATTTATGGGTACTGGGTATTTTATAAATAAAAGCGAACCTGTATACCTTACTTATTGTAAGATTTTATTTTTATTATTTAAATGTTATGTAATGTTTGCAAGCTGTAATTAACTTCTAGGTACACGTTTCATCGATATTATCTGATATATAACTTTCAATAGATGCATCGGCATTCTGTAAGAAAGTCTAATAAGTACAAAATAAGTGTATAGTTATAACAATTTTAGATGTGAGCTTTCTAAGTTGTAATGTCGAATATCAGTTTTTTTATATTCGATTTTATTACAAAAATTTGAAACAAAATTGCTACTTTTTCTTTTTTACCGTCGATGCATGTTTCAAAATTAGGTAGTAAAAATATCCAATTTTATTTCCTGCAAGTTAGTGCGCGTCTGCGCTAACTCAAATTTTTATCGATAAACTTTCTACATCGGCATTCTTATTATTGCTATCTGCCATCATTCTTTTCCCTTGCATTTTAAATATTCTGTGTTAATTCTCAATTACTCCACTTAAATGTTGCATAACCGCATAATAATTAATTTATTCGCCTATTACGTTTCCGCTGTCTTCAAAAATGCTTTCCGCATTTTAATTCTAACTTCCTGAATTTTACCTTTTTAGTTTTTATTGTTGTCAGGCAGTTTGCTAGTTGATTACTTATTATCTGCCACTTTCTTGGCTTAATTAATGTATATTATAATTGAATGTTTTTCGGTAGATTTTATCATTATCTGTAAATGCTAAGTAATTAGACAGTTAAAAGTAGAAAATTACTTTCATTAAAATGTAAATGAAGTATATTGCTTAACAATATGGATAACTGTAAGTAAAATTAAATCTGAATAAATCATAAGTATGGTGTGTAAACATTATTAAAAAAATAGAACATTTTATTACTCTAGTGTTTTTTAAATTTGAAAATATTCTATAACTAAACTATTTGTTAACAATACAAACAGATTTACATAATATAATGTAATAGCAATAATAAACAAAAGTATACATGTAAATACATAAATTACAATTCTATTTCTTACTATCGTTTTAAAAAGTAATCCTCTCATTAATAATACATGTTTCCATAATACTATTTGTTTACACGTTAGGTACGATAAGTAAACATTGGACAAATAAAGCTTTGAAATATAGTGAGCATGTGCGTAGTACAAGATGGAAGGTTTAAATTAATATGCGATAACATTGGGTAATAACTCACAAAAAAGTAAAAGAGCAAATTTAATTCTCCTATTGTAAAGTGATCAAAGCGTAATTATTTTGCAAATTTTATCGTATATTACAGAACTTTTTGGTATTTTAAGTACGAAAGTTGTCATCAGCAATTTTTTTGTAGTTTATTTAATAAATATGAGTAAATGACATATTGGAAACCAAACGACAGAATGTTTGTAATAGTTTTAAAGAAAATAAATCTGAAGCATTATATTACTTTCGTATACAAGTATAGCTTACATGATCATTAAACAATACTTCCATATTTTAAATGTAATATTTACTGTTTATTTTGGTTAGATAAAATACATTTTAAATGTATTAAAAAACATGTAGCTTCTAAAATATGTTTAAATTTATCTTATTATTGTAATACTATGTATAGGGTTTAAAGATAGTGGTAACAAATTAATTTAATATCCTTTACTATCTTTAATGTTATTAACAAAAATCAGAAACAAAAGAGGCTAACGTTATTACAGCAATATACGCCAAATTACTTTACTTTATCTTACTAATATAAAAAATCTTAGTTTGTTATGTGTTTAATGTGATTAAATGTTTTTGAAAATAAACAAAAACATAGTTAAAATTGAATATGGCGTATTAATAAAAAATCAAACAATTTAAAGATTAAAATAACTATCCAGCGTTCTTCTGACGCGGTATCCGCATGCTGCCAGAAAGATTGAAAAAAGTAGTGCCTAGCGATGGACAATACTTTGATGGTGTGAAGTGCTGCTCAGGCAGGCCATGTGCCACCGATCGGAACAAGTGATAATCAGAAGGGGCAATGTCTGGGGTAAGACTTCCCAATTGAGTCTTTCCAAGTAGGTTTTGACCGCAACATATGGACGAGCATTATCATGCAGGAGAATAATTTTGTTTGGAGTAGTAGTGGGCGCGTTTTTTCTTAAGTGCTCGGCTCAATCTCATCAGTTATGCTCATTAGAGAGCTCCACTAATGGCTTCGTTCGGTTTGAGTAACTCATAATACACGACACCAAGCTGATCCTACCAAATACACAACATGAGTTTTTTTTCCATGAATATTCGGCTTGGCTCTCGATGTTGAAGCATGACCACGTGGCCCCCATGATTTTTTCTTCTTTAGGTTATCGTAGAGGATGATACATTTTTTATCACCAGTGACTATACGATGCAAAAAACTCTTTAGTTTATGCTTGGCAAGCAGTATTTCACATGTGAAAAATCGGCATTCTACGTTTCTCAGCTTCAGTTCATATGGAACCCAATTTCCTTGCTTTTGAATCATTCCCAACGATTTTAAAGAATGTGAAATTACTTGTTGAGTCGCTCCTAATGTAAGTGCAAGTTCTTCTTGTAGGAATCTTTTTCCAATAATGCTTCCAATTCCTCGTCTGCGTATAGTTTCGGCCTTCCCGTTCTTTGTCTTCGACATCAAACTCACCGTTCTTAAACTTATGAAACCACTCACAACAACTTCTCTCACGTAAAGCAGCCTCATCATATGCTTCTACAAGCAACGGATGCGTCTCAGCTGCAGATTTCTTCAAATTAAAGAAGTAAATCAAAAGTTCTCGCAAATTACGCTTATTCGGCTCAAAACTCGACATCTTCGCATGAAAAAAATTATGTGATGCTGATACAAAATCGCTAATATTTGAAGGTTATGGTGTTGCCAGATATCAACCTTACCTTATGATGTTTTACATCTGATAATTTCAACCATTATTTATTTGTGGGGCCATCTTTTGTCAAACGGCAGAGACTTATTTGTACTCCCTTTAAATTGCAATCGTCGATACAAGTGAGACATTATTGAAGCACTTTTTACCATACTCTATGTATTTTGTATCTTTCAAAATTGGTTGTCTAACCAAATCTGGGTTAATCTCTATACTATCCTATTAAACAATGTTTATCGATGATTATTATTTCGAATTTTCTTGGATACGTCAAAAAATAAAACTTATTAGAATTTGTTGATGTAGCGAAATACTTCATTGTCAAATATATTGGGCACCTCGTGGGATCATAAAAAAAACACCAGTTAAGGCATATGGTATCCAAATCAAACAGTCTCCGCTTATTTAAAAGTGGCCGTGAAAACTGATGAATTGTCGTTGTTGAAATGTCCAAACACTGTTTTATATGCAGATAGGTCACAAGCCGGCCGAACTCTAACGGATGTGTTGAATATAGACCGTCTTCCAAACTGGTATATGGTCATACAATGAGGATGATTATCTGCCAGCACAAAAGCCGTATACGTTGTATATATTTACAAATTAAAAATTGAAATTTAGTTGCAACCGATAAAGTAATTCGACGCACATTTTCCTGTATCACTAGGCTCATATGATGATTATTATATCTGTTGGGCGAACCAATGTTAGAATAATATTGCTACCAATTTATTACTGTTGCTTACAATTTTAGACCAAAAAAATAGCCCATTTAAAGTATATAATTTTAATGACATGCAACAAATAAATTATTTGCTTAACTATGGATTTATAGATACATAATTCCTCATGCATTTAAAAGAAAAAGAGCAGTTCTTAGAAACGGTCTCTATTGTTTTAGACAAGTCTAGATAGATCTGTTGTTTATTATCTTAAAAGAATTAATATGTAATAGTGAGTTTTTAAAAATTAAAAAGTGTTACCTAATAGCTTGTTAAAAAATAATATAACAATGCTAAATTAATTTTAAAGGCGATAATTTTTATTGAAAAAATACTTGTTTTTTTCTTACAAATATAAGCAACTTTTTGTACAAATGAACGATATTTAGTAATTAACAAAGAACACAGTGTAATGTATGTAATGTAATAATATATATATATATATATATATATATATATATATATATATATATATATATATATATATATATATATATATATAAATCAAATAAGATACGAAAATACTTTTTTTAATTTATTAAAGAATTTTAAAAATACAAACAACATACACAAACACTCTTTAGATAATCTCTTGATTAGCACATTTTTCCAACGTGTGACACTAGCCGATCACAAACAAACGTTTCGACAACTACTTCGTCATAAATCTGTTCTAAAAGTACTTATCACTACATATATTTAAGAATCATTACATTACATATATTTAAGGCAACTGTTTGTATTCACATATCAAGTGTTGCATAATGCATATGGGTTTTTCCTAGTTTTATTGATATAAACAAATGATGACTGTAAAATGGCAAGTTCGAACTATAAAAAGGGTCTTCCAGAGTAGATTAGAACAAATTCAAAAGTTTTGTCGACCTTGAGTAGCTGTATGTAGGTGGATGTTGTGGTAAATCAAAATAACTTTTTAGATTACCTCTAAACAAACTTTAAAAGCAATTTTAGCAAGTGTTAAATAATGGTTATTTTCAGAAAAGCTGGGAATAATGCCAAAATTTTTCTCAATAACTATGATCCTCGAGCGACGTCAGTGACCTTCATTTCCAACTTTATTCTAAAAATTATTTATGTCACCTGTACACATTAATCTTCTTAAGGGCGTTGTTTCAAAACTGTGCCTTATATCTTCTCAAAATTTCTCTATTATAAGGAATCTGTTGTGTAACGAACGAGTGTATCTCTTGCTGTAACACTGTGATACTGATTTCAAGGGTTTCTGCTTACAATAATCATCAACTGCGCATTCTCTTCGTTCACCTCACACGCTTCTTAATATTTGATTACTCACATAGAACTTTTAGGTTAACTTGCAAACGAATTATAAGCAAAAAATAATAAATGTGTATTTTTGACAATTATGCTTTTCCGCTGATTTTTGTACTTGATGTAGTAGCATTTTCGCAAGTTTTTTCAATTTGATCTTTTAAAATAAAATTACGATATGCATGTTCATCATTGGTTATTTGATATCTGACTTGACATACCACCTATTAGTTATATTCGAAGTGTTCGATTAATTTGCCATTGACAAAACATATGTTACAAATTCTTGCCGAGCCAAAAAATTATCTAGATTGTGATAACTTGTAGAATCAAGATAGCGTTCTATAAAACATTGTCTTCACCTTAGATAAATCAATAACTGTTTGGTAGTTAAGCCTAGGCAGTGAAGGTAGTCAACTTTGATTAATTTTTGGGACACTTATGGCAGGCCTAACCCATTGATAAATCCAAAACAATGAACTTCTCATCATATACCATACGGTTCTTGTAACGTTATTTAAGTATTTTCCTATGTTGAAGGAAATTTTTAGTTGATACTAATTTATTATTTTCAATAATATATATTATACAAAAGGAATAAGCACTTTATAAAACATTGAATTCAATTACTGATATAAAGAACTCTAAGAAACCTACGATATGAGCTCCATCAATAAGGAAAAGTAGAAATGATTCTTGGACGAAAAGTGACAAAGAGAAAGTTAACCTATTTGCAGACCACCTACTATCAGATTTTCAACCTACAAACAACAAGACAGATCATAAATTAGAATAATACTTGATGACTCCACGGAGAGGAATACAACTATTAAACTATTTACTCCAAAGGAGATAGCTACAGAAATAAAAATCTTAAACTTGAAAAAGACTCCTGATATTGATCTCGTTACAGTCAAAATGCTTAAGGAACTCCCACGAAAAAAGAAGCGTCATCTTATCGACCGATAAGTCTGCTACCAGTCATCTCCAAACTACTTGAAAAACTACTGTTTCGCAGAATAAATGAGGACGTCCCACCAGAAAATTCGATTTCAAATTAGCAATTCCGGTTGAGACATGCTCATTCAGTTTAGCAAGTGCACCATGTCACACAAGTCATAAATACAGCATTTAAAGATAAGCACTATTGCTCAGTAGTATTACTAGATATTAGTCAAGCATTTGACAAAGTCTGTCATCCATGACTGCTCTACAAAATTAAAAAAGTATTTCCACCAGCCTACTTCTATCTGCTACAATCCTGTCTAAGCAAAAGGACATTTCAAGTTAAACTAAACGAAGTTGAATCAGATTATCATTCAATAAACTCCGGAGTACAGCAGATACCACAAAGTACGACAGCAAAATATCTGGACCTACATCTAGATAATAAGTTGACGTGGAAACAACATATAGTTAAAAAAAGAAACAGATGGATCTAAAGAACAAAGAATTGTATTGGCTTATAGATAGAAAACATTGTATATCAAGTGAAAACAAAATACTAATGTATAAGACAATCATCAAACCAATTTGGACATATGAAATTGAAGTATGGGGTGCTTCCAAGTCTAATACAGCAATAATCCAAAGATGTCAATCCAAAATCCTTCGCCAAATTGTAAATGCACTTTGGTACGTAACTAATCAAACAATTCATATGGATCTTCACGTCCCGACAGTCTAAGAGGTCATCCAAGAGAGAGCCATCAAGCACCACGATACTATAGCAATCCACCCCAACCCACTATTAGAAGAGTTGCTGGAACCCAGTATCAATAAACGACTTACAAAACAGTGGTCTCTAGCCTTAATTTAATAGTGTTATATATTTTTAGGTAGAGCCGTGGTGGCTTAGCGGATAGATCGCTAGACTACGAAACCAAGAGTTGCGGGTTCGAAACCCGCTCTCGCCAATTCGATCGCTGGCATTTTTACGGCCCAGCTCGACTCAGGCTGCAATAAATGAATACCTAGAGGTCAAACTCTGGGGTAATAATAGGCGGTCGGTACGGTACGTAGCGCTAGCCGCCTTACTTACCCTTGTGTACCGTAGGCTCTAGATTGTAGCAGATCTATCCTGTTACGACCCCAAAGGGCCTTTAAGGCCTGTTACGGGGACTATTATTATTTTTATATATATTTTTAGATATGTATTGCCAATCTAAAGACAATGTACTTTGCAAATTCAAAGGTTGTATCACTGGATGTTAACTTATCATGTCAATTAGTAGTTAGTATTCTATCACTTGTCACCCCTTTAGCTGTAATTCTAATTGCTAAACAATAAATAATTTTTTTTTACTGATATACACAGAAAACAACATGTACCCAAGAACGTGAGAATAGGAAATGAACTATTTCCTGCTCTCGTAAACATTTCTGGATATCATCTAACGTTACGTAGAAAAATACATTATGCACGGGAAACGGTGATGAGTAACTGAGTATTGAATGACGTAAATTTACTAATGGATTCCGGATTTCCAGCATCTACATAGTAAAGTCACGACCCGTCTAAAACAATCTGGCGGATTTTTATCTCTACATGCGTAATGTAAAAATAATCAAATAATTATTTCAATCAAGATCAAATTTACAGACGATCGCTTGTACGTGAATGATACTCTATTTATATGTACATAATGTGTACCTAAAATAATTCAATTAAATACTATAAACATGATCAATACAAATGTAATTAAAATTTATATAATTTTTTACGGTACATTATACTGTTTGGTATATTTAACATACAACTTGTCTGTAATCATCTAAAAAGTTGCTGTTTTTTGTTAATAATTCTTTTGCAATACAAGATAACTTAGGAAAATAATAATATTTCTCTACGTATTAAAGAGTTAATCATTTAAAAAAAAGAGCACGTAGTAAATGGCAAAGGACAAGAAATCCTCATGTTACAACCTATCTCAACAGGATAACACATCAACTCCGCTCAACAATAAATTGGGCGCGCAATGATACCTTCAAACACTACATGACCAACCTACCTCTAGAAGATCATTCGTTATCAAAAGCAACAAAAAAATTCAAAAGGCTAATAGTACAAATTCAACCTATAAGGAAATCTGATCGTAATTGGGCTTACGCAGACGACAATAAGTTCAATACATTTGCAGAGCATCTATCAATAGTATTTACCCCAGTTTCAGATAACGGCTATCAAGATGACGAAATTAAAAATTATATCAATGCGTTTTGTCAGTTATCCTTACATATTCCGACCATTCTACCAGCTGAAGTTAGCAAACAAATCAACAAAACCAATTTGTAAAAAGCTTCTGGGTATGACTCTATAGTTGGAGAAGTGCTGTAACATTTACCAAGAAAGGCAGTTGTGCTATTAACAACAATGTATAATAACATCCTCTATCTGTGCTACTTTCCTATTTAGTGAAAATACGCACAAATAACCATAATTGTAAAACCAGTCAAACCGTCCACCGAATCTACATCCTGTTGGCTGATAAGTCTGGTACCACTCATGGCAAAGATATTTGAAGACTTTTCCTGGGCAGAATAATTCAATTAATACCCTTACATAATACCCGGACATTAATTTGGATTCAGACAAATCAGTTAACAATGCAGCAATGCCATCGAATTGTAAATAAAATGAAAAAAAGTTTTGAAATAAAAGACATGTGCACTGCAGTAATCCTTATTGTAGAGAAAAGTCTAGATTAAAAAGTTACTGTATAAATTAAAAAAACATCTTCCTAGTTTTATATATCTAATATTAAAATCCCACCTTGGTGAATGATACTTTCAAGTCAAAGTTGATAATAGATTATCTGATTACTACCTAATAAAAGCGGGTGTACCGCAAGGTAACGTCCTTGGGCCATTTATTTGCCTTATATACACCGAAAATATTCCTGTAACGGAGAGCACTATGACTGCCACATTCGCTGATGACACGGCCATCTCGTCATCCGGTAGAGCATTTGGAAAGCTAAAAGACAATCTAAACGAATTACAAGACTGGCTACGGCAATAGAACGCTGAAAAATCTGCACAGTTCACTTTCACCACAAAACAAAGTAATTGTCCTTAAATAAACATAAATAACACCCCTATTCCAGTAAAAACTACAATTAAATATTTTGGTCTGCATTTAGATCAAAAGCTCACATGGAAAGAGCACATTAAAGCAAAAAACCCATCTAAACCTAAAAGTGACAAAAATGCACTGGCAAAAAATAAAACTTAACATTAAAAAGCAAACTGACCATTTACAAAGCTACACTACAACCATTTTGAACCAACGGCATAGAACTGTGGGGTTGGGGTAAACCCTTCAACACAAAAATGTTTCAAAACCTCTACGCCAACAAATACAAAGAACGTACTTCCTAACACAATAACCAGCTGATAATCTAATTATACAGTCAACCCTTAGTTGATAGAAGACTTTAACGACAATAGCCAGAAGACCTAATCCAATAGGAAAAAAATGTAAAACCGTCAAGGGATGGTACCCAATGCATGTCACAAATCATACATAATATTTGCTCGTCATTGTATATTTGCCAGAAATAAAAAGAAATAATTAAAAATTAATTTACTCAAAAAGTAGGGCGTTTCATAGAGAAAGACAAGCTTTTAGCCCATAATTGATATTATTGTATAGAGTGCTCAATTGGCCGGGCTATTTTTAATTTTTAAAACCTGGTCGTAACAGAAAATTTTAATTTTTTGATTTATTGCATAGTTCTAGTTAATAGGTCAAATATAATTTAGATACGCTCTTGTATTGAAACTATAAAGGTTTACGATACGGTCCATCCATATGCTATTATTTTATAAAGTTTGTAAATGTTTATCGCAACTCCATGTGCACCCGAAAATATGAAAAAAAAATGTAACAGCCTATATTCCAAGATAATTGTGATATATTAAATATTCAAGCTAGACACATTGTATAGCCAGAAAAAATATTCCGATTTTCTCAAAGTTCAAAAATCAAACACATTTTAATGCACACAGTAAGAGCAAAACAAGACTTCACTTTTCACATGTGACCCATAGGCATACAAAAGTATTGGTTGAAATTGCTAATAATTTTCCCAAATTTAGTCGGTGTCTCCTGGAATTGTTCAAGATAAAATGAATAGTAATTCTTAGAAAGGAATTCCAACTTTTCTGTTGGTATTATATGTTTATATACATCTATAAAAACTGACTTCTGTAAGCAGTGTTTGATATTTATTTCTTCTAGGGTAAGACTAATAAGCTGTTTAAAAACTTGTTTACCTATTCAAGCAAAATACGCATGTACTTAGTTTGCTACTATAAGCGCAATTAATCAACGCTTTAAAAATTGAAGGTTTATGCACGCAGTGTTTTATATAGGAATCTGTTTATGTACTATTTGGAATATAAAACTTTTGCTGCTTTGTTTGCATTTTTAGTATAGACACAGGAAAGTTTCATTTACATGGCCAAATGAATATTCAACGAGCTGCAGTTATTGAAGCGGGAAGCCTCCCAACTTCCCTGAAGGCACGCGTAATGTCTTATGAACAAAGGAGCAGTGGAAATTGCTGCAATTACGAATACATCCGAAACAATAGTCTCGCCGCTTCCTTCCGATATTTTAAGTCTGTGCGACTGAACTTGAGTTCCGAAAGGAATAATCTGCATCCGTCTGCGAGTGATGGCCATTGTGTTCCAGACAGCAGGGAAGCTGAACCAACATTTGCAAGAACGGAAATATTTTAGGAACCGCGTGTTCATATTGCAGGCGTAAAAGTACAGGTTGTTTATTTGTATGTTATAATTTAGTCTTAATTATTTACATGTATACATAGGAAAAAAAAGGATTCTAAATGCCCAAAGAGATAATATTGATATCTAATTATATAAAACCATCTTTTGAAATTGTTCAATAATACCCCCAAAAGAGATAACTACAGTTACAGTTTTAATAAAATTGTTGAAATATAGATATAAGAAAGCATATATATAGTACTTAAATATAAATATTTATGAAGGTTACTTAGGTAGCTTTTTTTCTAGATAAAGTACCAGATATTGAAACGGACTCCTCATTTATGTATGAAACATGATGACTATGCTGATATGCAACCCTTCTTTTAACAAGATTTTTCACAATGTTTTCCCATAAGTTAAGCGCTATTTCAGAAATTATATGTCTGATATCTCTTTTAGTCTTAGAGTATTAGCAAATTTGTTGACATAAATTCTTTTTTTCAAATAGCCCCAGAGAAAAAAGTCTAATGGGGTTAGATTGCAAGACCTCGTTGGTCAATCAACGCCACCCTTTTGCAAAATGACACAACCAGAAGAATTGGTTTAAAATTCACGTGTTTTGCAAGAGTTGGATGACATGTAACCCAACCTTTTTGACACCATATGTCATTCAAGTTCAAATTGTTGGTTTTATTAAAAGAATAATTGTTTAGCATCTTACGATGATAATAACAACCTTGCCAGCTTTGTCCTCAACAAATGATTTTTTCAAGCAACAATGTACACTAAATAATGCTTTTTTGTAAATACTTTTTACTAAAATCATACAGATGCGACGATATTGACGCTTTACAAACTCTTTTAAAGAAAAATGAGATTTATCACTTAATATGAGTTTTCTATGTTCTCTAAATTTTGGTTAACAAATGCATGGCGTTTCTGATAATCTGCTTCTTTAAGTTTTTAAGTTAATTGATTTAAATGTGAATGGTTACTCGAGGCATATTGTCACCTGAACAACCGTTGCGTTTATAACCAACTCATGCTTTGATAATAAGCATAGCACTTATTCAAACTTTTTTGCCCTAGATCACGAATTGCACGTTCACTTGGCTTATTATTGCCTCCAAAAATGGTCGAAGTTTCCTTCGCATAATCGTAACTGATCACCCGTTTTTATAATAAACTTGAATGATATTGATGCGTTTGTGCACAGTACATGGCGCCAAGATGACTTTGTCATGTGCTTAGATGCCATGTTTACATAATACAAATGGTGCGCAATTAAAATCCTAAACTTCAACTTGGATCTCCTTATAATTCTTTGTTTCAAATGGATTATAATACAAATAACTACATAAAATTACCGCGTCGTTAAAATTTATTTTTTCCATATCTTTAATTTCTTGTTTTTATTTTATAATTTAGTATAAAATATTTTAATATTTTTTTAGATGCTTGTATTACTTGCAGGGTATTTGTTAAGTACTAAAGCGCATCAGAATAGAAAAGACTTTAATTTTTAATTATGATTAGAAATATGTCTTCCAGTTAACATGTTAGTATTATAGATATATGTACAACTTCATTAGGTGTATTTCTAGTTTTTTGCTAGTTTCAAATTTGTTAACTAATTTTGATTAAAGTTTACAATATTTAAACTATTATTAAATACACAAAATTATGTAATTACTTCGCATACATTCATGGTTAGGTAGGTATCACAGAACAGCATTTGTTTAGAATTATTTATATAAAGATTTATGTGCACATGGGTTTTTTGTACTTTAATGTACAAAGATCTAAATAATTTCTTAATGCATGTAAAAAATCCTGTGTTCATGCGTAAATTCCTGTATCTTTGAAATACATTAAATGTGATTATCAATGAATTTTTGCTAGCTCTCTGCAAGGTGTTGAATCTGCCATGGTACCAATCTACCGACTTCTAAACAACGGATTTTTAACATGCTTCTTCAACTTCACCAACAGATTCAAAATTACGACTGCACAAAAAGTGCACCACAGATTAAAGCAAACTCTCATCAAAAAGTGCCAGATCGGGACTGTAAGCTTAATAAACTGAATGTGACGAGAATTCAGTGATACCCAGTCCAACAATTTGGTCTGGCATTATACGTAGACGCTTTGTCTTGTTGATGAAGAATACATTTGCAATTCATTTTAATTTATTTTGTAATCACATCTTACTCGCTTACTGTATAGCACAGAGTTTACAGTTTTTCCATTTAGACTGTCACAAAGTATACAACAACAAAATCATGTTAAGCAACTGGTAGTGGATTTTGGTCTCAAGAATAAGATAAACCTATTTTTTATCAGAAGTAACAATATGCTTCCAAAACCGGACATACAACAGATTTTTAAACAGTTGGTGATATATTTTCACTTTATTATTCACACTATTATTTGTCAGTCTGTGCTTTAGTCAGTTAGTGACGACCTTGTCTTGGCTTATTATGCATAAAGTCGTATTGACCCAAATTATTTTAGATAGTTATATGCGGGATGCCAGGTACAATAGATAAATCCCAACTGTTTGGTAAAGGTAAGAAATCCAAGCAGCAGATACTTGGCCAGAACTTAATTTATCTTCAAGGCTAAAGTTACCAGAATCGAACAGCTTGTACCATAGCTCACAGTTCGCTGTCCTTTGTATCACAAATCTTTTTTGAAACATTTTTGTTGACAGCTCTTATTTCCAGTAACAGCAGATCAAAACTCGAAGTTCAATTGGTCACTTGTCATATGAAATCCAAAAATTAAGATTGTTGGTACCCCATAAACATGAAAAGCAGAAAAATGTATAAAAATCATAATTTTTCTAAAGGAACTCTTTTATAACTTGGAAAATAGGATAAAATCATATTTTAGATAATAATACTTACTTACTTACTTCCTCTTCTCCTATTGTACCTCACGGTGTCGGGGTTTTAAGTCATTGTTTAAATGAGTGTCTACCCCTTGCAAGGGTTCGGATTTGTGTTAGGGTCTGTCCTCTTTCTCTTGCTGATTCGTTGATGTTGTCTTCCCACTTTCGCCTGGGTCTTCCTCTATCTCTCCTTCCATCACATCTCATTTCAAAAACGGTTTTTGGACATTGTTCATTGCTTATTCTGACCAGGTGTCCATACCATTGTAGCTGTTTGGTTTTTATTTCTTCTACCAGCGGTGTGATTTCTAATTCATATCGTATGGATCTGTTACGGACCCTAGCTCTTCTTGTTTTGCCCACTATCCGCCTTAGATACCTCATCTCTGTGGTTGTTATTTTGGATTTATGTTTGTCTGTTATCACCCATGTCTCGGAAGCGTATAGAAGTGTAGGGGTATATATTGTTTTATATAAGTGCATTTTTGCTTTTACACCTATTTCTTTTTCCCTATCAATGTGTTGTTTACTTGATAGTATATCCTATTTCCTTTGTTTATCCTGTGTTTTATTTCTTGGTCTATTCTTCCATTCATACTGATTAGTACTCCTATGTATTCGTATGTTTGTACTATTTGTATCTGTTTCCCGTCTATTTGTATATCTATTTATTCTTCGTTTTCCTGTTTTGTGACATGCATTACTTTTGTTTTTTCTATATTAAGGGTCATCCCACTTTCTTCTAGGTGTTTTTTTCCATATGTTTATGTTTTGTTGTAGTTGATTTTTGTTGCTTGCCATGAGTATTATGTCGTCGGCATATATTAGGTCTTGTGTCATTACTGGGTTTAGGTTATGGTATCCTATGTGGGTGTTTCTTGTTTCTAATTTGCATTTTTTGTTTATGTGGTCCATTTATATCACGAATAGGAGCGGGCTTAGGTTGTCACCTTGTTTGATACCCCTTTCCATTTTAAATTCTTCCGATCCTTGGTTATTTAACCTTGTTTTTCAAATTACTTTACTATTCATGTTCCTTATTATTCTCCACAGTTTTGGGCTTACTTCTAGTTCTTCCAATGCTTTCCAGATGTATCTATATGGTACCTGGTCAAAGGCTCCTTTTAGGTCTAGGAAGAGTAGGTAGATGTCTATTTTCTTCTCTAATAGCTTTTCAATTATGGTTCTTACTGTGTATATATAGTCTTGCGTTTGTCTTCCTGGTCTAAACGCAGTTTGTTCTTCTTCTAGTTTGTCTTCTGTTTTATTTCTTAGTCTCTTTTCAATTATTCTTGTGTATATTTTAGCGCTACTGAGGATAAGCATATAGCCCTATAGTTGTCTGTATTTGTGGTGTCTCCCTTTTTATGAATGGATATTATTATGTTATTTTCCCAGTCCTTCGGGATCTGTTCTGTGTTCCATGCTTGTTGTACTATCTCTTCCATCCATTTAATTACGGTCGGGCCGCCTTTTTTCAGCATTTCTGGGGTTATGTTATCTTCTCCTGCTGCCTTACCATTTTTTGTTTTCTTCAGGGCCTCTATTATTTATTCTTCTGCTATTTCTTTTTCAGTGTCTTGATTATCATTTCCTTCTTAAGGTTCTTCTCTCTGTATTTCTGTTTCTTCTTCTTTAAATCTTTTTGTGTAGTGGTCTTTCCATGTTTTCAGTATTTCTTCCGTTCTTGTTTGTAGCATTCCTGTCTCATCCTTAATATTCCGCACTTTTGGTGCTCTGTTTCCCTTTAGGCGCTTAACTATATTCCAAAACTGTCTCTGGTTTTCTATATAGTTGTCTTCTATCTTTCTACCGAATTCCTCCCATGTGTCTTTCTTTGCTTGTTTTACCGCTTCCTTTGCTTCGTTTAGTTTTACTAGGTAGTATCTTCTATTTTGTTCAGTTTTATTTATTATATATTTCTTCCAGGCTTCTTTTTTGTTATTGAGTTTGTTCTTGACTTCTTCGTTCCACCATTTTGTTCGTTTATGTGCTGGGTCATGTTTTATTTCTTTTTCTCCACAGATTTCCTTTGCTGTTTTTGTTAGTGTATCTTTAAAAGCCTTCCGTCGTTTGTTTATAGTCCACTGAATTCCTTCTTCGGCTTCTCGTATTTCCAAATTGTTTAGATTTCCAGTTAGTTTGTTTTCATATTCTTGTATTTTTTCTGGGTGTTCTAGTGTTTCCAGTTTGATCTTTGTATAGCTCTTCGTTCGTTCTTTAAGCGGTTTCCTAATATTTGTGTCGGCGATCACCAGTCTGTGTTTAGTATTTAGCTCCGCCCTTCTTATTACCTTTACATCATTCACTGCATATCTCATACTTCTCGTGTACGTGATGTAGTCTATCATACTTTATATCCTAGTTCTTCTGCTTCATATGTTACTTTTTTTAGATAATAATATTTGGTAAAATATATGATCACTTTTTGAGAACAATTTCCACATAAATTTGTTACATCATAAAGGGAAATTTTGTTGGTTTTATTAATACTAACAACAGAAAAAATGCTGGTTAAGCAATTTGACAAACAAATACATATGTTAATAACTACAAACAGCTTGCTCCCAGGAACAAAAAAAGTTTAAAGATGCTTACTTATAAAACTAATTTTCTTATTAGTTGTCTTAGAGCATGTTTAAAAAAAGCAAAGAAGTAACACAGTACTAAAAGTGTTACTCTTCTAAATTTATACCAATTACACTTTTATAAGTAACATTCTCCCTTAGATTATCTATTTTATTGGAAACAGCTTTCCAAAACTGATTCATAAAAACAAAACTCACAGCAGCAGACTTTTTACCTAACAGGTGTATGTGATCGAATGTGGCTAAATACATAAAATAAAAAAAAATTATTACGATGATTTATGAAATGTTGCCTTTGTACATCAAAAGTTTCCTATAAGGTTCACTGTAGTATTACAGGCGGAAAGAGATTTTAAGGATTCATGTTGTACAGCTTTTTTTGCCATTGTGGTTAATATAACGCCCAGTTAATCCTACAAGAGCACTCAGTTGATATTTCACGTTGATGTTGTATTAAATATATATATACACTATTACGCTGGATGTTTGGGGATTACCTGTGTAAATAAAGATTTGGAAAAGTACACCTCTTTACAGAGACGCTAAACGAGGAAAGTTAAAATATAGAGAGACGTTTGTTATAGTTTGCTCAAAAATGATAGAAAGTTAATAATAAGGCGTGATTGCCACAAGTAATTAACAACTCCAAACCGCGCAATCGACTCTATACCACTTGGAAAGAAAACAATGGAGTCAGTAGATTGGATTAGCGGTTAGAATCTCCCGACGCCAAACCACTCAGAAATGTCTAATTTCTACATTAAACATAGATTGAGAGATAAACCTATATTAATTATCGAAAAATTATCTTAACTTAGTTGTGATATATAGCTTTCGCATCTTGTTTCTTAGGAGGTAGGTTTTAAAGTCTCCAATTTTTTTTCTCAGCAGTGAGAGTAAATAGAAAGAAGCGGTTAATTTTAAAATACGCGGAAAATATTTCTAAATTTGTGATATAGACGTCAGAACCATACGATGTACACAGGTCGAATTACCGCCATTGCAGTGAGTGTTGTTTTGTATACTTCAAATGGCGACGTTTAGTCATTAAGAATAATGTGTAATCACCCGTTTTCTCCTTTTGCGTGGTGAAACGGCCATCGAAATTATTCGTAAATTGAGTGAGACATGCGGTGAAGGCGTCATGAACGTTGTTAAAGTGCGTTTGTGACTGCGAAGGCTTAAAGAAGGTCGAGAGTTAAATATAAAATCAAGCGTACAGCCAATCTCTTAGCAAATTTAGGGTATTCAACTACACCCTAAATGAAAGCGATTTCAACAATAAAATAGCCTATTTCGGTCGAGTCCACTTTTTTATCGTTTTTTCTCCTTACTTACTAGCCTATGGAAAGTAACAACAGTTTCAATTTTCTTGGGTATTTTTTCAAAAAAAAAAAAAAAAAATCGGGGACCTAGGAGCTTGAACGCACCTCGTATACATACTGTAAATCTAGTCACCAGTACTTTACTAAGCCAGAGCGTAATAATCTTTTGTAAGTAAATCAATAATTATGTTTTATTTTATTTCTTAAATAGAAATCTTTTTAAAATTTAAACTGGCGCTTAAACGCAGGTGAATGTTTAAGAAGCTTAAATAACAATATATCATTTTACTATGCATTAAATATAAGCCCAAGCTAAATATTACAAAATATCTGTTTTAATCTTAATAAAAATAGACACTAATTTGTCAAGACATACAAATTTATCAAGCGTTAATTATATTCCTGATGGATTATTGTTGTCATGTTCAATTTTCTTTAACGCAACATAATGTAATTTATTATACTGACATTCGATGCATCACGTATGTACGTATATAGGTATGTTAGAATTGCTAATTTTAGACTTGACAGTTTGACATAATCGATTTTTTTTATTATCGTACTATAGCAATAAACTCCTTCTAATGCCTAAATTTAGCATATATATTGCCCAATTCAGATCCACACATTCGTTGTTTACGCAACAGAAGAACTTTGCTTAATTCTGAAATTATTTCATTATCATCTTAACTTTCGCGATTGCCATATTCAACGAACTTAAAAAGTTCGTTACTGAATTCTATATGTCTGTCTGTCGGTCTGTCGGTCCGTCACAAAATTTGAGATTTTTTAAAATTTCAAAATGTGATTCTTAAAGGAAATTTTACGCTGAATTCGAAAATGAGGTCGAAAAATTTCTATGTCGAATAATTTTCGAAAGGTCTTTTTAAGTTCGTTCTGGGACTGCTTACAGAGCAATATCTTCGCCAGCCCCATGTTTTATATTAAAAATGGGTTGGTAAAAAAACACAAGTAAACAAACTTGAGCAGTCTTGGCTCTAATTTTCTTTCATTTGTGATTTTGCACGTCTATATAAAAACATTAGATACTGTTGGAAGTGCTTTTGTCAGTAATAAAGTTGGTAATTCTTGAATTATATCTTTATGAGTTTCTGTTTGTACAACAGATGTGTTTTCAGAATGTTCCTTTTATTGAATTTGGTTCCATTTTATTGTGCGCAGCAATTTTCTCAGTTTCATCAAAACAGTTAGCAAACACATTTAGCTTTGAACTGTCTTATTTTATTAAGTATAATTTCGCTTGAATTTATGTGCCTGGTCATATAATTATTGAATGTAAAAAGCTATTGATAAATTAGTTTAAAAATGAGATCGACGCGAGAAGCAAATATATTTAAAATATATAAAGCAAGAAACGTACGTATAATTTATATTTCCGTAACATGTGGTGTTCAAATCTTTTGGCTGGGTCAAACATGCTTAGAGGCCGTCTTCATAGACTTTTTGTGTTTAGTTATCTATTTTTTTAGCTTTTTTGCACATTTGTTATTTTTCATCAGCGGCAATTTATTTCTAGTCTTAGTATAAAGTCTCACTTTGAACTTTGCTAATAGTCCTTCAAAATTACTTAATTCTCAATAATTGTAATAATTTTTCATATTTTTAAATGATTTTTTATCCACATATTTTATACTTTTAAATAATGATATTTACGATTCTTGTTGATTAACCACTGTGTTTTCTCCATAATTCAATATTTTACTTTTTTGATTTCTCTAAATTTGCAGAGCAACTGTTATTAATTTAAAGATATTGATTATATGATATTATGATTGTGTATTACGCAAAACGCAATTATGTGGTTGACAATTAAAAGTGTTAGCGACAATTAACTGGATTAATTTCTTGAAAGCTACTCTCACTCGCAGATTTTCACTTTTGTCAGTGTTATTATTATATTTGGTGTTAATTTAATTTTTTCTTTAATAAGCGGCTATTGAAAGTTTTCACAGTTTTTCGCACTTTTTCTTATATAGTAATTTTTTTTTATTATTGGTTTTTAAAGGAGTACAATTATGTTAAGGTTAATTATCAACAAAATAGAGGTAAATATATATATATATATATATAATATATATATATATATATATATATATATATATATATATATATATATATAAAACCTTTTACCCTAAAGTGTAAGGTGAAATTATTTATATTACATTTCAATTTATATGCACAAACTTTGTCCATTCTTTCTTGTTTGTTGCCAACTCTTTAGCTTTTGCCTATGTCCTGCCTTTTTTCTTTAATATTGCTGCTACTTCATCGTTTCACTTCTTTTTGGGTCTTCCTCTAGATTTATGTCTATGTACACCTGCTTCTCATATAAGTTTCACTTCTCAGTTGTCACTCAATCTACATACGTGTCCAAACCATTTCAATTTTTGCTTCTCTATTATATTATTTATCGGTTCTATTTTAAGTTCTTCTCTTACCGAATCATTTCTTATTCTGTCTTTCCTGGTGGTTCCTTTGACTCTTCTTAAGTATTTCATGTCAATAGCTTGTATTTTACTTTTCATTGAGTTTGTCAGGGCCCAGCTCTCGCTTCTATACACTAAGATTGGTCTAAAAATTGTTTTATGAACTACAATTTGTATTTTTCTGTTTATCTCCTTTTAACCTATGAACGGCTTGCTCAAACTGAAATACAACCTTGCAGCATTACCGGTTCTTTCATTGACTTCACTTTCCATGTTTTACTCTCTGTCTATCTGTACTCCTTGGTATTTGAATACATCCACTTGTTCTATCTTACTTTGGTTTATTTCTATGTTAGTGTTCTTATTTTCCTTACTTATTACCATTACTTTTGTTTTATTTATAATTATTGTTAAATTTCCCTTTGCTAGTTCTTCTTCCCAGATCTGCAGATTTTCTTGTAGGTCTTTCTCTTTTGCTGCACAAATCATAAGGTCGTCTGCAAAGGCACATATTGATACATTCACAGGTGATAGTTTATTGAAACCTAAATGTACCTCTTTGGTCTTATTTGCTGTTGCCTTAATTATGTCATCCATTATTAATGTAAACAACTTGGTCTCATTACACCCCCTTGTCTTAGTCCCTCAGTTATTCCGATTGCTGTCCACTGTAAATTGTTTTTTCTTATGTAGCTTTTGTTGCTATTGCACAGACTCTGTATTACTTCTATTAACTTCGGACTCACATTTCTTTCTGCAGTACTCTATCGAAGGCTTTTTCTAAGTTCAAGAAAGCCATATATATTTCTGAGTTTTTTATTCTGTTTTTTCTGTCAATTCGTTTTATACTGAAAATATGGTCTTGTACACTAAATTGCTTCTAATTTCTCTTCTGTCACATTTATTAGTCTTTTTTCCAATATATGTTCGTACCACACTTAATATTGTGATGCCTCTATAGTTTGAACACTCCCTACTCTCATCCTTCTTGAATATCGGTAGTATTATTCCTATTTTCCAGTCTTCAGGAACTTTCGCAGTGTCCCATGACTTGTTAAAGATTTTTGTTAACAATTCTATTCCTCGCCGTCTAAGTTTTTCAGCATCGCTGCATTCATTTTGTCACGTCCTGTCGTTTTGCCACTTTTCAAGTATTTTACAGCTGTTATCACTTCTGCTATTTGTATATTGCTTTCTTCTTCTACATATGTACATTTTATTTCTTCATCGTCTACTTCATTGTCAGGTATATCTGAATTTAGAAGTTCTCAGAAGTATTCCTTCTGTCTTTCTATAATTTTATTTTCTTCAGTTATGATACTACCACCTTTGCTCTCACTTACCTTAGTGTGCAGTATTATATTTTCTTAAATTTTTCAATACTTTGTAAAATAGCTTTTGGTTTACTAGGTTGTCTGCTTATAATTTCCTTCCAAATTCTTTCCATATTTGCTGTTTAGCCTGTATTATCATTTCTTTTACTTTAATTTGTTGTTGTTTATATGTTGCGTAGCTATTCTCTGTCATACGATTTAGGTAAAATTTCCATTTTTCTTTTTTTCTTTTTACTTCCTCTTTTATTTCTTGATTCCACCATTTAGTTTGCTTCTTGTTTTATTTATTGTTGTTGTTCCACATGCTTCTTTCGCTGATGTTAGTACTGTTTCTTTGAAATACTGCCACAGTTCTAAATTCATAATTTCCCAGTATCCTGCTTCTCCATTTATCTTACTTTGTATATCCTCACTAAATTTGTTCGCTATCTCAATTTCTTGTAATAGTTTCATTAACATTTTTGTGGTAAATTTCCTGTTATGATTTTGTTTGCTTTCTATGCCTAGACATACTATCGTTACCACTAAATAATGATCACTGTAAATTTCTGACCTCCTTCTTACTTTGACGTCTATAATTTCGTTCCTATATGTTTTATTAATGAGAAAGTAGTCTATTACAAATTTTTCATTCCTGCTCTTAACCTCTTTCGTAAACTTATGCATGTCCTTGTGTTTGTAAAACGTCTTTGTTGTCCATTGTTGTTTCTATGTATTTTCCCTTTGTTACCAGTTACATCTAGTGGGTCGTTATTTCTTTTCCCAACTCTTCTATTAAAGTCTCCTAGTAATAGTACTCTGCTATTTATATTTTCTGTTATTTATGAAATTTCTTCCCAGAATTCGTCTTTCTTTCTTGCTACTTTGCCTTCAACGGAGCTTTAGACAACTACTAAACTTATTTTGTTCCGCTTGCCTAGTTGTAGTTCTCTTTTTAATATCTTTTCTGTTATAAATTTCCAATTCACTATACTTCTTCTAAGTTCTTCTTTTATTATACACCCTACTCCTTCTACTGCTCTTGCTTCCTGATTTACTCTGCTGTATATTGGAGTGTGGCCTCTTTCTGGTTCTATTATACATTTTCGTTTCTTCTTCGTTTTGGTGATTGATAGGTTTGTTCTTTCAAATTCCTTTATAAGTTCTTCTTCTTTATCTTTTAAGCGTCTTATGTTCAACGTACTTATTCTTCAGTTTTCTCTTTTGACATCTCTATCGTATGTACATTTTTTACTTTTCTTTTGCATGTCCCTTATTATTTATCATTTTCATCTTTGTGTGTCGGGTCAGCCTTACAGTCAGTGTTTTAAAGTATTAACTACTGGATTTTATCTGCCTTTGTTCTCCTCCAGTATATTTTTTTCCGTGTTCCATTTCCATTCTTTCCTTTCTATGGTCAACTTCTGGTATTCAATTTTCACAGTTTTCCCTTGATTCTTTTCTTCTTCCGCTCTTTTTATAATTTGTTTGTCTATTTCCTCATAGTTTTCAGCTTCATTTTGTTTTTCATTTTATCCTCCAAGCTCTGTAGTTTTATTATGTACATCTTAGGCCCTATTTTATAAGCAGTTTGAATTGAAACGCTCGTCTCTGTTTTTGTTATATAAAATTCTTCATCCCTTGCTTTAAGTCAGTAGGGTTGCTGTTGTCTATTGTCAATCCCGAAATTACCACATTATTCCTTCTCGTTTTCTTTCTAGTTGCTCCAATCTTATATTTGTTTCTCTCAGCTCTTTTTTAATCTCATCACATTTCTTTGTTATTGAGCTGTTCTCTTGCTTTCTCATCTTATTTTCGAGCTTCAATTTCGTTATTTTCTCGTTGTATTCTCGTTGATCTTAACGTACCTGGTTCACCTGTAGTGTTAGGTTTTGTAACAAGCTTAATATTTGGTCTAGTTTGGCATCTTCTTTTTCATGGAACTTACTTGCTGTTCCAATTAACTTCTTTTTGTCTGGGATGCTACCTGATTTTTACTTTTTTTTTTGTTGTATCGCTACTCCCATCCTCGTCTTTTTTCCTACTCCGTTGAAGATTCTTCGTTATCATATTTCGTTGGAGTGCGGGACAACAGCATCTTTATCAGTCACGTACTGTCTATGTTGTGCGTCCCGCGCTAGCCTCTACGCTCTAGGTCACGTCGCTCTGCTGTTTCGTTCCTATACTCGCGTTATCAACACTTTGTTTAATTTCATTAATTTTGTACAGTTATATGCCTGCAATTAGGTCTCTAATACTTTTATTTACTTACAGTCATCAACTCTTTTACTTCCTTTTGCATTCTTCCAAAGTCAATTTTACTTGTTTAATAGCACTTTAAATTAGCACTGCGTGACGGGTCATGTGCACGATTACTCACGTCGCCGCGATCTTCAAAAATAGGTATAACCCCACAATAATTTCATCAATGGTAAGTGCAGTGGCTGTATGTAGTTTGACAAAAGTAAGTCATATGATAAACAAATCAGTAAATACAGGATATTGCCGTTATAATTAAAAGTCGGCAAAAATAATTACAAAAATATCTATAAAAATATAAAACAAAAACGCAAAACTATGCTAAAGCAGCAATATCAATAATTATTAAAAGCTAAAGATTGTGATGTGTAGATAGTGTACTTGTTAAGTGATAACCTTTTTTTTTAGCCACCGATCACCACTTTTCTCCTCAACACACAAGTGTAAAATTTCATATTTTGAGAGATTTAGAACATCGAGCACATCTCGACTCCACAAAACCTAAGTAAAAACTGGAATAAAAAATAAGCATTAAATGTAATTAACTACAAGTTGCGGTTACTGCCGCAGATATTTCAAGCACAATATATCCACTGGTTAATAAAAAGTCATTTTTAAATATCAAAATATAAAAATCACGTTTGAAAAGCTCTTTTTATCTATTATTGGAATTATAGCTATTAGGGTGGTTAGGTGAAAATATAATTATCTTAATGGTAGACAAACCAAAATGGCTAGCGACAAACTTAAGTAGGTAGACGTGCATCTGGCTACGGCTCGCTGCAATCTCCCCTAGAGCAAGCAGACGTGCTTGTTGCAACGGCTGAATGCGAACTACTTATTTTGTTCGTAAATTGGTCCAAGGTAAGAGTCGAAACTTGACCATCTTGGAGGCAATAAAGAAAATATTTTCTATAATTTTGACAGGTTAATAAAACCAAATGCCCAATGAATTTGGTACGGGATAATTGAGGTCTGCACCGACCGACCTTAAAGTCATTAAAAATATGACCTTTAGGTATAGGAAATATTTGTCGGAGTATTCGCTCCGCTACAAAGTGTTGACATAAATAATCTGATTTTCAGGCCAATTAATATAACATAACTTTAAATATAAATCTATACGTCACGGACAATATAAGTATAAATAAATTTCTAATCATGTAAATTTTGCATAACAGGCACCAAACGTGTTAAAAACATTAGTGCTTTACATTTTCTAGTCAGCACTAAGTGAATGTTAACACTTTTTGCAATAGTACAAATTTAGCATCCTATGCAGATATTTTGGAGTTGTATTAGAGAAAAGTATCTACGGAATAATCATATTTTAGTTTTTCGTTACTTGTACGAAACAGTTATCAAGATAGGTCAAGAGTTGTATGATAAACGCAAGATATTATTTCACATTCTTCTTCTTCCATAGCGTTTCAAGTCCATTTTTGAAGATACGCCTCTTCAATCTGTCTCCATTGTTCTCGGTTGCTTACTTGTTCAATCCATTTAAGGCCTCCTTATTATTGGATATCGTCTACCCAACGCATAGGTGTTTTAAAATTATAAGGTCTTCATGTTAATATAGCTTTGTGCCATCTATCTAAATTGGTTCTTGCTACATATGTCCATTTCTACCACATCTGTTACTTGGATAGATTTTCTATTTTTTAATATTATTTCCAGCGTTGTTTTTTTTCTATTGCGTGTTGTGTTGTTGTTAAAATGTTTATATTTCGTTGCGTTGTTGTCCAATTTTCCATAGCACATCGCAGGTAAAATGCATGTATTAAATACTTTTGCCTTTAAATCTATGGAGTTCTTTTTATTTTTCATTATAAAGTTTAACTTTCCAACTGCCGCTGATGTCTGGATCACCCTTCTTTTTATCTCTATGGTTTGCTTTTTCTTGTTAACACGATTTTTTGGCCGAAATAGATGTATTCTTCCACTATGTGTATTTATTTGTTTTCTAGATATATGCTATCCCCTTCTTTAAACACTACTTTGATCTTGTCTAGGTTCATTTATAATCCTATACTTTTTTTTATTCTTTATTTAATTCTGTCATCACCTGCTGTAGTTCTTCTCTAGTTTTCGCTATCACTACTATATCATCTGCATACCTAAGGTTATTAAGGTATTTTCCGTTGATCTTGATAGCTCTTTTTGACCACTCTAATCTTTTAAACACAACTTCCAAAGCTAGTGTAAATCATTTTGGCGATAGATCTCCCTGACTAACGCCTCTTTTTAACGGTATCTAGTTGATTTTTGTATGCAGATGATATGTTGCCGTTGTTTCGTCTGCTATTTTTGTAGTAGTTTTGACTGTTAAGAGGTGGTCGGAGAATATAGGGATAGGTACTCGGGGTCTGCGGCGATTAAGGACCCCGAGGAACTTGAAACTAGGGCGGCCGAACTAAACGCGGCAATCGTTAAGGCATGTGAAGCGTCCATGCCACGGCGCAAACTCTTCCATCGGAGCGTTCCCTGGTGGACCAGGGAATTAACCGAAAAGCGATCCGAGGTTAGGCGTAAGCGAAGGTTTTACCAACGCTGCAGGGGACCAGATAGGGCGGAAAGGGAGCTAGCTTATCGCGAGGCGTGTCGCGATTATAAGCATCTCTTAGAAGATACGCGAACGCGGAAGTGGAAAGAGTTTTGCACGCGCAGCGCGGAGAAAGACCCGTGGGGCACCGCGTACCGGGTTATACGCGGGAAGCGCCCAAATACTTGCGACTCTTGTGTACGAAAGGCGGACGGTACGTACACAAGAGGAGCTCGGCCGGAATTTTGTTAGAAAACTTCTTCCCCCGCGACGATGCGGAAGAAGACGACGCGAATCAGGCGGAGATTAGGCGCGAAACGGCTACGATTGTCGGCAACCGGCGAGCCGACGTTCGTATAACCACGGGCGAAATTTATAGATCCATCGCGAGAATGAACGCCAAAAAAGCCCCGGGGCACGACGGCGTTACCGCAGACGCGGTGTTGAAAGCTTTCGAGATTGCTCCGGCTATCTTCGAAAGCATCTTCAATGCGACTTTGGAGTTCGGCATCTTTCCGAGATGCTGGAAAATCCAAACAGTACGGTTTATCCCGAAGCCGCGTAAAGATGACCCTACCGACCCAAGCAGCTTCCGGCCGATAAGCTTGCTCCCGGTGGTCGGTAAGGCGTTAGACCGGATTATTACCACGCGCGTTGAACATGTAGTACGGGAAAACGGCGGTTTCCACGAGCGGCAGTACGGTTTTCGTGCGGGAAAATCCACGACAGACGCGATCGGGTATGCGGTCTCCGAGGTCAGGGACGCGAGGGACGCGAAAGATTATTGTGCGCTAATAGCGCTAGATATCGCGGGGGCGTTCGATAACGCGTGGTGGCCTGGAATTATCCGGGAACTAGCTGGGAGAGAGTGTCCGCAGAATCTCCTCTCGCTAGTAAAACACTACTTCAGCGAACGCATAGCGCAAGTAGAAACGGGCGACGGAATCGTGATGCGAAACATTACGCGGGGGTGCCCTCAGGGTTCGTGCTCTGGACCGGCATACTGGAAGCTGATATACGAGAGTATATTTAGAGTCCAGTTGCCGCAAGGATGCCGAATCGTGGGATTCGCGGACGACACCCTATTAATAGTTCGGGCGGCGCAGTTTAAAACGCTGAAAGCGCGCGGAAACGAGGCGCTCGAAGCGCTCAAAACATGGGCAGACGGGGCAAAATTACGTTTTAACGCAAAGAAAACGGAGGCGGTATTTTTTGGCAAACGACCTGGGCAGGAGAGACCGACTTTCCTGCTCAACGGCGAGCGCGTCTACTGCAAGGAACATATTCGGTACCTTGGAGTGGAGATCGACGATCGGCTATTGTGGAAAAGCCACATACGGGCGGTTTGCGATAAAGGGAAACAAATTTCCCATCGTATCGGAGCGGCGGCGCGATTAACGTGGGGCTTTCGCGGTAAAGCGGCGGCGCGAGTTTTTGAGGGGGCAGTACAGCCGGCTATGCTGTACGCCGCTGAAATTTGGGCTGAAGGGTGCAAGGTCAGGGAAGCTAGGGACTTGCTTAGCGTGCAGAGGATACTCGCGGTTAAGGCGGCAAGTGCTTATCGCACTGTAGCCACCGAAACCGCGTTAGTATTGAGCCAGTTACCGCCCTTGCATTTTGTGTTGCAGGAGGCGGCAGATCGCAGAAGGCTGACGACCGGGCCGGAGCAGCAACTCCGAGAGGAGCTGGGGCTGCGGCAGGGCGACATCGAGCGGAGGCAGTCCATGGAGGAGACGGGGCGGCCGAGCGAGACGGCATCCCATTCAGCGTGGCGGAGCCGGAGGAGCGACAGCTGTGCTGCTACGCGGACGGATCGCGGGCAGACGACGGGCGAGCAGGAGCCGCGTTCGTGGTCATGCGAGGAGAAGAAGAGATCCATGGCGAACGAGCCAAACTCGCAAACTGGAGCACCATCTTCCAGTGCGAGCTCATAGCCATCCGAGAGTGCCTGGCATACATCCAGAGGCACAGAGCAGTCATCCCAAGATGCGCGATAGTATCAGACAGCAAGTCAGCGCTACTTGCTCTGAAAAGTATGAGAGCGCCGACGGATTTGCAAGTTGAGGTGTGGAGCCTTGCAAAGACGCTGTCGGCCGAGATCAACGTCCGATTCCATTGGACCAAGGCGCACGTCGGGACTCCAGGCAACGAGCGTGCGGACCAGTTGGCCAAAGAGGCGGCGGCAGGAGATGGACCGCCTATATTTGAAACGGTACCAATGGGGCTCGTAAAAAATCGATTACGAGCCAGGACGAGAGCAAGATGGGAGCAGAGATGGCAAGCAGCGGAGACGGGGCGACATGCGCGGATATTCATCCCCACAGTCGACACGGCGCGACAGGCTGCGGAGTGCTTTAACCGGCACACCGTGCAGCTTATTACTGGGCACGGCAACTTCCGGTCATACCTGATCCGAATCCGGAAGCTGACCGAAGATCAAAACAGATGCGCGTGTGGGGAAGTCGACGACGCCATGCACGTCCTGCTGACCTGCAACGCGGAGGACGAGACCAGGGCCAGGGCGGAGATGACCCTAATTAACAGCGGCTGGAGATGGCCACGAACGCGGGAGGAGCTTGAGGGACTTTCGAACGTGCGTGAATGGTGGACGGCTCTTGCGGTTTTTTCGGAACGGTGCGCGAGATTACGAGTTGACGCGAATTTGTGAGGGCGCGCGGGGGTTGGGAAAATAAGTGCTGGTGCGAGATGCGAACTTTTGGACAGTTTAACAGACACTAAGTGCGGCGTAGTTTAAGATAGATTTAGTCTGTTTCTTTGCGTAGTAATGTAAAAGCCAGGAGGACTCGGAGCCATCAGCGGTTTCGAGTCGCCTGCCCTGACTCGGGTTTTTGTGGTTTTCCCGGGTCCTGCACTAAGGCGAATGCCGGGGCAGGTCAATTTGCGGCCACAATAGTATTTAAAGAAATTGGAGCTTTGTAAATGACAGGTTTTGCGCAAAATTGTTCATGCGGTTGCGGAAGTGCTGGTGTAGTGCCGTAAGGCGGAGCACCAGCCAAATTGACAAAAAAAGACATTTCCTGTAATGCTCTTTGTATTTTATTCAATTAATAAATTGTATGTTAAGAGGTGGTCAACTGTGGAGTATCCTGCCTGTTCGGTGGGTTGCTATACGTCCAGTTTATGAGTCAACCGATTAGTTCTTGTTTTTTCTTAACATTTTATACAGATGTGACGTTGCGTTTCACATTTTTCTTGTTAGTCGTGGATTGCTTTTATCAGTTCCTCATAAAACAGTTCTATTTCTTCATCTGTATGTGTACTAGTTAAAACGTAAACTTGTATTACTTTTGTTTGTTCTTTCATTAATTTTTAACTTGATATATGCTGCTCTGTTCGGCATAGCTTTGAATAATTCGATGTATGAGTCCATATGTTTATTAATCATAGAAGCCACACCACTATAAGTTTCTCCTTTGCACATAAAATGATTTTCCAACTTTAAGGTAATATATTCGGCTCTTTATCTTCTAATTTCACTCAATCCTATAACATCGTACTTGATTTTTCTAATTCGTTTTTCAGTTCATTTAGCTTATCATTATCCTCTAAGGATCTTGTATTGTACGTTCCTATCCAAGGAGTCGTTTCGACAGCTGCCATTGCTGGTTTTTTCAGGGGTGCTGGGGACTGAGGGCCTTATATTTGTTTGTACTATATTCATTGAGATTCTTGAAGTTATTAGGAAGTTATTATTGGTATGGGGGAGGGGATGTTAGTTGGATTAAATAGTAATAGGTAGGATTTAAGATTGGGACATAATTTCTTTCTGTTTTGGAAAGTGAGGGAAAATCGAAATTTTCTTGGGCAGAATCGTACACCTGAAGCAGATCTGTCTTTGCCAGGATCACAAATAGTGTCTACCCGTTACCTTTCACATTAGTGTAGGATAAATTGGAAAAGAAAGCAATTGTTAAGCATTATTACTTTACTAGTTACTTTACTAGAATTATTTGTTTTTAAAATTGAAATTTGAAGAGAATAAGTATATTTTAACAGTCTACAAGATGAATCTTCAGACTATTCTTATAAAGATATTAAAATTTTAATTAGAAGCAGTAAAAAAATTTAACCAAAAAGATGGTAATAAAAAAGGTTCTTTTGATTTTACGATGAAATGATTGGTTCGATTTTTTATTAATGAATACATATTTGAACTCTCATTGATGATAACAATTTGATTTGCTTGTTCAAACTGCATGAAATGAATATATAAATAACACATTCGACCATTTTTGCACGTTAGGAATTTCAGTTTTGTGTTACAAGGCCAAGTGTATCACTGGCAGTCATTTGCAAGAACGGAAAAATTGTAAAGTTGCGACTTTCCCAAATGTACTTTTAAACCTGACCTTGCGAGCTAGCAAGGGTTGACAATGCCGCTGTGTATTAAATATCGTCTCACATACTTGAATAAAGTGCAAGGTAGCCGCAATTTTTCGGTTTTGGGAAACCAAACGCGTAGCGTGCAAGTGCTTGTTGTAAGCGATACTTTGTCGGCCGCTTATGCTTCCGGTGCACTTTTTCTGCACATTAGCTGTGATGGTTACGTAGATATTTGTGAAATTCGCCTGAAAAACGGCAGTTATATTTTATAGTTTGTATTGAAGCGTTTATGCAATCGCGCGGAGCGACTGCGACAGCTCTCGAATGTAGAGCTGCACATTGCGGTATGCGATTCCCTTCACTTGCTTTCGGTCGGTAGATTGTTGCCGCTGGACTGTTGCTATTTAAAATGTAGCAAGTAATTACGTAAACGCGAAACTGCACTCTGGCGTTTTGCTCTGGACGTGATCAAATAGTAATGTCCACGAAAAACAATGAAAGCGCCGCCGCAGCTCCGGGGTTACTATGCTCTTATTAATTGGTTTGGGAAATGGTAAAATAAAATATAGAAGCAGATACTGCAAGCAACTTTTGGTATATTTCGATTGGTTACATAATCGAAAAACTCGTAATTTTTTTTCTTACAGCTAGCTTGAATTATGTGACTAATTTAATTTATAATATCTTGGTGTATGTTAAACAAGATCAAGGTTGATCGTTTTATATATAGTTGCCAATAAAAATTATTTAGTAAGGTGAACCGAATGTAAAAGGAGGGTAATCTCTTAAAACAAAGTAAAAGTGTTCAATGAGGGCACTCAAAATGTCAATTGTTGCGTTACTTGTAATAGCAAAACTGCGATTAACATTTATTGTAACATATGTAAGCTTATTATAACTATTATTTGTATTACTAAATTATCTTCTAAAAATGTAAACTGCATTTATCTAATTAAGTTATTTATAAAGAGTGATTCAAAATGAACTTTAGGATAAAACACAAAATACTGGCACAATCCGAATTTTATCGCTATCAGTGTAAAGTGTAGACGTAGTAGTCACCTATGAAATATGATGTCGGCCAAATCCCCCCCACAACTACACCGACATGCGGATTTTTCGATACTGCTTTCCCATAAACTCTATTTCAGCAATTGCACGTCTGATGTCTTCTTTTATTCTTGGAATCATAGCAATGTAACACCAAACAGTGCATTTTTGTGGATGGGATTGTTTTCTCGTGAATAGCAGGATGATTCGTTTCTTTTTCACTTGTCGGTCTTTGTTTAATCGGTTAAGGTGTCTTAGCTGATTTCGTTCAAATATTTTTACTTTTCTTATCCTATAATAAGGAAAGTAATGTAATCGGCGAAAATTTGACCTATCCAGTTTTTCACATTTCTGGACGAATTATAGCCTCAGGACACCAAAAAAGTTGGTTTGAGCCATTGGTTCGTGTGTGTGTGTGTCGGTCTGTCAGTAAACAGGATATCTCGAGAACCGTAAGAGCTAAAGACTTGAAATTTGGCAAGCAAGTTACTTGTAGGTAGGGGACACAGTGCGAAACTTTTGGTAAAAATCTGCCTAGCCGTTTGATCACAGAGTCGCAAAGCGGCCGCGAATCTAAACGGTTGAAGATACAAAAAAAATCGTGAGAATAAAAATGATTTGTTATCACGAGATAAACCTGAATTTAAAATACAATTTGGTAAAATAGGAACTCGAAAAAAAATTGAAACCCAGGATTTTTGCCAGAATTACCCAAATAATAGAATGAGGAAAGTCGTGTGATGTTCACACCAGATTTTTATTACTGGTCCTTTCCTTGTGCCTTGGTTTTTCTTTTTGTTAGTTCTGTCGGTAGCATTTCCTTCACGAATTTTCTCCTGTGTGCTTCATGTGCTTGCGTCGTATTCTTGCTTAAATATTTTTTCGATTTCTTTTTTTAATTCATTTGTTTATTGATCTCTCGATTCTCACATTATACGTGCTAGCTTTGCTCCACATTAACAATAAGGCTTTGTATTTTGTTTTCACTTCTTACAGACTCTATTCGGATTTGATCTTTATATTTTATAACTATTTCTTCGTTTTTAAGTTTTTACGTTCTTACTATTAAATGTATTACTTTTGGCTTAGCCTGGCTATCCTTATTTGATATTTGTGTATTTTTTTAGCTTTTTACTTTCCTTATCCTATAATAAGGAAAGTAATGTAATCGGCGGAAATTTGACCTACCCAGTTTTTCACATTTCTGGACGAAATATAGCTCCAGGACACCATAAAAGTTGGTTTTAGCCATTGGTTCGTGTGTGTGTGTGTGTGTGTGTGTGTGTGTGTGTGTGTGTGTGTGTGTGTGTGTGTGTGTGTGTGTGTGTGTGTGTCTGTCTGTCAGTAAACAAGATATCTTGAGAACCGTAAGAGGTAGAGATTTGAAATTTGGTATGCAAGTTACTTGTAGGTAGAGGACAGTGCGAAGCTTTTGGTAAAATCGCCAACCGTTTGGTCGCAAGGTCGCAAAATCGGTCGCAAAACGGTCGCAAATCTAAACGGTTGAAGATACAAAAATTTATGAGAATAAAAATGACTTGATATCATAAGGTAAACATGAATTTAAAATAAAAGTTGGTAAAATAGGAACTCGAAAAAAATTGAAGCTCAGGATTTTAATATACCGGTGTTCATAAAATGTTTCGTGAAATTTATATTACCGGATAGATCAAACGAGACGAACAAAAAATTACAATGAAATTTTTTGATCCGAGGTCAAATAAATAAGTTATAGCCGATTAAAAATTAATTAAACGGACCAATCACAGCGCGCTCGGAGAGCTACCGGGCCGACTGCCGGAGGACGGGGGGGAGCGCCTGGCCGCTAAGAGGGAGCACGCAGGCAATAATGGCGAAGGCTGTGCAGCCGAGCTCGCACGGTTACCAAAATTTTAAGTACGAGTCAATTATTATCTTGTACTGTTTATTTTAATCAGCTTTCGAGTGTTGGAATATATATATATAATAAGGAAAGTCGTGTGATCTTCACACCAGATTTTTTACCTTTGCTACCACTAGGTAATGGTCGATGTAAATCTTTGTGCCTTTCTTGATTCTAATATATATTATTCTATAGTCTATAATTGATTTTTCTTGTCTTCTTTTAATCTCCCTTGTTAACTTGTGGATGTCCTTATGTGCGAGGAATGTATTAAAAATTGTCAATTGGTTTTCATGACAAAGTTATATTAATTTATCATCTTAGTTGTTCTTTATTTCTTCTTTTTGCATACTTATGACAACTTAGGACCATTGGATTTTTTCCAACTCTGCTGTTGAAGTTTTCTGTCAAAATCACTTGTCCAGTATTATTTTCTCTTGTTTTTGTTAGTTTGTCCTAGAATTTATCTTTGGTCTCTATTTTTTTATTTTTATGTGCACCGTAAACTATGATGATCGTTATCTTCGTTTTGTTTTTTGTCAGTTCTAGCTTCATTATACTTTCATTATATACTTATTTGTTACTTATTATGCTTCCAATTATGCACGTCTCTGCTCTTTGTTCTTTGAGGACTTCCCCATATATGAGTAAATTTCCCCCTTCTAGTTTTGTCTCTCCCTGCTCTTCTTTCTAGTTTCGGTTAATACTAGTATGTCAATTTAAATTTTTTATTCAATTCTATTTCCTTTCCATTCAAACCTCTAAAGTTCCATGTCGCCAATTTCCAATGATCATTTATTTTACCCTTTTGCCTGTTTTGCATCTCCATTTTTACATTTACTGTTTCTCCATTGTTTTATCCATTTTTATGTCCTCATTAAATGGCGAAGCGAAGCGGAGTCACTTACTAACTTCATGTTGTCCGTCTGTCTGTCCGTCCGTCCGTCCGAGCAATAACTCGAGAACGGCTGGGAATTTCCAAATTCTGCTTTCACCAATCGACAGGTGACCAAAAAGGCTTGTTTGCTAGTGATTTTGAAACTGATTAGTCAAAGGTCGGAGTTAGTTTGGAAGACTGCTTCGTCACTCCGCTATGCGTTGCAAGCTTTGCAGGTTTATTTATCACCGATTTTATTATCAGATCTCATTTTTTGTCATATCCATTCTGTTTCTTGTTACTAAACTTTTTGGGTTAATGTTTCTTCTAATAGTCCTTTTTGATTATTACAAATCCATTGCTTGTCTTCTATCATCAATTTTTTGTATCAAATTTTTAGCTTTTTTCCTTCTTTCTTCATTTCGATGTGTTTTTTAATTTCCTGTTCCTGTCTTGTCATGTTATTGTTTATGAATATTTGTTTTCTAATTTTTCTTTAGATTGGCTTCGTTTTGCAAGATTAATTCTGATCATGCATGTTTTCTATTTCTAGTAAACACAATCCTTGTCCAAGTTTGTGGGCCATTTTTAACTGTAGGTTTACTTTTAAATATTATTTTATAAAGCTTTTTATTTCTTTTTTTAAACTGATTACGTTGTTAGCGGTCAAATTTCTCACATTAACACAACAAATTTCCTGCTTTTTCCTTTTTAAGTTGCTTTATCCTTCCATTTACCTCTTGCAGCTTCTTTTTTATAATGTTATTTTTTTAGTTTATTTTTTTTTTGTTCTTTCTCACCTCGTTTTCTTGTTTTAGTTTGATTAATTTCTTGTTTTACCTTGCTTTCTCTTTTCTTATTTGTGTTATTGCACCAGTTAGGTTTTGGAGCATTTGAAATGTTTTGTCCGGTTTATCTTCGTTTTATCTGGGTAGTTCTGGGTTTTGTATGTAGTTTGCGTTTCTTCTTCTTCTTCCATATCTTCGTATTTTTCCCCTCATAGGTTTGCTATCTGTCTGGTATTTTTTTTAACGGGCGTCCTCTTTGTTTAACTATATCTCAGAAATAGTTTGCCTCTTTTCTCGGTGCTCTTCTTACTGCTTTTTTCGTCACTTATTTTGTTAGACTTTGCCACGTTATACCGTAGTGTTATTTATTTAAATCGTGTTTAAAACTTTACATCGCAGAACTGTACTTTTATTTATTTGAAACATATTTTATTTATCGTTATGCTCTTATCATGTGCTGCGCACTTGTAGCCCAGGTCGACCCCTAGAAGGCCCCAAGTACGTATTTATTAAAATATTTAGACAAAATTCATATATACATATTTTTACTAATTTGTTACTCTAGATGGTGTGTAATAATGTTCAACATTGCCCAAATTTGGGTTAAAATAGCTCTTGTACGCATATATTTACTTGATAACTACATTCTGTCGAATCATAAACTAAATGTTTTAAATTAAATTATTAAAATCTTATTAAGTAATTTTTGTTAGTACAATTGATGGCATTTATTAAAAAAGTGTAGTTATACATTTTAAAAGAAATTTTAAAAGTTAAAACATTATTTTAAAGAGTAAAATGTGGTAAAGGATATTTAAAAAAATGTTCTCCGCGACTTTTTTAACACATTCGAATTATTCTGGTAAAATTCTTAATTACTTTTTTGTATAACTATGGTTCAACTTCACTAATAATTCTTCTAATTTTTCCGTTTAATTCAAGAACAATTCTTATTTTTGTAACATAAACTTTGGTCTTTACGAATCCTCAGAGAAAATAATCATACGGTGTGAAGTTGCCAGATTTCGGTAGCCAGTTCACATCACTATTTTGCAAGATAATTGCACATTAAATTTTTACTCCAACACAATTGGATAGTTGCACGCAGGTGGAGTTATTTTGATTTAACCACGAAACGCCCAAATCTATTCCATTTAAATAAGTTACAAAAATTTACCATTATCTTACGGCAACATTTAAAATTGATAGTCATTGCTATTCTGGTCTCATTTTCAAAAAAAGAACTGCCCGGTCACTCCACCAGTATAAAATTCACACCAAATTGTTACTCTTTAGATATGCATAGGTCGTTCTTGAATGACCCGATAATTTTGTATTTAACTATTAATGCAAAAAAAAGGATTATTGTTACGAATGATTTTCTTATCAAAATTGCGGTGAACTTCTTGATTATCTAAGACCAAATCGGCAAATATCCTGCATTTTAAATAATATATATATATATAATAATATATTATAGCTTTAGTTCGTGGGTTAGCTGAATTTTGAATGGGTGAAGATTTTTTGTTAAAATCCGTTGGGTGGTGCTTTTAACATGTTTAGTTGAACATGTTGAATAAGACCGACAGCACAATGAGGTTTCTGGACACTCCGTCACACTATTGTTCTCAGTAATAATGTTTTAAGCTGAACGATTTTTTTATAACTCCAATATTTATACATTTTGCCAATTAATATTAGGCTATAAGTATTCTATAGGACTAAATGTAGGTAAATGAGTACAATAAGACATGTGGGGTAGAATTCCAGCGAAAACTCCCCTTACAATGTTTTGATATAATATTCATGAGAATGAGGAGTACAATGACGTGAAAGATTAATATACAATGACAGTTAGAATCTAATAGGTAGATCAGATGGCTTAAAACGCTTGAGTCTTTTGGGGTCGTTGTTATATTCCATAAGGTGCTGCACAGAAGGGTTGGGATGAGCGAACAGTCTGTCTTTATATCTCTCACTGAGCTTTTTAATTTCACTTTTCACTGTGAGAATTTGTAGGTCACTTAAAATCACATTATTAGGGACGTACCATGGCGCGTCAACGATCATTCTGAGTACCTTGCTTTGGAAGCGATCAAGCATAGCTAAGTTTGAGGTAGCTGCGGTACCCCACAAGGAGATCCCATAGGTCCAAATGGGTTTGAGAACTATTTTGTAAATTAATAGTTTATTTTCTAATGATAACTTGGATAAGCTCAACGAATGGTACAAGGTCTGTTTTTTTGTTGTATGCAACCGAACCTGTTTGTTCAAATTTAATTAATCTTTTCATAATTTTTTCATTTGGCGCATTCCTTCTTCAAAAACTCCACGCAATTCGCGCTCTGTTTCGGTGCAAAATTTTTCGTGCTTGGATATATAATAGAAAGTTCAGTGTGCTAACATAAAATATCATTTGTTTGAAGTAACTCAAAAATTATTTCTCAAAAACGTGATGTCTTTAAAAAAGGTATTTATTCAAGAAAAAACAATGGATTTTTGAAACAGTTAGAGCTGTCATTGATTGAGAACGATTATGACACCTCGTCAATGCCAACGAACGCCAGAATTTAACGATAACGCAATTTTACCAGTCGGCGCCTTTGTCAAATCACCGCCGATTCCGTTCTATTTTAGTTAGTGTTACGCTGTTTACATTCAGGACAGTTCAACATAATTTCTACATTTCCATATTTTGATTTCGGTTAACGATTTCCTTTATTTTTGATATTTCCTCTGTGCAATGTTGACAAGTTTCTGCAACATTCTTTGTAAAATCTCAATAACTCAGTTACTAAAGATCATTTTAAAGTATTAAGCCAAAATCGGATAGGATTTTGTAAAAAGTATGGCATTAAATATTTTGAAGTGCAATGCTTTTAGAGCAAACGATATAAACGTCAATGCTCTAATTTCAGATGATCACAATAGTTAACAAAATAATATTCAGTTGGAACTTGACATTTCTCCATTTAGATTATGTGTATATAGGGTTAAGTTAGTAATTCACTGTTTTATAGCGTCATCTACATAAATATAATTAAATAAAATTAGGAATAGGCTACATATTTGTCTTTGTCCAAGGATTGTATTTTCTAGGTGGTTTCTTCGTAATACTGACATATTTCTGTGTTACTGTAAATATTTCTAATAATATGTTTCTCAGTTTTCCACAAAGCACGTTATCAAAAGCTTTAATATAGTCTACAAAAAACATATGAGTTTCTCTGTTAAATTCACAATATTTACTATCATTTGTTTTGTAATAAATATATTGTCGATGCAAGAGCCGCATTTTCTAGATCCTGTTTTTGTAGTATAATATTAATTATATCTGGTAAATCAACTTCTGTTTTTATGATTTCTTATGTACAGTCTAGCTCTACTAGTTTTTCTAAAAATTAAAGATTTTATAATGGTTTAGTTATTCTATAGAAGATATATTAATTTTTTTCTTCGTTATTTAAATATCTTACAATTTTAAAGGTCATGTCTTGCCGTCCATGGATGACGTTGTTTAATCTACATATGTAGGTATCCCATATATTTTGTTGTGCTCGACCTTTCAAAGTCACTTGAGTTGCTATGTTGTATTTTATTTTGTTGCTTTCTGTTTTATGCTGTAATTATTTATTATGTATATTATGTATTTTGTCTTTAACTACCCTTTCTTGTTTTTCTGACTAACGTTTTTTATTTATTTTTCTGGTGGTAGATAGCTTTTTTTGGTGCGTTTTTATAAATACTATTTATGTTTGTCCATTCTTCATCTATATTATGACCTACTGGGTATTTATATTGTTTTATTAGACAGATTTGGTGAAAGGTTTGATAGATTTTTCTTCTAATAGCTCTATTTGTCATTTGTATTTCGTCGATTTTAGGTTTTCTATTTAAACTCAATTTGAACAAATTAGTACTTTAATATTCAAATAGAAGTGGTCCTACACTGGGGTGGGTTACCCGAGCTTCTACAAAATTTTTCGTCCATGAGAGGCCCACCAATAAAAGTAAAAGTCGATATTGGCTAAGGGAGCCTAAATTGGTGGTAGACTGGAAACTTCCCGTCTATTGTACTTTATACCCATTTAAGCACACGTTTTTAATCATTCTTTAAAATTAATATTAATTGTTATTTGTGAGAGGTGGTCAAAAATTTTAATAAGATTTTATCCGTGTTTAAGACAAGAGCAGATGTCAATAGACTTTTTTTGACTAGTTAAATATCGTGTGGAGGGAGTGGAGTTTTAGATGTCGGACGGCGCGGACGCGAATTTTATAGCAGGTGGCGATATATAAACACCGTATACGGGCTATACCACACCAAATGAAATTCGTAAGTTTCAACGCGACGTAAAACGTGCATATAAAACAAAGCGGAAAGTTAAGAAAAAAGAGGAAAACTAAGGGTTTGTGTGCAGTGTTCTGAGATTTTACGTGTACAATGCAGTGAATAAACCTAGAGAGGACGACAACGAACGGGCGGCGAAAGTGTGATAAGCGAGCGGCGCAAGTGCGGATAGCGATAAAGGTCGCGGTCAACGGAGTTCAGAAGAAAGATAAATAAATAAACAAATAAGCGTGCTATAAAACTTGTACAAATTTTAGGGGATCACATTTAAGAGCTAACTGGATGGAAAACACAAACAAAAGGGAACGGGAGTTAAATAGCAGCACAGAATTGGACGAAGAACTCTGTAGAGAAAGCAAGAGAAAAAACATTATCAAATCCCCCCTGTTAAAAATCACAGGATCAGCGAATACCAAAATGTCGGAAATAAGTGAGCTGAAAATAATGTTTGAAGAGATGATGAAGGAAATAAAGGAAAACACGAAAGCTAACAAGGAGCTTAGAGAGGAGTTCAAGAAGAAGGAAGAGAAGTGAGAGCTGGAAAAAGGCTACCTAATCAAAAGAATAGAAAAGCTGGAAGGAAAACTAGAGACAACAGAAGAGAATAGAAGGAAATGCAATATTGTAATAAAAGGGGTTGAATTCAAAGGATAGAATAAGAAACAAGTCGTGATGGAGTTCCTCGAAGAAAAATTACAAGTGGAGGCCAAAGTAAAAAATGTACGTACCATAAAGCCAGCACTAACAGTTGTGGAGATGGATTCTTGGAATGAAAAACAGGAAGTAATGCAAAACAAGAAATCTTTGAAAGGAACAAGAATATACATTGAAAACGATCAAACACAGGACGAGAGAAGAATACAAGCGGAAATCAGGAAAATAGCAAGAGCGAAAAGAGCAGAAGGAAAAGAGGTAAAAACTGGATACCAGAAGATAATAATAGACGGAACTTGCTACAAGTGGAGCGAAGGAGAACAAAGAGTCATAGAAGAGACTCCCTCCTCAAAAAACTAAGCACCCAGAAAATAAAAAAACAGACACAATAGATGACGAACAGAGCAAAGGACACGGACACGAGTAGAGAAACGAAACAAAAAAGAGGAAAGCAGGAGTATAGAAAAATAGGAACATGGAACATCAGAAGTATAAACGGAAAGGAGGAGGAACTCATAGAAGAAATGGAGAAACAAAAGCTGGATTTTATGGGAATAACAGATACAAAGAAGAAAGGGCAAGGACATACGAGACTACACAAAGGATATTGGATGCTTTGGTCTGGAATAGAAAAATCTGAAAGGGCACAAGCGGGAGTGGGTTTAGTGGTACACCCTGGCAAAATGGAAACAATAATAAATGAAAGGTATGTAAATGAAAGAATAATGGCAGTAGAAGTCAAACTAGGGGAAAAAGAAGAAACATGGCAAATGATTGTGGCGTACGGACCTGATGAAGACGAGAAAGTGGAAATAAAAAACCAGTTCTTTGAGGAAATACAAAATGTAATAGATACGAAAGGAAACAATATTATAATTATGGGGACCTAAATGGAAGCGTAGGAAAGGATAATAGAGGCATAGAGAATTTTAGGAAGACAAGGAGAGCACAAAAGAAATAGAAACGGTACGAAAATTGTAGAGTTCTGCGTGACAAATGATTTAGTAATAACGAACACAAAGCTCGTACATAAAGACATACACAAATACACAAGGGTGCAACACAGCAGAAACGAGAAATCAATTATAGACTATTTTCTAGTGAACGGGGAGAATTGGCGAAAAATCAAAGATGTTAAGGTGAAGAGAGGACCGGAAATAGGCAGCGACCACTACTTACTCCAAATGGATATGAGGGTGAGCCAAAAACAAGCGAAAGAGAAACATAGAAAAATAACTAAGGAGAAAATTAAAAGCCACATGTTACAAGAAGAACACATCAGGAAGAAATATCAAGACATCCTAAAAAAGGAGTACGAGACAAAAAATATCAGACCAAATATAGAAGATAAATGGAAAACGATAAAACAATGCATGATAAAAGCAGCGCGCAAATGTTGCGAAGTGACAAAGATAACTAACATGGACTTTAAAAGAACGGCATGGTGGACAACTGACATAAAAACACTGGTAAAAAAGAAAAAAGAATGCTGGCGCAAATATCTACAAACAAAATTGGAAGAGGACTACAATCTATACAAAGAGAAAAGAACGCAGGTAAAAAATAAGGTGAAGGAAGCAAAACAGAAAGCGTGGGAAGAATTCGGAAACAAAATGAAAAAAGAATTTGACGACAACCAGAAACTATTTTACGGAACTTTGAAGCAACTGAGAAAAAAGAAAACTACACCCACAAAAAACATCAAGGATAAACAGGGAAATGTACTGACAAATGAAAACGATATTATGGAAAGATGGAAACAATATTTCGAAGATTTGTTGGCAGCAGGGGAAGAACAGAGGGGATTGGAAGAGGGAGGGAAAATACCGACTTTGAAAAAGATACGAACTCAACAGAGGAAGATAGCGCAGAAGGCAACATAACAAAACAAGAATTGGATACAGCAATAAGGAAAATTACCCCAGAGATGATAAAATACATAGGAGAAACAGGCAAGGAAAGGCTACTTGAACTATACAACGACATCTTAGTAGCAGGAAAAGTACCGAAGGAATGGAAAATATGAATCATAATATCCATATATAAGAAGGGAGACCGAAGAGAATGCTGTAATTACAGAGGAATTTCCTTACTAAGCATCACAGGAAGCTATTCGCAAGGATTCTAGAAACTAGACTCAGAGACAAACTAGATAAGACAATAGAAGACACCCAGAGTGGGTTTAGAGAAGGACGGGGGGTACAAGACCACATATTTACAATCAGACAGCTAAGTGAAAGGGTCATAGAGAAAGGGTAAGAAATACATCTCTGTTTTATAGATCTGGAAAAGGCCTTCGGCAGAATAGAAAGAGAGACAATATGGCAGTGTCTAGAAAAAGCAAACATAAATTACAGAGAAGTAGCAGCCATCAAAGCACTATACGAAAATAGCGGAAACATAATAAGAACGAGCAGTCGGAGGAATTTAAGGCCAATATAGGCCTAAGACAGGGATGTGTACTCAGCCCGCTGCTATTTAATTTAGTATTAGATGAGGCAATAAAAGAATGCAAGAAAAAAACAAGAAGATACCGTGTAGGAAGCTGGAATATGGAAAAATCTACATATCAGAATTACTTTTTGCTGATGATATGGTTATATTCGGAAAAAGTGAGAAAGACCTACAAGAAAATATCAATGTATACAACTTAGAACTAAAAAAGAAAAACATGAAGATAAACGGAGATAAAACCAAAACAATGGTAATAGCACCAGACAAGAGAAGACATCGTATATATATAGAGGGAAGAAAATTGGAACAATTGGAGAAGTTCAAATACCTAGGTGTATGGATACAGGAAAATGGAAAACTCGATGACGAGATAAATGAAAGAGTAGGAATTACAGGACGACTATTTAACTCCATACAGTCCTCTTTTCTAGGAAAAAAGGAAGTACCAAATGACGCAAAAATAGAAGTATTCAAAAAAGTTGTAACACCAATACTCATCTATGGCAGTGAATCATGGACAACAGTGAATAAACATAGGGGCAAGGTCGAAAGTACGGAGATGAGATTCCTGCGTAAAATAAAGGGCAAAACAAAGAGAAACCACATCAGGAGCACAACATTTAGAGAAAATTTAAAAATTAAAGCGGTAGCGGTATCAGTGCAAGAAAGACAGTTAGGGTGGTTGGGACATATAATAAGAATGGACAAAAACAGAACAGTGAAAAAAGTGTTTGAAGCAAGACCAAAAGGGGGAAATAGGACAGGAAGACCGAGAAAAACATGGAAGGAGGAACTAAAAGAGGCAGCAGAATCAAGAAACATAAAGTGGGAAGAAATTCGCACAACAGCAAAGGATAGAAAAAAGTGGAGAGAACTGTGCAAGACAAGCCCGAATCCATAAAGCATAACTCAGCTCAATAGCCTTACACCGAAAGGTAGAAAGGTTTTGGATTAAGTAAGTAAGTAAGTAAATATCGTGTGTAGTCATCGACCCAAAACCTTATTTCAAAAGAGTGTTTTAATTTATTATTCATTTTTGAAATATGCAAATATAAATAAAATATTTCTTGGAAATGGAAAAAGTATCTTACATTCCGGCATATATGGAGTACAAAAGAAATGACGCGCAATTGACTGTTTTTTATGTGTTGCTGTAGAAAAGTTTCGTGATAAGCTAATCAAATATTTAAACACTTAACTGAGTTAAGTATGAGGATAAGCTGTGCATAGTACAGAAATAAATATATCTAATTCTTCTTATAAGCTTGCTGTTGATTTGTGATAACGTTAAATTGATTAGCTATTGGTTACCGTTTTTGAGAGGTCAATATGTTTAACTTTTCCTGAAAGCATCAGCTGAATGTTAATATAATAAAAATAGATTGCGCTGTAACCTAGCAGCTGATAAGATGCACTGTAATGCGAATGTATCAATGAAAACTATTTAAACACTTGGTTTAGATGGTCGCGGAGATTCAGACTACTGCGATGAAACAGTTATTTGAGATTCCGACACAGAGGAAACACCATTCGCAATCAGCAAACATAATTTTCTCAAAAATGTTATAACCGGGGTTTATGGCTATGATTTGAAAACGAAATCCATTCGTCTCAATGAATGTTTGAAGAAAGTAGACTCTAAAAGAAGTATGCAAAATCCCGAGCTACTTATCTTGAAGGAGGCTGCGGGTACGTACAATGCTTTTTGTATCTTATTTTGTACCATTTTTACTTAACATATAGATTTTTGTTATTATAATTGTAATTTTCTGTGACATAGACTATCTATTTCTTTCGAAATATAGTACTGCTTTCTTTACTAGAATTGAAAACTGAGAAATGAGCTTTTATATATTATGCTTTTTCAAGAATAAAAATTAAGAGATTGTTGCAGCAGTAAAATAATTTCAAATCTGAATAAGACAAAGCAACATATGAATGTCACTTTGACGGACTTCCTTACAGTAAAATTATTAACAAAATAGTTAACAATTAGTGAAGTTGATTAAGTTCCAAATTAGCAAACAGGCATCATTGGTATCAACAAAAATGTTAGCATTGCAACATTGCTTGGGGTGTATGTACCATTAAGTGAAAAAGAATATAGAAAGCATCAAATTACATAATGACATTTACAATCGGAGAAAGTGCAATGATTTTGTTTTAACAAATTGCTATAAAAACTGTGATAAAAGCTGTTTGATTGTGTAAGATGTTGAAAAATTATCATGAAGGACATTATTTCAAAGTTTCTTGATTGTAATGACGGTACTTACACAACATATTCTCATTTAAACAAAAATTTATATATTTCAATATAATGTTTATTTTTAAATTGTTATATGCAACAATTGCGGGTGTGACTAATTTACAATTTTGTATTTACGAATATTAGAAACTTTGTAACTTTAAAAATTTTGTAGACTGGTTAAACTCGATTTCGTTTTTAATGAACCAAATCACAAATGGTATTTTGTGTTGTAACGTCTCTATGGTGTTATTAAGTAGTCATATTTATTGTACATAGAAACAAAAATTTACCGTGAATATGACTTGAAAGAAGAAAAAAACCGTATAGATCTGTGATCAAGCATTTACATCCTGCAACTCCACTGCAGGACATAAAAAAGTTTTACAGAACGTATGGTTTACTGTCAGAAATGTAATTAATATTAGACAACGTACCACAAAAATTCCTCTTTCACTGTTGGTTGTGGATCTAGAACGTGTCGAATATAGCAGATATTTATAACCTAAAACACATTGAAAATAAAATTATAGCAGTAGAAAATGTCAACAGTATAGTCTATAATAGATCATATGCGCGCGTTAAATGTCATATGTAATGGCGCACATCTAGCTAACTAAAAAGGGTGTCAAATATACCACCGGTTTTAAAACAAATATTGTCTAAGACATTACAAAACACAAAACGCATAACTGAATATACACGATACAATAAACAACTTACATATGCGCAAATGACTAAAATTAATGCCGAATCATAAAACCATAATTTATTACGAGTTATTCAAATATGAAATAGGTTTATTTCAGGTACAAACAAATCAAGTTAGCATGCAAAATAATGTAACACACAATCTTACTAAGGGTTGACTTAATCTTTTTCTGAATATCTAGGTTAAATGTTTACTGTTGGCGGTGATTATAATATTGAACGCATTAAGAAGAGATTACAATTGTCAAAAATAGGAGGTAAATAATTTTGCAAAAATATTAATAGAAAGAGTATCGCACATTATTCATGGCTAAACCAATTTATTGGACGTTGGACCCGATTAAAATACCTGATCTATCGGAGCTTTGTATTATAAATGGAATTTTGGTCAATTTATAATAGATTTACTAACAAACTAACATCTAAGACACTTAAAATCAAAAATGAATTATTTACTACATATGTGATGAACTTTCCTAATGAAGATTGTTCAATATGGAAAGCCACTAAAATTTTCAAACGACACGCTCTCACTGTCTCCTTAATTCATAAGCGTGGTGGTAGTTGGGTAAGGTCTTGTAAAAAAGTTGAGGCGTTTTCATAACATCTTTAAGAAGTTTTTCAACCATACCATCCAGCTCCTACCGACATAAAAATTTTTACCAACGATGTTCAAACTCTTAGAAAAATTATTATTAAAAAGAGCAATGAAAATAATTTGCTACCAGAATGCATACCAAATGATCAATTTGGGTTCAAATGCAACCATTCTACTATGTAACAGTATAATCGTCTGGCAAACGTTACATACACCTTCGAAGAAAATAGTACTGCTAGAGAGTGTTTTTAAATGTCAGACACAAAAGTCTCTTATTTAAATTCAAACATACTATTCCACATAATTACTAAGAATTGTTGAAATCGTATTTACCACAACGTACTTACAAACTCAAACCTACAGAGTATTTATCAAAAATATACTCAGTCCTTCAGGATAGTGTATTAAGTCCAATTCTATAATTAATTTACACAGCTGATCTGCCTACAACCCCGTAAATCGATGTTGGGACTTTTGCGGATAATACAGCGATTTTAATAACATGCGAAGAACCAGCCTTTGCGTTATAGCAGTAACAATATCATTTAATCTTCTTGAAACCTTGGTTAAGGCAGTGAAGAATTAAAGTTAACGAAAGTAAATTCACTCGTGTGACTTTTACATTTATAAAGCACCGATGCCCCTTGGTTACATAAATAATGTAGAAATACTACAAGCAAGAGATATCCTGTCTTTAGGACTACACCTAGACACCATTTAGGACATTGGAGCGCGGCCACTAGAGAGCGGCCGTCAGAGCTGAAGGACAATGAAGCGCGAAGAAACTAGAGCGCGGAGACATTGGAGCGCGAGGAGATTAGAGCGCGAAATACAAAATTACACGAAGGAGCAACATTAAGCATAATAAAAACAAAATTGAAAGTTTTAACCGTTAATATATATGTACATACTTATGTATGCATGTCATGTACACAAACCTAGTGGTTTAAAGCGTTCTTAGCCTTGAGGCCTTTATTATTATTTTTATTTCTTTGTTTAATTTAGTTATAAACTGTTTGCTGTTCGTTCATTAGTCGGGAAGCCTTACAACGATGTTTCGTTAGGTGTAATTTAAAAGTTCATTGGGGGAACTTTCAAATCAACACCCAAGCCGTTCTACCAAGTGTATCATATTAGCAAAAAAATGTGAAGGTGTCTATCCTATATTGTATGCACTTCCTCCGAATAAACAACAAGCAACATATAAATTTGTGGTAGACATGATAAAAAGTTTAGGCCTTAGACTGCAGCCATTCAAAGACATTTTCTTAGGCGCCAAAATATTGGGATACTTCTTCCACTTAACGAAAAATATAAAAAAACGACTGAGAGATTACTCTCTGTTGGGGATGTATAACAACGACGCAGAATTCGCCGTGAATGTTAGGATGGTATCAGCATTGGCTGATTTGGACAAAGGTGTTGACAAACTTTCGGTGGGCTCATATCCGAAACTGATCGTACCAGTAATCATGCAGAAGCCGTGCATCGAAGACTACGGTGTAAATTATCGATGGATCATCCGACAATATTGAAATTTATTGATACATTAAAAAAAATTCAATGTGGTCGCGATTTATTTTATGAAAAATTAAGGGGAGGATTTGAACTTTCTCATAATCTTAAAAAGTATGTTCAAGCAGATATTAGGATTAAAAACATTATAACTGAATATATCACTACCCTTACTTTTGTAGAATATTTGAAGACAATTGCTCACAATTACGAAATGGCACTATAACTAAAAATGTTTTAATTGTTTATATGTATAAATAAAATTATTTAATTTTTTTGTTTATAATAAATTTTGTTTACTGAAAATACGTATTTTCCTTCCATCTATTTTAGTAATTAAATTTAAAATTTATTAAACACTTGAAAATCAACAAGTAACTAAAGGCATTTTATTTTTGATCGCACGTTACTAATGGTGAAAAGCTTTAAATTTTGCGTTATCATGCTTAATATTGCTCCTTCATGTAATTTTATATTTTGCGCTCTAATGTTCTCATGCTCCAATGTCCCATCTCGCACCCAGACAGGAAGTTTACCTAGAAAATGCACGTAATAAAGAAAAGAAATTGACTTACGAAGTTTAAAAAATTTACTGGTTAATTGGGAGCAATAAGTGTGTAATCTATAAGGCAATAATCAAACCAATATAGACATATGATCTGCAACTATGCGGATATTCTAGGACATCCACTTTAAATATTACATAAAGATTTCAGTCTCAAATTCTCACACAAAAGATGTATTTTGGTATGTTAATAATGTAACTATACATGCAGATCTAAAAATAAAAATCATTAAAGAATAGGTTCGGCTAACACATCCTAACTTGTCTGTTGAAACATATTAGAAACACCAACCTTCAAACGATTAAAAAAGGAATGACTTCGAGACCTGCTAAAATGCTTCTAGAGTAATGTCAATAGACTGACTCTCTCTCGTTTGCTTTTCACTAATTCAGATCATAAAATTAATAGGTATGGTGTATAATAAGCCTATATGTGCATTTTTTATTACAAAAATTATAAACTGGCAGACACTAGCAAAAAAACAGTATAAAACAATGTTCAAATATATCAGCTTTATATGGTAACACACCACCTCTGTATTACCTGAATTGTAATTGTACATATTGCATAAAGTTTTTCTAATAATTGCAATGTTTTCATTAACCAAGCATCAAACTTGGGTGCAGTTAATTAAAAAATAAAAAATGTTCACTTTCATTTACATTAAAATAGCAGAATGTTAAGTTTTTAGGAAAACTGTGTTTACTGGGTGCAAAAATGCAATAACAATGACTTTCATATAAATATTATATCAAGGAAACAATTAAGAGATTTTTAAGTATTAGGCGTAGACGTAAGAAACACGTTAACAAATATGTTCAAGTTTTCAATTTTTATTTTATATTTGGAAAGTTTTTAATGGAAAGAAAGTCTTCCAAATTCTGTTCTATAAAATATACTAATATTAATTTAAAAAAGTGGAAGAAGTGATAAAATGGTGTAACATTTTCAATATTGTCAAAAAATATAAATTAATATGCGATTGAAGTTTGATTTTATAATTACATATATTTCAATATTCAAATTCAGTTTGGCAATGTAAGATAGCTGTTTTTTGTTAGCATCATAAATTTTTAGTTAAAAGTTAAATTGTAAAACTCTATTTTTTTAATAATCCGTTAATATGTAATAGGTATAAATAAAAATAGTAATTCACTAGCAGAACTGATGACTGTGACTAACAACAGTAAACAAATTTACATTTTAATGGGCTGTCATTAATTCAGAAGAGTTTTGCACAGCTATTGCAAAATGTGTTAATTTTGCCAAACACAGCTTGTAACAGTTTTGTAACAGCGTTATTGCATAAAAATGACAAATTAATGCAAGAAACACAAATTTTGGTGGTTATAGAAATATTGCTTTAAAATACAGAACGTGTGAAGAATAACAAAAGGATTATAAAACTTTATTTTTGGAAGAGTAAAAATGTTATAGAAAAAAATCAAAGTGCAAAAGATTTACATTTTATCAAAAAATGAATTAGAATCCTAGCTTAAATAGAATTACATAACGAATTTTAGAATTAGATCATACTTTAAGTTTCATTATAAAGCAAGTGCAAATCATTTATTAGAATTTCTAGGTGTTCTCCATGGACGGTCGTGGTAACAGCTACCCTGCCGCCCGGTCGTATTAAGCTGATATGTCTCGATCTACCACCTACGGTGCTACATGTGAAGTAATGGCGGTTGTAGAGTTGTATCCGTACTGTTTCGAGGTCTACCATGACCAACATTTAATTGGTGCACGTGGACAACCAGTTCAGGGTGTCAAGCGCCTCCGTTCTTATGGTCAATTAGTAGATGGACACTTCGACGCTTACATACCACTCGTGGTCGAATCAAATGTAGCATCTCAGTCTCTTCCTACAATTAAACGCACAAAAAAACGTAGAGCTAGATTTACTGATTTAGCCAGGAAAAAACAAGTTAAAGATTCTTCAACCAGATATTGGGAAAAATACCACGAGGTGCATCGTACTGCTGTTGCGGTATACGCAGGAAAACTGCCCCGAGGTGAATCGTGCTGCTGTCGCCAAACATGATCCAGGTCATCAGAAGAAGAAAGAGTGAAAGCGCCCCGCCTGGACAAGAAAGACAAACTCGGCCTTCGACCACAATCCTGAAATCACTTACGGGTCTGACAAGACTGTCACTTTGGATGCAATGAATAACACCTGTTGGTGGCGTGAAGCCAAAAAGTGGGAGAAAGAAACGCCTGGATTATGTTGTTGTAGTGGTAACGTGGTACTTACTCATTTCCAAAAGCTCCCAGAACTTTTGTTATCTCTTCTAACAGATTAGCATCCTCACTTCAAGCATTTCTTCAGCCTCATTCGTCGTTATAACGGTTATTTCCAGATGACTTTGTTCGGGGCCTAAGAAATCCGCGAAGAAAACTTTTGCGCAATATTTAAAGTTTAAGGGCAGGTGTACCACAGGATAGACAGCTTAGTTCCTACACTTCATCAACCAGCTCAGTTCTTGCAGTTGTATTTCGTGGAGGATGCTGACAAAGAAACCAACCTGCGTTGTGGCAACTTTGTTGAACTGAAACTTCATTTAGTGTCTCAACTAAACAGATGTTACACGATAATAACAACTATGTGCGAGGTTTTAAGTCAACAGTAGACACTGTGGTAAACCCAGGCAAAAATTTCCAAGTGGACATACATGCTGACAAAAAGCCCGCGGATGCTCACAGAGGTCGTTGCAACATTCCCACGATTAAAGAAGTAGCTGTCGTGATAGTGGTGGTACGGTGAAGATGTCTACTCTATCGTTATTCCTCAAGTCGATTCTGTCACAAAACTTTTCACTCAGAAGACAGTCTCCGTAACCATGTTCTATACTTAAATAATAATGCTGAGGATGGACAGGATAACCACCTACACCGGTACCGCAGCCTGTTCAATCAGTTCTTGGTCGACATGTACGCTAAGATAGAGACGGAGAGGTTGGACTTCATAAGGTACAATCAGAAAAAGTTAAGAGAGGAGAACTACATCCATCTGCAAGGCACCATGAAGAAGATTGACGCCAACATCATGGAGCTGGGACAAATGATTGTTCTTACTTCTTCTTTTATTGGTGGGCCGAGGTATATGCACAATCACACTCAAGTCGCCATGACCTACGTGCATCACTTCGGTCGACCTGATGTGTTCATCACATTTACGTGCAACCCCAAATAGAGGGAGATAACAGAGGCTTTGTTTCCTAGTCAGAAGGCTCAAGACGGTCACGACATAGTCAGTCGAGTTTTTCATTTGAAGGCAAGGCTATAATACATTTGCTGACAAAGGGCAACGTATTGCAAGAGCAGGTAGTCATGTTCTCGGTCGAGTGGCAGAGGACTTTCTCATATTCACATCCTTCTGTGACTCGAGAATAAAATCACATCTAACCAAATTCATTCTTTCATCAGTGCAGAAATCCCCGATCCTGAGTTGGACTCAGCTTTGTATGAGGTTATGAAGGCTAATGTGATCCACAAACTTTGTCGTGTTCTGAATAAAAACAGCCTGTGCATGTCTCCAGGTACGTGCACCAAGCGATATCCTCGGCTTCTTCTACAGAAAAAGCAGACAGGGGTTGACTGGTATCCATTATACCGCCGGAGATCAACCGAGGGACGTTAATACTGTATGTATTAACGGCAAACAAATTGACAATAGATGGGTTGTGCCTTACAATCCAGTCCTCTCTCGCACGTTCCAGGCCTACATCAATGTTGAGTACTGCAACTTTGTCAAGTCCATCAAGTACATTTGTAAGTACGTCAACAAGGGAAGTGGCCAAGCTGCCTTTTCCCTTGAACACAACAAGGATGAAGTAGCACTCTACCAGACTGGTCGTTATATCAGCAGCTCGGAGGCGGTCTGAAGAATACTTGGCTTTCATATCCACGAACGGTCAGAGAATGTACTTTGCCCAGACAAATGTCATAGACATCATGGGTTTTTATAAACTGTGCCAGACTGATGATTTCGCCAAGCGTTTGTTCTACCACAAAGTACCTGTTTATTAGAGTTCCAGAATAATAGGTTCTGCTGAAGGAAGCAAGGCCAGAGTGTTCCTGGACACCCTGAAATTAAAAAAGATCGTGTGCTGGGAAGGGTGTATACACTGTACATTCTAACAAAAGTGAGTGTTATCACCTGCGGCTCTTACTGCACCAAGTTCCAGGACCTACACCCCTCTCAGCCCTCAAAACCGCCGAAGGTTTTGTCCACCCTACTTTTCACTCTGCCTGTCAAGCATTAGGTACACATTGGAACAGCACTTTGCAAGAAGCTGCGCTTACAGACTCACCAAATAATCTGAGACAACTGTTCGCTATTGTGTTAGTGTTCTGCCAGGTTTTTGACCCGCTAGCACTGTAGCTCGCGTTTAGGGATGATCTCTGTGAGGACTTGAAGAGACAGCTGGGCCAACATTGTCCCATGGAGGTTTTTACAATCGTGGTTTGGTGTTTTTAGAAGATTTGGTTCTTTAGATGTCAGGCCAACCACTCACCACCTATGGTTTATCAGAGCCTTTACGTGATGGTAATACTGTATTCGGTAATCGGGAGTACATGAGAGAGCTTAATTATGACGTGAATCAACTGCTGCAGATGCTGGAGGAGAACGAAAAGAACTTGACCGAGGAGCAGACCAAAGTGTATCAGACACTTCTCAAAAGTAGTTTGGTAGATGGCGACTCTGTTTTTCTAGACGTTCCTGGAGGTACTGGTAAAACCTCCATCATAAACCTGTCAGTAAGATCCGAAGTAAACAGGAAAGTGTCACATTCGTACTTTTAACTAAAATATTTTCATACAAAACAATTTTTTAAATCAATATATCGAAATTGGCAAATTCGTTATTTTGAAAGTGTTAATTATTTATACAGTTATTACTAGTAATTACAGTAATTACTAGTCAAACAGTCAAACTAACGAATATAACGAATAGGAAATTGTTCTAGAAAAGTTTATTAAGCACTTTTACTTCTATAAATGATACGCTCTTTTTGGGATGTCGTCCACGCCGTTTAATTCCTCTTCCGTAAGGAGGAGGAAGAAGACGTCGGCGTCGCCGTCACCAATAGAGGCACGTAATCTCATTTACTCTTTATTTTATTAGGTATTTATTACCTAATTAATAGATATCTAATTAGGTTTTAATGATATTTCATTATTTTTATTTACCTAAATAACTACGTATAATTACTTATTATACATTTTTTACAATCTTTACAGCTGTCGAAAAATCGAATGACATTAAACATAGTTGTGAGCAATTTAGTAATAATAATGTTCACCTGCCTGCAGATTTTTCTTCGTATGATGATAACATAAATTCCCTCAAGCAAGGTAATGATTGTTTAAGAAACTATTTACTTTTATATTTGTTTATTATCATTTATTTTTCTTTTTTTTCTTTTAGATTTATAACTAAGTTTTGCAGATGATTTTAATTTAGATCACACATTTTCACCCATTCAAACAAGTAAATCTGATGACGACTTTTTCTTTCAGCAAAGTATTCTTTTAATTTTTGATAATTTATATTATCGAACTTACGTATAAACTAGAATACAGAGTTATAAATAATAATACCTAATAGTTCTTTGTATGCACGTAGGCGTAAACTTTTTCTTCCACGCCCTCACTTGAAATCCCTCCAATAACTTTTTTTGTTTTTTTCCTGGCTAATGCCTCACAAAAACTTAAATAATTATATTAGTTGTTGTTTTTGTTTTTTAATTATTAATTTTTGTTTATTTTAGGCACTGAGAATTTTGAAACCACCAAACATAAGTAGGCCAAAAACAGTCGAAGACTTTCGAAAGGCTTTGAAACGGAATTTCCCTATAACTGGCAGATAGAAAACCAACGAACAGAATCTAATCATGGCTTCTGTGGAGAATTAACCGACTACAGTTAAATAAGACCTGTAAGTAGTACCTCTACTACTACCCATAATGAATCTAAAAAGGGTTATAAATCCAATCCTAGTTGTTGAAAAAGAAATATAAACAAAGTCTTTCATCTAAAAGAGGACAGTTACGAAACTAAAAGAGGTAAAAAGTTCCCGTCAAGCCTATGAGACCATCCGCGTATATTACTAATAACAAACACCAATGTTGCGAAAATTTCGGAAAATAGAAGAAAAATATATTCGACTATTTTCATTCATTGTATTCATTTCATAAGCAGCGAGAGTATTTTGCCAAGAATATCGCTTAAGAAAACCCTAAAAGAAAGGTTGTCAGCGAGATGTCAAAGAAAGGCGTGACAAAAAAATATACAATGACCAACGACAATGAAAAACAGGTAGTGTATAGTAGTATAATAGTGAGGGGCTAATCAAGGGGGCTTTAAAAAAAAAGTTCTTAAGGGGAATAACAGAAACGTATAGAAGAGGTGCGAAAAGATTAAAGAAAACCAGGGATAACGGTCAACTTGATAATGACAAAGCTTTCGTTAAGAAGCACATTTTTTCTTTTTTAATTTAGACATAAAAAATATATATCGCCTATACAAAGAAAATTATAAAAGTAAAAGAAAAAAGCTATTAAACATATAGGAAAACTTTTAAACATATAAATTGAAAGATCTTTGTAAAACTTGCGACACATTTAATGAGAGTTCAAAGGCACAAAAAATTGTAAATCGCGAAGCCTACGACAAACACCAGGAAAGAAAAAAGGCTGCAAGAGTAAAAAGAAACGATGAGAAACATTCGGCTTTGGGAGATAAAAAAATATTAGTATTTAATTTTGATCTACAATAAGTTTTGTTAACTCTCAAAGGAGCTGCAGAACTCGAGCAAACTCGTTATTTATAATTTGACTATTTACAATTTAGGGGACTTGAGTGTACAGTATTTTATGTGGAATTAAACCAAAGGAAAAAGGGGGAGTACAGAAATATCAACTTATATATTTACGTACATTTTGTCCTATATCCACAATAAGCATGTAAAATTATGTCAGTAGGTTGTTAACACTCACCTAAATTTACAAACGATTCTGCGCATTCAAAAATACAAACAAAATTAAAAATTATTTCTATATACACTTTTGAAATTGTAAGATTGGCACACACCAATCCCAGTCCATTTGAGATGACCCAGCTACTCAGTGAGGACTTCTTGAATTTTAATGAGGTGGTAAATTAAAAAAAAAAAATAAAACCAGAAAAGCAAAGAAAACATAAGGAAGAAAATAAAGTAAATAAAGAGCAAGGAAGTAGACCAAAGAGCAATAAGAAGAATTTTAAATTAACAACGAAGTGTGGTTTCAGTACAGAAAAAACAAAAACACAAAAAAATGACGAAGAAGGTTTTTTAACGATTGTGTCTAAGACTAAAAGGGAAGACAACACACAAACTCTTTTATCCTTTACAAAGATCGTCTACTTGTTTCTGAGATAAAGAAAAAAGGTTTTTTATCCTTGTGTTCACAAAATTTAATTCTAAGACCTTATCAGAAATATTATAATTTACTACCAACTTTGTGTGATGCAAGAGACTGCCTACCAGAACCACATTGTAGTGAAAAAGAAAGGGAAGACATTTAAAAAAGAAAAAAATCCGATCACTTACAATAATTAAAAAATAATTAGTTTTTTATTTTGACTTCTTATTTTCAAAATCTATCATGAAGACTATAGGTAACTTGCAAAATATAAAATCTATCTATGCATTTGAACAGAAAGTAAAGAAACGTAATGTGGCGTTGCTCTACATCCTTGATTTACACGAGGAGATCCGTGCGTAGTAAACAAAGACAGCCTATACGTTTGAATGGAAAGTAAACAAAGACGGCTTACATAAAATTTAAGCCGATCCATTTAAAAATTTATACGTTCTCACCTTGCAAAAATTTGAAGGAAGGCGGGTGAAAAATTGTCAGCCTAGGACGCCAAAAATACCTTTTGGCGGGCAACCCTTTGTTAATTAAATATTGTTACATTTATAAATTTTGGTTTTATATTTCATGTTTTAAGGTTTTAATATTTTATTGCGTTTTTTACAGTTTCTTTTACATTTTAATATTTTGAATAAATTTTTAATGAAATACATACTCTTTTTATCTTGTTTTTTTAATTATGAATATGAAAGTATCAAAATTATTGCAAAACAAATAATCGAACATGACATTCGCATTTTTGAAGCAATAAACTGAAAAAATCACTGATTAACAATAAGATACAAAATGAAAACAGTAAACTGATAAATGATAATAGTGTTCCCCTAATAACTACCCATTTTTATATTCGATAGTTTGACATGATAGGAACATAAGCTTAACATATGAATGTAAAAGGTATACATCTCTACTAGAGAGGTTATTGCTGCGATGCTGCTGCATTTTAATGGTCAGTTGACTGAATAACGACCAACGATTACTAGGTAATAGTACGTAGCAGTAATTTCTTGCTTGTGCAATGGAATATTTCTGATGCGTTCCGTTTTATTACAAAACATTGTAATTGACACTAGCTGACTATCATGAATGTAGTTTACTTACTGTGCTACTTTTGGTTACCTAAAATTATATTAGTTTTCAAAACGATTAAAAAGTTTTTGTATATGGTGTTTCTTTTTAATTAGAAAACAATAAAGAAAAACTACTAATGCAGTGCAATATCAAACCAAATTACTATTTTGCTGTTGGGAAACACAAAGTCTGCTTAATTCCATTGTTAGCTTAGCATAACGTTTACTATATTCTAATTAAATAGTACTAAAATAAACCGTATGAATTGCCTATTTGTCTAATTTGCAGCATTACTTTCAAGGTTTCTAGACCGTTGAAACCTCTTAAGAAGTAACAAATAATTGGAAATGTTAATAAACCTTCTGCTCGTACTCGCGGCGCACAAAAGAATTGGACATTGTACCGAACTGAAAGTAGAAACATACAGGTTCTAATGAAGGTTCGCCGGCTTAGAACTATCAATTTATTGCAATCACCGACAGTAAAAAGCCTGAGAGGATTGCACTCAGAGCATGCAATCAACTCTCAATCGCGGCCTAGTAATGGAACGACCCAAAGAAGTTGATTCAAAAGTAAAACCGAAGCAATGTAATAGACTATTCTACGGGCTAGTGGATCGTAAATTGGGTAAATTGGTTTTGTTTAGTGTAAGCTTAGGAAACTCATCGTGTAATTAAATAAAATTAAAAGCAACTCATTGGCTTACAATTCCGTGGTGACTAACAAAAGTTCCTCTACTAGCGTGAGTAAGGGGGTAATAATATAGGTCACTTCAAATCAGACTGCTTCATTACAATTCAAGCTGCATGGTTTCAAGGAAACCGGGTTTTCATACCTCCATTTACATCTAACTGGCTGAGATTCGTTTAGAAACTTCCTCTTTAAATTCTGCTGCCGTTTCTGTTAACTAACGTGCCCGAAACCCGTTCGGCTGATGTAAACAGAAAAGAAATCGGCCAACGGCTCCACACGAAAAGGTGGATGTTTGCGTCGAAAGGCGCCCAGGGCGGATTCTGGACGCTAATGCTCCGTCATAGTTGTCATTTTTGGGTCGAGTGCAAGTGAAACGATCGACTTTCACTACCAGTTGTACGCGTGGAGCGGCTAGGTGTTCTTACCTTCGAAGGTCGGCGGCTAACATAAGCGCCCGAGCAAGAGCTCTCGAACGCGGCTCTCAAACCGAAAGGTTAACGTTGAAAGGAATTCTCTCCGAAGGCCCTTAAGAGAGCAGCCTGTTATTAAGCCTGGCGTCCAGGAAATGTTGAAATGGCCTGCTTGATCGCGCTATGGCGACCACGTGTGGACAAAGCAACTTGAATAATTGCTGACAAACGGGCAAAGCTGTTGGTCAATGATGTGCGGACGTAAACCTTACTGAATGAATCTATATTTACTTCAACGTTTACGCAAAAATCAATAAATCACAACTAAAGCATACTAACAAAAATTGTATTAACACATCTGGTCTCGATATTATTGGTGAATAAGGTAATTTTACGGCTACGCGCATTTTCCAGAATTGGTTATAGTGAATCCCTTACATAGTGACCGGTTGATTGTTATAATGATTAATAAATTTAAAAATATATGAATTATAATAAGCACGGCAAGAAAGGAAAATAGAACTAAAATGTTAGTTCTTTTTCTTATTCGCTGCTTAAGCAGATTGTATATTAATTATAAATAATTACTTTAATAATGATACACTTATTTTTTGTTCCTTACTTTTAAATAATGGCATGTGAAAGGCTAACTGTACGTTTAATAATAGTCTTAAAAACATTTATTTAATTTTCTGGTTTTGCCAACGTTAATTTTGTAGTTACTTATTAAATGTAATTGTTCCAAATACGTCTAGTAATTGTTATAAGTTGGGAATGCTCTCAATTATTACTAAACATTAACCTGGAGGCGTTAATAACTGTTAAACTTATTTCATAGTGTGTTAGCTTAACATTCCAATGCAAATTTTATTATAGAGTGTAATAGTGAGCTATTGCATATTTAATTGTGTAAAATATAAAAAATGACATATAATGAAGGCGCATATACATACAAAAAATATTAATTATAAAATATAAGGCAAAGCAATAGAAACAGCAAGCTTAAAAGTTTTCATTTATCTGTTAATAATACGATAAATGTCAATTTCAAAAGTAACTTTTAAATATTTTCCATAAGTAGACAAAGTATTGCTTGTATCATCATTAACCTGTACTTAAATTTGTTCAACTGTGTTCACGTATCTATAAAATTAAATCCATCCTTTGCATTATAAATTAATTTCCGCGGGACATTAAATTGATATGATCTTCTATAAAAGATCGATATCAATTATTTAGTGCGACTTTTTTTTACCAGTTTTCTCTTTATCCCTTGTTATTCATGTTCAATGATGCTAAAGTAGGAAAACAGGTTGGCTCAATTGAGATGACGGATACTGTAATAGTCAAACCAGGATCATATAAACACAAAAATATAGGGCGATCTAAATTGAACTTTGCGTTTTGTGAACGTTAAAAGTTTGCATTTATATAGTCGGTATCTAAACACGTGGCAAAGTCGTTGTGGTCCCATATATTGTGCAGCAACGCATCAGTGTAGTTCAAGTTTATTATGAAAATAGGCTATTGAGCGATGAAGCTCATTTTCTGAAATCGTCAAAATTATTACATCTGTGGCAGTGAAAATTCACGTGGTATATTGAATTTAGGTATTGTCGGGAAACGAATTAATATTTTATAAAATAAACGACCACAATATGTAAAAAATCGGAACGTCCAGTAAAAACGTGAACGGTGCATTCGCCGGGAACGTGTTGCAAGCTTGGCGTTTGGTGAAGCAGTGATGCTTACCCGGGTCTTGCTGAATCTGCACCTCCAAGTTTTGTCCAGTAGGCCCGCAGGTAGAAAAACTACCCTGGTGCCGACTTAAAATTCATCAATTTATTACTGAAGTTGCAAGTACAACGTGTTACCAGGTCGGGCCCCGGTGGTGATAAATCGGACGTCGGGACGCTACGACCGGCAACACGTGGGGCACGGAATGCTAAAAAACGAAGCGTCGGCTCCAACTTACTATTAAAATTATATTTACAATCTTACAAACTTAACCTACTTAGCTAATTTACAAGAACTTAACCTACGACTTAATGTATGCGCTGAAACGGGCCGCGAGCTAGTTGCAGCAGCGGGGCCGGTGGCGAAACTAGGCAGCGAGCAACAGGGGCGGTAGCATAGCTGGTCAGTGTGCAGAAGGGCCGATGGCGGAGCCTGACAGCGAGCAGCAGAGGCGGCAGCAGATCCGGGAGGCGGGGCCCGAAAGCGAGCAGCCGGTCCGGAAAGCGAGCAGCAGGTCAGGAAAGCGAGCAGCAGGTCCGGGCAGCGAGCAGCAGATCCGGGCGGCGAGCAGCAAAAGAAGCCAAATGAAACTCATCTGGTGACACTTGATGGTTTCTTTTGGAGGGGCTGACGACTGAGAGCGATTTCTTCGGTTGCTCAGGTTTTAAGGGCTCAGCCATGCCCCACTCTGCTAGTGGGGTGCAGAGTTCAGGGTGGAAGCACGCTGTGCCCGCTGGGGAATGCAGTGCTTTCCCAGGATTGGTGAATGCCGGGGGCGCCTTTGCCCTGACTGGAAAATGCCGTGGCGGCTATGGTCGGTGGCGTTCGGGTCGACTCGGGATCGCTTAGCACGACGCTGCGCGGCAGGTCAATTACCCCGATGTTGCACACGGCGCCACAAGGTCGGCCTCAGGTAACATTCCTTGGGATTACAAATTCCAAAGAATGTCCTTTGTTTGCGCACGGACCGAAAATTCCGAGTCAGGTAACATTAGATCCGGCGAAATCGGGGCCAGGTAACAAGCGTCTCCAAGATACACCAGAAAAAAATGCATGCGTTAACAGCTAAACTATATGGTTTGTGTATTAGCTATGTTCTGCCTTTTAGCGCTGTGCTCTTCTCTTAGGTACCGCGACCCTCGGTGGCTTCTTTAAAGAGCGCTGCGCCTTCGGTCAAAGTTCTGTTAAACGATCGCGAGGTTTGCTGTCGTAGTAAGTAAAATACAACTTGTTTCAAATATGACCGGGACTGATTTATGTGTAAACAAGCCGCATTGCGCAGTAGTTGTCCGACCTTGAGGGAGTGGAGTCACAATCTCAACCTTCCCTGTTGCTCAAATCAGAACCTGTTCAGTCCTGTTTGGAAGATGCTAGAGTGGTGAGCGACAGAAGATGGTACTGCGGAGCGTGGAACAACGCATTGTGATCAAATTGCTAGCTAAAATTCACCACAGATCTAACAATAGTATGGGAAAGAATGTATTTTACGGGTCCGTGTGTTTAAGTGGTGTAAGTGCTTCAGAGAGAGCAGAGAGCGCGTGGAGAATGAACCGCATGATCTTTGGCCGCGAACAATGTCACCGAGCCAAATATTGATTGTGGAGGCGCTTTTTTTCGTGAGAATAGGCGTAGGACTATCAAGGAATTTATAGTAATGTTGTCCAGATTAAAGATAAAAACAAAAAATAAAAAAAACTATTTACATGTAAATGGAGATTATAAAAAAAATAAATACTTATAACGGGGAAGGAAATTTAACATAGAAGAAAAAAATAAAAAACAAAATTTACAAATTTATTTTGGAATTTGAAGCCAGGAATAAAATAATTGTAAGTTAAATAATAAGAGTTCATAAAAGTTTAAGGGAGAACGACAAAATGCAATTTAAAGTAAGAGGCACGAATATAAAAAAATGGTGGTTTAAGTATTGAGACAAAAATGATTTACAATAGTTAAGGTAAAGAAATTTGTAACTTGCAGTTTAATAAGGCTTAATAATTATTAAGCAAATCTGAAAAATAATAAAATAATAAAGTTGAAGGTTATATATATACACACACATTTGTGTTAAATATACATACACAATGATGTGTAAAATATTTAAAAAGCCTCATTTTCTGTAAATACTGTTAATGTCATCCCAAATATTTTAAGTTGAAAACTAGTTAACACTTTTTTAGATATTTCATGGTTACTTTATATTATTATTAAAAATTTATTAAGAGATGTTTTTAAAAAATATTTGGTAAAGGCCATGTTAAATATATGTTGAGTGTAGAGCGAATGCTCTAGGTTAACTGGGCGACAGTGTTCGGGAGTGCTCACAAGGTGACATTGCCGACCAACAATTTTTATATTTATTTTGATTATCAACTTGCCTGCATCACTTTTATTGGCTAAATATGTAAAGGCGTTTGTATGCACTGATCAAGCATTTACTTTTAGTGGTTCAGGTTTATCATTCGTTGGGTTAAGTTGCTTTGAATTTCCAATAAAACTTTATCCGTTAGTTTTATCAACCGTTGGTCACATTTCAGTATTATCACGCATATTGAGTGTGTTTGTTACATAAAGTTAATTCAGTTAATTTAATTGTTCTGATGACTGTTGTTGAAGATGCGTATAGCTTCTATTTGTTTGAGATTTTGTGTTGGCCATTGGACAAGGTCTCAATTTCTAAGTTTAATGGTGCAAATTTTTGAAATAAAAATTCCAGATGCGGGTGCTTCTTCAGCATCATGATTTTCTGGAAGTGGTTGAAAGCCGAAAAAACGATCAGGTGATAATGCAAGTGACAATACCCATTCCGGCCAAGCAAAAGGTCTGAAACAAAAAAAAAACAATAGTGCGTTTTATATTCGGGTATGTGTTGGAAACAGCTATCCTACATCAAGTAGTAAATATAAAGGCAGTGATTAAGATGGGAGGACGGCTGCCCACTATCTACAAATAGCTACCAATATCTACCAGGCGCGACTGTCATAAAGCATGTGGCGGCGATAGAAGAGCTTGAAAAGCAGTTGGTTGACCTTGGTTAACGGTTAGAAGCCAGGCCACAAGAAGTCGTAAGAGGAGACAAAATAATAATGGCAGCGGTGTAGGTCCAGCACGTGAGTTTTATTTGCGGCCAATTCGATGCCAGACGTGAGTGACAAATGGTACGCAGACTAGGCTGCGACCTACCATTTGACTTTTAGGCAAGAGTGGTTACATAATTTTGAAGAGTTTGCAATAAAGTTGGAAACGAGGCTTAAATGGAAGTTCAGTCACGGTTGTATGTACATTGACTCGTATGTAAATGGCTAAGTAATTTCCAAGGACATCTACAAGTGTGATACTGCCAGTAATTGTCAAAAAAGTATTTTTGACCAATGTGGTAATGGACAAAGAAGTAACCACAAATTATCAGAGGTCACAAGAATGAAAGCAGAGTATTTGGACTACATTTTAGTGTACGCGAAAGACCAGAAAAACTCATTGATTAATTTAATCGACTGGTACGTGCAACTTAGTTAAACACCAAATTGGGATGCAAATGTATTGTAAATATGAGCATAAAAAGTTTCGAATGGTCAGAAAGCCAGAAAAGATTTTTGCGAATATTCCGACTTTGCCTGACATGTGGGCTGAAGATTCGAGCGAATTAAATCATGTCGACCGACAAAGAGTTTAAAAAATTGTTTGATGGTGATAAGTGATATGTTGATTCCGCTGCCGATGCAAATAAAGGCCAAAGTGGTTTGGCGTGCACGTTCGGATAATGTACCAAAAAATATCAGCGAAAAAATAATATCACCCTTACGGAAAATTTAGTTCACTAGGAGGTAATAATCCCGTAAGTACCGTAAACCAATGGTCGTGCTAAATAATCAAATCGTACAATAAATGAAATGGTTTACTTGATAATCACAATGCCAAATTATCACGCGGCATTATTCGAATGGTTTCGCATGTTAGAAACTATACGCTGAACAAGCGACTTGGTCTCATATCATACGAAGTTTGGACTGGCCAAAACTCAATATTGGGTACTACGCAAAAATGGCAGTGGCGCGTATGCATTTATTCTCAGGACCAAACTTAGGAAATTTGATCCAAAGCGTGTATGAATTGTGTTATTGCGTTACGAATTGGGAATCGGTTCGGACAACAATTAGGGAATATATTTATTGGATGTAAAAAGGACCTTTCTTCATATTGACTGAGAAGAAGAAATCTGTTTCATTATTTCCTTTGACAGTCTCTCCCCACCCATCCTTTGTAGATGACCTTACCAGATCAATTGTTTTTCCTATATATTATCTGTAATTGATTTTGTTCTGCCTATTTGTTCTTTTATTTCCGATTCATTTAATTTTTGATGTTCCAGTTTCTCGTCTTAGGGCCTCTATTTCTGAAGCTCCTACTTTCTTTTTCATGTGTTCTTTTAGTCGCTATGTTTCTGAATATTTTATTATATATATTATATATATATATATATATATATATATATATATATATATATATATATATATATATAATATATATTATTAACGTGCTCTTCACTAAGCTGTCATATATTCTTATCTTTCTTTGTTTCCTTATTTCTGTGCTCCATAGCATTCCGTTTAGTGATTTAATTAGTTTTCTTGCTTTGTTTAACCTAGATGTTATTTCGATGTCATCGGTTCCTTCTTTATTGAAATTTATTCCTAATTATTTGTAACTTTCATATTTCAATTATTGTTTTATTGTTTTCTAGGATTAAAGTTGTTGTTTCTTCACCAATATACAAATATTGTGTTTTGTTGATGTTTATTTGTAAACTTCATTTTTTATATTTCTTTTTCAGTTTGGATGTTATGTATTCTAAATCATCCTTATCGTTTGCAAATATCACTTAACCATCTGCAAACTGAAGGATGTACAAACATGTATCGTCGTCAATTTGGATGCCCATTCTTTTACATACTCTTAGTGCTGTCGCAACATATATTTTAAAAAGCGTTGGAGAAATGCGACATTCTTGACGCAACCTTTTGTTTACTGTAAATGCTCTGATTTTTTTTTGTCTTATCTTCACAAAAGATTTTATATTTTGATATAAATTTTGGACAGCTCTTATGAGTGTAGTTAATATTTGTATCTTGAAGTACTTCCCACAGTTTTTAATAATGGGAATATTATCGTACGCTTCCTGTAAATCAATAAAGATTAAGTGTGTTGCTGTCTAACTACTTTTCTATAATTTGTTTTAAGCACAATACGTTGTCAGTACAGAATCTACCAGCTTGGAAACCACATTGCTTTACTTTCCCCTAGTTTTAATATTCTTGTTCTTTTTGTTTCTGATTATCCTGCCATATATCCTACTTATCGTGCTCGTTACTGATGTCTCTGTAGCTTTTTCAATATAATTTATTACCCTTTTTGGGAATCGATACAATATAAGCTATTTTCACTCTTCCATTACGTTTTCGCCATTCAAATATTTTCTAAATATAGATGTCAGAGAATCATATAACTTTTCCTATCCATTTTTTAAATAACTCTGCATTGATTCCTCCTGGTCCCCGAGACTTTCCATTTTAAAGTTGTTTTATTACATTTTTAATAACTGTTTTATCTATAAAAATTCTTCTCGTTCTATCTGTATATCGGTCTGATTATGTGTAGGTATTCAAGTCTGTGTTCTGTTAATAGAAATTAATAATATTAAACCCATTCTTGTGTTTGTATTAGTTGGGTCCAGATATTAGTTTTCTCGGTAGCTTTAACTCTATTTATAAATTTTTACCATTCGCTGCATTTATTTTCTTCTATATAGGTATCGATCTCTCCACATTTATTGTCCCATGTTTTTCTCTTTCTGTCTACGATTCTTTGTCGTTTCTTTTCTTTGTACTTTTTTCACGCTTTGTATTTAAATATTTTTGGTATAGACTTTTTTTTCACTAACCGTTTCTTCAATTTCGGAATCCCACTAACACTGTTTGCTTTTTGATTCTCTTTAATACCTAAAACTCCCTTGCTGATTTCTTAAGGGGAGGTAGTACAACCTATCTTCGCAATGTTGAATTTGCTATCTTATAGTAATTTTTCTCTATTAACTCTATGGTGTTGAAATTTGGTACACAAATATATTGATGGTTTCTCTACAAATTGACATTTTTTAAAATGTTTTATGCTACACACACATTAATAATTTTTTTCTTAAAGTGAATAAAAAAACATGTTACACAAGATTATATTTAAATATTTTGAAAGCTTTTGAGTTAAAAAATATCAATATATTCTACAGTTACCACAGAACAACTGGTAAAAATTTTATGCTAGTAGCTTTCATAGTTCTTGAGAAAAACATGATTGAACCTTTAAAAAACTTAGTTGCGGAAAAAATGAGATGAAGATATGTGCTATGTTAGTGCATCCCTGGTGCATATTCCAGGTCATCTGAATCACAGGATCCTCTTGTCCTTTCCTTTTGTTCCTGGTTAGTACCTTTGAATATTTGTTGGTCACATCAGCTTGCAGATCTACTGCAACAGCTGTTTCAATTCCACTGACCCCAGTGTAATTACTTTTGCACTTACCACTGTTTTTATGTTGTTTCAATTTCTGTTCACAATTCTTTACATTCTCACACCTTTGACAGTATTTACTCAAGGGTTCAACATCTATGACCTTTCCTATATCAATACTTGTTGCAGAAACTCTACCATTGGCACTTGTATGTTCTCGCTTCTGCCAAGAACCATCCAGAGCAATAGTCAAATCAGTAGAACCTTTTTGCACTGTACAAAATTATTCAATACACTTGCTAGTATTTGAATATTAATTATGTGGTTCACTTGGTTCAATTGTTCATTGTCACAGTCATTATTTTCCTCACAGTTAGTGAAGAGTTAAGATTTTTACAACAATAAGTAAAGGCGTATTATAAAATAGACTATGTAGAACTATAATACATAAAAAACAAAAAAAATATTTTTTTGGCACACAAATGGTGTACCATCTCCCCTTAATGTTGTGTACTATATTTTTATATATCTCATTTGTTGTTAAGTTATCAATTCTTTGAAGGTAACTGACTAATCTCTTATGAAATAAGTACTGATGTGTTGTAAACTATTAGTGATATAAGTTTCTTCTATAATGTCTGAAGTGTGATATCCTGTATTCCATATTTTTGCATACTTTTGTGTTGAATTGGGAAGAATATCTTGGCTTTCAGTAGATTGTAGTCTATTACATATTCCTCTCTAAATTCTAACGTATTTTATTTTGAGTGGAGTATTCCGTTTGACTCCTAAAAAATTGAATCTCTGCTTAGAAATTTATTAGAATGGTAACAAATTTTTTAGGAATCTTTTTTTGCGTAAAATGCACGAAAACGGGTAAATTTGCAAATTTTAAAGTCTTATGTAAATGATAATGTGGAACTATTCTAAATAATGGGTATTATGCCAGGTATTGACGCATTTCTATTTCAAATGCATCACAAATAATTCTGCTAGTAGAATGAAAAATGGGAGCGAGTGTTTTTACTTAGAAAATTAATTTTATGGTTGGTTTCATTATTACATTTGGTATTATATCTGCCCCATGTGGCCTATGTAGATAATTTTGTAATCTAAATAAGGTATTTTGAATACACCTTCTAGTTCTAAACATATCGTTCCGTAACTAAATAACCAAAATAAATTAGTACATGTATTTTTTTAGCATATAGACTATTTTGTTGATGCAAGATAAGAAACATGGGTTTATATTTTTATTAGTGTTTTTAAAATCCATTTATTGTTATTTTCGTAATGGTTTTGATTTCAGTTGGACAGTATGAGTAGATTTGAGCATTGTGATGGTATAATGTAACACTTAAGTAAGGGTTGCTATTGATACATTTTTTGTAGACTTTTTTTTAGAAGAATTTTTTGTTATGGGAATGTTTAAGAACGGAACGAACTTAAATGATTTCTTTTATTCTACGCGATTGTACAAAAGTATCGTCAATCTATCTTATTCGATATGCTGGTTGCAAAGGAAAAACAACTATTCTTAAACTTACGTTTGAACAGTTATAATTTTCTTTATAATAATAAAACAGAGTAGTGTGCATATTGTAGAGCCATTGTCTCTGTTGCACTTCTTTATGATTTATGTATTAAGTAATGCGTAATAAATACAAAAACCTCTTAAAGATCGTTAGCTTTCAGAGATTTTTTTTATTATAACAAGTGATGTAACAGCTATATGACTGGCCAGTACCATTGTAAATGCTAAATACAAGCATTTTATTACTTCTACTAGAAACAAATAATTATTTAACTTTTTTCAACTAAAAAGTTGAAGATCTAAACAATTAGATATGCAAGGCACGCCCGGGAAATAAAAAGATTCTTTAGTCCAAGCAGAAGAGGAGGGGTGAGGAGGAAGGGCTAGAGAGACAACTCGGTCCCGACGATTGGTGAGGGATATCAGGTAAATGATCTGATCCTGCCTTTGAATATGTGATAAAATGTTGCGTTAAACTCGAAAAATCCGTAACCTAGACTGAATCATACGCAAGACTGGCCATGCTCTATCCCATCATCAACAAGAAGTCAACATTGAAAATAGAATGTGGGGTTCTCATCTACACGACCATCATTCGACCAATTTTTACATACGGGTGCAGTGTCTGGTGCGCGACATCAAAAACTAATCTTCGCAAACTCCAAGTGTTACAAAATAAAATTATTCGTATAATAACAAATGCACAGTGGTACGCAAGAAACTCGCAACTCCACCGAGAAACAGGAATCCTGACAGTGGAAGAATTCATAAAGAAAACAGCCCAAAAATTTTATGATAACATAAATCAATGCAGTGGTGCGGTTCACTACAACTTGGGCACTGAAAACTTACACACCAGACTTAAAAGGAAGTTACCTATTGATGTCCTAAATAGTGAGAATAACTAATTTAATTGTCAAAATCACAATGACCTATCCATTTTAGTGATATTAATGTTAAAAATCTTTTAACCTTGCCATGTAATAGCAAATGTAATGCTGATCTGGCATAACCACTATTAATAAAAAAAACGCTTCCTATAATTTAGAAAGCCCACAGAAATGATGCAGTATTGAAAGCAGACGTGTTTAGGTGGCACAATGCGTATAGATGTGCAGACAGCTCATCAACGTCTCTTATATCCGACAATGTGGCTAAAGTAAAAGTTATTTAAGATTCTGACATCTGGGTGTTAGATTGATGGTAGATACCGTGGGACTTCCAAAATTCATTGTGCATGAAATAGTTACGATAAAATTGCAGATGCGGAAAGTATATGCTAAATCAGTTCTCAAGGTTCTGACTGACAAACAGAAGAAAACTGATGTTAATTTCTCTTGAGCTTAAATCTAGTTTAAAAGAATATTATTTTGGGATTGTTAAAAATGCTTAAGTTGCTCTAACGAATTTTCAGAAATAAATTTCAGTTTAAAACTTCCAAGCAAGTTACAATGCACGGCAGAAATTTTGGCAAAGTTATTTTGAAGAATATATAATTTTCAGGTTATATGCATGGTATTAGTATAAAACCTACTTAACTAAAATAAAAAAATTAAACTAAAATAATATTTATTGTCGTATTACTAATAATAAATGCCAAAAATAAATTCTCACTTCATTTATTTGTAGATGGTAGACTTATTAGATTTTGTTATTTTATAAAGCTTATGTACCAGTTTAAATAAAATTATACATATTGTTTGATGCACATCTCTAAACCCCCTTGTTCCTAATCCCATCTCTATCTGCAATCTTGTCCGCTAACACACTTTAGTCACAACTAAACGGGATTTTTATGGCCGTCCGGCATTCCCATTCGAACCCCCGTGAGCGACGGAACGGAGTTAGCTGCCAGCCGAGGCCGACCAGGTGCTGTACTGCGCTTTGCTTGCGCGTTGTCGATTGCAAATTTAAAATATGCTTTTTTGGTTGAACGACAACAATAATAAGCTTTATTGTAATTAAATAACAAATGTTTCTTGGGCTATCGATTCGGCGCTATCAGACAAGAAAACTTTTTTATAAACGATACGAAAATATGGGTTAAACATTTGGAAAAATGAATTAAATTAAATTGTAAATATATACAAAAATCGACATGTGTTGTTAAAACAAAAAAAGACTTATTTAAAAGTAGTTTGTATATTTAATTATTAGTTGACCCTTGTATGCGTTAAGTGTATGCATGTAAGTGTAAGAAAAATTAGCTATTTATTAATGCACATGCAACGTACATATGTAAATAATAAATGGTTTGACGCTAAGTGTTCGTATGTAAGATTTTTATAGTGAATGGCGTTGTCATAATAAACGAAAGTATTGTTGCTTAGTGCTGATACGCATGTTGAAAGGGGCCGTCAAGTATAAATGTAAACTTTAATAAGACAAGAGTAATGGGTTGTGCTGGGCACTTCAAACTAATACTTCAGTGTTTATTGAAGTAAAATGCATTGAACTTTAGTGTTGTAGTAGATTATATAACTGCTGCACGTTGCATTTTGTGTTCCTATGCCCACAAACATTAATGTAGGTAATTTTACCAGTATGTCGCAAGAGAATTGCACGCAAATCGCTTTTGATGGCTATCTTTCATACAAATTACACAAAGAACTTTAAATTTTGTTATGACATTTATGATCTTTATGAAAGCAGTGTCTGCAGCAATACACCTGTTATAATTATTGCAAATTGTGTTGAAGAAAAACTCGTACTTCTGAACATTTTTTGTTGGAAAGCTTAACGATTGAAAGTCTCAATTTTCTGTTTAACACTAAGTTATTCACACGTGTGTAGGAAATGTTAATGAACTTACCGGAAACTATTATTTACACATTTTTTTTAAATTGGTATAAAATTTTGCTTTTATTGGTTTAAGTGTTATCGTTAATTATGTTAGAATAAAAGAGAAATTTAGAAAACTTACTAAAAGCCCATAAATTTGGTTAATAAATATAACCATAACATCATTTGTAAAAGTGCTATCTAATTTAGGAAGTAATTATATAGGAATCGAGAATAATTGATAGTATCATCACAGGCAAATTAAAAATAACATCAAATTTATACCAACACTCTGAAGCAAGAAAAAAAATTAAAAACATTCTTGTAATTCTATGATGTTTTAATAGTTAGGCACTGAAAAAATAGTAATAATTTATTTAAAAAATATCAATAGACCACTTTGAAAGTTTTGCTGGTTCCGGTGGACCCCCTGCAGCTACATTTCTACCATATTCCCAAAACTCGAAAAAAATGTGAAGATTAGATCTAACTATGGAAATTTGCGTTGCGGCTGAGTTATTGGTTAATTAATTAATTGATTGTGCTGTGAGTGGATGTCAAAAAAGTAAAGTTAGACAATCAAAAAAGTCATTCCATCCAACTTTACTCCTTCGACATCTACCCACAACACAAGAAACCAATCAATTCTCACGTATTTTATTTAGAAAACTCCCCATTCGGAGTGGTAAAAATAAAAAGAAAAATAATATATTTCCTTGTGTTGTATTTATTCAAATATGTAATTATTACACTATTAATTATTATAATAATATAAGTAAAATAAAATATTAGTAACGTAACGTAACTTCTATAACGATAATCACAAAATAGTCATAATTTTAGTGGGAGGGATGTACTTGATGGATTGACAGCAAATTATCAATATTTAGCTTCGGTTGTGTTAGGAATAACCGCAAATCTCCCCGTTCTGTGATATTCAATCTGCTCCTTTTTTTGTTAAAAGGTTTGTAACGACACTAAAACTTTTCTCGAAAAGATATGACGAGGGAAACGCTATCAAAAGCTTTCTCGCAATTCCCCACAGTCCAGGATATTTTTCGGGTATTTCTGCCTGCAGCCAAAATGTTTGATACCCTCTTTTAAATTTCACCTTCGGTTCCTCATTAGTGCTAAGCTCGAGTAGCTCCTCTTGTAATATCACATTCTCCACTTCTGTTTCATCAAGTGGATTTATGATCCATGGTGATATTTCTATTGTCAGAATATTTTCAAATCTGATTTTAAAGTCATCATGCAGGGCAATTAAATGTTGAACGTATGTGTGAATATCCTCATCAAGACATTCTACCTGTGACAAGTTTGAAAACTGGGAGAATTCGCGCCGACTAATATTTTGCTTCATAAATTTCAATTTTCCAAGAAAAGTTGAAACTACAACCTTTGTTTTTATTAAATTGAGGCTGTCTCCTTGTAATTGTAAGTTAATGTCATTAAATTTTTTGAACAAATCTGTCAAATACGCGATGTCTACTTTCAAATTGATCAGGTTTTCTTTTAAATCTGGATCTTTACTTTCCAGAAACTCTAAAACTGATTCAAAAAGTGAGAAAAATCTTGTTAAACATGCACCTTTCGACAACCAGCGTACTTCAGTATGTAAGAGCAATCGTTGGAAGTCTTCATCATTTTCATCGCACAATTGTGCAAATAAACGAGTATTCAATGCATTGCTTCTTATTTTGTTAACTGGGTTAATCACAAATTGAAGCGATTGGTGGAATTTAGCACTCAAATTTTTCGCTACTAGGTGTTGTCGGTGGATGACACAGTGAATTGCAGTTACCTCTGGTATAATTCTTTTAAGATGGCTTATAAACCCACGACAGCCATGGCAGGAGCTCCATCTGTTGCCACCGAAATAACGTTTGTGAATGGAATCGATTTTTCCTTAAAAAAATCACTCAGGACATTAAATATTGATTCACCTTTAGTGTCCGTCTCCAAAGTTTTCGCGAATAGTAGCTGTTCATGAATTTCTTCGTCCATAACAAATCGAACATATGCCAATAATAATGCTTCATTACCAGGTAAAGTTGACTCGTCCAGTTGAATAGAAAAATGAGTTTTTTGCAGATAACTACACAAGAAACTTTCAATATCAGAGCTCATTTCATCAATACGTCTTTGTACAGTGTTGTTACTTAAAGGAATTCTTTTGAGTATGTCAAATGGAGATTTGTGCAGAACAGTTTTTGAAACCTCTTTAACAGCGGGTAAAATTAACTGTTCTCCAATGGTGTGCGATTTTCCAGATTTCGCTATAAGTAATGAGATATTGTAAGATGCCCGCAAGCCATCATCGCTACTTTCCGACGTTGAAGCGAACATACTGTGCACGATGGGGCTCTTTTCATATTTTTCCTTCAATGTTTGAAAATATTTCTAATATTTACCTATTTTATCAGGATGACACCTTCTTAGATGATCTTCGAGCTTCGATGGTTTCATAAAGTCATTGCTCAAAAATTTGTTGCATAAAAGGCATATGGGCAATCGCTTGTCTGCCTTTGATGGAAGAAAAACAAATTTTAAATAATCAACACTGTACTGTCGACATTTCCTATTAAATTCAGCCATGTTTCGTATCAGTTACCTACATGTAAATAAAAAAAAACTTTGTTGTAGTAATCTTAAGGCAGTCTTACTTAATAGGATATGGCTATTTTAACAGGATTAATTAATTATTGCAACGAAATAAACAAAGTACCGGCGGCAAACTGATTCTAATTATTAAAAGCAATAAATCGCTAAGATCAATAATTGACTTTTATGAAAACGGCTGAACCGATTTTAATGTAATGTAAAACATTTTTTCATTAATTATGTTTTGATATATTTCTGTAAATTCGATAGAAAATACTTGTAAATAATATTTTGATATGAAAACTTTGCGATTTTATTTATTTATTTATTACTTTGATGCACGTTACGAGTATGTAGTATATAAATACACGTACAATTTATGAAAATATATTTAATTATTAGTGAACCACCACACAGTCGGGTATTAAAAAAATTACTAATAAAGTAGGCACAAGAAGTTCAACATTTCTCGGCTTTCTGTTCTTTTATGGAAGTATCTAATAATGGCTCTGTTCAGTATTTAATTTTTAATACGTACCTACTACACGCAAACATTACAAATATACTTATTACAACATAAATTTATCTCCTATCGCAGATGGGTTGAAAGTGATTTCTTTTAGGAATAAGCCTCACCTTTTGTAGCTTCGTATTTTTTTGTAATTTGTCCATTTTTGTTTACTTACGTGTACAATAAATTGTAAAATAAATAGATAAATAATATTTTTTTTAAATTACTCCAATATTTATACAATCTGCCAATTAATATTAGCTATAAGTATTCTATAGGGCTAAATATAGGTAAATGAGTACAATAAGACATGTGGGGTAGAATTCCAGCGGAAACTCCCCTTACAACGTTTTAATATAATATTCATAAGAATGAAGAGTACAATGTTGTGAAAGATTAATATACAATGACAGTTAGAATCTAGTAGGTAGATCAGATGGCTTAAAACGCTTGAGTCTTTTGGGTTCGTTGTTATATTCCATAAGGTGCTGCACAGAAGGGTTGGGATGAGCGAACAGTCTGTCTTTATATCTCTCACTGAGCTTTTTAATTTAACTTTTCACTGTGGGAATTTGTAGGTCACTTAAAATCACATTATTGGGGACGTACCATGGCGCGTCAACGATCATTCTGAGTACCTTGCTTTGGAAGCGATCAAGCATAGCTAAGTTGGAGGTAGCTGCAGTACCCCACAAGGAGATCCCATAGGTCCAAATAGGTTTGAGAACTATTAGGTAGTTTTTTTTCTAATAATAACTTGGATTTTCTGCCGATAAGCCAGTATAACTTTTGGAGTTGAAGTCCGAGTTGCTTACGTTTGGTGAATATATGATTTCTCCAGGTCAGTCTCCTATCTAAATGCAGCCCAAAATATTTAATTGTCTCTGTATGTGCTAGTTGATGACCATTGAAGATTACTGGAGAACAGTTATCTTTTCTCGTAGTGAAAGTGATGTGTTGTGAGTTAGATTCATTCACTTTGATTCGCCATTTACTAGCCCACAATTGAATTTTGTTAAGTTGAGCCTGAAGGTATCTTGAAGCAGCTTGTGGGTTGATATGAGAGGCTAGAATAGCCATATCGTCTGGATAGAGGTCGCAGATGTCGTTACACGAGATGTAGGTAGATCTGCTGTGTAGATTAGATACAATATTGGACCCAAAGCACTGCCCTGAGGGACGCCGGAGGAGATGGGGGGCATTAATCTGTTCAGAATCAGCTTTTCAAGGATTCTTGCCAGAAGGGGGAGAAGACTTGTGGGTCTGTATGACGTAATTTCCGTTGGTGGTTTACCGGGTTTCAAAATCATTATTATTTGTGCTGTTTTCCATTGACTAGGGAAGTATCTGATTCTGAGAATAGAGTTATGCAAGTGGGTAAGGGCATATATAGCTTTAGTAGGTAGTTCCTTGATGATTGTCCCAGTAATCAGGTCGTACCCTGGACACGTTGTACTGAATATGGAATATGTAAGTTTTTAAAAGTAACACTCGCTGAGCTTCTTAAAATATTACTGCCTACATTGATAGGTGCACTCAAGCCAACATTTTAGTTCTTCACTATCGAAACCAGATAAATTTTCGTGGACCCCCGCTTATGAATTGTGAAGCCCCATTTGTTTGTCACGCCAACGTAGACCACTTTGGGAATCAATGATTTAGATTATCTGCATTTAAGTACAAATAAAATAGATGTTATCAGACAAAAGATTAAAAAATGGTTATTTGAAATAATTTAAAAATACTTGAGAAGTAAGAGAAATACCTAAAGAAACAAGCAGAAAGAAGTAAATATAAAGGTATAGATTTTAGCCCTAGAGTATTACCCTTAGCTCCTCAGAGCTACAGTTTGGTTAGACTAATATAATTTTAACCCGTAACATTTGGAGACTTTCTGATTTGTTTATGAATACTTTTATTCTTTAATCGGCATCATATACATACATATATATATATATATATATATATATATATATATAATACAACAAAAAACACACACACAGAGAGAGAGAGAGAGAGAGAGAGAGAGAGAGAGAGAGAGAGAGAGAGAGAGAGAGAAAGAAAGAGTACAAATAAGTCTCCACCGTTTATTATCAAAAATTTGGCATTTATTGTGAAAGAACGGAACCTTATGTTTTTTCAAAGTATTGTCCATCGCTAGCCACTACTATTTCCCATCTTTCTAGCAGTATACGGGTACTGCGTCGGAAGAACGCTTCATCTTTTGAGGCTATCCACGAATCGACTTAATTTTTGGTATCTTCATATGATGTGAAGTGCTGCTCAGACAGGCCATGTGCCATCGATCGTAACAAGTGATAATCGGAAGGGAAAATGTCTGGTGAATACGGCGAGTGAGGTAGGACTTTCAATTGAGTGTTTCCAAGTAGGTTTTGATCGGCGACGCAACATGTGGACGATCATTATCATACAGGAGAATAATTTTGTCGTGTCTGAAGTAGCAGTGGGAGCGTTTTTCCTTGAGTGCTTGGCTCAATCTCACCAATTATGGTAGAAAGCCTCAGTAATGTTTCGTTCGATTTGAGCAATTGATAATACACGACACCAAGCTGATCCTTCCAAATACACAACATGGGTTTTTTCCATAAATATTTGGCTTGGCTGTCGGTGTTTAATCATGACCACGTGGTGCCCATGATTTCCTTTTATTTGGGTTATCGTAGTGGATGATACACTTTTTATCACCATTAACTATACGATGCAAAAAACCTTTTCGTTTATGCTTTGCAAGCCGAATTTCACATGTGAAAAATCGGCGTTCAACGTTTCTCGGCATCAGTTCATATGGAACCCAATTTCATTGCAGGTGAATCATTCCCAACGATTTTAAACGATGTGAAATTGCGTGTTGAGTCACTCCTAATGTAGGTGCAAGTTCTTGCGTTTGGCAGAAATCTTCCTCCAATAATGCTTTCATTTCCGCTTCTGTGTTCACTTTCGTCCTTCCGCTACGTTCTTTGTCTTCGACGTCAAATTCACCTTTCTTAAACTTATGAAACCACTCACAACAACTTCTCTCACTTAAAGCAGCATCTACAAGCCAAAGTTCCAAATTTCTTCAAATTAAAAGGAGTAAACCAAAAGTTTCCGCAAATGACGCTTATTCGCCTGAAAACTCGAGATTTTCTCACGAAAAAAATTATGTGATATTGATACAAAAATGCTGGTATTTTAAGGTTATGGTGTTGCCAGATGTCCAACATCACGATATAACGTTTTACATCCGACAATTTCAAGCATAACTTAAAGGTGGGGACATCCTTTGTCAAACGGCGGAGACTTATTGGTACTCCCTTTACAAACTTGTAAAAAAAATTATACATACCTTTTAATTCACTTAAAACTACTTTTGCACTTGTCTCTGACAAAAATAAGAATGTGATGTTAGCACTCATATATACAAGAATCCCCTTCATGATTCAGAGAAAGAAGAACAATAGAAATAAATGAATGAAAACAATTGTAAGAAAATCTGTTCGTCATTTAGTTCCAAAAAAAAGTATCTGAACTATATATAGATAGATAAGCTACTTATTTGATAGGAATGAAGTTAAGCGAAATTAATGTTACAGATTTTGGCCAACTCTCAAAATCTAAGTAAATATTTCTTTATCTCTGTTAAAACTCTCCAGTGCATTATCTCTTATTAAGGCATTAAAGATTTTACCTCAAACCGTCATTTTTTATTTTAGTTTATTCAAAATAAAATTTGTGGCAATTTTTGGTGCGGACCCCTACGCTGCAGTCTAAATATATCCGACCCTGGTTAAGGGCATAGTGGTAGTCATAATTGGTCCTCAAGGCTGCAGTGTCGGTAAGTGCGCAATAATAAAAAAATGTGCAACTCGTAGAAAAATCAATTCAGTGGAATGAAATCATTTTTTTTGGCAAACATTCAGAAACAATAAGCTTGAGATAATTCCTTGCAACTACTTTTTGTGGGAGTTGCTTTATCTGCATCAGTTAAATTCTAATGACAACTATTTGTCAGAAAATACAATATACGTAAGACATGATCATACTGTTCTTTATATGATAAATAGTATAATTGTATAAAATATAAATTTCGATGTGATTAGTTCTTACACTCCCACTAAAGCTTTCATGTAAAGGTCATTCCTGTTAAAGTGGGTCGTAATCCGCGTTAAAGCGTTTAGCACTTGTGGGAACACTTTTGTTAATGGAGAGAAATTTTCGGATGCGTTTGCACATTATCTTAGCGGCATGGAGTTCACTTTTTAACTACTCAGATTATAGATATTATTTACCAAACCGTTTGAATGTTTAAGAAAATCATTTTTTAAGCAGTGCTTGGTTTTTTGCGTACGTCAATCCAATAATAAACACGTCCGACTAAATTCCATTTTCAGTGCAATAAGAATGCGTAAATAATTTTATCTTTTTTAAATGTGTAAAACTCAAGCTGAGCATATACTAATGTAAGGTATGAAAGTGAATAGTTGTATCTCTGGTTCTAGTCGAGTCAAATTAGCAAGAAAAATGCTAAAAGCTCGAAATTTTTACCGGGTACACGTATCGAGACGTTCCAAGGCGCATTCGATTCGTAAGAGCATTAGAAAAAAATACTGCCGCTTTATAAGTATCATATTCGTGATCAGAAAACTCAAAAACCCTTATATAGACAGTTTAAACTCAAAAAACAAACAAATTTGAGGTTTTTCCCAAATTTCCCCCAACCCCCTGGATTATACTCCCCCCTCCAATGCATTGGAGTACATTTTAAACATCATATTCGTTATCAGTTAACCCAAAAATCCTTATTCAGACAGTTTAAACTCGGAAAACAAACAAATTTGAGGTAATTTTCTAAAATCACCCCCATCTCCAGAATTATGCCATCCAATTGCATCGGGGCACTTTCTAAGCATCGTATTCGTGATCAGCGACACCAAAAACCTCCGAGTAACGGGAATGAGCTTATTTTGACCAATATTAAACAAGAAATAAAATATTCTTTTGGGCTCGCAAAAAGAGCATCAAATAAATGCATTTTCGCATTGTAACAAAAAAATATGAGGTAACATTTTTTTCTGATGCTCTTACGAATCGAATGCGCCTTGGAACGGCTCGATACGTGTACCCGCTAAAAATTTCGAGCTTTTTTACTAATTTTCTTCGACTATTCATTAGTGTGTAAGTGATTTAAAAAGCAAATTGTGATAGCTATATTAGTAGGAATAAAATATTTTTGGGGAACTGTGAGGCGAGAGTTAGTATTATAACGTTATTACTTCACTGCCATCCGAAATCAATTTTATGTACTCACCACTGTTATAGTTTTCTCTTGTGTACTTCCACGAAAGAGTCGTTTTGTATCAAGAACTCTGAGGTTAGAGCAATCGATTAATGTTTTAATAATATATGCATAAACATTTTTTAGATTTTAATTTGTTTAAAAATTATTTACAGTAAGTTATTGTGTATAGTAAAAAAATTTTATTGGAAAAATGTAAAAAAGAATAAAAATAGAAAATATCAATCAGCAGCAGCGACATCAAAATTTTGTTATTTATTGGTATTTGTAAATACATGAAGGTCTTAAGGGGTTATATCCCTTTGAAAAAAATGTTTTGGCCATTTTTATGTTATTAGATTAAATGATGTATTAACATCTCAAGAATGATATGTAAAATGAGTTTTTGGTAAAAAATTTAAAAGCCCTCTATAAGAGAAATTTATCAAACAATTTGGAGTAATTTGGCCCAGTCGGTACTTCTAATATATTACCAAGCGATTGTAGTTACTCTAAAAGAGTATAGCAGTCACTAGTTTACCTATGGTACACTAAAATAAATTTTCCATGTCTCTATAACAGCTGGGTAACCAACATTATGTACAGCTGAATAATCGACACTAAAATTTTAATCGCGTTTTTCTCGAAACTATGTTTTTAAAACTGGGCGGAAACGTAGCTCTTACAATTTTTAACCGATTGAAATTTTAGATTCTTACACAGATTTTCTAGAGAAGTACACACGATTTTTACGATTGGTTAACAATTACGTTTTTTAAAAAACAAATAAAGATCGATTTTTCACCAAAAAATAAAGTTATTTTGTTTGATAATTAAACACAGTTAAAAATAACTCGATAAACAAAACAGGAAAAAACAAAACAGAGCTGTGTAAGCTATATATTGGGCACAAAAAATTAATAACAAAGTAACAATTAATTAAGCAAAACAAAGAAATTGGGAAAAACAATACAACTATGACTAAATAACTCCAAATAGGGTGGACGGCAGGTCAGTTGTGCACTCTCTAGACTGCGGAAAAAATTGCTGTTGGGAACAAATGCACAACGGAACAACTAAAACGAGACTTACCGCACGTAACGTTCTCCGACAGCCTGGGCGCCTTCAACCCGGGAGTGGGTTTTCCTTGGCCGAAGGTACTGGGGCACCACGGACGGGATGGACGTACAAAGGCAATCGACAGCGCGCAAGCAAAGCGCAGTACAGCACCTGGTCGGCTTCGGTTGGCGGCTAACTCCGCCCCGTCGCTCATGGGGGTTCGCATGGGAATGCCGGGCGGTAAAAATACCATTTAGTTGTGACTAGGGTGGGTTAGCGGACAGATCAAGGTTGCAGGTAGAGATGAGACTAGGGACAAGGAGGTTTAGAAATGTGCACCAAACAGATGCCATTTTGCGAAAAATCAATATTTTGCAATAATTGTGTGTACTTCTCTTGCAAAACTGATGTAAATAATAAAAAAAATTGTAGGTACTGATGTGCGTTTCCAACGTTTACTAACGTGGAAGGTCTACAAAAAAGGCGTTTTCTTTCTACCGCTCACTGGACCACCATCTTGTATTTTTTTTTGGAAAATAAAAAATGATTTGAGTATCAAATATATGTTTAATAAGCTCGCCAAATTTTATTTTTATTAATTAACAAGTATTTAAAAAAAATCCCAAAAAAGTAGCTGTTTTTCGATCGCTCAAAGGGATATAACTCCTTAACTTCATTAAACTCAATTATTTTTTCATTTTGAATAGTCTTTTCTCAACGTTTTGTCAGCATATTGATTTTTTAATTTTGTGCCGTCTATTCTTGTTTTTTGTTGTATCCGTTAACCTTATAATAATATTCGCACCATATTTTCCGCATGGGCTAGGTACCGAAATCTTATATTAAGTAATGTTATATTTTTTAATACCAAGTTAAAAAAAGTTATAAATAGAGGACGACAACCACCTTGTTTGAAGCTTTTTTAGATCTTCAGTTTTTTTTTTTATTATTGGCGCACTTATCGGCACTGCAGCCACAATGGCTTATTGTGCCTACTAACATGCACCTTCAATTAGAACATCACACACACCCATGGGTTGAGCGAGACTCGAACTCGCCCACGCCGGCTCGATGACACAGGAATGATGATCTTGAGCACCGAGTTAGCACTTAAGTTAGTATTTGTTTAGATTTACCCATTGTACTTTGATAAGGCATCTTCATTAATTTAATAAATTATTTGGTATTTCAAACTTTTTTCTATGCTATTATAAACGTTTTTAAACAGTTACAAAATAATAACTATGCCGATATTTCATATTTACAACATTCTGACTTAATCTCTTTTAGTTATTTTTTTCCTGAAACTTCTTGATAATGAATTTCTATTTGGCGTTTTATTAAGTAGATACACATACACATACACATACATATATACATATGTTCGTATATAGTTGAGACAATTCTTGATGTTTTGGCATCGGTTTTGATGCCATTTTTAAGAATTTAGCTCTTCACTCGGGGTCTCAATCTACCTACTCCCCAAGTAGATCTACGAGTCTTTGAGTAAAACTGATCTTTTGTGTGTACTGTTTTGTCGTTTTG